>OZ023177.1:11936619-12671619 GCA_963678695.2 Diplodus puntazzo | reverse complement strand
CCTCTTAATGGAGAGACTCTACACTCACTAACATGATGCTGACTGCTTGCAGACAAACCAGCCATACCACCTGACCACAAGATAGGATGGGACCAGTGATGTGGCCTGTCGACGGAGTTCCCCTGTAGGGTTAGGCGGTGTCTACTCAACTGGGGTATGACAGATGATGATGTTGTTGTTTCTTTGGAGCCTCCATGGGGTTAACCAATAGTGGAACCCACCAAAGGGTTATACGCAAAAATGGAAAGCAACATTACTTTGTTTTAAAAGGTATCTAGACTTTATTTTTGTATTCATTTTTCTGACAACTTTACTTTTACTCCCTACATTCTAAACACAACTGTCTGAACATCGTACTACCTACATTTGCAAAACAGGACTTTTTAGTTTAGTTCTAATGCATTTGAGGGGAATGTTGGATTATTTTAATTTGGCATCATTGCAAGCCACTTCCTTAACATCTCAAAGCTGATTTCAACATATCACACATGGCAGGCAAAGACAGAGAGGGAGACTCGAATGGAGAAAATACGCAAAAGTAACTACAGCAGCTACACAGATGACATAAAGTTGAATTAGCTATGCACAGAAATGGCCAGTAAAAATGTCCTTCAGAGGGAAACCTTTTAACTTTTTCACACAAGTATCTGTGCTTCTACTTGCAAAGGATGCATGTAGTTTTGCCACCTCTGATTATGCACAAGTAACTACTATTTTCACGAACGAGATTTTACCAGCCAAATAGAACATTTATTTGGTGTATGGCTGGTGTTAATTTCCGACCCTGTTTGTGTATTTGGCAGGATGCGCCCCTGTATTGACACCATCATTCATCAGCCCAGCAGTAGTGCTTTATGCTTAAAGATATCCCTTTTCTCCGAGCATTTTCTACATACAGTATGACAGAATGGCACAGTTCATGATCTGTGGCTTTAATTAACTATGGTTCTAGAAATGTTGGCAGTCCAGGATGTGAAGCTGAGTGTCCCGTTGTCAACTTGGAATATTAAGTCATATTTGACAAAAATCCCAATCTGCATAATAACCCTGATTGTGTTACATTGTGTAAAATGTAAATAAAAACAGAATGCAATCATTTTTCAACAAGTTGTTTCCACCCACAACAGCCTTACAGCGTTTCCAAGACCATGTAGGAGCAATCATGAGTTTCACAAAGTGCTGAACCATGTCCGACCCGTGCTTGTGAACGACTGAGTCCTTCCAGGATTCCCCTTTCATACCCAATCATGACACCATCACCTGTTACCGATCAACCTGTTCTGAACAGATGTTTTTTTAGAATTCCACAACTTTTGCAGTCTTTCGTTGCTCCTGTCCCAACTTGTTTGATTGAAACGTGTTGCAGAAATCAATTCAGGATAAGCATATACTTGCACCAATCAATAAGACTGATAAGGTAAAACTTTGCACTTTTTCAACTGAGTATATCAACAAGCATTAGCAAGTTATCGCCGTTAGTTTTATGTTTTGCACAGCGTCCCAACTTTTCTGGAGTCAGGTGTGTACATAAAACAGACAGTAAATGTATGTTCTAAAAACGTGTTACGCTACCAACATTCAACTCGAGATTATGCTGTGTGGTGATGTTACATATCCAGGCCTCCATCTCATCCAGCTCCTTTGCAAAAATGTACCCCATATTAAGTACATACATAAAGTATATTCAATGAAATGACACCACAGCTTCTCTGTGCCAAGCAAAAAGGGAAAAAAAGGGTGGGTGGGGGGGGAGATTTCCAAACTTTCATCTCATCCCCTTACTACATGATGTTTTTGAAAAGGTATCACTATCCAATTCTCTGACATTCAAACAGCACTTAAAAAGTTAAATGCAATTAATTTATCTGGCTGATATTTTCAAATATACTGTCTTATTTGTGATAACATCAGAGGGCATGTGCTCATGATCAGCCATGTGATCTTGTATACAAAAAATTTGGTCCTGAATGTGAAAGTATCACGTCATTTTATTAAACTAAGGCCTAAATCACTGTGGCAACAAATCATTCTCATGAATTTCTTTGCAAATAATGGAATAACCGGGGGGGCCCTCACACACACACACACACACACACACACACACACAAATTACACATATATGCACAGTTGTGTGCCTACATGCACTCACGCATTTCCAAGTTCTAGAAATACTGCTCAGTCTCTCAAACAGCAAATTTCACTTTCTCCACAGATTTCACAGCTCAACAAAGTTAGATATTGAAACATATGCTGTTTTAAGGATCTACAAAAAGCTCCACTTGTTTTCCTGTGACAACTTTCCTCTATCAATCAAACTGAAACATAGTTGGTGGCAGGAAAACAGTCTGATTTGGTGAAACCTGTTATTGGATCTTCAGAAGTGGATATGAAAGGGGAATTCTGCACTGTGCATTGTGTAAGAGCTGCAGCAGCAGAGTGTGGAAAAGGAGCATGGACACACATTTAAATAAATATAGCCATGGGAGATGCATAATGGGCATTTTCAGGGCAGGTGTGGATGTGCAGCCTATGATCTTTGAAATCAAGACTCTGAAATCACATGTAAATGTATAATTAAACACTGTACATGGTGATGTCAACATGGGGCAAAAAAGCAGCAATTAATGTGATATTCACAGAGCAGTACTGGACTGATCTTTTTCAAAGTAACCAGAGCATGCTTGGTCACAATGGCTAGAAAGTAGGCCCTTGTTGACAGGTGGAGCTGAGCTGGAGACTCTGTGTTCACCACTGACACAGTAGGACAACTATGTAGGTAAGGCTTGTGTACTCGCTAACTCTTCAATGGGACCTAGAATTGTCTGACCGCTGCTTCCTGGCTTTCAGGTCATACATTTAACTGGACAAGTAGTGTCACTGACTTACTTATCTAGCTGACTGATTTTCTGGAGATGTCTTTGTGTCAGTCTCTCTGTTTGCCTTTCCGACAGGTTACAAGTTAATGGGTTCATTGAATGACTTAACTTGCACATTGGTTTGATGAGGTGACTCAGTGACTTAACACAGCAGTGCTACATCATTAAACTGACTGAATCACTCAGTGACATCACCGAACTGAAAGTTGCAGTCAACAGCCACTCTGGTAAAAAGAAAAAACAGTGATACCTGGGAAACTTTATCAGGGAAGAGAGCCAGCTAGTCTTGGCTGCTCTTCTAATAAGGAAAGACTAATCTCAAGTTGCTATAACCCAAAGCCTCATGGGATAATGGAGGGCCAGCTGCGACAGCCAAAAGACCTGCAAATGGGATGAATGCAAACAATAGTCTTTAAAGTAAAGTATCTGAAATATGCAGGCCAATTCTGTCAACTTCAGGCTAATCTGTCTTTCGATTTTATTTTCGTTCCTTATAACCCACTTTGTTATCTACACTCATGCCCTAGTTACCCGTTCATTTTCCTCCTCAAGGTTAGACTGCCCATCTCTACTGTGTCAGAGTTTCTCAGGTAATGTGTTATACATTTCAGAGGGAGTGGAGGGAATGTGCCAAATCTGAACTGATGAATTAACTTTACAACGCATGTACAGGAGAACCATCTCTACACTTAAACTCAGACCGAGGCACGTTCTTGTATACACGAGTTTCCAGTAAAACAAATCATACACTAAAACTAACAGCCACATGCAGGTTAGAAGTTGCACCAATGAACCAAACTCTTAACAGACTCAGGCCTGAATCTCTACTTTAGGAAACATCTTTCTTGGGTGTAGGTAGCAATCTGCATGCCTTGTTTTGCAACTGAAACAATACTTAAATACACTACCTGACCGCATCTGTAGCCCTTTCAAATAAGCAGGAAGTGGACATTGTCATCTAAATTCAGCTTAGCCCCATAAAACATCTTTACACCAGATGAGTTATTTAGATTCATTTCAAAAAATTTAAAATCTATGTATTTGTACTATATTCACAGTCTAACTTCTATCCCATATTTATTCATTTTGGTCATATTACCTTTACGTCTACTTTTATATTGTAAAAGGCGACATTACATCATATCACTATTATCATATCATCATAACGAAAGGTGTTACAGTACAAGCATGTCACCGATCAGACTGCGAAACTGATCAAATATTAATTGTATATTTCCCTCACAACATCCGCCTGTACGGTATTTCCATGCTGACTGGATCTGCACTCTCCAGTTTGAGATTTCCAGGACTTTCTACCTCTTGAATAAGTTCTCTGGTCTCGGGCTCCGGTGGATGAAACCATGCGCAGTGCCCAAAAGCGCAACAGCAACAAATAAAACGTTCCTGGATAAAACGCCCTGCTCATCTCCATACCAGAAACGCGTGGCGCGCTGTGGATGTTCACAAACACGACGCGGATGTGTATCCAGTGTCCGAATCATAATCCGACCGTATCCTCTGCGCTGTTAATAAAGGCTTTACGGTCATATCATCAGGATCCAGTGGAAAGACATTTATCAACACATGAGCGACTCCACAATAGCCACATGCACCGAGCACCATGAGGGGAGGACCGGACGGATACACTCCTCTCTTGCTGGCCTGTCGAGCCCTAAAGCAGGTTTAGCCAGTGTGTGCACGCATCCACTTACGCATCCCAGGCAGAGCGAAGGAAACCTAACCATCCCGAATAAACTGCGCGATCTTCCGCGTTGATACGGATTCCCAAGTCGGTGCACTACTGGAGAGTGGAAGCGCACGGCGATTGTTGCCGCCCGGGTCCGTGTCTATTGGTCCCCTTTCAGCTGGGGCAGCGTCAGCACACACACACACACACTCACACACTCACACAGTCTCCATTTGCAACTCCATCGCCCCCCATGGGCGTGCGAGGCCGCGGGCTGTGACGCAAATGGCACTGGGTGATTTGCAAATGACATATCTTCCTCAATCAGTGTCGTCGCCGCGGGGACTGGTCCAATTCACCACATATTACACACAGATATATCCATCCGATGGTGGGTGACGAGTAAATAAAGGCGGATGAGCCGTTCGCTCTACGGGGATGCGGTTGCATAACTCAGGAAACTTAATAAAAATGTGCACGGAGCGAGCGATGTGCAGTCTCCGTGGCTGGTGTTTTGTCGTTGTTGCGAGTTGATCGTGATGGCCTGTACCAAAACACACTCAGCACACGAATCAGTCCTCGACTTTTGGCCACAGGAGGAACCAAGCGGAGCGTGTTCACAGGGAACCGAGTGGCCTCGCTATGGTGGATGTGTGGTGGCCAGTGCTAGGACGCATGCACGTAGCTGACGGGGAAAGACAGGACAGCCGGAGTGGGACTTAGGACCGCATTCACAGGCCATAAAGGGCCCGCATGAATACTATTGTGCTCTTTTATCCAAGAGTCCCCAACTATTTACAAAAGGTTGGCCAACACACACAAAAAATATCGCGGCGAAATGGTGGCGGCGGTTACAGCAGCTGCCACTACGCTCTGCGCAAAGCAGCAGCACAATCATTGCGCAGCGCCGGACTTCCCCAGTTTTGTGCAAACTATGTGATTCGTCCAAAAGACTTTTATTTTTTATCTCATTCAGGCTGTCCTCGTCTGGCGAACGGCGAACCAGAGCGCAGGGCAGTCGCCGTTCTCATGGCACGATTTGCATCGCCCCCCATTATCCCCGAAAATCTCTTTTTACACGCTTATATTGTCAGCCTAAAAAAACGCCACTATTTTTAGGCAACAAAGGGGACAGCTTGACTTGATCAAAGGAAAAGACAAATACGAAATGCACCTTTCCAGCCGTTAGAGAGAGGCCCCCTCGTAACGATTGCAGCATGGCAGGGGAGTGCGGCGTAAAAACGAGCTAACCCGAATAAAATACACACAAAGACAAGGTGCAGTGCTGCCACAAATACGTCCATCATCACCCTGGTAATAACACTAAACCATCCCCGGGCATGTGGATTAGCCTGGAGCCGGCGAGGATGGCGTTATTATGAATGTAAAACGCTGCGTTTTGCGGCTCCGTGCCACCTTTTCCAAGAAGCAGCTTGGCGCACAGGACCGGTGACCCTTCCATCTTTGCGCGTCCTTCTACCGAGCGAAATCGCGAGTCGTCTCACATTTTGACGATTCGCTGTTGAATAAAACACATAGCGGTAGGTGATTTCCTCTTCGCGGGGCTGAACGCGGCACGTAGAGGCTGCTACAACTCTCTGAAACTATTCCTCTCCCCGCCGCGGCCAGGCAGAAACAAGAGGGCGATGACGCCATTTTCTGCAAAAACAACCACGCTCGGGAAGCCAGAGCGAAGGAGGTTTTAACCCGCTCCGCAGCCACCCAGCGCCGCCGAATCGCACTAAAAACAAGTCCTTACCTTGTATTTGTTGGATGGCTGGTGGAATCGCGTGTTCGACGGGGGTAAAACTGCGCGGCGGTGGCTACTTCTCGTCCGGAGCTTGTTTATTTCGCCTCCCAGCGTCCCCGGCTCACTCTGAACAAGTTCGGTCTGCGAGCCGCTGTCTTTGTGCACCCAGAGGAGCCTCTCAGCATTAAGCCCAGTCCCTGCGCAAAGGTGCACCCTCTACGTCCAATTTCGGCTGGAAATGCGGGCACTTCGGGGCGACAGCGTGCGAAAAAATGAACGATCCGGACCCCTTTGGACGAAGAAGAAGTTAACGATTTTCGAGGTTTTAACCAAAGGCCACGATCGGAGAGCGGATTCATCCACCAAAACGCGCAACACCTTCTCGCAGGACACAGAGCTCTCCACCAAGAGCTCCACGACGCAAACGCAAACTCGAACAGGAGGGGATACACCCTCCCTAAACTTTAAAAAACTTGTGACAAATCATTACATCGACAATTCAATGAAAACCTTACACGCGTGACTGGGTGACAATTTCAAGTACTCGACTTTTAAGTGGTGAATCAGAAATGTGTGGCCCAAATCAAATGCCTTTTTTATATAGAAATATTATAAAGTGTGGGGATCACACGTTCCTCCATAAAGGTGATCCACAAGCAGACACACATCATGACCTGCATGTTGGTCAAATGTCCTCTGATTTGGAGAGGTTTAAAACAGACATATATTAAACTTGTTGGGCATCACTTCCTGCACTGTCTGAGTATATGGGGATGAATGTCAATGAACCGTCCTTAATTTTGGATGGATACTCCACTGACGTCCCTCCATGGACATCTTAATCAAAGTTGGGCAGCTGTTGACAACAAACTCATCTCTTCTCAATCATCATCGTTGTGGGTTTTGGTCTGATTTTCAAAATCCGACAAGCGCTAATGCAAGAGTTTGTAAAACTCCAACTCCAAAAAAGTGGTCTCCAACCCAAGTCAATCAATTATCGACACAAATACAATTAAGCTAATTGTTATTGACTATTTGTTTGCGGGTTTATGTTAATAAGGTTTACACTTGGATTTCTATTTTCTTATTTGGAAAAGGAAGTTAGGTTTAACAACTCAAAAAAAACTTAATACTGGCTGGAAATAATGTTAGCTAGTTCAATTTAGCAGCAGCAGAAGTAACGTACCGTTAGTATAAGCTAGCCTTAAGCTAGTCATTTATGATATAATATTTCGCGTTTAGCCGTACATACTTCCCCCCTCCTCATGATAACTTTCCTCATGTTTAACTTGTTTTAAAACAATCGAGAAAACCAAACCTTGACCGTGCCCAACTGTGTGGTCATGTCCCGGCGTAATACAACGACAGGTGTGCCATGAATTCAACTTCTTTGCCATTTTTCTCGCAAAAAAGCTAGCTAGCTGAACTGAAACCTAGCGAATGCTGCGAGTAAAACAAACGGCTAGGTTAGCTTCACGTTTACACGGAGGCTAGGCACATTTCTATCTGAAGTTAGCATAACAATACTTATATTTATATCATATTGCTAATTTAAGCTATGGCAAGTCCTTACCTTGAGTGTTAAACAGCATTCAGTTTGTTCAGTTCCTGCCAGCTGAAATACAACATACATTTAAATAATGACCAACACCTGTGACTTCATAACAACATGGCTGCATATTATTTACAATTTAAAGTAAGTGGGTTCCAGATGATGAGCTAAAGTTAGCTAGCCTAATGTATTAAGTAACCTGTTTTTCTTGTGTTTAATGTAAAAATAATACATATAAATACTACATGGATGATTGTGTAGGTGATGATGAGCATCTTCCATGTTGGCCATTTAGGGTTTGTGTCAGATGTTTTTGAAAGGGACTTGTGAGAAAGGGTTAAATAAATTCAATTGGGAGTTATTAGTCATGGAGAATTTGGGCTTTGCAGTGACTTGATCGAAAAGTTTTGCAAGTCGGACGGGGATGAATGTGGATTAACCGATTGGGAAAATGGCTGTGGTCAAATAATTAAGCTTATAAAACCTTAATAGCGCTTCAGTAGGCCTGCATAAGTGCAGTGTTGTGTTTTATGGAAGCAATGATATGCTGGTGGGATGGTAGTAAAGAGTGTAGGTTGAGCTCTCCAACACCGATACTGTACTGATTATTAGAAATCATGTTGACTTAAAACCGATGTTTGGAGCCGATATTTCATTAACCAGCGATCGGGAATAGTACTCCCGCTCGCCGTCCACTGCACTTGGCGTTAAGTTTAATGACAGCAGCCTTACGGTGCTTAGACCTTCATCGGGTGATCTTACATGTCTTAACCAATCGGGCCACACTGCAGACAGTCATCATTCAAAATCCCATCAGACACACCCAAACAAATCTACGCCAAGGATGAAAACCTTTTTTTTTATCTTAACAATGAAAGGATGTATATCAATCAATATGTTTAGAATAGAAATAGTATAACAGTATAAATGTAATACAAAAGTAGGTTAGAGCTTGATGTGTTTTCGAGAGCCTGTCCTTGAACAAAAAGACATAAAACTTGGCAAATATATATATATATATATATATATATATATATATATATATATATATAGTATAGAGAGAGAGAGACAGATCTTGGTTATGAAGGGGTGCAGAAGCTTTAAGCTGAACAACCGGTGACGAAATAATCCTACAATTTACTCAAATAACGTTCTCAAGTACAATTTGAGGTATTTACTTGAGTATTCCCTTTTTTTGCTACTTTATACTTCCTCCCCACAACATTTAGTTACTAGTTACTGTGCGGATTCAGATTATTCTGTGTTTGTAGGCTGTTATTCGTGACATGTTACCATTCAGATGTTGTTGTGGGCGGAACGTCGTACGAGACAACGCTGCGTCAGAGCTGAAGTGACACGTTTTTAAGTTTGTTTATTTCATCTGCAATCTGACAGAAAAAAAATAACTGATACTGATAATGGGTAAATGCTGAATATCAGCCTGGGCTGATAACGTATTGTATAGTAGAGTAGAATAGTCCTAGTACGAGCACTAATCATTACGTAATGTGAATAATTACGTAATTGTTATGAGCAGTAATTGAACAAGCTTAGTACCCTTAAACCAAAGGACCAAAAGGAAACCACAGAGATATCTTCATAACTATATCTTATGGTTTTTAAAGGGTATATTAAAAGTTACTTCTTTTTCACACTTTTATAGCAAGGCTGCCCAAAGTTGGGCTCATGGGCCAAAGTTGGTTTGATCGGTTGGTTGATTTGGCCTGCCAGATGTTTTTGGCCGAAAGTAAAATAATAATATTTTGTTTAGTGTTTAGACTGTTTTATTTTTTGTGAGGTAAAGTGCTTTTTAAATATGTGGGATCTCTCTTTGTTAATATTTTTTTTAATAATCTGAGCATGGCTGGCAGAGGGACAAAAGGTAATCAAGGGGACTTTGGATCCTCGTTAGATGGAAGCTCCGAGAGGCGAGTGCAACGAAAGCAAAAAAATTAGGGAACATACAGGGATTTTCCTGGCAATATATTATTTCACGTGTTCTTGTGTCATAAACACATGAGAGAAAACAATTTAGATCAGACTCAGAGAAGGAATCACCAGGTTTCTCTCACTTGCCTCTTGGGTCTCCTTGTACAGTACCATTGGCATCTTAACAATAAAACAACAGGTGTTTTTGCTTTTGGCCATTAAGTGTCAGTTTCGGCCTCAGTTTCATTCTATAATATGCTATAGTATTTATTCTGGTAACTGAATATAGGCTTATGGATGGTGATTCAGGACAGCTGGGTGTCAAGACCTGAAAAAAAGTCTGCCAGTTCCCCTGCCAGGCAACTTTCAATGAGAAAACTGTAGCAGCGAAGTGACATAAAGATTCAGAATGTAAACACTGTGGGTATCCACGTTAAACAGCAACTGAAAGTCGACCGTTAGAGATCAATTTAGAGTATATATAGTTAAGCTTAAGCCAAGCTGCTGTCACATTTTATCCATAACAGGGTGACATTTTGAGTTACTCCTTTTGCAAAACATCTTGAGCATTTTATAAAAAAAACAAAACATTTAATTTAGCCACCAGGATAGGTAGCTTTTAGTAGATATCACACATGTTTAAAGGGGCACTGTGTAGTTTTCGGGAAGAGATCCTAACTCAGAATTTTAATATTTAAAATATTAATAATAAAATAACACAAAACTCAGAAAAGATGTATTTCTTCCTTAAGTGAATAAACGTGCTGTTCTCAGAGGAAAATAAGGTCCCCAGAACACTGTTAGAAGCTAGAAGGGTGGCAGGGTCCGCCACATCTAAACGAAGTAAAATAGTCTGAAATTGTCTTGTCGTTTAAGGTCAGTTTGTTTATTCAGTTTATTCAGACATTTTTCTTAGGGCTTAAAAAAGAAATCAGTCAATGAAGATCTTTCTCTCCTGATTCAAATAACTTGTCCAAACCGACATACTGCACCTTTAAAAACAACAGAAACATGCTGCTGACATTCTCAAACCAAAGACAGAAAAAACACTCAACTCACTGAATGCAAAGTGGGTAGAAGTTGTGGTCATTGGGGGGGGGGGGGGATTTAAAAAAAAAACTTCTATAAGAGTTATAATCCCTGCCAGCTCTTTCCTTTAGGGCTCACGAGAGCGCTCAACAAAAGGTGCCCACCACTATCGCCTGTACACAATTAACCAAAGCACCAGCATTATTCCATTATCATAAGAATGCTGTTTTGCGATGGGGGGAGAACCTCCTCGGCATTCATGGTCGTCGCCACGAATAGAGCCGGGAGCTTTTATCTTCTCAACGACAGGCAGGCTTGCATTCATCACACCACCTAGTGAGATAGTGAGATGTTTGGACACTTTTTTTTTGTGTGTGTGCAGGAAAAATAATCAATTTATGCTGTTCATTTCAGTAGCCTGTTTATAATTATAGTATGGGCGACAAGTGGGCTTTGTTGGGGCGGGGGGGGTGGACTGGTGAAGATCCTGGAGATTAGAGGTACAACTTCCAGTCTGATCCACTTAGTAAACATCATATTTGTGCACAAATCATGTATCATTTGTTAGCTTTCCTTGGAAGCTGCACATTAGCTGCTCTGATTTTGAATTCGGCAGATAACCTGTGCTGTAATTGTTCCCCCTCAGCAGGAGTAACGGGGAATAAATGAAGACTAAATAAGAGCAGTTCCTCACTTTGAGGTTGGCATCATCCCCCCCGCGCACCCGTGTCTCTCTCCCCGAGCGCCCCTGATCTGATTTGTGTCTGATGAGATCTGAGGTCGTGTTAAGAGGTACACTGACCACAAGGTGTCAATGTTGTAGGGAATGTGTCTCTCTCTGCCTCAGTCCATTAATGTGCAAAGAGGAAAAAAAAAAAACGCACCGAGGGGAAAGCAGGCGGGTAGAAAAATATGCCTGCTGCATGTCATGCTCAAATAAATCTAATTGGATGTAGCGATTTGTCAGGAGAGCAGTAATAGATGGATGTCGAGCGAGCTGCACATGTAACTACAGCCGGTGCCTCGGTGCTGCTTAATGTGTTTGGGTAAATGGATTTTTGCACATACACAACTTCTTAAAAGGTGCACTCGAAGTAGTTTTGGGGAAGAGGAGAAAGATCTTCACTGGCTGATTTTTATTTTTATGCCTAAATAAACAAACTATTTTCATTTTAATGACTTAATAAACTGAATAAACAAACTGATCTTAAAGGACAACGCAATTTCATACTGTTTGATTTTGTTTCTATATGGCGGACCCTGCCACCTTTCTAGCTTCAAACAGTGTTCTGTGAGAAGAGCTTGTTTATTAGGTTAAGGAGTAAACAAATATTTGTGAGTTTGTATTATAACCTCATTGATATTGAAAATATATATATATATATAAAAAAATTATTATTCTATTCTGGGTTTCAATTTCTGCTCCAAAACTAATGAGTGCCTCTTTGAAAAATGTCCCAAAACTGCCCAACATAGTAATAAAAGAGTACAATACACACAGTTTGTTTTAGGCCCGAATCTTTCCTCTTAAAAGAAAAATGATGTTTGGATATAGGAGAGACATTGCCGTGCAGAACAGCGATCATGAAAAAATAATGCAGCGGCTTCAGTTGTGCAAAAAAAAACCTTGCATATACTCCAGCGAACGGCAGAGCAATCTGTGGGGGATCACAGCGCCGATGAGCGCGCAGTGTTTTGTTAGTTTGATCCGGTTTTCTATCTGACCTTTGTCACATGCCTCCTCCTTTCCTCAGATGGGAGAGTTACCAATGAAGAGGGCGTGTGAGCTCGCTCGAACTCATGACCTTATGGGCAGTTTGACTGTTCAATATCAAGTCAATTGACTTAAAGATTGCAGCCTGCTATTGACATTTTTTCACACAATCTCTAGCCTAAACTCTCACAGACCAGAGGGAAAACTTTAACATTTGGGTTGAGGAGAGACCGTGATCTTTACATCGGCTTTTTTTGGGCCTGATCTAAGTGTTACTAAGTAAAACCCGGAACATGGACGAGTGGTTTTCAGCAAAGATCCAGATTACCCCGTAGCATTCTCTTATGAGAATGCTGTTAAAAGCCGACAGAGGATTAAAATAAAAGTCCATTAGAATGGAATCAAGATATGCTGTGTATTTAAGCACCAGGGAATTCAAACCCGATCAAAAGTCAGACCACGTGTCACTTTCAAAGAAGAAATACCACAATCTAACACTCAAATTCATAAGCACTAAAACATATACACACATAATTAGGAGAGGAAACGTTCTTCAGAAAACATAAATCTTCATGGATTTGTTTTCATGACTGAATAAACTAAAACTAGACAAACTAACACTCATACTGATTTGCTCTGTTTGTGGTTGCCGTCGTCACTTTGCTAGCTTCCCTCCATTCAACCTTATTCAAACGGGAAAAAAAAAACAATGTATGGATGTTTGTAATCCCTCTCAGGAATCACTTAAGACCAAGTGGAAGTGTGCAGCTGTGTCTATATCTGCAGAGACCCTGCCCTCCGTCTTTATTTTCTTGGTATTTTCCTCTGTTTCAGGTGCATCAGCCTTCGGACACTTCAGCTCTGTGTATCTGTTTGACCGAGGGTGGAGCTACACACATACACACACACAAGGCTGAGCATAGTGGCAAACAGGGGACAGGGTGAAGCCCGCACTTCAGCTGTATACACACAAAACATACATAGTATGCCTTCAAATTGGTCCGGTATGACTGCTAGCTTACAGCTGCTAATGATAGCAAGTGAGCGTAAAGTGTAGATGTTAAATCAATATTGATCACTGACTTTTTGACTGCTCAGTATTTCTGGTACTTTCGAGTACATTGAGTTTTTCTGTAAGGGACAGGGGACGCTGTTCAGCAAAGCTGAAATAGGCTCGCTTTAAAGTTTATTAAGAATGTAAACATAGCACTAAAATGGGGGTATGTGAGAACACTATTCTCCCATCTTTTTGTCGACTGCTGCCATCTCATTGCGTTTTTTTCTTTCACTCTCTAGTCACCACTCTCTGGGGGCCTACAGTCACATCTGACTCAGAGTTGAGGACAAATTAACTGTTCTCCTCGACAGTGGCAAGAAGCATTTGCAAGGACTGAACGGAGGAAAATTCACAGTCATATTTTTGGTGTGAAGCGATGTTCGGTGATTAGAATGATGGCTTTTTGAAACCCTGGATATAAACTGACATTACCAGAACACATTAGTCTTATTTTGCTTGCGCATTATCATGGTTTGATGTACAATAACTCACCTCCGACCGTCAGACTGAGGTAAATGGTCTCATTTCTCCCTTCTCATCTAATCAGCATTAAAATGGAGAGTTGAGGCAGTTAAAGGGTAAGTTCACCCAAAAGTTAAAAGTCATACATTCGGTCATTATCTTCTCACCTTCAAGCCGAGTGGAAAGTTGCATGAAATCTCGTGGTACACAAAACGTGTCTGGAGGTTCACAATGTTGCAGATGGGGTGCATTCTAAAATTTCAACCTCAAGAAGAGAGTAAATAACATCTGTTCAACTCAATTTGGGACCCCTGGGCTTCCTGACCTTGTTGGACAAGTTGTATGGAGCCATTTTGTATTTTTTGTTGTTTATTTCACATTTTAAAACAAGTCCCCATCGACATCAGTTCCTTAAAAGAACGCTGAAAGGCTGCTTTGCTGTGAAGCTCCAGAAATGTTTGGTTGACTACAAAACTTCACCCGACTTTTTACCATCAGCATGGCGGGTGGGTCATGTCTTCAACTTAATAACGCTTCTTATCACATCAACATTCTCTTAACCAGAGAAAATGATCAAAACCGTCCTGGGTTTTAACTTTGATGTTCGGCGTAATTCATTTTTCCTTTTAGTCAGTTAGTTGTGTATTATCTACCACAGGACATAAATTACCGTTTTGAGTTTTTTGATCTCAAAAACAGAGGAAGGGCCTTTTTATTTTGAGTCTACCACATTGCTTTGGCCTGAAAAAGAAAGCGAAGAGAAGGAAGGAATGTGTTGGTAACTTTATTACTATGAGAGGAAAATGCGTTCTTTACATTTTCTTGAATTCTTGCTTCACAAAGCTTCACAGGTAAGGACAAGTGCAAAACACACAGCAGAACAAATGTGTGATTACTGCACACGGTGTCCTTTTTTCTTAAGCCTCGAGTGGGTATTTTGCTGAATGGCCGGCCGGAGCAGAGGTGTCTCAGTAGCCCGCTTTCCTCTGTAAACAATAACAACATAAAATCTGTGCTGTAAAGAGAGAGGAGCAGTGAAATGGCACCACAGAACAATATGAGAGGACCCATTTGATCCATCTCACAGCACATCAGATCAGTTGCAACAAGAGCTGTCGATGCTCTCACCATGTTCCGTGCAGGTCAAAGGTCTGGGATTCAACATCGCATAGTCTAAGATGCTGAACGTGAGCCAAGGCAGGAGTCTGAGCCCATGTTATGTGATTAAAAAGGCTGTATTTCCAACTAACAAGCGGTGTTGATAAAGGAATACAGAATTAACTCAGATCCTACGACAAGCACTGATACAGACTCCCCAAAGATCACTTGTTAAGCACTTAATTATGAGCCCCACAAAATTAGTTTTTCCCCCCCATTTAATTTCCTCGCCAACGTCGGTGATTTGCTGCCTGCCGAGCGATAATGCCGACGAAACAAATGGTGCCTTTGTGTTATCAGCCGTTAAGAGCTGGACCTCAAACCTGCTGCAAGTCATCCCGCCATGGAGGAGAAGCTTCAGAGTCACGATCCAAGAGCCTCTTTATCTTTGCATATGAAGGATCTGGTCAGATTTCACCTGCAACACAAGTTGATAACAATAACATGTCATGTTTGAATTTAATACTTGTATGGATGTCCAACACAGCCTGACATTTGTTAGCAGAAATGGAAAGCTTCATTTGCAGCTTTGAGTGGCTGTATGTGAGTCACAAAGGGGCTCTGAGGTCAATGCTCTTGTCAGAATGTGACGCAGGTATGTTTAACATGTTCACCATCTTGGTTTCAGCGTGTTCCTCAAGTTTACGTTTGCCACTTACAGCTAAACGTAAGTACAATTGAGGCATTTAAAGGGTAAGTTCACCCAAAATTTTACATTCAGGCTTTATTTACTCACCCCCATTCCAATGGAAAGTCGGGTGGAGTTTTGTACTCCACAAATCATTTCTGGAGCTTCACAGCAAAACAGCGTTGCAGCCTTCACATAAACAACGGTATTTTGCTGTGAAGCTCCAGAAATGTTTTGAGGACTACAAAATTTGACCCAACTTTACATCGGCACAGGGGTCAGTAGATAATGGCTGAATTTTCATTTAAGCCCCAGTTGTACTTTGTCTTTTTGTTACATTGTGCCTTTGAGTGACAATTGGATGCCAGCTGTCTAGCTTGCTGTCAGCAATCACCACACATACTTCACTTCTTTGTCCATTTTTGGATTAGCCAGAATTAAGGCGGAGTCAGGCACCACCAAAGTTGGAAGCCTTCACCATCGCTGTACTCAAGATGCTTCCAAGTTTTGGAAGCTGACAGTTTTTCAAGTCAAAAAAATAGGAGATTACAGATGAATCTGGTAAACCGTAAGCACAAAATATATAAATCAAGCTCCTTTGTGAAACACTGACAGTCACAGAATAATTTTTTTGTGCTTCTCCAGCACCACAATATCATGTAAAAAACATCTGACAGAATATTTGAAATTTACATACTTACAAAACAAACATTCATCATCAGTTTCCTTTCCAACTTAAAAGCTGCATCGTTGATTTACAAATAACACAACAACCCACTTTCAATCATTTAATAAAAGCTTGGATATAAGACCATTTCTTTTTACAGCAAGGGTTCAGTTGATTTGATGGGAAATCCATTTTCTGATCCAACAGCGGTGAGACAAAATAAATCCCAACTCTTACCAGGCCTTTTTCAGACATTCACCACAGCTTGGATCAGATACAACAAACAACAACAGTGCGCTGGTCGACGTGCCAACTCACCACAAATAAACTCTTCATCTTCTTTTACTGTAGTTGCCAGAAACACATTTACAAATATATAGATATAGATTTTTTTTTTATATCTCAAATATTTATATAAATAGAAGTAGATTAAAGATCTGGGCATTATGACAAAGTGCAAAAAAAGGAAAGGGGAGGGTTTAAAAAAAAAACTGTTAATACCTCCATTAAACTCAACAGCAAATAATACAATATACAACTGCTCTGAACATCAATATCCATGAGCTTTTGTCTTAGTTTTAGCTGCAACAGACTTTAAATTCCCCATTTCTATTACTACAAACAGTAAGTCCAGATGGCATTTCCCAAAAACATCTTCGCGCTAAGACCGCCATCTTTGATCTAAAAAACATGTGAAAAGAGCGGAAAAAGTATTTTTTAAACCATGTTTGCAGCCACTAAACCAACATGAATCATCTACACACTAGAACATCTCTTGGGATGTTGCGTTGAACTGAGAAAATTGGAAATAAATACAAGAGATTTGACTATAATGTTTTTGAAGGCATGTTACCCAGTTTACTGATAAACAATGTGTATCTACGGTAAAAATAAAGACCACCGAGCGAGCATCACTGAACTGATCTAAGAGCTGTTAGACGATCTCACACGCTGATGAATAAAGTGTCATCACAGGAAGCACTTGGGAGAAGCATAACAAAAATATGACTGATTATGTACAATTTAATTCATCATTAGTGCTTAGATGCTTTTGAGACAAAAGAATACACACACAAAAAAAAATCCTTGACGTTAATTCCACTAAAGCAGTTGACAAGTACCAGGAGGGAGCGTTGCTCACAGCTCCACGCGGCCATCAAGCAAATCAAAATGCTTTCAGGTACTTTACCTTCATCAGCAACACCAAATAGAATAGACAGAGACAATTTTAAGGCTTTGACCTTTTTTTTGACACATTATGGCATCCATGATACCAGCTTTAAGCAAGGAAATCCTCTCACATTTCATTTTCCTTGTTACTACACCATATGACATCATCAGTTCAATTTAACCGTGCTAAATGTGTCATTTCAGAAGTTGTTGTAGTGAGCTGCTATTGAAAATATGTCAAAGATTGCAGCTTTAGTCATGAATTTTCCCTTTAAAAAGGTGCAATATGTAGAAATTTTAATATAAAACGTTAAAATTTAACTGAAATTCTCAACAGAATGTGAAGAAATAATAGTTTTGACATTTTTTTTCCCAAAGGTGTCAATGTATTGTGCTGCAGAGATATGAACTGAAGTTAGCATGCTTAACACCTAGGAATGGCCCTTCCTGTTGTGTAATACTACTTTGTATCTCAAGGTACGATAGTCGATAGTACAGATCAGGCCTCTCAAGTATGGTCCTGACTGATAGGTCAGCTAGCTGCAAGGCTAACGGTGCTTACAACAGCTACAGTTCACGTTTACTCTGGTGTTATGCTACCTGCTATTTGTTTGAAGTATGAATTTGACAGGGGGCAATTTCTAAAATATTGTACTTTTAAAGGGGCAATATGTTAGTTAGCAGAGTGTTAGTTAAAAAAGTCAAAAAAATAAAATTGATAACCCATCCCGTCGTGGTCCAACACTCCTGTGCTAATAGTGTCAACACCAACACCATGGCCCTGAGTTCCCAGTCTGAATTGCTAGCTGCACAGCTAACTGAGCTAACTAGCTGAGGAAAGCTACAATTAGCAGCAGTTAGCCTATTATTTGTTTTGAATTCGACCCGTGGCTCATTCTTACATATTGCACCTTTAAACTAAATCGACATCTCTTCAAACAGCGCTTGTTTTGCACACCTCTCAGGACGACTATGCTGCATTTTCAGCGCAGTGAACTGCTGAGCCACCAGAGATGAAATGGTACCAAGCCTGATGGGTGCAGCTGGGAAGTAAGTGAAAGCATTTTGACCTGGCTTTGATTTTCCTCACACACAGCAGCCAAGCATTATCGCACAGAGACTAAACCAATCGGTCCTGAAAGATAAAAACAGTTTAAAAATATAGCTATAGTTTTGAACATTGGAAGAAGTATGAACAAGGGTGGAACCACAGGTAAACAGGAATGTGGCGGTCTTTATATGTAAATACTAACCAGGGCCTGGTTTCACAAGAATCAACCTAGTTTGTTCATTAGCCAAAACACACGTCTATTAGGAATACTGGTATAAAAACATCACTATCAACTGATATTTTGGACCATCACCTCGTAAATTTGACATCATAAGAGGACAAAGTCTTGAATAAATGAGGCTAACTGAAGTACTTGGGGTCATGTGATGTAAACTCTGTTGATGAAAGCAGTATACAACTGCTAAACGTAGCATAACATACAGAAAAGGGTTAGTGAATGGAACATACTTTACTATGATCAGGCCCTGTTTACACCTGACATTAACAGGCATGGACAGCTCGAAGTACAGGTGTGAATGCACCGGAAATGGATTGAGACCACATTCAGAGGTTGTCCGGGCACCATGTGACCACATTCTTTCAGCAGTGTGTACGCACGTGTCCTGGGATGTAGTGAAAGAACGCCTACTCAACTGACACACTGATTTCCATTTTGTTCGCTGCAATGCAAATTACGTGTTTGGGTCCCCTCTCACATGCCAAGAAAAGCAGGGGATGTTTGTGAACACACAGTATGTTTCAACATAATTCACCATTGAACTGCTAGCGCAGCTGTAGTCTCTTATCCTTGTTAAACTGTCAGCAGTCTGGGTCGACACCATTGAGTTGTTGAGTGACGAGAAACCTACAAAAATTTGCAAAATGGCTACAGTAAATTCTAAATCTTTCTTGCTTTCTTGTATATTCAACATTAAATTCAGTACGTTAAGTTGCTTCTTTCCTGGTTAAAAACATTGCGTCAGCTTTCATTGTGGCAGCCTATGTGTGACTTTAAGTTAACCTTACCCTACAACTTTTATCAGCAAAACACTGTTTGAACAGATTTCACCATTGGCACTACATTTATGAAAGCAGACAACAGCAAGTGTCAAATTTGACAAATACAGTAAACAGATATAGGCGTCTTCTTTACTTTCTTAAAGTAATTTTGCGGAAGAAGATAAAGATCCTCACTGACAGATTTTTAAGTCTAAACAAACTAAATAAACTTTAAATGGAATTCTGTTTTACTTTGTTTATATTTGGCGGAGCCTGACACATTTCCTGCGTCAATCAGTGTTCTGGGGACCTTATTTTCCTCTGAGAACAGCTTGTTTATTCTGAGGTTGTATTGTTACCTCATTAATATTGTCATTATCAAAATTCTCCTCCAAAGCTGCATAGTGCCACTTTAATATAACCTCAAAGTAATATTGCAACATTTTAAAAAAAAAATGCATCTAGAACTGACCACAGGGTGCTGTTGAAATAAAAATGAAATACACAGCAGCCTCAGTCAAAGTTCGTGTTTGGTTGTGTTTGAGTATTAATTAGCATTCATTTAAAACTTGCTAATGAACTAATTCTTGAAGATTTTGAGAAACCAGGCCAATCTCATCAAGATTATTACACACAAACCGCGCTGGGAGGGCAGAAACACTCCCTCTCTTTAGCACATGAAAATTAAAGGGGGGGGGACTATTAATAAATACAAAAATAATAACAGATATGTACACTTTTTCAACAATACAAACTCAGCATAATGCTTTCAACATTTCTTCTAAATGGCATAGAAATTATTTTTTTGCTCAAAAAGTCTCTGTAGCTCAAACCTTGCTGGTCAGTTAAAAGATCATTTCAGAACGATAAATTATTGTACAAAAAAAAAAAGAGATCCAACACCGTAGTAATAATTCCTTTTTGGATCCTGACACACAGGAAGGAGTTTGTGTTTCTCGCAACATGAAAAAAAACAATCTTCAATATCTCTTCGGATAGCAAAAATACAATGCATTGACGCGGCGTCATTGTTAACACAGACATAATTTCTTTGCTTCCCTTGTGCGAACAGGTCCTCGTGTGGCACTGCAGGAGACCGTTCTGGAGTCGGCGAAGGGGGAAGCGAGGGGAAGCAAAGGCAGTAAGTGCACTTTGAACACGGGCATGCTGGGATTGGATAGGGAGATGGGGGAGAGGAAAGAAAAAAGAGAATTGTAGAGATGTTGACAAAGATGAGTGATGTTAAAGAAATGTGGTGAGACAGAAAGAAAAGATACTGAATGGGGAGAAGGAGCTGGATAAAACCCAGCTACTACAGCTGCTGCTCTCTCTTCCATCGTTGAGGAAGAGAGGAAAATGTAAAACCAGAGAGGAAAGCGGTAACGAGGGGGTCATTAGAGCTGGTATAGCTGAAGGCTTAATCCTACAGTAGCTGTGTCAGTAGGTCCTTCAACCAGTAAACTCCCATAAACAATCACAGACCTCTTTTCCTCATCAGCTGAGCGGACACAGCAACCAGGAAAACAACCAGAGCACAAACTCTGATTGTTTACAAAAATTGTACAGTGGTGGTGTTGTCAACAATGCCTTGGAAACATTGTTAGGCAAATTCCCTTTTCAGAGGATCAGTTTTTTGGATTCCACTGTCTTGTTCTGTAAAGACCACGACCACAGTGATAGCACAGCAGCTTTCCATCAAAACGCTCCATAGTTAGGGTGGTGGAAGAGTGGAAGTGAGTGCCAGCCAACTGTGTGGGCTCCAGAGAGAGCCCCGATGTCACAGCGGGTGAACCGAACTGTCACTGGGTAAATAGGGGTGACATCGCCCAGATGAAAGCAGTCTGATTGGTGCCGTCAGTGGAAGAGTGGTGGGGTCAAAGGTCACAAACGGTGGTGGCCTGAACAGCTGCCCAACATTCAGTCCATGGAGCTGGTTTCTGTCAGTGATGCAACTTGGCCTACAGGGACAAGAAGACAGAGGCTGATTTACTGCTGGGTTTTTCCTGTGTGTGTAAGACAACTCACAACTTTTTGGAAAGTTACATAAAACTTTGTAGTGAGCAACAAAGTGACATGCTTGTAGAATGGTGATTTACTTTATCATCAATGTATTTTAGAAGCTGAAACTTAAATTGCCAATTTGCCGAAATGCCGACTTTCAACCAAATTTGCATCAGCACAATATTAGTAGTATATGCAACTGAATGATGGTAAACTTCTTTTCATTTTGCCTGCACCCAGAGCTCCCTGCTCCTTTTGCCAGCAAAAATCAACAGATGACACAAAGCGCATCATCTGGCGAGATTCAGTTCAGGACTGTTTTCTAAGATACAATTTGTGCTTCTGTATTTTTATATGCCAAATCGATGGACACACATGAGTATGGTCAAATTGACCTAATGTAAAATAAGGGAGGCTAATGAAACATGAACCGCAATCCTGTTCACTGTTTATTTCTCACTGAAATGTTTTCAGAAACATATTTTAGTGTGCTGTTAAGATGTAATGTCATACTGTTTGTTACCAGCTGGCTGCCTTACTGTTTCCTGGTTCATGATGGACAGCTAGCAAAAAATTAGACCGCCCAGTGCATTCTGTTCGTTGTAGGTTTTCTACTTTTTGAGCAAAACAACCACGGAGCTCCAATTTCAATTTCACTGTCTACAGCACAGACAGCCCACTTTAAAGCAGGTACACCTTTCCAGCAGTGAAATACTTCTATAATGATGGTTTGGTTTTACTGTACTGTACTGACACAGAATGGCAGAATTTTAGCATTACATCTGTTATAACCCAGACTGCTGACAGTTTAACAAGGACAAGAGTCTACAGCCGCGCTAGCAGCTAGGCAGAGCTGTGATTTGAGCAAAGTGTGACTGTCAGCATATAACACGCTCACCGTGACAGTATGAACATGCTGATGCCAGTGGTGGCAGGCAACTAAGTACATTTACACAACTACTTTACTTAAGTTCAACATTGAGGTACTTGTACTTGAGACAAATGTTGTACTTTTTATTCCACCACGTCTACTTTGCAGATAGAGATTAACAATACAAGATATTATCAACAAATAAATTATGAAGCATTACAGTAGCTCAATAAATATAAGAATATGTGGTAATATAAAGTAATTTGAATTAGCCCTTTTTAGCTGCAACATTTAAGTGATGTATCATATACATAACTGCATCAATATCTATCAGTTCTACTCTGAAATTGGTCATTTCTGCATGAAGAATACTTTTATTTTTGGTATTCTTAGCATATCGTGGCGCAAATACTTTTCTACATTTCCTTCAGTAGAATTTTAAATACTTTTACATGTAAAAGAGTATTTCTACACTGTGGATACTGCGAGTAATACTCAAGTGCATGATGAGGACTTCTTTCCTCACTAGCTGAAGCTATGCTGGTACAATGTTTACCTTGTTCAGCACCTTTACTTAGTGTGTCAGCATAACATTTGCAATATTAGCACTGAACATAGAGTACAACTCAGGCTGATGGGAATGTGTTTATTTTTGCAGGTATTTGCTCATAAACCAAAGCACAGTTTTGACCCGATGGTGGCGCAGAGGAAAGGTAAAGAGATTAACAAAAGTCAGTAGGATTCATTAAGGGGGTTCCTACCTGTCTTGGGGACTCGGGCCCCGAAGCCAGTATCCCCCCACCATCGCTCCCATTCCCAAAGAGGCTCTCCAGTCCACCTGGCCTGCTCAGCTTGCTGGCCTTCCCTCTGTAGGAGCTTGGACTCCTCCTCTTCCTCCCCTCTGCTCCTCCCCCATAAGCCAAGGGTCCGGAGGGGGGAGCAAGGGGCTGATGGGCGGCGGAGGCAGGCTCCTTGTTGGCCGAGTAGGGTATACCGGTGGTGCCAAGTTCACGACTGAGGAGGAAAATTGCCATCAATAATATACAATACGCTCTGGTCGACTGTTCACTGTACAGTAGGATCCATTTGGGATTGTATAAAATCCTCTGAGCAGATTTCATAGTGCTGTATATTCTAGAGGAAAGCCAAACACCTGTCATCACAGCCTCTGCACTGCTGGCACTGTCCTCTATGTTTACACACTGCTCTACTTTTAATAAATCACCCTGTTTCTCTACATACTGTGCTATGTCGTGCTGAGCTGAGCTTGTATTGTGTTCTTTGTTTGTTTGCGGCCCTGGCGAGGATCCGTTCCTTTGTTAGACCAATAAAGACAAGAAGATTTTATTTGGGTGGCAATATGTTGAGCACATTTAGCTGATGCTCTTCACGACAACACAAGCTTAAGATCGCACTAGTTTCTGTGACTGTCTAAACTTTTCCCTGTCCTGTACTCACCTGTTTTGTGAGTTGTGGCTATGAGACCCTTCAGCTCTGGACAGCCAATCGTCTCCACCGCTCCAAAGCCCGCTCCCCCCACGCCCGAGTCCCTTTTTCCTGGCTGGGCTTGCTGCTACCCCTCCTGAACCTTGTAACGTTGGATGATAGCTGCTGCCGTTCCTCTTGTGATTATCCACAGTCGGAAACAAGGAGGAAGAAGAAAACGCTGAGGAGGAGGAGTAGGAAGAGTTCTTTCTCTTCTTGGACCCTGCTGCCGAGTCCTCAGTGTCTTTGGATGGGCGGCTGGCTTTATGCGTGCCGTTACGGGCTTTACCCAGCGCGGAAACTGGGGCGACGGGCTGCGCGGCGTCGCGAATGCTGAACACCCCGGCCGCCGATGCAGACTGAGGGAACGTGGTGGTGTAGGAGAGGGAGTTGGAGGGGGAGGAGAGGAGAGGAGACGTGACGGAGGCGGGAGAGAGAGTCTGTTGGGAAGTGACGGGGGAGGTGCCAGAGGAGGATGAGAGGGAGAGGAGGCTGTCAGGAGCCAGGGGCACCTTCCTGAGGAGAGGAAGATGTTCTAAATGAGAACTCTAAATATTGATTGAGAGTGCTAAAGCTTAAGTGCTAATCGATATGTTGCATTTTACTGAACAATGGTTTTCTTTTTCTTCATGAAGAGGAGAAAATGTTGTAGAATTTTGTTAACCGATCATGCATATTTAACTCATTAGCTGTTGTTGTCGAATGACTTTATCAATATGGTCAAAATGAAAGTGCCCTTCCTTTCATCATCATCATCCTTTTCTCCTTATGTATTTGTGTTTTTGATCACCATTATCTAAGATTAAACACACTTCCTGCCTATTCACATGACTGTATTACTTTCCCTCATACAACAAATCATTTCCTCTTTCTTTTACACCTATTCATAGCGACACTAAATCTATTAAAAAACAGCGCATCGTGGGAATACATGTTTAAGGACGCTCACCTCCACATCTGTGCGTTCAGGTGTTTCTCCACCATGTTCTGCAGCGCCAGCCTCATCCTGTCCCATCGTCTATCAAACACGTAGTGGCCCCGACCCATGAGCCTGCTGCTGAAGACGCAACACTGGAGGGAGAACGAAGAGGAAGGGTATAAGGTGGGAGGAGGACAGGTTGAGGCGTGGAGGGAGAGGGAGTGGTAAAAGAGAAATAAACAGGAAGATGAATGAAGAGGACGCAAAGAGAAACAAAGAAAAAAAGAGAGAGAGAGGGAGGGAGGAAGTAAGAGGTGTTTAGACGGAGCAGGATGTGTGATGAGCGAAAGACTCATCAAGTGACGGAAAGATGAGATAGATGGAAAGGAACCAGGCGGAAAAAATACCTAATTAACTCTGACTTGTGACGAGTTCAGAAATCTAAAAAAAGCTGAAGGACAATGTTACCAAATCAATGCCTCTTTCCAGTTTCTAACAGAAGACTTCAATATAAGCCTTGTGAGAGCAGGCAGCTTTAAACCTTTAATGTCACTGGTTTAATGACAGTATAATGTACAACCTAATTAAGACAGGAAATTAGTTGTGGATCCTTACTGTGATCACCTTTCTGGTCTTGACCCAGATTCCGAACAACAGCCTCTACATTAATCTTATGTTTCCAGATAGACCGTCTTTTCTTTGCACTTATTCAACTGCAGAAATCAGCTTTTTATATGAAAAAATAATATAGTAACATTGCAACCACTTTTTGAACAGCTTTCAACATACTGACATTAAAATTGCACCTCTTTTTTCCATTGAAAAAAATCAATAAGAGCTACACTTAAGTCTGAACACAAATAATTCCTCTAAATGGCATATTAAAGTAGGCCCTCCAGGGTAAAAATAATAAGATATTACGGACTATGAAACGTCTATTCGTGCAGTCAGTGCAGTAGTAATAGTATTTACCCCTAAAGGCTGTGGGTGGCGATTGGAGCAGTGAAAGGCAGGTCTGTCAGCTTCCTCCGGAGTCTCCGCGTCTCCCTCATCGCTAGAAAGTCGGCCGCCGTCTCCTGCTGCCGCCGCCCAACTGTGCGGGGACGGTTCTGGGTTAGGGGCCGGGGCGGGGGCTGGCGCTGGGGGCAGAGGACTGGAAGTGGAGGTTGTTGAGCCTGGAACCCTGGAGTGGACAGGATTGAACGGCACAGTAGGTGAGGAAGAGAAGAGAGGAACCAAAAGACATAATGAGCAGATGCCACAGACACAAACATGTCTGATAAAGTGACAAATCCCTAAATAACTTCCTTTTTTAGAGGCTCATCTTCTAAAAAGCAAGAGGAAATGAGTCTCTCGTAACATTTTCACATCAGCAGAACTGTCATCTCCCAACCCTTTCTAGCACTCTTGTTTACAGCATCCCCTGGTGGAGAAAACATGAACAGACAAGGCTTTCCTAGGCATCTGCCTGGGCCCAGTACAGTAAAACTGCAGTGATGTGAAAAATCATTAAATAACACATCTAGTAAGTATAAGTAAAAGACAGTAAAGGTAAATCTTACTAAGTAAATAGAAACAGTGTTTACACTGATTGAAAATACAACTTTTGTTCAGAATATGTTTCTTTTATATTATCCTCAGACTGGAACTTTCTCTTGAGATATTTACATAAATAGAGAGATATCTGGAATGCCATTTGAATCCTCCCCCCTGATAGCAACCTTCAGACTAATCCTTACCCAAACAACAGGCTAATCATTGCTTCTTTTGTAGCTAGGCACCTAATTTCGATTAAGTGGAAGCAAGAATCTTTTGCTATTTCTCCACCAAAAATGTATGTGTAATGTAAAGGTATTCTCTTCAAGGTTCGACTGACGAGTTCCATAACCTATGGCAATAATTTTTATCCTATACTGACAGGCTAAGACCCAGCTCCTTTTGACCCCCTACCTGGGTATGTATGCATTTGCCAGCCGTAGCTTCAGCGTGGACAAGGGTCGTCCGTTTGGGCAGTGAGGCTTGCTGGGACTTGCAGTCTCTTGTGACGTGTTACTCTGACATCCTCCTTCCTTCGCTCCTCCTTGTGTCACGTCCTTGTCTTTATCCTTTGCACCTTCCTTCGGCCGCCCCTTGTGTTCCGCCAAGAGGATGTCGAAGTGTTTCCTTCTGCCAGGGACGGCTCGTCGGTGGGTTAAGGAGTGAGTCTGTAACGACCAAGGAAGGAAGGTTAACAGCAATTTTATACTTGTACCTCCTGTGAGCTAATAAGCACAGTCACCTCGAGATATTGGGTGATTTCCAGGGAGCCTTGTTAATGAAAGTATTGATCAATGAGTTCAGAGGGTAGCTCAAACATACTGCAGCAGGGCTGATAGTTGCACTCACAGGGACTCGAGTCACGGCTCTCTGGTTTCAGGAAAGTTTCCGTAATCACTGCACCATGCTGCTGCTCACGTCACACCACACTAACACGGGTAAATATTGCCAGTGCATGGTGAGCTTGTCTACCCTTCCAGCTACTCTGGAAGGTAACCAGCCATCAAACATTTGGTTTTTGAATAGTCCAAATAGAAGAACAAATGTTTCCTGTACTCACCCTACGGTCAGACTGAGAGTTGGTGCTTCTTTCATAGTTATAAAATATCTTAGCAGCTAAATGACACTGTGATAAGTTACTAACTTGAATGGGCACATCACTAATTTAAAACCAAACTCTGCTGCATTTAACTGATGATGTCGCAGTGCTGTCATGACTTGGCTTGGCTTAGAGTCAACACATTTATAACAGAAAGAGTCACAAACTGGAGGTGTGGTGTTTGAAAGATACAGGCAATTACCAAGTAGGGAGGAAAGGCTCATGAAAGATTCCATCCAGTTGCATTATGGGAAATGTAAGAATCCAGTGGTTTGAAGCTAAATCCATAACAACATTGAGGATGCCTTGGGCTCTGCTGCACAAATTTTGATCGTTCTTATTTATTTAAATGCCTCTTAACGAGTTCCTCGACTATATGGAGGCACAATGCAAGATTGACGGAGTAAAAAGACACAATGCCACTTGAACAGCCCTGCGTTTCCTAGCAATGATCAATCTTAGAAGTAGAGAACGGTTTTCAAAGAGGGCTTCTGCACACACTCGAATTTTTACATGTCTTTGCCCAAACTAGCACTTAAAAGCAAGTGCTCTCCAGAGGGGGCTGAATTCTCTTTTTGATGGTATTTTTCAGACATTTAAGCCTCTATAATTGATAGTGGAGAGATGACAAGAAATGAGGGAGGGAGAGAGAGGGACGCAACAAAAGTCAGCCAGACTCAAACTGGAGACGTTGCCGCTCACAATCAAGGTCTCAACCCCTAAGCCAAGGGGGCCTACGAATGCTTTAAAGTAGCCTAGTGAATTTCACTGCCTGTAAGCTGTAAAACATATTGCCAATACATTAATAACAGGGCACAAATGTTGTCAAAAATCTACAGCTTTCAGCTTGTTGCCTTTGTGATCTCAGTTACTTTATGGAAGAAAGCTAAAAAGGTTTACTCTGATTCATCTGTGTTAAACAGTATAAGCATGCAGGAAAAACAAACATGAAAATAAAAGGTAAAAAGGAGCGATGGAAACTGCAAACAAACATGAGGAAAGTGGCATCTCAGCCGGAAGAGATTAATGTTAGCAGAGAAGGAAGAGAGAGGAAGATGACAACAGAAAGTGGAAGAACTGATAAATTACTGTCCCGATATTGGGAAATTTATATTATCTGTATAGGTGTGAATATTAAATCCTCCCTCTTTGCTCACTACATCTTAACCTTTTTCACACTCGGTGTAAATTAACTACAGGTTAGAAACTTAGTTTTAAAACATTAAAATGGGAGATTATCAGTTATCTTATTGGTATCTGCCATGAGAAGCAGATAATTGGTTATCAATGTTGGCTAAAAAAAAATGATATTGTGCATACCTACAAATCTTCTCATTCAAAATCATCACTTACTTAACATGAAATATTGCTTGGCAGAGAGCATCAGTGGTCATTAAACCTCAGAGAACATGTATTTTCTGATTCCTCCAGCAAGTTCAGGAATGTCTTAGTCTCCTAAGAGATCAACCTCAAGATGATTTTGGGAAACAGGGCCCAGGTCCCTCTCTTGAGATCGTGGTTGTTACTCGGACTGCCAGACATTAATAATCTTCCAAACCACTCTAAAAAAAAAAAACACCAACACACCAGCCTTACACATGTTTAATTACTTAACAACCAGTCTGAAGTGATTAGTAAAGGCTGCTAGAATTAATTAAAGGGCAGTAAAATAAGAGTTTTACAGCTACAAGATGTTGTAGTCTCATCCAACATCTATAATTACCTCATCAAGGGAAGTGTGGGCCCTATAATGGTTTAGCACTGCTACCCCAAATTAACTGAGAAATGGGAAGTGCAGACACATCACAGAGACGGGGCAGGGCGGCAGACGGGATCATAGCTGTGGCTGGATTCCTACAGTAGCAATGTTAGTGCACCCACCCTTCAATATTATGACTCCCATAAACAAACAAAGCTGCGTTCCTGGTCAGAGGCCTCAGACTGGAGGCAGGAAGAAGGTTCGGACTCTATCATTGTGTGTGGAGAGCGCGTGTGTCTCTGTTTGTGTTACCTTGCAGGTGAGCGACCGCGTGCAGGGTCGTTTAGTCTCGGGGTCCTGGACCCCGCAGTGCTTGTTGGGATCAAACACTCTCCCTGTAAGAAAAACACACACGTATTAGACTGGTAGCAAAGATAATCCTTTAGTCATTTCTGCCTTCACGTATCAAATCACATTTGCCAGGAGTGGGCGCCTTCCAGTACCACAAAGCGCTTTATCAATTTGTCGCGTTTGAGACGACAGTTCACCCACTGACATTCATCTACTGACATCTTCCTTTGCTTATTCAATCATTTGGTCACGGTCTAAGGCCACTATAGTCTAACAGTACTACACTGTGTGACAGCAACGTAGCAATGCTTCCACTTTGAAACAGATAACTGCACAAGCTGTGACAAATCACTCGTGACAGGACACACTGGCAGCCTGACAGGAGTCAACTGTGACTGGCAGCTCAGGAAACTCTCTCCTGCTTTAATGAACTGAATCTGAGGGGAAAATGTACTTTGTGTGTTAAAACTGTGTCTGTTTACCGTCAGGAGACCCTCTTGTGCAAAAATGTGTTTTGCGTTACAAAGCAGCAGAGATTAAGACTAATAAAGAACATTCTCATGATGTATTTTCCTAATCAGCTCTTCACTAGGATCACAGTGATTATCATACTGTGTTAGTGTTATTAAGAAAAATAATCATTCAGGTTTACATCATGTTTCATGTGCGACAGAGCATGATATTATGTGAAATTATAACAAAGCATTTGTTCAGCCAAAACAAGATCTACTTTCATTCCATTAAGAGGTTATTGTAACTGATAATGTTAACAATAATTGTGCAATACCTTATAGACTGAAACAATGAACATTTCATACAGTTAAGACCCCACTCTTTGCAGTATTGGGGACCTTAAACATCTACAAAAGTAGTACACGGCAATGAATACAAGCTGAAAATATTGCTTGACAGTGTGCTTGTTTCTAACAAGAAGGTGCTGAGGCGCTTACATTTTTTACATGACTTGTTTTATGTTTTCACTGTTTCATGTCGCCTACTTTATGCATGATTTTCAATACTATGCCTGCTTGTTTGTTTTTGTGGATTGCATGACTTTTGCACTGTATTTGCTTATGATGTGTAATGAGGTGAGATTGCTTCCGTAAAGCTCAGCCGCACATATCGCTTCTCTTCTTGTTATCCTCGTGTTTCTGAGAGTTGTTTTATTGGGAAAATATATATATCTTTTTTAACATCATTGATAAAAGGAGTGCGAGTTAATGGACCTATAAATTCAAGTCCACTTACCCTCACATTTTTCAGTTTTTCTCTCATTAAGACTTTTGTTAAAACAAAGGGCCTTTTCATACTGGCAGGACAGTCTGATTTTGCACTAGTTCAATATTACTGTTCTTCTTTATTATGTTTAATATACTGTAGTTGCAGCTGTCCCCATGTCAGCTGTCATGTTTTGAAGTTTTGGCCGGTATACAGTATCTTTCCTATCTTTGCCATTGAGCGTGGTCTGAGTTGGTTATTGTTGTTCAACTCATTTAGGGACCAGTTTAATTAACATTCAAGTTAGAGCCTTGCATCTACTCAGGACATACCTTAGGGAGATACAAAAATATGAATTAAGTTGTAAAATAATTTAAATTTGAATTGATTTCTAATTTTTTGTATTTTAAGACTGTTATCAACCAATAGCAACTGGTAATTGCAATTGTTCTTACATCTTGGATCAAATGGCACATGTTGAAACTCAGTTTAATGTTAAAAGAATTTTCTATGCTGTTACCAAAAGCAAAAGCATTGCTCAGAACCACAGAGAAAACTTTGTTACACCACACAACAACAATCTTGGGTCAGCAGGTTATCTTAAAGAGTGTTACTGTCAGAGGGCTGTAATCTAGTGCTGGCCTCTCCTATAATCTCTGTAATCTTTTTGTGTTTGCAGTATGAGACAGCCCTGGTGGATAGGTGTGGACACACATGCACACATCTACAACAGCGACAAACACACTCTTAGACGTAAACAAAACTCACAAGCTCACTCACAGCTTCACACATATTTAAAGGCGAAGTCGAGGGAGAGGACGATGGGTAGCGTCAACACCGACACTCATGAGAAAGGGAGACCAAACAACGCAGAAAGCAGAAGAACAAGATGAGTGAGAAACACCAGAAATCCCAGAAGTGAGGAGTAGACCAGAGTGTGTAAGAAAAAAAAAGAAAAAAAAAAACTAATGAGGCCAGGCTAGGAGTGTGTGAGAGAGAGATGTGGAGGCCGAGGCAGGAGGTGGAGAGTGAGAGGATGAAAAAATACAGAAGCGCAGGAGGTGGGGGAAATCTCTCAAGAAGACAGGCAGCTTTTTGGCAGCGGGAGCTTGTGAATTAGAGGGTGTAAATCAGAGGCTGGGACTACAGCGCAAACCAAGAGAAAAAACTGGACCGAGAGACATGGCACAGATAACCAGACCCTGAGGCATCCATCACAAATCTTTTTAACTTCATTGCTATGCGTTTATGTTCATTTAAAATGAAAAGAGCTGACACAGGAAAAGAGAAAGACATCTACAGGGATGTGTCTCTCCTTTTCCAAAACACATAGTCTCACCCAACCACTGGCCTGTTTGCTCAGCCTAGAAGCTTTCCAAAATATATGGAGAGCTTGTGGGAGCAGAAAAATAAAAGCAGGGAAATTACTTAATTGTTAAAAGTTTATCATCTTAGAACTGACCTGAGAGCCTTTTCTGTGACCTGGAGGGAGTCTTTGTCCCGTTTTGGTGCTTCGTCTCCAGTGACGATGCAGACGATGAAGGCAGAGCGCCGGATCTGTGAGCAGGCGAAGGTGACGGGGAGGGTTTCCGGTCCAGAGGGGAAGGCGAGGGAGTGGACGACGGCCGCCTGTCCAGCGGAGAGCGCGCCGGACTGGGCCGCCCATCCAGAGATGACGGAGACACAGTGGAGCGCGGCGTGGACGGCCCACTGGTGCTTCGTCCGTTCATGAGCTTCTCGCCAGACCGCTGGGAGGCCGGGGAAGTAAGGGACAGCGGTTTGAGGGAGGAGGGGGAGGGGGAGGGGGAGGAGGTGAGGCGCACGTGTGAGGCAGAGTCTGCTCGGTTGAGGCACGGCATCTTCTCCAAGCTCACGACTGGAAGAGATACACTGGAAAGGAGAAGTGGGAGTGAGGTTAAATCGGTTCTCAAAAATGTCGTGAGAAGGTGCGCAACAAAGTCATAATTCCAGAAAAGAAGAAGTATGTGCCTACCACGACTTGCTACGTGCCCCCTTCGGTGGGTAGACAGCAAGCGGCGCCTTGCTGAAGCGAGAGTGAGGGTAGTCTTTAGGTACCCTGAAGGCTAGCATTTCCCCAGGACTGGGAGCCACAGCGGGGACCACTGCCGGTGCTTTGGGCTTCATGGGGACCACAGGGCTCCGGGAGGGGACGGGGGAGACGTGGCGCTTCTCTGAAAACAGGTCAAGACAGAAGCAGAGACAAAGAACTTAAACACAACAAACAAGACGCACTCCTCCAGTGTGCTGCTAATAGGTACTTTTTGGATCTCATTTGCATGTCATTAGCACCTCAGTTGAGTAATCGTGGAGTGCGGTGTGATATTAACGACAACTTGTGTCTCTCAGTGTCAGAGCTTTCCCTCCAAAGTAGTTACAAATGAATTAAATGTACTCTTCACTAATTAGCAACTTGCCTGTCACCATCTGAAGGGTCCTTGTGTGATAAACACAAACAATCTGTTATTGTTTGAGGTTCAAACAAGAGCAGCAATTAGAAATACCTTTTGACCCAGATCGGATCTGAGTACACAAGTGAAGGGATGCTGAGACACAGATAGAGGGGGATAAATCACAAGGAGAGTAGGAGAGGAGTGGAGCTCAAACTTACGGTTTTTGCTATGCATGTCTTTGTGGGAGAAGGGTGGGGGGGGGATGAGGGGGGTGGTGTCCAGGACTGTCTGTCTCTCTCTGACTGTCTCACAGGGAAACTACACCCCAGCTACCTGGATGAAAACAGAGTGGTGAACATGTCATAAAAACAGAGCGAGTTGGTGTGGGAGAACACACTGCATACACAGTAAAACAGTGGTTTGAATTGCTAACACTGGCCGAACAGGTAACATTTAGCTCTAAAAGGTGTAATGTCATATCATTTTTATGGCTGAAAACAAAGTTTGTCTTATCCACGAGCTGCCTCAGGAGGTAAACATCTGCACGACCGAGCAAGATTTAGCTAATAGACAACATGGTGAAAAGCAGCTGTTATTTATGGGAACGAGATCTGCCCTTGTGGTTAGCTGAACTTCCTGTCTGTCGACAAGATGCAAATCTAAAACTGAGTTGAGCTGTGAAATTATGAAATGTTCCTAAAGACAGGAGCTCAGGTAGAATATATAGACGGGTAAATTTAAATCTTAATAACAGCGTATGTATTAACAAAACAAAGACTTTACTTTAATAACAGACTGTGTGTGGCTATTTATCAGTCAGCAGATGCTCTCGGAGTATCTGAATAGCCACATATGGTAGCAATTACGCAGATTAACAGCAAAGATACAAGACAAGTGTCCACAAACATTTTTTCACAGGCCCAGCCTTAAATTACTTGACAGAGAGTATGATAAGCACAGGCCAAGGTCAAGCGACATAACAGACAAAGACACACATACACACAACCACACAGGGACACACTAAAAGATTCAGGCAGACAAAATGATAGATTTCTGGATGCAAATTCAGAATCTGTGAGAACATGTACAGTCCTATAACAGGTTTTGCTGTTGGTTTATGCCATCAAGGCTCCGCCTTGACACCCTCAGATAGATCTTTGCACCCAATCAGGTGTCAGCACACATGCACAATAACACGGAAGTGCCACTTGGATCTGCTTTGCATAAAGCACAGGAGGACTGTTTTGTCACCTCATGTCACCTGTGTTCTAGCCAAAAAAAAGTTGCACTTGAAGATCCCTCAAAGACTACAGCTGATAGCCAACTGGCTCATACTCTCTGAGCCTGCGTGAGGGAAAAGCTCTCCATACCAATAGGTGGTGGCAATCTGAATTCATAATTAAAAATGGGAAACCGGATGTGATGCACTTTTTGCCGAGCCCCCATGAGGAGCTCCAAGCTTTGAAGCCAGTGTTCGTTGTGGCCGAACTGTTTAATTAGATCGCCAAGTGATGCACTGTGGTCCAAAAATACTTTCCTATGAGCTTCCATTGTGCAAAAAGCATCTGTAAAATGGTACATGATACATGCCACCCGATTCACGACTGAATAATTTGGCTTTCGAGGCAATGCACCTGGTCCAAACTGGAAAGGACAACTCACAGTCCTGTACAAATCACACTGCACAGCCGAGAGCTCGCCCTGGACCTGAAGGAAACCCTCCAGTCCAGAAAACTTCTAACACCCCCCCTTTCAACTGACATGTAGTAGTAAAACAAACTAGCGTCCCGCTGTAATCAGTGTGTGTGTGTGTGTGTGTGTGTGTGTGTGTGTGTGTGTGTGGTGTGTTTGTGTGTGTGTGTGTGTGTGTGTGTGTGTGTGTGTGTGTGTGTGTGTGTGTTTGTGTGTGTGTGTGGTGTGTGTGTGTGTGTGTGTGTGACAACGTTGTACAACGCGGTTAATGAGTGTAGTAGTAGTCTACCAACAGTAGCACACTGGAACCAAAGGGCAGAGCAGACAGACAGACTGACCCTGTGTGTTTGCTCAGACTACTTGACCGCACATGAAAGTGTGCTGCAGGTGGCTGAGGGAGAGTGTGTGTACAAATGTGTGTGCAAAGTGTGTCTGTGTATATATATAAGAGATTAGCCATTGCATGTGTAAGTATAACAGGTGGTTGTGTGGGTATGATATCGCACTGAGAACTTATATACTTAAAGTTTGTGTGTGGATTTTTTTTTTTGTCCAAGGTTGAGGCTATATGTAGTTTGAATGCATAAGAGAGTGTGTGCATCCCAGTGTGCAGTATGCAAATATGGGAATACTTTGTAAAGGCATAATTTGTCTAAGTGAGGATGTGTGTGTGTGTGTGTGTGTGTGTGTGTGTGTGTGTGTGTGTGTGTGTGTGTGTGTGTGTGTGTGTGTGTGTGTGGCAGGTGTGTAAATAGGCCAGTGGAAGCAGAGGCAGCTGCATTCAGAGTAGCAGCAGGATCAAAGTCCAGAGTCACATTCGCAGGTATGCAGCGACAACAGTAACAATTTCACACATTAAAATCACACGTTATTTCACACACGCTCTCACATTAAACACACGCCCTTTTGGTCAACGCAAGTCTACTGTTCAATGCAGTTCTAATGTAGGAATGGACTGGGAAAACTGTGCCTGTTTTTACTTCATCTGTGTGTCTGTGGATAAGGACGTTTATCTTTATATCCTGATTTCAGCAGTTTCTAATTTCATGGATGTGTCCTTGTGGCTATTTGAAACCAAATACAACATGTACTTGTGAGTCATGTTCTATTGCGTGTTTTGTTTTTCCTTCCTGCTAATTTTTGTAATTTTTCAATCCAATAGAAAACAAAACATTTTTTCCAATGAGAATTCTAGAAAAACAGCTTTCTACAAGTAAAAAGTTACAGTATTAATTATGTTGCTATAGCTGTATTACAGTAAAATAAAATGAACACAATCACAAGCAGTTTCAACAGTTTCAGATATTTTACTTTTTTTTAATAAAACTCATCCTGAGTGTAAGAACTAAGGAGCCTGCTGGGAGCGTACCGTACTGATTTACAATGCATGGACAACTGCCCAGGCAAGGTCACTAAGCCACTCGACCACAAGGGCACCCTCACTACTACGCTCTCCTGCCTGCCTGCCTGCCTGCCTGTCGTTATGGCAATGCTGAGAGCCCAGCAGGCTGCGGATTGGCTGTTGACTCATTGTGTGGGTGGAGCTAGTGCATGATGAGGAAGCAGGGAGCTCAGCTGGGTTTGTTTACACTGAGAGAGGAGCAGGGGAGAGTGTGAGAGAGAGAGACAGATATGAGGAAGTGACGATGACGACGGCGTCATTCAGGATTTCGAGAAGTACTGAGTCAAATGCAACTGTTAATAGCGTTCGTAACAAAGAATAGAGGAGGTTTACTCAAGATCCTGTACTGAAGTGACTGCAAAGGTTGACATAAAGACAGAGCAAGGTGCCCGGCAGGAGAGCTGCAACAATCTGTCGTGTAATCAATTAGTGTATCTAAAGAGAATTAAAAGTCAAGTGTTTTTCATGATGGATTAATCACTTCAGTCATTTTCAAGCAAAATCTAACTTATTCACTGATTCCAGGTCCTTAAATATAAAGATTTGTTGCTTATCTTGTATTTTTTTAATAGTAAATGAGCAGTATTTGAGTTTAAGACTTGCAACAACCAGGGGAACTTGAAAGTTAGTAGGAAACAAAAGTAGGCCAACATTAAATAGGAGAGGTTACATCACAATCAGTGCGGTTACAGGAGGGATGTAATACCAGAGAACATCTCTCTCTCTGCAAAGCGTGCGTGATTGATCCTCATTTGCTGACTTCAGTCTTGACTCTATGACTCTCTCCTGGGAGTTATGTCGACAGGCGAACGAATGAAACGCACCGATGCATTGAAGAAAGAGACAGATATTTTCTGGGTTTAAACATTTGCTGGAAACACTCGGGATAGTACAGGTCCACAAAGCAACAAAGGTCTAGTCATTTATGTATGTATGTATATATGTATATACATTTAAAGACAAAATGTTGCTTATCATATCTCTATGTGCAAAGGAATTAAGCAAAGAAACTACGTCTGATGTATGGTAGCAACAGGCATTTTAACCTTGCCTGAGCCTCAGCTAATGGCCCAAACACAGTCAAGCTGCAAAAACAATAACTTAACAGTGGGACGAGCCACATCACCAGCAAATGAAAGTAAGCAGGGCTTCTGTGGTAAAGGGCAAAATGTTCCACCAACAGACAAACATCATATGAAAAGAACAAGTAAACCACAGCCCACACACACACACACACACTTTTACACAACAACAAACTCAGACAGACACGGAAACATCGAGTAGCCCCGAACACTTAAGTTAGGAGTGAAATGAAACCGAAAGGAAATATCGAAGGAGCTCAACGAATCCTCCACTAGAGAGAAAAGTTAGAAGGCGAGTAGATAGAGGCAGACAACATGAACCTTTGATCATGCACTCGACTTACGAATGCACAGCAGGCCGACAGCAGGGGAGACAGACTGAATGAGTATAGGGAAGGAATCGTAGTAGATGAGAGAATTGAAAAGGAATACACTGAAACATGTGAGCACGGCGTGAAGCTCCGATTTATCCAAACACACGTCTTCACAAGCACAAAGCAAATCAGTTGAGACTCTTGAATTCTCCACTTTGTCCTGGTATTAAGGGCCCAAATGTACTGACATATGAAACGCTCTTTGAAATAACCTCAAACTGATCACACTAGCCCTTATGAAACACTTGGATATGAAAGAAAGTTGGATTAAACTACATCATTTTGATAAAATGTCTTTACACTACCCTGGTCTGTCTCTGGGGTTCACTCACAAGCATTACAAAACAATTGCTTTGCACATTTTCTCCTTTGCATGCTCGTTGGAGAGAGCATGGTGCAAACACTGCCAGTGTAAGGGATTTATTTGATATCCCACTGGGGCCACTTATGCTAAGAATATACATGCTTGCCTTACTCTAAAGAGCTTTAAATAAACAAATGACCACTAAATGGAGCAAGTCTCTGATGTATAACATGCAGCGTGGATTAACCTTTCTGAACACAATACATGGCATACATTGAGCATATATTAAACATCTATCCAGTGTAGGTCCTAGCCTAAGTTGTGATCACTCTCTTCCTCGCACACAGCAAAGCATGAGCAGCAAACTGGGCGTGTATAACTCAGAACCACTGACCCCTGAGGCAGCCAACCCCCTCCTCCTCCTCCTCTGTGTGTCTGTGTGTCTGTATATGTAAGGCCTCAGTGCTGCTGATTCAACGCACAGGTCAAGCATGAAGGCAGATCCCACGATGGAAACACACACAGAGACAAATACAAGGCCACAGTGATGAATGAAAAATGCCTCTCAGGGTCACAAAATCTTCAGCAGAATCCCCCAGCAGGGACACAATGGCATTATACTTGTTTGGTGACATGATGGGAACGTGCAACAATGGGTGGAAATGCATAAAACATCATAAGAATATCCTGACAGGGCCAGTTCCTGGAGGCAAATCACTCAGCAAAGGTCAGGAGGAGTTTTTTCTCATATCATGACACAGAGTGGTTTGTGTGTATAATGCTTCAAATTCAAGAATGAAGTCAATGAATCAAGTCAAGTGGCTGAGAGGCCGAACTTCTAGTTCGGTTATAAATTATCAGAAAGATAAACATTTTTGATGAAAATGACTCAAGCACATCACTTTTCAACTAGTAAGCCTGGGACTTTTCCTGCTGACACAATTTTTTGATTGAGAGAAGATTAACTGCCAAATATTTTCACTATCGATTCGATGTTTCAGGCATATTTTTTAACCAAGAATGTCAAACATTTTGCTGTAAATGTAAGACATTTTTTTGCTCATCTTTGGTGTTTTATAGCATATGAAGAGTGTTTCGGGTTTTGGACTGTTTGTTGGACAAAAGAAGCAATTTTATGAGCAATTTTAGGGCTCCAAACTGACTTTTCACAGTGGTTGGGCTGGTGTGCCTAACTTTTTCATTTAGGGGCACCAGCACATAATTTATGTTCTCCCAATAATACATTCTAATTCGATTTCTGTGCAAATGCATGTTTTTCTTCATTTAAATAAGAAAAAGAAAATAGCACTTGGCAGATCTTCAAACTTTTATACAGTACCTTTTAAAATCTCGATTTGATGCAAGTTCCAATTCCACGGAGACAAGGCTATAACAAGACATCGTTACATGTAATTGTCTTAACTAGTGAGACTGTAGTTCACAAAAAATATCACCCTTTTTTTTAATAAGTTTCTTTTCTTGTTTAGATTAGGCCTTTGAATACAATGTTTTTGTGTCAACTCTCCGTCAGAGAGAAGAGAGAGTGAGAGGGCGCAGCTGTTACTGGTGTATTGATACTGCGGAACACGAGTACTGAAACACTTTCAAACATAGAGACTCAAAGCCAATGCAGATTAATCAAAAATAATTGCTAGCTGCAACCCGAATCCACAACACCGTCTGGTTGTTATCATATTGTGGCCCAGAGACAGTTTTATGGGGAACTCTCAGGAGATTCCCTCTCTTGAATGTGTGTGTGCATGTGCAGGAGTGCGTTTTAGACCTGTTGTTACCCGACTCTGTGTGCGTGTCAGCAAGTAGAAACGTTGCCAATAAGAGGCGGTGGTGGTGGTGGTGTCAGTGGGGGGGGCTGCAGGGGGCATAAGCAGGGACAAAACAACAGCGCCTGCCAGGAGTCTATAAGTGTGTGTGTGTGTGTGTGTGTCTCACAATACCACTGACCTCTTTCTGCTGAGAAACAGAAAGTAAAAATGTGTGTGCCTGCAACTCCTCTGGCCTCTCTCCTCTTGGGGAGAAATGCGCCTGAGTGTGAGAGAGTGTGTGTGTGTGTGTGTGTGTGCGTGCGTGTGTGTGTGCGTGTGTGTGTTCATTAAGCGTGACCATGTGTCCTCAAACAGACGGCTCAGGCTGGTGCACGTGCCGCCAACAGAAGGAAGCAGCAGCTCGCGGGCAGATGCGAGCGCGCTCAGCGGAGCCACAATCGAAAACAAACAAGAGGTAGACGGACAGGACGGAGGGCCAATGAGAGCTCAGGATCAACGGTGCGGCCACTTAAACGACAAACACTACCGCCTCCTTTAGTTTCTACACATTATCCTTTAGGAAAATACAGACTGCTTCTAACTTGAGAATCGTGTTAACACTTTTAACACGATAATAGCAGAGCAACATCTCAATGAGATCAGTGGTTTGTTGCTGAAGATTGCAGTCTCCATAGCAACAAATATTGCATTTTATGAACCGATGGTAAGCCTACAGGTGTCTAACAAATCGCTGCTGAGCAGACAATGCACTCGCATACTCGCTCCTCAAACCTTTTCAGCATGTTACATCCCTGCGTGACAAACTCATCAAAATGAGGAAAGTGAGGTGTAACACACGAATCAACGCATCATGCTGACTTCCTTTTTGCTTTTATATTTTGTGCAGAACAAGAATCAGCTTATTTTAAAAGCATTATCTTAAGAGCAGAACTGGCTATTCTCATAACTGGCTTCGTCCCTGGGTAAAAAAGCGCACACACAATGCCACATCTGGTCCATTATTCTGTAAATTATTCAGTATTATTCAGTTGGTATCAACCTGCGGAGTATTACAAGGCATAATCAAGTGCTGTTTGTTTGTTTGTAGGATAATTTGCACGGAGGCTGTGTTTTACAGAGGCTCTGCGGGGATAAACAGAAATGACTGCATTGATCAGAATGTCTGCGTATGTGTGCATGAGCATGTCGGAGACTGTGCCCTGAGGTGTCAGTGTGCCCTCAGGGGTCTTACCATAGTGTGTGAGGATGCCCTGAGGAGTGACCACCTGATCGCAGACATGGCAGACAACAAGACAAAAATCCTCAAGTGCTGGAAACTGGCTGTAGACAAACATCTCTGGAATAGACATGAAGAGAAGACATCATATTTTAGAGAGAATTAAATACAACATGTAATTATTTATCACACGATAAGCAGTTTAATCCAAAGTAAAATGACTTCCTCTTTAGCAAACCACCACTCATTGGTCAGTCTTCCGCTATTTAACATATGCTGTCATCTCATTTTAAGAACATTCTCTCTCTTTGGAAACAGTTGAGAGTAGTGCCTGTTGGTTCTTTTATTAATGCAGCCTTTTTAAGGCAGTAAGTTAGGATTATTTTAATTATCATTCATTTATTTCATTATTACCAATTAATCATTTAGTCTATAAAATGTTAGAAACCAGTGAAAGGTGGCCCGTTTTGAATTCCAAGTTCATGTTCAAACAAAGAAGACCAAGGATATCCAACCTGATGATATAAAACATCTAAATTAATCATCAAAGCAGATGCCAATTAATTTTCATTCTATTGACTAATCAATGAAAAGAAATTGTTTCAGCTCCAAGAAATGTTTATAAAGAGACTGAATAAGAGCTACAACAATTCCTTAATTAATTGTCAGCTATTTAATTAATCATCAACTTCTTTGATAATAAATCAATCAAATACATAATAATTTGAAAATGAATCAGTGAATACATTTTTATAGAGGCCGACTGATATCAGTCAGACGATATTATCAGCTGATATTGGCCTATCACTGATATATGCATATCGGTGTATGTGTTGTGTGGTAGCGGCTGATATGAAACTTTTGGTGCAGAAAAAGTTGCTTGGGGTGATGATTGTGATTCTTATATTTTGAGTGAAGTTTAGTGTTTCAGTGCACTGATGTGATTCTTGACACTACAGTTTATTGTTGATCTTTAAAATACCTTATATAAATGTCTTTGTCACAAGTGTTTGATAACCACATGTGAGGGATAACAGCATAAAATGTATCTGCCGAAATATCAACGTACATGAATATCTGTACTGTCTAATATCAGTATCTTCCAAAAAAATCAGTCAGGCATTATAAAAAATAAAGTCATAATTCTCTTATTCCTGCTTCTTAAATGTCAATATTATTTGGTTTATTTACTCCTCTATGACAATCTGCTGAATATCTTTGGGTTGTGGACAACAACCCTCAGCAAGTTGAGAAGGTCAATTTTGAGTCTGAGAATTAAATTAAAATTAAATCCACCAAACAACCAATCGACTAATTGATAAAATAACTGACAGATATATTGACAATAAAAATAATCCTTAGTTGCACCTGTAGACTGTATGAAGCAAAAGAGGAGAATTATTAACAACAGTAAAATATACTGTGCATTTACATACACTTAGAGCTTGTAAAACTCTCTAAACGAATGTTCTGAGGTAGAAGCGCGGTGCTCAACATTATCATCCAGCGCTGGAGCTGCTTCAGGCTCTAAAACTGCACATTTTTCAAATAATGGAGCATCACAACAAACGACTCCCTACAGTTACACGGGTGATAATCCGTGTTCTCATCTAAGATATTGTGTTCGAGCTGCTAGCATACAGCAACACAGCGCCTGGACTAACAACACACACCCCACCCACTCCACACAAACTGAAGATTAATAGAAATACTGAGAAAAACAAATACATCAAATGGAAAATAGCCATTATCTATTCTGGCTAAGCTTGGAGAGCCTAATCTTCCTGTACCCAAACAGGCCCTGCTGACAGAAATCACAGCACATATTAGCACGGGGCTTAAGCCAGACCCGCTAAAGGGAGGTGGGATGCGTGTGTGTATGGATGTGTTTGTTTGTGAAAGCTTGAGAACGTGTGTGGGTTTCTGACAGTGCATGGGTGCGAGTCGCCATGACCTTGCATTGCTGGCGAGGTTTGATGTCAAAGAGACTGGGAACCCATCAGTGGGTGTGTTTGTGCGCGGGGGAAAAGATCTTCTGGGTCACTCAAGGTCAAAGCCGTATTATACATGTATGTATACAACATGAGCTTGTGCATATGGGTCAGATGGCTTCATAATGCATACATGAAATGTTCAAGGGCATATACGGACACACTGATGCTGTTATGATCACTGGTAGGAATATTTTTTCTTATGTTAATTAAAGGTTGCTGTTAAATAAATACTGAAGGGTAATGACACTGAATCAAACGAAGGGCCAGACAGTGATGCCAAGGCTGTAAGATAAACTGATATTAGCAGATCTAAAGTTGGATGCCAAGCAGCTGCACTGACACGGTTAGTGCTAAGATGCTTTGCTCAAGTTCACCTTGTCAAGACAGAAAAGCAGATTATTACCCACCCATTTTCCACGGCCCCTAATTTCTAAGCACGCTTCTTGATTTAAGCCACAATCCAAAGTCTCCGATTCCTTTGTTTGCTAAACAAAAACTGCTTTCTCTCACTGGCAAATAAACGTTTCACTGTTTAGTTTTAGCTTAAAGCAGCTTGATCTGAGCCATAACACAAACACAAAGGGAAAGGCTTGGCTTTGGCATGTGAAAGACAACCTTTGAATATTGTCATTGTAATCAACAGGTTATTGAGTGGCGAGGATTAATACCTTTCTAATGTGAGTGACTGCAAACATCGCTGCAGGTGAGCTCTACCTGCCAAGTGGCGTCTGTTCAAAAACCAGACCAGCATCACCGTAGTTTGTGTCCTTGCTGTGATCATTTTCAGGGGGAAATGAGCACATTTTGTTGTTGATAAACTGACAGCAAAGCCAAGGGGAAAAAAAAATGGTGGGAAAAATGTGTTTTCTGGCAAATTCCAAGGTTTGCAGAAACAGAAAAGGGACTTTAGTGGGAGTACTGTAAAAAAAAAAAAAAAAAAAAGGAGCAAGAATGCAATTTCCTCTGCATCTGCCAAGTCAAATGCAAACTAAGTGTGTCGCCTATTTCTGCAGCTTGATTTGTGTGTGCCTCTCAAGCCAAGTGCCACAGGCTGCCAAATGACTGACAGGCCAGAAAATGGACAACAAAAACATCAGTCAATGGTGAACAAGCACGTTTTACAGCCACTAAAACAGTGTACCACTGGACAGTGATTATATTTTGAGCAAGTAAATTAACTTCCCATCGGTGACTTGGGGTTTGGAAGGCGGCATTAATGACCTTTCTGGTAAACAAAAGGGTTGCGATGCGGTCACTATCAACATGGGAAGAAAAAGGAGAACAAGAAATTACTCTGCACTACTCTAGAAAAAAGATGTTTGGCCGACTAATAACAAGGAAGTTATGCAATAGTTACAAAGAACTAGAGAGGAGCGCACGGGCCACATCTTCAACCAACGGTTTTTGAACTAGCGCACCAGATAATTATTGGTCCTGCAACAAAATGTCTGACAGAGTAAACAAGCTTCCCACCAGTTGGCTGTCTGCTAATGTTGCAAACTCAACGAGTCTGTATTTTTTTAACAAAACTGTCCCAGATACAAATTTGGGTGGGCTGAGGGGGGTTAGAGGGTAATACAACACTGCTGAACTGGACAGCATGAGGAAACTGATGTGTTTTTTTTTAAACATTAAAGCATGTAAACCAATTCTAGTAGTAACCCAAAAAATGATGAACCTGAATATGAGCATAATATGTCTCCTTTAATAAGAGAGTTAGAATTTCAGTCAGTTTACAGGCTTAATTAGGTATAGAGAGCTTTTTCTTGTAAGTAAACCATTTTACAATTACAATAAATCTGTAAAGACAGCATGTCAGAAGATACACTGAAAATCTGTGTTGTGTTATGATAAAGAATTCATCAATGATTTGTTAATTCATTGGCTGGTCAATCAACAGAAAACTAATTGCTTGATAACTGATTCGTATAAGTCATTTTCTAAGCAAAATGTTGAACATTCACTGGTTCCAGCTTCTTAAAAGTACGGATTTACTGCATTTCTTTGTCATTTATGGTAGTATATGAAGATTTTTGAGTTTTAGAAAAAGGAGAAATTTTAAGGTGCAATTTGGATTCTGGGAAATGAACATTTCATATACTGAAGGACTAATCAAATATAAATAAATCGCCTTATTCATCAGTATTAAGTCTATTCACTCTCCTTTTCGCTCCTCCGAGGTTGTTACTGTATAAAGTTTCAATTGGTTTTCAAGGTCAGAATCATCAGATCTGCGCGGTTTCAAAGACTGGCTGAAAATGAACTCCTGCCAAGGACATGACATGATTACATGAAGCCGTTTATGAAACGAATTGTAAAAACATTTTCACTGGCAGATCAAAAAAGGGTTATGCTTACCTATATTTACATCGATAGACTAAGTACATTTATTAACTCAATATAACATTTATTAGTTTAATAACTAAATACATTTATTAACATTAGGCGCACTTGACTTTTCAAGCTCATTTCACTCCACTGTTGACTCGGAGGAATTGGAATTTTTGGTGAAAAAAATGTGGACAGGTTTGAATGCATATTTAACTTAGACAATCTCTCAAAGGCAATGTGACACGTATCTTAAATCTACCTCACTTTACAGCATTTGCACAAGAAGCACAAGAGAATGTATGTGTCAGTTTCTTTAAACTGCACTCAATAGCTGACAGGGTTATATGATTAATCACAAGCTGGAATCATTTAAATCCATACAATGGCTCCCCTTTTTTTTTACTAAATGACTAATTTGAAGTTGCTGCGAGATAACAGAGACCCGTTTTCTTTTTTTAAATCCTCAGAGGTTTCAAACAACAGAGGAAACGGCTCATGTCCTGCCAAAGCACAGTGTGCTACGTTCCCTTGTGTTTGATGCACACTGCAGTTCAGTGCACTTACACTCCAAACACATTTGTCACGGGCCAACTTTCAAAGCACGCTTGCAGGGATCTCTTTATCATTCTAGTGACGAACCGTACCTCACGGTTAATACCATGATGTCACTGATGATTCCCATCCCTATCTGACACCTTGGTAGACATACAAATAGCAGCATTACAGCACTGCCTATTTCTAGTGAGATGATGACAGTGGCTGCCAGTCTAGCCCGACAAAGTTGCTGTTGGTTGTCATCATCTCCGCTGTGGGAGAGTGAGAATAGATACCAATCGTGTCCGGCGACACGCACTAATTACCGCCTCACCGTCTACAAATATGTGTGTGCACCCGAGTGTCGAGTGAATCGCGCTACTTTCTGCTTCATACAAATTCGCAAATAATGCGGCCGAGACGTGTTTGTGGGTGTCCGGGTGTGTGTGTGTGTGTGTGTGCATATCACTCTCAGCGGGCCTTAAGTGTCATGCTGCCAATGGATCAGCAATTCTGGAAACACCGCTCCACTTTGGCTCTGAGAGAGGAAGACGAGGCATGCGAGTGTGTGGGTGTGAGGGGGGGGGTGGTATTTGACCAGTCAGTGTGAGAAGAGAGTTTCCCCGGCTGCGCGTGTGTGCGTCAGTGAGTTGGTACGAGGGCTGGGATGACTCAAGTGTGTGTTAGTGTGCAGCGCGTGCTCCTGCGGGTATTAATACGTGGTGGTGAGGTGTGGAGGAACTCCTCTGGCTCTGTCCTGAGGGGGGGGTTGGAGGTATCCACGCACTGCACAACACCCTCTACGTAGAAATGATATATGATAGCACGACTATTTCCAACAGCACGACTGTGGTTAAATTGGTATTCCACTTAACTACAGCAATGATAAAGACACCTCTGACAGCTTCACCTGGCCTGGTGTTGAAAGACCCAAAACATTCACACCACACATATGTAACAGCTACCGAATAATATTTCATGCAATTAGAGAGGAGATGATATGAAATTATATCGAGGGTCCGAATCAAAAACTGTCAGGATAAGTTGGTGAATTTCATTATCGGGATAACTATGAATATCCCATCTGAAACATTTATATTGTCAGCTATTTATCGGTATCTGTGAAACTACAGCTGATAAATAAGGCAGATAATATGAAGGTAAATTGCTTTCATTGACCAAACAAGAGTGGGAGCTACACACTCTGAAGTTGGCAACACTACAATAATTTGCAATACATGTTCCACAAGGGTTTAAAGAGGAAGGAAAAGTCCAAGACACAAAAAGATCTTATTACAGCTGTGGAATATCAAATCTTTCATCTTTGCTCACTACATCTCAAGCTGTTTTTATCCTCGGGTGTACAAATTGTGAAATTATTTGTCATATAACAGTATCGGCCATGAGAAGCAGGTAATTATTAATAATTCAATTTAATGCGTCCCGAGTTTGACGCATATTTTGATGATTAACAGAATAATATTATTTTCGCTGGGACAATCATTACATGGAAATTTCATATCGTCCCATGCCTGAATGCAGTTCTCATTAACTGTCATTTTATATACTGTTTTTTTCGTTCTTTAATGACACAGATAGAGCTGAAATGATTAGCTGATTAATTAGTTAGCCAATTAACAGAAAAATTAACTGGCAGCTATTTTTGACATTCAATCCTTTAACAAGCAAAAATGCTAAATATTCCCTCTTCTCAGATGTGAGCGTCTGATGCTTTTTGGCATCTATGATAGTTAACAGAAGTTGACAGTTGGTCAGCACACAAGTGATCTCTGGGCTGCAGGGTGTGACTATTTCGGTTGCACAGACACCCAACGATATGTCAATTACAGCCAAATCCTTTCATTGATCGCACCAGTGCGCCTGACATTTGGCAGTTTATTTGTTTATACACATTGTTACATCATTTTATAAATGTTTTACACATTTCTTGTTGGTTGTGCGTGACTTAAATAAAGACGACACGTATTTGCACCTCTCTATTCACAATCATTCACATGATGTCTAAAGGATGGGCGATTATATTTTAGTAGCAGTATTTTCCGACAATCGGTTTGCAGATAAAATAAACTTATTTAGAATGTGCTACTTTGGCTCTGATGCAACATCCTCTTACTAAATGTCCCGCCTACGACAATATCTGATTGGCATCACGTCACAATTCATAGCCTGTAAACCCTGAATAATCTGAATCTGCATAATAACTAGTTACTAAATGTATGAAATAAGTGTAGTGGAGAGGAAAAAAGGAAAAACTCAAGTAAAAGTACCTCAAAATTGTACTTATAAACAGCACTTGAGTAAACTGTACTCAGGTTTATTTTATCACTGGTTGTATGAAATTTTGACGCCAAGATTGTCTTTTTTTTTTTTTTTTTTTACTGCAAATGAATATCAGCATCGACCGTGAAAAAGCAATATCGGCCAACCCCTATTCTGGGGCCCTGAATCTGAAATCCTTGCATTGGATTATGGGAAACATTTCATGAGCAATAGGTGAATCAATCAATGGAGAAAGTAATTATCTACAGCCACATATTCATCTTATATGGTGTAATACAGGTTTGCAGTAGCAGGTGATGTTTGCTTTCCCTTCAAAGCTCATCTCCTAACTTAAGTATGACATTAAAAAGTATGTATGGAACATTAACGATGGTGATTTTCTGAGAGAAAAGGTTTGAAAAAAAAAATAGCACTGCACAGCCAGCAGAACAGAACCACAACAAACCATCACAGTGGACGTGACACCTTAAAGTGTCTCTCCGTGTGTAACTTACCTTCTTTGCTGAGCTTCACGGCTCCACCGAGGCGGCAAAGCTCCCTGTCGCTGTTATCCGAGGACGAGTCTGCGTCTGGGGTAAACAACAACAACAAAACTAAATAACGACGAGAAAGCCACGTAACAAAAACACGCAGCAAGCGTTCACAAACAAACTTTAGCCGGGGGGCCATGCTGGTCCGACAGGGCTGGCTATCGGGGCTTGCTGTTAGCATTAGCTTGCTAGCGCCCTGAGCTGAGTGAAGCTGTCAAAGCTAACAAAACTTACAGCTGGACAGTTGGGAGGATATTATGTCGTTACCGTACACGCCACCAGGCACAAACTCCGCACGGCGGCTGTTAGCTCCGCTCGCATGCCTGTGCACACGACTGTCACCGAAAGCAGCCGCGAATATCGCGACTCAAGTCATATTTTTTGACAGTTACTTCGCTGCGCTCTGACAGCAGACCCTGCATGGTGGTGGTAGAGGAGGGAGGGGGGGGCTGCTCACTCAACTCAATCACAGACAGTTGGACCACGCACTTCCCGACAGTTTGCCCGCAAAAACAACAACGCTACCGACGTGCGAACTTACTGTCAACAAAACGTAATTTAGCCGCACTGACGAAGGAGGACCAGGGCTCGCATAGGAACGTATCCACACTTGGTGTTTGGCGATCCAGTGTCGCCATTGCTCTTCCTTCTTGTTGCTTTGCTGAGAGCCGTTTTTCTTTTTTTCTTCCTCTCTCTCTCTCTCTCTCTCTCTCTCTCTCTCTCTCCTTCGCACGCAGCAGGCTAAAAACGAAAGGACGAGATACGGTGACGTCACCGTCGGCGAGCTTCGGCCGGGCTCGGCTCGCGTTCGGGGGAGGCGCTGCGAGGCCGTGAGACGGACAGGGAGCTATTCACGAGTTCAAAAGTTCAGAATGCGGGCACAGCTTAACAGCCTACTGATATTTTACAGGTTTCTAACAGTAAAACTGAAGGATTACTGCATTAGGAAATATAAGAAAGTATCATTTTTTGTTTAAGTAACAGAAGAAAGTAAAAAACAATCAGGGTCGGTCATTTATTGGGAGGTGAGAGGCCCATCAAGTACAAAGACAAAGGGATTAATGATTAGTAGGCTGCTAATATATATTTTTAAAAAAGAGAAAATATAGAAGATAATAACAGACGGAGACTCTTCACCAGACATTTAAAATAATAGTAATAATAAAAAAATATCTGTCCTCAAATTTAATTTCCACCTCGAGTTTTTCACATCTCTGACTCATGCTTATTCAAGGTTGTCCTGAAAAAAATGAATGATGTGTATAACTTGATTGTGCATCGCAGGGTTGATGTTATACAAGCAATTATTACACAAAAAAGTCCAGGCGAACCAAAAATAGGGTGGAAAGGAAAAAACAGCTTAAGGCTCGGAGGGTTTTAATTGGTCTGGCTGTAGTATGAAAGGACAAGTTCACCCAACAATGAAAATTCAGTCATTATCTGCGTCTCTGGAGCTACACGGCATTTTTTTCTAAACAACTGAAGTAGATGGGGATTTCAATTTAAAACAACAAGGCTCCGTACAGCTTGTCCAGTGGGATCCAAATCTCTTTGAAAACACAACAAGCCACGCTCGGCACGCAGCTTTAAAAGGCGTTAAAAGAGTTTTTTCGAATCAATTTGGGATCTCGACGCTCCTGGAGTCTTGGATTGCACCGAGCAAGCTGCATCAATTTATTTCCTGTTGGTTTTTGACATTTTAAAACAAGTCTCCATCTACTTCAGTTGTTTTCGGAGAATGCCGTTAACGCTGTCTTGCTGTGAAATGTGTTTGTGGACTGCCAAACTTCACCCGACTTTCCATCAGCATGTGGGTGAGCAGATGATGACTGAATTGTTATTTTGGGATGAACTTATCCTTTAATGTCAGCAGGCGAACTTACTTAATATACAAGCAATCTATGCTGTCTGCATTCTACTGCCAACTGGTGGCTAATGGGGACAGCTTATATCAAAATAAGTGTATAATATTAGACGTGGCAGGAATTCGGCCCTTGTTTTGAGCTAAAAATGTACTAAAATTAGATTATAATCTCCTCTCTGCTTCATTTAAACAAATTAGAGAGCTATGAGGGCTTTCCAGGAAGTGTGCAAAGTAGTAACTAAAATGGGTATGATGTATTTTGATAAGAGTAATCAGAACTATAAATGGCACGTAAACACCTTTACTATCGAACATTATGGTGTTGGCAGCTCTTGTAAGGTTAAAGCTTTAGCATAACACCTACATAACCGTAACAAAGTGGAAACTAGTGCCAACAAAGAGTCTTTCAGAGAGGCATAAGCAAAATTCATACATAGTCCAAAGGAAGTTTCACCCACATCAGTCATTTATTAGAATTTAATAGAGGACATAATGGCTTAAATATCTCTCCAAAATTGTCCCAGGATGTTTAACTTCTAGAAGAGGCTCAGTAGGTCACGCTCACGGCACTTCATTGACCTCTTGTGGCTGAAAACTGAAGCTGCACTTTTGGGTGCCAAGTCAGGTTCGTCTCTTTTTCAAGTTAATGTCAGATAGATCACAATATAAATTAAAAAAAAATATCCTCATAACTCATGTCTGATGAGGGGTTTAATCGGATAACGTACACTCTCTCACACATACGCAGGTAAACACCCTGCTCTGTGACCTAAAACCTGAGCAATATTTAAGAATCCGGTGGCTGTATGCCTGTGATCACATGACGCAGCATTAAGAGGTCTGTTTTAGCTGAATCAGAAAGTGAGGAGACCGGAGGAGGGTGGAAATACAGAGTTAAATGGCAGACTTACACAAGGGCACGGAAATGACTTTGATTGTTTTACACTAATGTGTCTCATACACGTTTTTAAATCATAATCTATACACACCAGCACACTCCTCTTTTCTTGTTCTGCTCCCTCTCTTTCTCTCTCACTCAGACACAAAGCATGACTCAACTACAATGTTGTGTTTGTTTTCCCCACACAGCAGCCATCATTGAGGTCACAGGACGAATCAGGAGGTCACAGGACAAACCAGGAAATAACAAGCACTGTTTTTCCCGTCTCTTCAAGGGTCACAAGAACGGTTCTGGGTCACGGATGCTTTGACGTCTTCGAATGCTTTCACGCCCATTATTCAACCCTCATGATCCATCCAAAAAAACTTTAAAAAAAAAAATAGATAGCTTATGGAGGAGAAGATCACTGGAAACATTCATGAAAAAAAATCTTTTTTATTGAAATACAAAAACCAAAAGGTACACTGAACATGTGCAGGCCACAGAGTGAACATATGCCTCTGTTGAATAAGACATCTTGGCAGGTTAAATGCATAGGAATCACTGACAAAGCTACAGCTACTTGGATGATGATTACATGAGTGCAGCGGCATAACCAGTATACCAGACACATTTGTTATTTCAGACTGTTTCAATGTTTCACATCATCCTACTTACATTTTTTTTTAAACAAAAAACAATAGACATAGCAGAAAAAAAAGTAAATTTAGAAAATCTTTAAAATAATCATCTAAATATGCTGAAAATGAAAATGAAAAAAAAAAAAACACAGTTCAAGCTCACTGTTTGGTGCCTCATGAAGAATTTAAAAAAAACTACACAATCAAAAAACAAGATAACTGTTTCAAACAACAATAAAACAACTGATTGAGTATCACGTGGAGATGTGAAATAAGCTGATCTGGAGGGAAAAAAAACGGTGCTTTGGCAGAGTTGTTTCTATTTCACAGCAATGCAAAAAGTGATGAATGAAAATTAAAATGACAAAGTTAATAAGAAGTCCTTACGGAAGAGAAAAATTGAGTTCTGACTCTATTTTGACTTTTTTTTTTCTCGGAAATCTGATTCTAAATTGAATCAAAAAAATCAGAATCAGAAGTTTTGAGTCAGAGCATTTCTTTTTCTACATTGGCCCTAACCCTCTTCCGTAGAACTCAGCACTACATTCATATCGATTACCTTTTTAAACGACACAATCATGGAAGGATTTTCGACTTGTACCTTAGCAGAGAACTTAATCGAGGAAGAACGGAACAACTTCAAACTTTGGCCGCAACCAACTCTCAATCAAGTATTCTTTAAGGATTCACACTCGCACAGTGCACATTGAGGACCACATCTGTGCACTGATGAAATAATCATACACTGAAAGTACGAGCCTGATATTTGGCTGTCTTGTTTGCATAGATTTGACTCACTGAGGAGTGCTGGGTCAAGACTTTGTTATTGGATCACTGCACCGTGTGGACTTCATGAAAACAAGACATCTCTACACTCGCCCTGGTAATTAATAATCCCAGTTTGCTTCTGTCCTGACGCTGCAGTGCCCGATGGTCGCCACTAGAGGGCACGAGGGCCAACTGTGAAAGAGCCAATGAATGGGAGAATGAATGAATAAGTGAGTGAGTCATATAAACGGCTCTATTTCCAACACCAGTATCACATTTTATGCAATGTACTATAAGTTGGTAAATCACACTGAATGTAATTTAGCGATATTGTATAAAGAGCACCGTGCCTCATGGTGCACTTGCAGATCACATTATCCTTATTGCCGTGGATGTTAAAGACATTCAATCTCGCGGGTTGGTTTTATATCATAGAAAAAGAGATCGCTTCAAAGTACCTTACATTCATTGGTATATAATTAAGCGCAGTAAATTCAGCCAATAGGGAATCCTCTCCTCGTGGCCTTAACGCTGCTGTAAAAACTCAGGTTTTAAAAGAATATTTGGTTGTCGCCTGTGCACGTATCTGCTTAATAAAGCACCGGAAAAGGCACGTTTGATAAAAAGGATTTGACGTACTACTTGCATTGGTGCTGCTATAGTATACGAAACAGGTAAAAAAAGAAAAACAAAACATATCTCCAGAGGAAACTTTCTCCTCCCTCAGCATCCTACTGCTGCAAGGGTTTGCACGGGGTCCTTCAGAGGAAATCTTTCGGGGAAACTTTACATTGCTTTTTCCACGCCGTTATCAGGTCAAGTGCGCCGGGAATGCGCGAGGAATGTCTGTGTATGTGCTACCCCGTCCAGAACCGAAAAACATGTCCAAATCCAACAGTTTATCCTTCATTTTGTCTGTTTTCATCATATTCACAGAGCATTATTTTGTGTGTGTGTGTGTGTGTGTGTGTGTATAATAATGTCTTGGTCGTGCGGTGAGTGTGCGTGCATGTGTTTTTCAAACATATATGCGTGGCGCCTACATGTGGATGTCTGGTTTTTTTTGTGTCGGGTCGTGTGTCTGCGTCGCTTTTTTATTTTTTTTTTTTTTAATCGTCCTGGATGTTAGATGGGCGCGGGGACCTGCTGCCTTCCGGGTCCGGTTTGAGAGGAGAACTTCTGGGAGTGCCAGCGCGTCTCCTTGTACACAAACCAGGCGTTTCCAGCCCACACAAACATGTTGAGGTAGCCAAACACCTACAGACAAAACGAAAAGTGATTAATAACACCAGAAAACACTTGTTATAAAGGCGGGCTGGCTTGTAAAGGGAAAGTATCAGGACTTAAAGGGGCAGTTCACCGAAAAATAGATATGTCTCCTCTCCCCTGTGATGCTATTGATCCATGTGGATTGTTTTGCTGTGCGCTGTAGAGTTTTGGAGGTATCTGCCTTTCCTTGAATATAATGGAAATAGATGGTGCTCGACAGAAGGCGGACATCTCTGCAAGCTCACACCAAAACAACACAGATGGACAAAAACAGTACAGATAAGAGGAAAAATATGTCTTTTTGATTTAGGGGTGGGAGGGAGGACTGTCGCTTTAAGCTGTGACCACATTTGTGTTCATTCCAATGAATTTTCTTTGGACTTGTGACACATGATATTAATCACATCACATTGTCTGAGGACAAAAAATGTTGTTGCTTCGAGTCCCATGACTGCGAGTCGGGCTGTTAGATGTTTTATGCCCAAGTATTCAAGTTCAGATAGTTTTATTAAATAAAATAACGATCTTTCCAGAAGGAGTATGACAGAGAGATTAAAAGGAGCACTCTTTAGTTTTGGGGAGGATATTTTAATCAGAACAGAAAGTTCTTCATTGACTGTTTTTTCATGCCTCAAAAAAAAAACTAAATAAACAAACTCTCTTTGTTTTTATGAATAAATAAACAAATTGACCTTAAAGGACAACACAATTTCATACTGTTTTACTCTAAATTTGGCGGACCCTGCCACCTTTCTAGCGTCAAACAGTGTTCTGGGGACCTTTTTTTCCTCTGAGAACAGCTTGTTTATTCAGTTATGGAAAAAAACAAGTGTTTCTACATTTGTATTATTACCTCTTTGATACGGAGTTTGAATTTCTTCTCCACAACTACATACTGCCCCTTTAAAGAGCATTTTAAAAACAGTTAAATCTATCATTTTAATAGTGGAAATGTCACCAAATCTCTGCTGTATCTCTTCTCACCACAGAGATGTTGAGGGTCCGCATGTTGGCGAACTCCGTGACCTCACAGGTGATGTTGCTTCCCTTGCAGAGCTCCAGCGTGTTGCCGATGCCGTCTGTGTCCGTGGCGTCCTTCACATTCTGCAGGCCCTTCGCCCAGGCGGACGAGCACACCAGCCACAGGAAGACCAGGATCGCCGTGACCACGAAGTCCTGGAAAACAAAGAGTGACATTTCAGCAAATCCCCACAGCTATTCGAGGTCCAGCAACATCTCTATATATACTCACAAAAATGGGCCCGAAGTCAGAGTCCTTGTAGACGTGCATGTAGCCTAAATAGACCAACAGAGCCACCATGCAGTAGAGGAAGCAGACGATGGCGATGCCCACGAAGAACTCCGCCGAGGAGGCCGAGTCTCCCATCAGGTGCGTCGTTGTGACGGAGTGGTTACAGAGAGTGGTGTTCCCCTCCACCAGCGGCACCTGGCTTAACCTGGCCGCCAAAAATATGGTTCAGATCATCATTACTGCTGTTTTTTTTTCAAGATGGATATTTCTGCAAACCCTGCTCTCAGACGACCCACGTGGCGGTCCTTTTGAAATCGATCACGTGACAGGCGAGTTCGTCCTCACCTAAACGGGTAGTGGAAGTTGGCGTCGAGCGTTTCATTCCTGCCGTCGCCGCAGAAGATGGATACGATGTTCTTCCCCGAGTATCCGCCGCAGCTTCCAAAAGCAAATATGGCCGTGAGCTGTTTGGACAAGACGAGAGAGAGCGGGAGATTAGGGAAATTATTTAAGATGTGTGGGTGTGGGTGTGTGTGTGTGTGTGTGTGTGTGTGTGTGGGGGGGGGGGGGGGGGGGGGGTTAGCTGTTGAGCTCTGGGGATTCAGAGTAAAAACCCAAGTAACTTTCTGGAGATGTGTTTTAAGAGGAGAGGATGATATTCAGTGCGGATGTGGAACCACAAGTCGACACCCGGGAGAGAACGAAGCTGGCAGCCCGAGACGTAACGTCAGCAACAAAGAGCCAGAGGGACCAACAGATGGCCGGCGTGATACTCTTACAAACAGCTGAGAATAAATCCTCACTACTCAACTATTTTTACAAGATCGGTTTACTCTGAGAGTCCCTTTTTTTTGCTTTTCTGTGGAATCTAAATCCCATTTTCTCAAAGAGGGGTGAAGACAAAGGAAAAATGGCAGTGACAACATCTTCACTTGCACCATTTTTCCTGTTATCCGGCGACACCAAGTGGATCAAATACCAAGAAGCGTTATATCTCGTGAAATACGATACAAATGTGGCTTACACGGCTGCACTAATGCTGCTATTCAGCGCTTAAATTCTTCCTCGCGGAGGCTAGAAAGCATCTGACTCAGCGTGTAGGCCATGTGACACTAATACTCTCCTTAAAACCAACACACACTGAATTCTTTTTTTCGTCAGGGTGGCTGCCACCGAGCTTAACCCTCCCCGGCTGCGGCGGGCGGAAACCATAATCATGTAATTCGCTCATTCAGACCCTCGCTGATATCAATTTGCTCATTGCCTCATTGGTAATGATGAGCCAGTGTGAGCACGAGCGCTACAAACCACAACACCACCGCAGAGGAAGATTGAGTCCTTCTCAAATGTGCCATGTTACGGTTCACACTCACGAGTAATGACTTCACGGCGACACACATCATCGCACTTCCTGACTGTCCAAAATGCACACTTAGGTGAGTTTCTGTTCTGGGAAATGTGTGCAAATGAGTAAGATGCTGCCTCGTTTGCATCTCTAAACATAGAATCTTAAGAAAGTAGAAATAATTGTCAATTGGGGAAGTTCCACTGTGATCTCTATTTTTACCCTATTGGGATTTTACCGTACGTACCTTTAAGGGTCGTTTCCTCAAAATTTGGAGTGTCACCTGCACACACTGAACCTTCCAGGTCCTGTCTATATTCTGATTGTTTATAAAGGAGGGTTTGTTCATATATCACTCATGGCTTGATTTATATATTTTATTCTTCTAAAGATTGCAAAATGTTATTTTTTTTATGGCTGCTGACAGTTTTCTTTTTATTTATGGGTTGATAAAAAGAGATATCCAAAATTCCAATTCAATGGACCATATTTTACCGGGCAAGTTTTTTAAATTTTTCGACAAAACCAGCTGTGATTGCGGAACTGTATTTTTCGGTTTAGCAGGAAAAGTGTGCACAGAAACGTGGGACTGTCGCCTCCTGCAGGGCGAAGTGGTGTTACAAAACAGGACTGGCCGGTGCTAGCTGGTTAGCATACTCATGTCAGTAGCAACATCTCAGTACACAACACAGTGCACAGACGTCTGTGGCATAACGTCTACACTGTTGTTTCTTCACATTCTGTTTTTTTTGTTTTTTTTACTATTTTAGGTTTTAACTAAAATTTTGGACATATCTTGCAAATTGCTCCACAAAGATTAAAACTATCTTCGTCCCCTTTTGTGGTACCACTCAACAGGTTGAAACGTGGCCAAGATCATCATCAACGCCGAAACAAACTAAATGTAGATTACATAAATGAACTTCTGAGGCGCTTCTGCTGTAGTACACAGCTTGCAGTGGACAGGAAGTGGATTGCAGTGTGTAATGATCCCTCAGTCGCACCGCACCACAGGACACACCAAACAAAACAGTTCTGAAGAAAACGCTTCTGACCTCTTGGGTTTTCTGCTCCATCAGCACAACTGTTTCCTAAATACTCACACAGTTGACTGCAAAAAAAAAAAAATGCTTACGACGGGCCACCTTCAACTTTTCAGCCTTCGGGGCGTCATACCGCAAGATCTACACACACACACACACACACACACACACACACACACACACGTACGGTACTGTACGATCTACACACACACCTCCAGATGTGTCTCCAGATGTCACTGGCTGCCACTTCCTGTTTTTCTGGCTGCGCGCTGCACTGAGCTACCTCTCTATAACAACTGTAACAGCCAGCGTTGACCAGACACACACACACACACACACGATCATCTGGATTCTTCTGCTTATGTTTGAGTAATAAATATGACTCTGCACAAACACAGTCGGACAGTTGGGTATTTCGTCACGTGTACAGTATCACCACTTAGTCCCAATTAAGGCGGCGAGTGGCATCTTCTTCCAAATATGGCGACCGCCTAAGCGTGGACACGGAGGAGCGCCTTCTTCAGACATCTGCAAACCACATGAACTGTAAAATAGTCTTTGGTCGTAACCGCTGCTGTGAGACAGGATGAGCCATTTGCATACAGAAAGCGGCCGCATGTGATGGGAGTTAAGTTTCAGGTTCCCTCATGTGATGAAACAGAGACAAAAGAAAGTTTGACCTGTGATCTGATGAACATCCTCAAATCAGTCTGAAATATTTTCTTGTCTGCAGCGCTGCCTTCAGTTCTTACACAGAGGTCACCGAGTGCAGGTCAGTCTGACCAGAAACCCCAAAGCTGGTGGAGTGTGTGCCAGTTCTTCCTTCCTTCCTTTTTGTCCAAAAAGATAGAAATAGCTGGCATTTGTCACTCTGAACCCTCCTTCCTGTTTGCTACAGTGCAGGAGATAATATCTGGGGAAGGCACGAGTGTTTAGGCCAAAGCCGGCCCGTGTGCCAAGCAAACTACATTTTCATCTGGATCGCTCGATAAGGTGCACGGGGAGGTGAACGGACAAAAAATGTTGTCGGACAAGAGAGCCAGTTGGACGGCCTCCAAATTCATCGACAGCAGCAGCAGCAGCAGCGATGAGCCATCTGTCAGGACTCCATGCAGATATCATCACCTTGCTGTTTCCATTCTTTGGAAGATTTATGTGGAAAATCCACAGCCAAACACACTTTCACCATTACTTCCTGAAAGTAAGATACACATAATTTGACGTGCATTATATAAACAGTTATTTATCACTTCAATCCACGCATAGTACATATATACACATCTATGTAGAACTCTGGAGGAAGACAGTTGGTTGTTGAGTCTCATCCCCACGCTGTGAAATACTGATGCAGCCCAGAGTATCAGTATTTGACACTCTAGGAAAGTTACGCTTTGTTACATTAAATACCTCGTTTCGTCAGTCCAACTGTCCACAATCCAAAAATCTTCCATTCAGGATCACAAACGACAGATAAACAGTGAATCCTCGCATTTTTTGAGGCGTAAACAAGCGGGTGTTTGGTATTTTGGCATGAAGAACGATACGACATAATGAAGGACTATATGACTGTCACAAAAGCGACACCTGGCAACAGAGAGTCGCGCCTGTTCCGGTGGACCCCATTGGACCTTATTTTGGAAAAAAACATTGTATGGCGGGGAATGGATCACCAACATGGCTGCCAACTCGGCACAGCTTGGCACTTAAACGGTGAAAATCACCATAAATCTGATCATATCAGCCACTGCAGTCATGTTAAAGGATAGTTTGTCAGTTCTGCGTGCTGCTAACACACAGGAGCGGCTCTACGATGTTCTGGTTACGGGTTTTGGTGACCGTTCAACGAGACGACGTCGCTCACCAGACTGCTGGCTGCATGGTCTTTATTATTAGGTATTTTCCCACGTTTCATTTGTTTTATGATGAACTCCGACTTTCTCAGGTTGAAGATGCATCTTTCACACTACATTTCACAATTCAGACCAGATCGAAACCATGATCTGTCCCTCGCCATTCACCGCCATACACACTTTCAATTCTGAAATGAGGCCCCATGGGAGAGACTCCCGCTCTCTATATGAGCCTCCCACCCTGAGCGTGGCGTCAGAGGGAAAATGGCCGCCATGTGAATGTTGTCTATAGTTCAGATAAATGACATCACTGCAGGAAAAGACACATCAAGATATAACGATATTCAAAATCTAAGACGACGTAAACTCTCATATCAAGATAATGATATGATAATGATATTCGCCCTGCTCAAAATGGAATGTACTTCTAAAATGAAGAAAAGCACGTGTTCAAGTATCAAATAATTCATTTCAGTTAAGAATTTAAGTTAGGGAAACTAGTGCTTAAACTAGTGGTGCTTTATAAGGGCCTTGCTCCACACTAATAGGTATTGTATCAACACAGAGAACACTCCCTGCCTAAAACGTGCTAATACGAACACAGTTTATCCTCCATATCCTCATGAATAACAAACAAATATGTCGGGTTTAAAGAAGGGTTACGTAAGGCCAACACGGTGAAACACACACTCTCACACAGACCTCGTCCGGAGTCAGATGACTGGCTGTTACTGCTGCTCTATAGCTCTGTATGTGTGTGTGTGTGTGTGTGTGAGAGAGAGTGTGTGTGTATCATGAGAAAATAGAACAGCTGAGAGAAAATGTAGCTGGGCTGCCATTATCCCACACTGGATTCCTGTGACCCAGTTCTGTACAGTAGAGCAGAACTGATTAGGGCCGACTGGACCCTTTTTTTTTCCTTCCCCGGAAGAAAACGTGTTCTCCAGTGACACACAGACTGTGCACTCATCCAGTGTGTGTAGCCAAGAGTGTGGAGGTAAATTATTGGTGAGGGATGCATTAATCTCTAACTGTGTCCTCTGAAGGGCAGAGCCATGCAACCAGCACATGTATCCAAATGTGGAGAACATAAATGGACTGAAGGTTTCATGGTGGAAACACACTTTGAGTCTAATTATCGGGTATCTTTGATGATCAACACAACCAAAGTTTACGTTTGGGGGACTTTTTTAATTAAATCACATGACTTTAACACGTTCTTCATTCTTTAGAGTCTACAATCTCAAAGCTGCAGATGAAATAAAGACGAAAAAGTTTATATACTTGTTATGGATGTGTGGAAAAGCCAGAAGAAAAGATGACTTTAGGCATTTTTCTCAAAAGTAGAAATCGCCGGGAAAAATCCAAGGAGCAAGAAAAGTCCAGAGCCTCCCTGTCCTCTGGGTATGAAACACACACACACACACTTTCTCTCTCTGTGTCTCACACACACTCTCACACTCACACAAATGCATCCAACTTACCCACTCCACCAGTTTGACGAAGCCCAGAGGCTCCTTCAGGGGCGACAAGTTCAGCCGAAATCCGGTCATCATGATTGTGCGTCTGCTCCAAAAAACCTTTATCCAGTTGTTCCTAAACTGTGGATGTTGGTCCAACAGGGAGGGGAGGGAAAAAGGGGGAGTTGTTTGACAGAGTGACGTGTTTTTTTACTGCCGACGCTGCAAAAAAAAAAAAAAAGAAATCACCAAGTCAAGTTTTTTTTTTTTTTTAAGTGAGTTTAACGAGCTGACCGTGCGCAAAAGCGACTGAATCCAACAAGGCGAGGCAGATATAGGAAATACGGTTTTTGCGCGCCGCGGGAACTTTGAGCAACAGATGAAAATGAAGATCTCGCGAAGTGAGGTGGATGTTTTTTGCAGTGTAGCTCGAAAAAAAACAAAAAAAACCTGAGTGCCCGGCGCTCCGCTTTTGGTGATGCGCAAAATACGCAGGCGATGCAGCGGATAAAGAGCGGAAAGTGTGCCAAATTACGCGTCGCCCTTTGGGGTTGAGGGAGCGTCACGGCGTAGCTCCGCACTGTTGCGAGGAGGTTTTGGGTTTTCAACTACCAATTGGTCGGATTCTAAAAAAAACACACACACACGCAAAGACGACTTAAGACGCATCCAGCTGCAGCAGAAAGCGGCTGTGTGCCGGAGGAAATCCAAGGCACAGCTGGAGGTTACGCCACTAAAGTTAGAGCCCAGAGGTCCGAGAAGCATCAGGGGAGTCCTGCTGAGCTTTCATCGGATCCATCCGCTGCTGGAGGGACGCGGGCTGCCTCCTCCTTGCTGACTCTGCACTTACTGTGTGACTCCTCCTCGGTGCTGCTGACTTGAGATCATATGACTCTCAGAGCAAAAACCACAGATTCTCAAAATTCTTCCGAAAAAAAAAATCCCCAAGAGAGATAACTGAAGTTAAAAAAAAAAATGGGTAAAGGTGCACTTCACCAAACTTAAGACGCGCCTGACGTGAGATCATTCGGGCGGCTGGTGCTCTCTGGTGGACAGATGTGTAAAGGAGGCGCCGCTTCCACTATGTCTTCCACATAACCCTGATGACGTCATTAACATCTGATGTTTATTAGAAGTGGATGACGCAACGATAGTGTTCCTGGACCCTGATTTAAAAGGTGCAATATAAAGGAATTTTAGTTGGAAGCATTCAAAAGTCAATTAAAATGGTCAACATCATGTGGAAGAAATAATGTCTATGTATTTACTTGCAGGAAGTTAGCATGCTAACCAACTAGCACCAGCAACACCCCCCTTATTTAAGTGGCTCGATTTTCACGCATTGCACCTTTAAAATCACAATTTTAAAAAAATCTGCCTACAAGCTACTTTTACGGAAGGGCAATACAATAACCTTAAGTGTTGTGGTGAGGCAGAGCTGACATTGTGGGGGGGGGGAATGTCGCCTACATTACCCACAATGCAACCGAGCCGCTTAGTGACGCCACTGGAGGCAATTTGTCAGATTACACGCAGCTGCCTCTGGGGCCACAAAGGGCTTTACACTACTTTTTTCTTTCCCATCCAAACATGCAGTAGTACTCCCGGAGACCTGCAAACACACTTTCATGTGTAAAAATTGGTGGAGTTACCCTATTAGGAGATTGAAGGCATTGCACTGAAGCACCTTTTCCGAGCATTTACAGAATCTGACCAGCTCTTATCGTGGGTTATTTTCTGGTAATTTCATTCAAAAGCAAAAAATAGTAATGGACCCCAGCCTTGTTGTTGCCACGGTTCGTGACTCATGAAGGCGTTGAAGCTCGGCTATCTGTAAGTGGTGCAGCAAAGTAAGGACTCTCTTTGTATCCCAGCCCATGTCCAATTGTGCGTCACCTAATAGTGTCCCCTGAGAACAGTTTCCATTGAACAACAACCACCTTCGCTCTCTTAATAGGCTTTCTAAAATGTTGTACGATGTTCGTTGCAGAAGGTTGAGATTCTAAATGTCGATAAAGCGTTTTCTTCTACAGATTCAGAAATGAATTACACAAAGTGTTTCTCGGAAAGGTGTCATTTAGTAACAATAGTGGGGAGCATAGCTTCAGGGTTAAATCGGTACACATCTAATGTATTAATTTCAATTAAGTGAGAGCTTAATTAAGGGCTGAACATGTGATTTGTGTCTACAGACAAGTAAACAAATCAACAAATATGACAAATAAACTTTTGGCAAAAAATAAAGGCAAATTTACTTGGGGATGTTCACATTTCTTCTTAAACTACATTAAAACACTTTCCAGGAAACTTCTTTGGGAATTATTAGGAAATTATTCAATCAAAACTTAAAGGGTTTATGACATGACATTTGGATTTTTACTTTGCCATTTCCGTACATGGGTCATGCTTTTTAAACTGGACTCTCACAAAGATATCAAACTAGTTTTAGACATTCAGGGAATCTGAGCTGTAAAGGTCGATACCAAACAAGTCTAAATTTGTTGACTGAATGAAGTGAACCAACTATGTAATTCCAGTTTTTACTTATATATTTGTATTTGTAGGACCCTTAACAACCTTTTTGTTTCAGTGTTCTGACCCTATTCCCCTGTAAAAACGGCATTTCTATTCGGTTATGGTAAAAAAAAAATCTTAACGTGTAATGACATCTCTCCTCTACGGAAGCAGGTATAATAAATCAAGCATTTCAAACTGACAGGGTGGTATCTTTAATCAATGTATTGTTGACAATATAGCAAGTTATGTTAGTTAAAATATCAGTTGTGTTGGGAGAGAATTTGGGACAACCAACATATACATACAAGTAAAACAACAACAACAAAAAAGAAAGAAAAAGGTATTCACAAACACGTTTTCATCCGTAACACACGAGGCATTCGCACACGCGCAAACACACACACACACACACACACACACACAGAAGCTAAAAGCTTGACAGTCGCAACAAACAGTCACACTGCCAATTCACTCAAGCTGTTTTGGATATTCTTCTGTTGGTACAAAAACAGTCGTTCTGACAAAAAATAATAATAATATTATCTATTGTTTTTCCTCTCCCGAACCTGCCCTCGCCGCTTCCAGTCAGGCTAGTTGTCGTATGTACAAGTGAGAAGGCAGTATGGCCGCATCGTTCGTAAATAAGGTTATTTACTGCAATATTTCTGGCATTATTTTTCTCCTTTGTCATACAAAATAATATTTCTCTGAGGTAAGAACCGAGACAGTATCAAAAGAGTAAAATCAAAAGTTTTACTAAAATGCAGCCCATAATTGGAAAAAAAGAAAAACTGTGTCGTTCCTCCAGAACAATCGGATTAACAGATGATTTGACAGATATACGTAACAGCGGTGACGGGTGCAAAAACAGAGGGAAAGTAAAGAAAATGGTGTAACATTGTTTACTAGCTTGTCTCTGTTTGAGCAGGTTGGTTGGACGTACAAGTGGGAGACGGGAGTTGGTGACATTACAGGTTTTTCTTCAAGGTCTTTGCTTAAATCACGGAGAGCTGGTGGGGTTGGCCCCCATGGGGAAAGTGAAACCGAATCTGCTCAGGGTGCAAACACTGAGCAGGCTCCCAGGAGAGAATGTGTGAAGCTGTGTGCAGGCAAAGAACAAACTTCACCTGGAGCTTTCTCAACATGACGGTTCACAGCCATGCGAACGGCTCTGTGAGACTGAGCTTTGTGCTAAATGCTAATGTCGGCATGCTATCGTGCTCACATCGACAACGTGACGATGCTGATGTTTCACAGGTACAACATTTACCGTTTTGACATTATGATGCGACTGTATAATGCTGAAGACATATTTACTCAAGTTAGCATGCTAACCAGCTAGCCCCCACCCGTCCCAGTTTAAAGCTCCCGTGCCCTAGGTGTAAGTCTCAACACTCAACACAGGTATTATATAAGAGTTTTACTTGACAACATTTGAAAATTACTTAATAGTAACACCAGAATGTGAAAAAATAACAGGTTTGCCATTATGAAGTCTATATATTGTATTGCAGAGATATCTACTGAACTTAGCATGCTAACCAGCTAGCCCCAACCTGGTCTGAAACCCCTGCGCTCATGGTGTAAACACCAAGACTTTCTAGGTTTGCTTTAGCTCCCACTGTTGACCGCTAGCTGCACGGCTAACTGAGCTACCTAGCTTTTTACAGATTTCATCTTAAAAAAAAAAAAAAAGAAGAAGTAATTCCTGTGTTGTCACCAGCTCTGTGCTCCTCTTAAATAGCATCGTAGTTCTGTGACAGAAAAGTCTCTTCATTCTGAAAGGGCCAACTCAGCAGTGTGACTGAACATGCCTGCAAACAAGTGGTGACACTCCACCGAGATGCTCTGAATGGGAAGATGATCAACTCCAACAGGCATTATCAGCAAGGTAATGTGCAATGGATCGAAACAGGACAACAGGTGCCATCACTGGACACATTTACAGTTTCTGGGGAAACAAGGCTGTTGAAGTTTCCCTGTTTTGCGCGAGTTAAGGCAGTGATACCAAGGGTGATGTTTTACTGCCAAAGCGTGGCCAGTACGTTGCTATTCCAACACTGATCTGTCACAATGCTGCGTCTCCTTTCAGAATAAAAGGCCGGCTAAAGTAAAAAGGAAGAGTGTCATCTATTCCCCCCCATCAACAAGCGCGTTTGCATAAAGGAATACTACACAATCCTTTAGAGGAAGAAAACGTCAGTGCACACACGCACGCACAACCACACACACACAGATCCAAGCACACGCACACACACACATACACACACACACACACACACACCGGAACCAACATTTAACACACATTTCTCCAGAAGCCAGATATGCAGTCTTCCATAAACACATAATTGGATCATCTTCATTCCAGTGAAGACAATTTCTGCGATGTACTTTTTTTTCCTTGTTTTTTTTCTTTTTTTTTACATCAACTTTTAGTCTTATACAGCAAAGACCAGTTTTCAAGAGCATCCATCCATCATGAAGACCCCGATCGAAAACCTTTCACTAAAATCCAATCCAATTAAAAAAAAAAACATTGAAAACATCACTTTGAGACAATGAGCAGAATCTGTCAGCAGAATCGGGGCCTTCACGACGTGAACGCTCCTAACATAATGGCAAGCAGATGATCATTAATATACCCTCAGAGATGCACCAATAACATTTTTATTTGGCGGAGTAAAGAGTACAAAATATCCAGGCAGTACTTGATAAATGTTGGCCTTTTAATTGTTTGGGCCACAACTACATTAAAAGCATGAAAACTTAGAAATTTGAATGATTTCATCAGCCATAATTTCAGTCAAATCACTTAGGTCTCCTTTGATACTCCTTTGAGTAGTCGCAACATAACAGTTAACCAATGTTATCGGTGCACCATATACCATAATCATCGTTTTCTTCTTTCACATAAAAGACAAAGCTAAGTAGATTCAGACATGTAATTTGTAATGTAAAATGTAATTTTTTGTTGATGAACAGTTCTGTACACAAATACACTGGGCAAGGTCATTGGTGTGGGTGTGGCTTCATATTTCTCTGTCATCACCTTTCTCACTCTGACTCACTGTGGCGTTCACTCTGCGCGCAGCCGCCGGGAACTCTTCGGAAAACCTACAATTATCTGATTTGCGTCTGTGTTGCCAGAAAAGCCTGCCGACGCATTGGCCTATCAGCAGCCAATCACATTCTTACATTGCAACGCGTCTGGCCTATCAGTGCAGCACGCCCAGGGTCAATTTGGAGCAGCGTAACGTGGAAGTGAACGCACGGTTTCTCTCACTTTCTTACTGTACCTCTCATTCATTTTACACCCTTTCTTCACATCCGTCGCCATTCATCGGTGTGTGGGAGTTTCCAACAACAGCGTTTTTAAATTTAGGTTGAATTTCTTTTTTTTTTTTAATTTTAAGGGACTTCTCAAGCTTTTAGGAATGGGTGGTGGTGGGTTCAGGCTTTGGGAGTTGGATCTATTAGCAGTGCACGCAACCTCCAATTACTGAGGTGACGTCGGAGGCCAGAAGGTGAAGGGTTAAAATAGGGGAAGGGGTTGTTTTGGGGGTTAAGGAGGAAGGTGTGTGTACGTGTACGTGTGTGTGTGTGTGTGTGTGTGTGTATGTGTGTATGGGGGGGTTCAGTAGTGCTGCTTTCAGTGCAGCAGCTCTTAAAGCTCACTCTCTTTGAGCTTAGCATTGTCTCTGACTTCATCAAATGTGTACGTCTTCACAATCTTCCCGTTCTGAAAGACTGTGTGCAGCAGGTCCTGGAGATGAAAAGCAAGACAAGGGTACGGTATAAGAAGAAAGAAAGGAAAAGAGAGAAGAGGCAGGTTAGAGTTGGTGAAATTCCTTCCTTTACATTTATTTGTACAAAAGTGTCTATGTGCTTTTGTGAGGCGTCAAACTCACCACGCCATACTCCTCCAGGTCGCCCTTGCCCTCCTCCAGGGTGACAAAGTCTCCGCTCTGTGTCCGGTGCAGAGACAGGCGACCTTTCTTTGACCTCTTGTTGGGGTCTGCCACCGGGTCCTTGAACACATTCACCTTTTGCAACCACACAGAAATAAAACATGTCACATTTAAGCATAAAGCAGTCACCATCCTTCACATGAAGCACTGTGCTGACAAAAAAAAGAAAAACTTGAAACGCTCAATGGACGCGTAATCGCTACATTACCCATGATGTAGTAACTCTCTGACTCATCTTGTAGAACTACCACACTGCCATAAAATGGTCACTAAAACACAAACACTACATTCAAATGGGCAGGGACTCACCCCCAGTCCATTAGTGACCACGTAGCTGCATTTGAAGGAGCAGTTGAGCAGATCTCTGGTCAGTTTCTGCAGCAGAGCCCCTCCGGAGCCAAAAGCAATGTTCTCAATGGACCACCGGTGTTCCTTCATACCCTCCACAATCTGTGTAAAAACCCACTCAGTCAAAAATCACACAGTTTTCAAACATTGTGTAAAAAAAAATGTGAATTTGACTATTTAATTCTTTTTCCATAATAAGCTTCCATATTATGCTCATTTTCGAGTTCATACTTTTGTCTCTTTAATTAGAACAAAAAAAAAAGAGCCTGGTCTGTTCTGATTGGTTAGCTCTCACAGACCTGAGTAGGCAAAGGCCACCATGTTTCTGTTTCTGTATCCGTTCCACAGGTGTTTTTGCAAAAATGGGGTGTAGCTGATGCCACGTATAGTTGTGACATCACAACCTTATGGAAGTCCTGATGACTCGTTCAAGTCGTGACGGCACAGGTTTTGAATACGGGCTTTGTGCATTTCTCTCTGTGGATTGAGCGTTTTGACACTTTCACAGTATTTATTAAGAATTTATAGCATATTAATTTGTTTTTTAAAAGACAGGATTTCTCACTTTCTAGAATATGGGACTTTTAAATAAGTTGTTCTATTATGTTTTTATTAACTCCTAAAAGAAAAATGATGCTGCACATATACAGGAAGCTCACAGCAAAGATACCACCCACTCTTAGAATAGCTTTGTGTCTCCTAGAACAGTGCATCAATAAATAGCATGAGTTCGTACCTCTTGCAGCGTGTTGATATCAACTCCGTCTCCTTGTATGACTCTGATGTAAGGAGGGAGAACCTTAAATCCTTTAGAATTCTCCACTGGGCTAAACTTCTTACCCAGGATCTCCAAAACCTGACAGAAGTAAGAAAAGAGAGGTGGGACATGAAGGGGAAAGTTAGCGTACTGACTTGTTTTAAGTTCCTAATTGAAAGACAAGTTGTCCCGCGTGAGCACGCACCTTCAAAACCGTATCAAGAGGGTTTCCCGAATCTGGTCGGACAACCAGCGGGGCATCCGCACTGCGCTTCTCTATCAGGCCCCGCAGGTCTTCACCCCAGATCTTCTCACAGGCGTTGTAGATGTCATAGCTGTCGCTGACTATGGACACGGGAACGTTGGGGAACTGCTTGATGATGTGCTCGAAGGCATCTTTTTCATGGTCCTTCCCCCACGCCGTGATGGTACTGCAGAGAGAACAACAGAGAATGTAATATTTTATATCCCACATTAATTCCCGTTCCCATATGATTGATCGAAACTATGACACATTGTGGTTAAGTGCTGTTGGATTGAGCTTGTGGCTTTACTTGAATTATAAATAAATGGAGGGACCATCAAATTAAGATATGGAGATGGAAGCAGAGGTCGTGTTTACACCTGGTATTAACATCCTTCCTGTGTGGTCCGATTACAAGTGGACAGATCTAAGTGCATGTTCGGATGCACTTGAGGATTTGTAATGCAATGTTATACGAAAACTTCTTGATTACTTAGGCCTTCTTGTAAGTTCAACAAATGTTATACCACCAAAGGCAGATTTTAATACCAGGTAAACACCCTTGGAGGTTCAACCACAAAGAACTAGATAGGTGGGTGAAAAGAAGTATAATGAACAAGAAAGACTTAGAGCAAGCAAAGAGCAGAAGAAATTCAGATTAGTTTCTGTTTGGGAGTAAAAGAGAAATTCAGCAGGAGGAAAAGCACATTAAATGTAAACAGTCACAATACATTCATCATGTAATAGTGCACCTACTCGTCCAGAAGAGGGCAGCACACTCCAGGTTTAAGTCTTGGATGAAAGCTAACCTGGGCTTAATTGTATTTAGTATAAAATAGGTATAGTGACGCCACCTTAGATATACATTTCTGATTCTACTAAAGGCGAAGATATTGTTTTTAAACTACTAATCTCTGCTGCTCTAGTATGGTTGAATAGTATTTTACCCAAACAGTATAGTATTAAAAAAAAAAAGCAATTCGGTTCAGCTTCTTAACGGTGCAGATCTGACCGGAGCTAGTCCATTAAACTAGTATTTTTTTTATATATTAATGTTAAGTATCTGCAATTTAATTTGAATTTTTCTTCACAGGCCATTTGTGCGTCACTGAACGTGTATGGTAAACAGTGTGTTTATGTGTGAGCTCTGAAGGTGACACACCTCTGCTCCCATCCTTCTACATTCAAAACCAAAGTGGAATTTCACTGTGACTCCTCCCTCTGAGGTAAGAAACCAAACAGGAAGGGGGGGCCATTATATAACGGTTGCCATGACAACCACTGCCACCATCCCACAATGCACTGGTGCGGGGAAGAAGGGTGCGCTGGAGCAGCAGTAACTGCCCTGGTGGTGAGGAAGAAGCTACTGTATGTGCATGACAGCAAAACAGAAAGGGAGTGTGTGTGTGTGGGTGTATGTGTGCGCGCACGGGATAAATGGATCAGCGCCATGAAACAACACGGGAGACATATGAGGCACATGTGCGTCAGGGCAGCGGCCAATCAAAACCTTCACCATCAACCAATTGCAGCCCCATTCACAAAGTGAGTCAGATGAACCAGATAATTAGAGTGAGGGTGACCAAGCTCTCATTAGGGAGGCATAACACCAAACCACAGCCAAAAGATGAGTATATTCTCACTCCGGATGATAAATTTCCAACCCTGGCAGAGAACCAACTCTTATTTGAAACAACTTTTTCTATTTTGAAAATCAATTAGTCTTGTGGGCGAAAAAGTTTGCATCCAGACCTGGCTCTCAGCCAAAAGGTGGACGATCTCACCACAGGCGGCACCGAAGATGAATAGCAACGTGCCTCGTGTGCCCCTTTGCTTTCTGGGAATATGTGAATACAAGGCTTATGCTGATAATTAACATTGTGCACAGGAATTCTGCAGCCTCCAGGGCCTAAGCGTTATGCTTCAAAAGTCCCTGCGAAGCTCGCACATCCCTTGTAAAGAGTGTTGTACATGTTGGCAGACACCCATCATAACGTGGAGGTCTTGTATTACTTGGGTAATTATTAAAGTGGGTGGTGAGCTACTGCCCCACATCACAATGGAAACGGTGCCATTCCGGAAAAAGGCAGGAAACCCTCTACAGCAACAGAGATATCCTGTCTCTAAGCAAGGACAAATCCTTAATAAGCAACGTTAAATAAATAAAACGTGTGTGTGTGTGTGTGTGTGTGTGTGTGTGTGTGTGTGTGTGTGTACCTACCTATGCTCTGCAGCAGGCACTGAGAAGCCTGGCACTGGGTCCTTGGTACCGTAGTACTTCTTAATGACTCCGATGCCGGCGACCGTGTCTGTGCCCTTGAAGTTGACCAGATGGGCGGAGGCCCCAATACCTGCAGTCTGCAAACAGGAGGGAGATGGGTTATAAGAGCTAAAGGGTAAGGACACCCTGTTTTTAAAGTAAATCCTTTGTTTTGTTTTTTTATTTTACCTATTCACCATCTATTTCTCAATTTTTTCCTATTTGCACTTGATATTTAAGCCTGACTATTGTTTGTTTTACACTTTAAACTCAAATCAATCCAAACTTAGAGTCTCATTTCTGGCTCTTTCCAGAGCTTTCATTAATAACACATCCAGGGATATAGTTGAAGGCTCCACGGAAAACTAGTAAATGGACCTTGAGCTGAAATTATTTCATCAAAATACTATTTCAAGTGCTATGGATTAAAAGTTAAGTTATCTCAGTGACAATGAGCAAACCGTATCTGCTGATGAAAACTTGTTGAAAGCTCAGGAAAAAGCTGGGAAGTAGATCATGAACTATACTTTTGTCGGTTTGCCTAAAAAGACATTGAGGTTACCACCGCTGTATGTATTATCTAATGTACTGTAATATAGTAAACAGTACCTCTTGTGAGGAGACGCCTCTGTAGCCAAAGTCATGCAGTTTGTACTCCAGTCCCTCCAAGTTCCCAGAAGTCTCCAGCAGGTACTTGGCGAGGATCTTCTTCTGCTCTCTGGAGTTGGTCGCCACAGTGACGGGGTACCAGGTCTGAACCAGAATGGTCTGATGGAGGGAGGAAGGACAGTTCAGGTCAGTCCGGTTCACTGTACCTTTATCACCATTTCAGGGTATCAGAACATGTTTTCTTTTTATTTTATGAACAATATTAAACATAAATGTTGCCATTTGATGCACTGTACCAGAGTTAACTTAGAGATAATTTACATCTGCAGTCCCATTTCACTGCAAAGGTTCACTTCTTCTAATTTCCCACATGCTACTTTAATCTACGATTAAAAGGTACCTCTCGGCTCTTCGCTAAAAAGACCAAAACAAAACATTGTTTTCAAATCAAAGTTACAGCAGTTTTTTTTCCAGCACCAAACAGACCAGCGTATATCCTGTCCAACTACGCCGTTTTCCCCGTACTCAACTGGACGTAAAATCTCTAAAACCCCAAAACAACACGCTCAGGGGGATCAAAGAGGGCCGCTTATTCACACAAGACAAACTCTGGGAAAAATACATTCCTTAATGCCTCATGTCAACTCTGGACCCGAGTCACACATTTCAATATGAAAACAAGTGGCTTATCTATCCTCTCCATCACCTGGGAACTTTTATGAACACACGTTCTATTGTCATTAAAGTACAGTGTGTGTGTGTGTGTGTGTGAATGCCTGCTTGTCTATGCTCTTGTACAGAAAACAATATATTGGCAAACACACACTTTGCTTTAATATTAAAGTCCTGCCATTGAAAATAATCATGTGGAAGTAGTGTCAAAACCGTGTCATAATAGTGTCAAAGTTAAGTCGTAATTGTGTCCAAATAATACACTACTTGTCCACTACTGCCAAAGTAGTGGATGAGTCATGTCAAATCATTTCTAAGTAGTGACAAAGTTATATCAAAGAAGTTTCAAAATCATGCCAAAGTGGCAGGAAAAATTAAATCAAGTAAAAGTTCATCATGTCTGATCCCAGATATAATCAGGGCAGATTACACACACACACATTACATCATAACCATATGATTTACTTGCACTACAATATGTTGACCGCTGGGTCATACCGGCACATGAAGCTGATATCATTATGTAAATGCACACTGTGTTTGCAACACTTCACAACTTATATGAAGCTGTGTGTGTATAACAGGAATGACAGCTAAGTACATCTAAGTCAAACCTCATTAGCTGCGAATAAAGAGAGTGAGCGTGACAAGAATTCAAAACACCAGCTATCTTCCCTCCCTCAAAGTGATTCGAGCCTGTCCGGAAACAAATCTCATCTCCGTGAATTTCCAGTCCTGACCTGATTTTGTCTGCTAATACTACGCAGTGTGTCCTCTCACCCCATAACTCTCTGAACAGAGTCACATGCCTCCTCAGCCTAATCATAATCTAAAGCATAATATGGTCTCATGTGACTGCCAGAGCAAGGCCCCCCCCCCACAGGTCATGTGACCTTTGCCTCATCTGCACGTTGACCTTTCATTAAGTGAACCTGTAACATTCAACAAGAAATGTAACACTGTTATATAATTTTAAATCAGATAAACATGTGTACCGACTGTAATATTTTCTCTTTCCTGTTCATGACCGAAAATTGTACAAAATCCAATTATGCGTTTTGTGCTTGCTCAAATATCATGTCATACTTGAGATGACTGACATTCACAGGAAGTTAAATACAGCTCGTAATCATCATGTGACAGTTTGTCTGGGATAACGTCTCTGATGGGGCAGCAGCACGTTAAGAACAACACTCTGCAGGAATGCTCGCGCACACACGAGCCAGCATAACTTTCTCCCAGAACAAAATGGAGGGAGATAAGAAACGAGTCAGGCTGGTGAGAAGGAGGAAGTCGGGAAAGAGAAAGTGAAAAGAGGCAGGATAGACAAAAAGAAAGTAGGGTGAGGGAGAGAGAGGCAGAAGAGAAGAAAATGACAAGACAGTAAAAGAAGAAAGGACATCAAGAGCGAATGGGAGACAGAGAACAAGCCAAGGACACTGGGGTGAACGCTGGAGCTAATTTTACATCAGCCGTGAAGAATGACTGCGTGTGTGTGTTTATGCATGTATTTATATCAGCTGTGTGAAGACACATACGTGTGTGTATCTGTGTGTAGTGATTCCAGATTTATCAGGACAGTGTGTGCGTGTGGTGACGGTGCTCTTGGCTATAGGTGACCTACGTCCAAGCTTTCTTTAGATGGTGTATTCGTTATTATATTTAGGAAACATTTGACTTCCAAAACCAGCTGAGTTACCTCAGTAAAAAAAACAACAAAAAAACTTGTAACCAATCAAAGACACATTTGTAGTTAAAAAAGTGCTTCATGAATGACCCTTTGTACAAGCATGTCCAAAGCGTTATTTTGCCATGAACGGGTAAAAAACAAGGACAGCATGTTATTTCTGTTAAATCACACTTAAAGAGAACTGATGTGCAATTCATCTGCGGAGGATTTCAAACACAATACGTGTGAATGAGGCCGTCATGGAGAGAGAGAGAGACAGGCAGAGAGGAGCAAGAGTCAATGAGCGGTTAGAGAGAGGGAGATTACAATGGCGATATCTTTCACGGTGAATGAATTAAGTTCTGCAGAGTCATTGTGGACAGTCTGTTCACTCAACATTAAGTTCATAAGGTCTTCCTCATTTCAGGGCAGATACACGGCGTGCTTTAACTCAGCATAATTAACTCAGAGCACTGAGAGGCTTCATTCAAATCACGAAAAAAAACTGCTAACATGTCCGAGCAGTGTGAAATTAAGTCAAAATCATGTTGAATTCAAGATATAATCAGGTTAGAATGCATGCTAAATTCTGTCCATGAGGCAGAGAGGAGCCGGAATCAAAGTGCGGTTAGAAAGAGGGAGATAAGAGTGAAGATATCACTCATGGTGAATGCATTTAGTTCTGCCGAGTCATTGCGGATGGTCTGTTCATGCAGCATTAAGTTCATGAGACACAAACAGTGTTATCACCTGACTTCTCTGCTATTCAGTTCTTGTGTTGGATCAGAACGTTACCACTCTTAGGTCTGTTCAGCAGCACTGGGATGTAACTACATACATTTACTTAGGTACTATTTTTTAAGTATGTGTACTTTTACTATTTCTACTTTATGCTACATTAAACATTTACTCCACTACATGTATTTGACATCTTTTTTGATAAGAGTCACTTATTTCACAACCACTCTACAGTAAATGTCAAAAGAATGAAAATGGGTGCAAAGGACATTTTATTGGCACCAGTTGCTAGGCAGAGACGAAGTTACCGAGCCCGGGCCAAGAAAAAGTGTGGCAAATAAACCTTCTCGAAATGGGCATGCTTACAATTTGGTTATTGTATGGAATAAACAAGGCAGATTCTGTCATCAGTGGACAGAACCAGACTAGCTCTTTCTGGTCTTTATGCGAAGCTGAACTAAGCTTTATTCACAGACAGACACAAAAGATGTATCAGCCGTCTCATTTAATTCTTGACAAGATAGAAATTTAGCATATTTCCCAAAATGTCCAACTATTTCATTAACTCTTCCATCAAAATTCATTCAGATTTCATCCTACAAACATGATTAACAGTTCTTATTTGTGTTACAACAGGAGACTTATACCAGTCAAGTTATTTAATACAACAAAGCACCTACTTTACTTACAGAGCATGTGCCCTGAACTCCCCGACAACGGCTTAAAATCTATTAAAACGCAAAGCGAATGAAGCTGACGAACATTTCTATAAAAACCACCAAACAAGGATTTTTTCTACCACCTGACTCTCTGTTCTTGCACCTCAAAGCCAACCTGTGAATGACTTTGCTGCAGTTACATCACATCACTGAGCAGCAATTAAGCAATAAGCCACGACACGACTGTAATTCAGTGAGATTTAAGGAGAGATAAGAAGAGTTGCTGGGGCTGCTGCCAAGCTAAATAGTTTATGGCTTTTATAAAACTGTTTCCTCTCCACTGTAATTAAAAGGGCATAAATGTTGCCAATTGTTTGGTCTTTAATCAATAATCAGATCAAGCAAACCATTAAATCTTAGAGATATGCCTAGCGATGCCGCTTTCGTAGCAATACGAGTAGCACATTAACATTTAAACTGTTATGAGAGGGTGCAGGGGTGAGGTCTTTAAAATGGCTTTTAACTTGCTAATATAGAGTTAAAGACTCATACAACCTTCAAGGGCTATTCCAGTGATTTAGTGTCGCACTAAAGAAAGACATGCTGATTTTCAGCCCCATAGGGTGAATCCTACATGTTGCCACTGCGCTACAAACTGCTTCGACCCTCCCCGTCTGACACGTGTCATGTCAGGACACACGGGACAGACAAAACTAACAGGACAAACAAGAAATGACCCCGCTATCAACTCCGGGCCCAGAAGAGAAAGAAAACAAACTTACCTCCACCCAGTTGGTGAGCCAATAGCATTCAGGGTCTGTGCTCTCCACTGTGAACAAAACATTGCCCCGAGGAATGACACTCCCCTCTGGCACTGCCTTGATTTCAATAGGCAGGTGTCCATTATATTTCTGCAAAAACACACAGACACGCACAAATACACCCGTTCAGAATCTGATTCAGTTTGTGGCAGATACTTCTCTGTGGGTTTTTTTGTCTGTATTGAGAGGACCAGAAAAGGGAGATGAAAAGAGTTTCCGGTGCTTGGATGAAATGCGTTGAATCTATAAGAGGTACTGTAATACATACCAGTACCAAAAGTGGCTTATAGATAATTAACATGAAATATGCAATGATTTACCTTCCCTCGAGAAAAAAAAAAGCTCCCTCCAAAAATAGCCCCTAAATATAATGAAATACCTTAAACTGCCATATGGACGGCTAACTGAGCAATGTGATAAAACACGATGAAGAAATTTTTTTAATAATCAACACTCTTCACTTGAGAAAACACTTTAAGTGTAAGTACAGAGTGCCGTGCTCTCTCCAAGGTGCTGAAACAGTGTCTCTTGATAACCAGAAACACTGCGTGCACATTTCTTTGATATTTAAACTGACAGTGATTCGTTTCGAGTTAGGGAGTCTGACATGTACCTCATGTAGTTAGCAGTTGAGGCTTTTCTCTCCTCCCACACTGAGTGTGGTGGAGATTTTTGGTTATTTAAGTGAGTAGGCTGTCAATTCTCATCAAGAAAACAGCTATTAACCATCAAGTCAGATCTGAAAATACACACACCTGAGTTTTGTTTTATTTTATTTGTTAATGCTCCATAGTTACAAAAAATGCTGAATTAATCTTGAAACAAGTCTAATCAGATGGTAAGCTTGCTTTATGCAAATTTTGTGTGTTTATTAGAAGACACTTTAAGTGTGTGTACATGTCTCTGATAATAGAGACATCACCTTGACAATGTTTCATGTGCAAACATTAAAGTGTACTGGCAGCTGTGTATATGTACACCTTCATATCTAGTTCACCTTCCACTTTTTATTCCTGGAAAAAAGCCTCTGTAGCCCTCATGGAATCTACTCACAAATATATACAAAAGTAGTTTTGCATAGCTGCAAAGTACCACCTTGAAAAAAATTTTTCTGGCCACTTTGAACAGGCTCTTACCTCCAAAATGTAGTTCCACCCCTTCTCGTTGAAAACATCATCCTGGAAATGCTCTCTGTATACCTCCTTCGCTTCCTGGATCTTCTCTGGAGTCACTACCTTTCCTGGAGAGGAAGGGAAAGGGAGAAAAAAGCACAGGTCGGCGGAGGTTGGGGAAAGGCACTGACGAAGAGAAGGCACTGGAATGCTACTCTACTGTCCAATGTCGTAATCAAATTAGAAGCATTCCATGCATGCTGACAAGGCGTCTTTGTACACACACACCAATTACTTCCTCGTCCCCAAGCCGCCATAGGAACACGGAGAGAGATGTTCAAGTGTATATGTCAATATTTGAAGACTTAAAATGAAAAATCTTGAAAAGTGAAATGAAAAGTTTGACACTTTGGGAAATACGTTTTGTTTGTTTTTCTTCCATGCACTTCATAGTGAAGAATCACACAACCCCCGTTCAAACCCACAAATTCAAAGTAGTTTTTGTTTCTTTAGCGTGATGGTGTCTCACTAACTAATGCTAAGCTAACACTAAAGTTTGGGCTCAAACTATTGCTTTGACTTGATGAGTTTTCTTTATAATTCAAGCTGGTTTGATATTAAGCCAAACACCAGACTGGTAATAACTAATTTTATCACTAGGTATCACATGGAATGTAATGTAGTGGGCAAAATGACAACGAAGCGTTGCATCGAGCTTTTATTTCTTACATCAACCATTCAATTTAACTCTTCTTCTAAATATTAACATTATAAAATAAACAAAGCAGTTCAGCCTGGTGTAACTTAAGAAAATATCAAAATGTTTTCTAATAATAGGTCTCACTCTCAGTACATGTTGTACAATTGCCCAATGAGATTAGAGCTGCGACATGCCCAGGCACAAACACAGTTTCTGATGGGTCGCCAGACTCAACCCAAGGCCAGTGGACAGCTAACATCACCGCGCCAACAACATCATCATCATCATCATCATCATCATAAGAAAGGTATGTCTGTTGCTGACAACACCGTACCTGACAACAAGATGAGAAAAAAGCTAATATATACGTGACTTTGGCTACGTTATGTAGCAGCTTTGGTTGAGTTTAGAACCAAACCTACTTGGATCGCTTTAGGAAAAGATTATGTTTTCAGTTAAAATAAGCACATTAATCACAAAATGATGTTAAATACGTATGAAAGTACCAGCAAACAAAGAACAGGGGAGGAGGTTGGTATAGATGAGTGGGTCACTCCCACAATCTTCACATGAGAGACCAACAAAGTTATTTGATTATTTCTGTCTCTTTCTCACCATAAAGAGTTAACAGAAATACAAATCATATCCAAAAGTACTGAAGGAAGTTTTCACGTTTGCTGCCTTGTTTCCAAAAAAATCATTTACATTGCTCAATAAAGGTTCTTTTAACCACAGTGCGTTGGATACACAGAGGTTTGTCTTTCACTTTCACTATGATTATTAGCGCCGACCACTCCCTTGACCAAGTACACTTAAGAGATGACTAAAGCTTCTCTGTGACTCAGCCTAAAGAATCGGCATGCAAATTTTAGTATTCGTTAGTTGGGGGAAAGGATGCAGCTCTAATAGTTAGCCTAATCACTGAGCTCTGAGGGGACGCTCTGCGCCGACAGCTGGCCTTTCTCCTGCAGACGGTGAAAGAGCAGCTGTGCTTTTGTCTTCCCCTCTCTCTGTTCTCCCTGGTTTTCTCCGTCTCCCCCGCACCTCTGCTACCGCACCATGAAATCCTCTTAAACGACAGGAGGGAGATCCATTCTTTCTCTCTCTCTCAAATCTCTCTCTTTCTTTTCCCTCTTGCTCTCTCTCATGCCCCTCAGGATCACACTAACTAACTTAAACATCCACCTTTACAAATCTGAGTTCATTAGGAGCACAGAACATATTGTGTGCATTATACTTTGCCTTCTCTCACTTACTTTTTTTTTCCTAACCTGCTGGCCTTGTGTTCTGCTCTGTAGAGTCTAATCAACATGAAGTACGCTGTGACCTTGTTTTTTTTTTTGTTTTTCTTTTTAAGAGTAAAGAGGACTGTTGCTGCGGGCCACAATAGCAAGCACCTGCCCTGCTGAAGTGTCCTTGAGCAACGCACTGAATCTTTAGTAGCTCCAGGCATGCTGCTCTGAAGCTGACCCTGCGCTAGTCTGACCTTGTCCTGGAGAGGGGGAGGAATAAAGATAAAAGCTCCCACAGGATCCAATAATGCATCACAATGGGCTTTTGGTATGTGCCCTGATTGCAAAATGGACAACAATAGAATAGTTCACTGTGCATGCGCTTGGTTTTACTTTCATTTATCAATAAAACAAAGGCAAAAATACATCTACGCTTGGGTTAATGAGTGTAAGCATTGGAACAATACCCTTATTTAATCTAAGTTGACAGGGTAAGGCACTCGTATTTACACAAACATACTGGAGAATCATTTATAGAGGTGGTGGCTTTTATCAGGTCAAAGTCATCCAGTCTGGCAGCCACTGAGAAGCTCCCACTGGGTTAGAGGAGGGCACTTCAGTGTCATGCTCTACAGCAAATTTTATTCGGTTGCCTACAAAAACACTTCTTCTGAGCAGCATAATTCAAATCAGAGTCAGGACTCACCTTTAAGGTATTTGTGGAGGATGTACTGTAGGCCGTAGAAGACGGTTTTGTCATATTTGACTTTTCGGCTCTTGGTGGAATCTGTCCTCTTCTCACGGCACTCGAAGTAGGAGTACACTTTACTCGTGTTCGGGGGGTACTGTTTGTAATGTGTTACCTGCAGACACAGATGACACAAATTGGAGTTAGAGTAATACTCATAAAACATAAATACATTACACTTGAACATAATGTATAATGGCATAATTGAGGGTAATATGCAGTCCATACACACAAACGATGATGTTATGATTTATCGAACTACACTTTTAAATGTCTCAGAGTGCGCGTAAAAAGTGCTGGCAGGGAGCCAATAGTTTTATGCACCAAAACCCCAACAACGCACACACACACACACATCCACAAATATGAGCACCACGAACGAAAACATTCACAATCATCATTTTCTGTCACTGGACTGGTTTAAAATTAAGGGGTATTAAAGGAAATGAGCTCATTATGACAACCATGAGCTTCATTCATCAGCTGGTCAGGGGAATTGTACATGTTTCATTCATAAGGTACAAATAGATCGAAATCGCTGCCATGTTGGACAACCCTAATGACAACAATCACTTCCTGGTAGACAAAAGTCTGAAAACATCTTTATCTGTGATGAAAACTTCTTAATCTCTGGGGGCAGATCAGGGGGTAGAGTATAGAGAGAATAAACCCTTTGTATTTTACACTGATCCAGAACCGTTTATTGATGGGAGGAGAGAGTTCATGCACTGTAATGTTGACTGCCAACTGTAGATGAAGGAGAAATCTACTTTATGTAAATTCACAACTCAACAAAATATATAACAAAGGTCTAGTTGTTTATTGACATTATAATGCAGAATGTGCTGTGTTGATTTGTTAGCATCTTTGATATCTCACCACCAGATGCACTCACTGCAGTTAATTCAAGGTGTAATTTTTTTTAGACTGTAGCCCGTAAGGTAATTTGTCACCAACCTAAAGTTACGTAAATGTAAAATTGAATGTAAACTATGTGAACTATGGGTTTTCAAACCTGAAGTCAAAGTACAAGGATCTTTCATCATTTGACCCTTTGGACAAAGGCAGTGTTAGCACAACTGCCTTGTGTCTACAGATCTTGATCTTGCTAGCTTGTGCCTTTTTTTTATGAAAAGCAAGTGAAAAAAAGAGCCAGTGTAGAGCTGATTTCTTCATCCTGAACAGGGTTCCCAAGAGATGTGGCAGAAGTATTCAGGCTGAACTGTAATGTAAGTTGAGTCATCCAAGCTTGCGAAATATTGGCACTGCCAAACAGGACCAACCAGTGGTGTGACATGTAGTCGAAAAGCTTCAAATTGCACTTTTTGGAGAAGCTGACGAAACCCCCCGTTCAAATGCTGAAACACATGTACAATTATGTGGCAAGCCTTGTTCTAAAATTGCTTGATAACATGGAGAAATTGACTGCAGACACCCTACGCATTCTGTTTTTAGTTTTTTTTAGGGATGTAAAAAGCAACAATAAAACACTTTGAAGCAGCAAATCAAATTATCATGCTCGGAAATGAGGGAGTCTGAGAATTCAGTAGCTCGATGCCAACAGTAGCGGTTCAGCGAGTCATTCAGGGTCGCAACCCAGTTGTTTAAGGAGTGCCAGCATTGTGGCGTTTTATCTGTGAGCAAACATCCCAGTTCAACAAAACACCCATCCGTCAATCAAATAACACGGCACCGATATATCACGATCAGGCCGAGGGCATGTCAAGCCTCTCCCCACACACACACGTTTCTTTTTGTTCTGATACTTTGAAATACCATTATTCAGCAAATGCCATTTCAGTGTGGTGCGTGCGTAATAATCTTTTTAACTATAGTCAACTGACTGATACCAGAAACACTCACTGTTGAAATCAAGATGGTGCACTAAACTGTCAGAGACATGCCCAGGCAATGTTTCATACACACACCTTTTGAGAAGGTTTGCACCCACATGCACAAAAGGGAAACCATCTGGCCATCTATTAAGGAGTGCACCGGGGCATGTGAGCAGCAATTTTTAGATAAATAAGGTCGTCAAGATGATGATTACAACTACAGTTTGATCATTGTGTTATCTGACTTCCATACCGATCTGCTCTCAGTGTCCAAACAAAATGCATTTTCAAATGGTTTATTATGGTTGCACATTTACAACCAGTGGAGTCCAGCCATATCAAGGTGTTTATCAGAGTCAAGCCCATGCAATAAGCTATACTCACTAAATATTATGTAAGTCTTTTATGCAAGGTGAGGATAACTTAATTAAATAATTAAGCAATGAAGGGAGGAAAACTATGCGTAAAATCGATCACAGACTCTTCTCTTTGACTATAAGCTTGAGAAACACTTTCACCAAAAACATAAAGGTTACATTGAAACCACGGGTGCAATCACCCGCGAATACGGCCCAAGGGCTTGATCGCGACCGAGAAAATCAGACGTGATGTGAGAAGCGGGACAACAGTTTGTGAGGAAGCGACGAGAGGACATAAATGTCAATGAACTACTCAGTTTCTTTGACCCCTATCTCTGCCCTTCCTCTGGGCTTTCGAGGACTCAAAATAGAGCTGGGACACACAACATGACACTGGACCTGACCACGTGTTTGTGTGTGTGTGGTGTGTGTACACATTCACTGGTGTGCATGCCTATGTATACACACAAACGCTGTTTGAAATCACAAAACCAGGATCGGGATAGTTTACAAGGAACAGGAAACAGAGATTTTCATATTTAATTCAAGGATACTTTTAGTTCATTATCCAATAAAATAGTATGAACAGTAATAGCATGGAAACTTGATATAGCTTTATTAAAAGGGCATCTGGTAGGTCAATGCGTTAAATGTTAAATATAATGGGTAATATAACTTTATATCTTCTGAAAGGAGTTGCTAGTAGTGACAAACCAACTGAGAATTACCACCTGACTTTAAACTTCCCCTCAGCTCTATGGTGCCTTTCAGCTCATTGTTTTGTTTTTTTTTTACAACCCACAACATAAGTTACTCTTCTGGTTCATTTCAGTCGTTTTCAGCAAGAAAAAAAAGCCTCTAAAGACCCTCTTAAAGGCTACTTGCGATGTGATCATAGAAATTAAATTGGCAAATAAAGAGCCAGATATTGTTCTAAGGAGGTGGTCCAAATCCAAAGATTTGCACAGAATTTCTGTCTACCGGATAACTTTAAAAAAACAAAACAAAACAAAAAAAGTCCAGGTACAATCACTTTTTCTGGCACACAGTGTGTGTAAACATGCTAATTGTATCCCTTTTGCCCTTTTTTTGGTTAGCTGCTGTGTCCTGCACAGTACATAGCTGTAGAGGCAGTTTTGTAAGTAGCAAAATATTTGGACACAAAAAATCCTAATCTGGTCACCAGAAAGGATTTTTCTGAGGAGCTGGGTCTCTTTCCTCACAGCACAACATCTGAAGCATGCCGCAGCTGTTCATGTGGCACAGTGCTTAATGGGACCGTCCCATTACCTAAATGTCACAGGTTCACTGCACTGCCGAAATGTTTTTTCCCATAAAATCCTGAACTCATACCTACTTAATCACCATAATTCTATTTGGATTTAAGGTTCATGGAGATTACATAATTGTGGTCATATGCCAACAAACTTCGTCTGTTTCCATACAATACGAACACTTGGCTTTGATGCTGACTGTCCAAACAGACTTAACACAAAGGCATTCAGGTGCAGTTTGTTTTCATGTCCTGTAAACAGGATGTGTGCCTCGGGTTGCTCTGCGACTCAGGCAAGTGCTTTGCTTGCAATACCCCTTCTCCCTTTACAAAGATTATGACATAGACATGCACAGACAACATCCCATCACTGACACAATGCACACTGAAACACACAGTAAACACAGGTGCAGTGAAATTTCAGTATACTTTAAAGGTCAGATACTTAGGCAACGGATCCTGAATGACTGACTGGTTTGTTTACTGTTTCGCTTCTTTTGTGCAACTTAACTGGCCGTTTAAGGGAAAACAACGGTAACATTATGATGACATGGCAACACCTTGTCTGGCAAAGACACAAGACGAAATTTGATCACAGTTGACCTAAATTTTTGTTGTTGCCCTCAGGGATATGAACGAGGCTACATGGCGTCTGTGCTATAAGCAGTCATTAACTCAGATGCAACACCCCAATTTGGTGTCTCACCTCAGCATCCCAACACCCAGCGTGGTACACTTGACTGAACTTACCGAGCGATTTCAGTATACTTTAAAGGTCAGATACTTAGGCAACGGATCCTGAATGACTGACTGGTTCGTTTACTGTTTCGCTTCTTTCGAGCGACAATAATACTGTATATCAAATTGTTTATAATATCATAACATTTTGGATATCACCCAAGCCTTGATTGTTTCTTGAAGCCTGTTTGGCAGTAAGATAGTGGCTATTAAACTTTAGAGTTCATCAGACACCATCACCAAGTGGCGTAGAAATGTTTGCACCATTTGTAGTAGGATGCAATTACCTTAATATAAAACTTTTAAGTACTCAAACCGATGAATAAATTAAAAAAATAATGGCAGATTGAATTTATAGTTGAAAACAAATCAATGAATCCTTACAGTTCTAACTGTATATGTTTCTTTAAGATCTTTACATAGTTTTATTTTACAAATGAGTCAAAAGAAAAGTGTGCCTAAATGAATTCAATTCAAATCATTGCAATGTAGGATGAAAGTCTGATTACGTTATTGATTCATTACAGTTCAATGTATGATGCTCAGATCCTATATCACAGGATTATATCAAATAATTACAACGTAGTTGCTTTTCAAAGTGAAAGCCCTTCAAGATAAGATGCTTGTACCTGGCCGTTATTTCAAATAGAGGAACTGTTGAGAGCCAGTTTATGTAGGTATTTGTTAAAGGCTAATTTACAGCAATATTTTGCAGGTAGTAGTTGCATTTGTAGGTTTAGTGAGCCTACTTAGGTAACAATGGTAGTACCTAATAATACAAAACACCATAATTACAACCAAGGACATGACTCCTGAGTAAGCAGCAGCAGCAATGGCAGCAACACAAGGCTTCTAGTGTGCCTGACACGATTACATCATGAGCTCATCATCGTCCTCAAAATGAAATCAAAAGTACAGCAGTCGTCTCTAAGAAATGAAATCAAAAGTACAGCCGTCGTTCCTAAGAAATGAAATCAAAAGTACAGCAGTGGTTCCTAAGAAATGAAAACCAAAGCTCAATAAATCGATAAGTAGCCCATAAGACCACAATAAGGACGTTCCTGCACGAATCGCTGTGCTACATAGATAAATAAAAAGTAAAACAATTATCTAAACCCTGTAAGAACAACTCACGGGAAAACTACAGCAATTTTACGTCCATTGCTTGACAAAGCACGCTGCCTTACACGCTGTTACACCCCGTGTGAAAGAACCGTGGACAGAAAGCTCACTGACTCTCACAGATCCTGGCTGAGAATCAAGAGGAGTGCATTAATAGACAACGGTTCAATCAAAATATACTTGCTTAATCACCCCATATACCATCTGCAATCCAGTCTGGACTTTCAACGCAATAAAACACATAATCAACATTTGTGCACTGGGTTTGGCTTATCTGAGAAAATGTGATGGCAACTAGAGCAAACAACAATTAACCTCCCTGACTCGGTACATATTTAAGCCTAAAATGTCATTCAATCATCATGTCCTCTCACATACATCATGTTGCTGTTATGTCACATTAGACCACAGTGTAAAAGGATCTCACGCTCAGCACAATCAGTGAGGATGTCACATGACTTGATGAACATGGACGCCGGCCTGGTAACCGTCCGGGCAACCACTCGCTACGTGCGATATTACATTCCTGCAAGTGCATTTTGCTCTCTGGCTTCATTGGGAGGTAGCAGCGATGTTATTACACTGATGCCCGAATGCCTGCTGCCTGATGTTAAATATCGTTTACAGGCCCCGAGCGGCTGTATGGAAGACTTTGGACTCAGATAAACGACCTTTGTCACACTGTGAACCCCCTCGCGCCTTTTCAACTTTCGGTTTTGATTTCACGAAAAGTGACGCATTGCCACTGGTAGTAGCGGAAGCTAGCACAATGCCTGCTAACATTATGCATGACCGGGCTCTTGAATGAGACTTTAGTCATGTGCATTTCACCGGGCTATCCACAACAGCACTCTCTAAGCTAGCGGCTAATATTAGCTTCTTCTGTTTTTTTTTTCCTTCTTCATAATATCATTCCCCTCTGTCTCCCTTCTGCGCTCCCCGTGAGCTAGCAAGCTGGCTAATTCAGCTAGCGGGATACCTTTGTGGGCTAGCCGGTGGAGCACTGGCTCCTAAAGAAGCAGCGGTTTAAGATACAAGTTAGCTAGCTCTCAGAGAGGGATGCTCGCTGAATTTGATACCCCCGTCTCTGCTGTACCAGCCCCTCTCTCCTCCCCTCGCTCGGCCCGCTCTGAACCGACGGGGACCGGTCACAGAGAGCAGTGTGATGGCCTTGGGACTGATGATGAAACCACCTTGACTTTTATCAATTTTCATCCATCAGCCGCTCCCCTCCACCCAGTCTCCCCATCCGCCTCAAACCGCCACCGGCACGGTACCTTGTATGAATCGGTCGCGAGCATTATGTTGAAGTCGGTGTCTCTGTGCTCCATCTTTGCCCCCTTGGTTGTGAGTCAGTCGCAGCTGTCAGTGTGATGTGTTGCGCGCCGTGCTGCCGGGGACTCCAGCCTGGTAGTGGAACTGGGAAGGGGGAAGGACGAGCGGTGAGAACCGGGCGGGGGAAGGGGCGGGCGGAATAACGTCACCAAAAGTCCGGCATCACTCGGCTATGTTCGGCTTCCCTCGGCCGGCCAACCAGGTTCGACCAAAGATTGCCTATACATAAGAAGATGAACTCCAATCATTCAGAAACTGTACACTAATTCATAACCTTGCCATCAAATGAATATTCATTATGCCTCTTATATTGATTTTTGTCAATTTTATTTAGCCTCATGGAACACAACATTTTACAATTAGCTTGGTTTAGTGTCTCAGTAGAAATATTTACTTTATAAATACGCTGAATTCGCCACATGTTGATGTTTTATTGTTAAATATATCCACCATATGCACTGCATAAAATAGGTGCAGGTGGAAATGAACAGGGTCTGTTTAAAGATGCTATGGTATCCATAAGTGTGACGGGATCTTTGAACATGACATTCTCTGATGAAGTAATGAACGGAAATATCAGATAATATAGTAGGAGTGAGACCTCTTGCTTCAATGTCCTCTCAGAAGTAACGCACACATGCAGTTCTGCAGCTCAGCACATGGGGGCAGTGTTGATCACCAAATGCTGTTACAGCACCAGAAATTGCACTAAAAGGCTCATTGAAGTTTATGCAGAGACAGTGTGTATTAAAAGATGTTTGAGTATTTACTGTCTGCAGTTATAAAGTTAAAAGGAAAATTTCCTGTATTTCTGCTAATTTCATGTCGCACTGCCAAAACACTGGAGCGATACAGGCATGCCATAAGAAATACAGGTAAGTCATAAAAAGTAATAAATAGGTAGCCTTTTTTTAAATCAAATCAGCCTGCCTTCATTTCAATACAGTGGTCCATTCCCTACATTAACCCACTCTATTTTTGGGTTTTTAAAAAACTAATGTCATTTATGATTGATTGCTAAATTTAGTATGCTCAACAAGTGTGTCTGGATCAAACCCTTAAAGGCAGAGGCATGCAGCATTACTGCATTAAAAATGAGCAGAGATCAGGGGAACCTTCATTAACATTTTCCGTCTTGGAGGGAATACTAGTGTCATGACTTGCACAGTCTTTAATGAGCTGTGTCTGGAAGGAAACTGATGTAATAATGCTCAACGGCTTCGAATATAGTAGCCACAAAAACTGGTGGTTTCACTGTATGTCCCAGTTGATTATCTTGACAAGCATGGGACACTGAAAGGGTTAATAAACAGAGGGGGGAACAAACTTGATAAAGGAATCTCACATCAAAACAGCCAACATTACCTTGATAGAAAAATGCAATATAGATCTGTACTGGCTTGGGGAAAAATCTAGGAGTACAGCCAAGACTAGTGCCAACTGATATGGGCTTGCCCAATATGCTTTTTTCTTAACATTTTGGCATTTAATCAGATTTCTTCGGCTCTGGGCTTTGTCCCAGAGTTTGGATGCATTTTCTGTAACTTTAAAACAATTTGAACTGCCAACACCAGTGTATATCAACTAAAACTCTGCCTCTGATATTCCCAAATAAAGTGGCAGAAAACAATTTCTTTGACTTTTCCCATTTCATTTCCTTCTTTTATTTGTTTGCCATCGGCCCCGACCAGCGCACATGTCAACAGGAGAGGGAACTCGATACCAAATGCACAGGCTACAGTCAGACAGTGAGCATGAGTGTCTGCAGTAGGTGACTGACACCTCAAAATAAACTCAAAATGTGAATCTACTGCGTTGATCACATCGCTGAGAAGTGCAAAAACCATATGTCAATGCTAAGAACATTTATGTATTACACAGATACCTGCCGATGTTGGCATCTTAACCAGCTAGCCTTTGCCCATCCTGTCTTGCAACAGCACTTCGTACCACAGTGGGAGATCTTTCACAATAACTCAGGCCTCCCTCACCAGGAAGTGGGCACTGACTGATGCCTGACCTCGTTCTCGCTCCTCTTACACTCCACGCCTCTCATGTCTCTGTTGTCCTGGGAGTCAGAATCCAGTTAGGAGTCACTGTAAACCTCTGCGTTTTTTTCCCCCCTGTCATGAAACTGGCATCTGGTTGTGTCCACTGAAAGGCTTCTGAGCCGGGCTCCGTTGCTTGCTCGCCCAGCTCTGGTTCTGGTGCCGCTCCCTTCCAGCATTTCCAGCTAGGAGCTAGGAAAACTCCTCCTCCCAGCAGTCCAAAGCACCCATGCTCGTGGTGTAAACACAAAAAGTTCCCTAGCGCTCACAAAATCCTAGTATAGACCACTACCTGCATTGCTAACTGAGCTAACTGCTAACGGCAGCTCGTATTTGTTTGAAGCATCAGTTAAACAGGTCAGGTCTGACATGTGCACCTTTAAATGTATTTTTTTCTCTAACCAACAGCCCCAAATGCAAATCTAATAAATGTTCAATTATTTAAAAGCAGAAAACAGCAGCACATTCCCAAACAGAAGATACTGAAACCAGAAATAATTTAGAGTTTTTGATTAAAAAAAACAACTAAAAAACTAATATTATATTATAATAAGTGAATAATTATTCTCTTCTGATCAACTAATAATTTTAAAAAGAGTTTGAGTTAAAACAAACTTTTGTATGTTCTTTTTTTAATCGATGCAGTACTTTTCAATTTTGCTCATGTTATTGATTTGAACCTCATATTTATATTTTAATCATTTGGGTGAAAATATAGACATTTTCACGGCAGACATTTTGACTGGTCAAAGCAGGTCACTTTTCACACATTTAGGCTTCTGTAAAGATCAAATGATCAATTCCAGCGCTTCCAATTCAGCACATTTAGCAGCAGTTGATGGTCACCAGCCGGACACAAACCACTGAGACCCGCTGTGTTGCAGTCTGGTAGTCACAGGTGTGACACCAGTGTGGCGGGTCTGGGATCAGTCATTCAGCGGGGCGATGAGAGATTCCAACCCGCTGGACTGACGCTCTCCTCGGCCTATGGCAGCGAACCTGCTCCCCGAAGTGGGAGGAGCTACGATGTAGGACAATATGACATTTCCGCGTGTCAACAAACTTTCTGAAGTCAGCAAGAAGAAGTAGAAGAACAAGAAGAAGAAGCAGTCGTCAGCCATGTGCATATATTAAGTGCCCAACGTTAACATTTTGTGACTTTCGGTCACATGATGCGCAAGCAGAAACCAGCTGCGAGGTGCCGCTGCCTCTTCTCAAGGAACCGAAACACGAACGAAGCATTTTGTAAGCAGGGAGTTTTTTTTTTGTTTTTGTGAGAGAAAGGAAAAAAAAACTAAAGTTTACACATGCTGAAGTTAAAGCCAAAGTTTGACCTGCACAGAGATGTGGTGTCTGGTGTCCTCAGGAAGGAGGCGTCCGTCTGCAGGGTGGAAGGTGAGGCGTTCAGGTGTCAACGGTCAACGGCTTTTGCACTCTTTATTTGCTAACGTGCACAATTAGACAGCTAGCTTTGACAAATAGTTCGCTAAAAGTGCTAGCTAAAAGTGTCTGGTTTGAGTTCAGCCATTCACCGTTGTTTCTACGGAGTATTCAGTCAGTTACACAGTTTTAGCTTTACGTTTATGTATCAAGAAACAAAAAGCATGATATTCCTCATAAAGTCAATTTCTCGGATATAAGTTAGCTTAGTGTTTCGTATAGCTTTAGTAAAAAACTATGAATTCTAAAATTGTTAGCTACCATAAGTTAATACGTAGTGGCCAGTAGCTGGCGCTCTTTGCTCTAATTTCCTCTCCAAATATGGTATAAAGAAAGCAATGAATCACATACTTAATTTAAAGAGGTTGACATGCCTTTTAAACCCATTATAGATGGACGAGAGTTTCAAATTAAAAGACAAGATACATAAAAAGACTATAGAAACTTGGAATGTGTTGAAATAAAGGTGCTTTATGTAGTTTTGGAAAATACATTTTAATCAGAAGAGAAATAATTTCATTGACGGATTTTTCTTTTATACCTAACCAAACCGAGTAAACATAATTGTTTTCATGACTGAATTTACAAACTGACTTTTAATGACAACACAGTTTCATACAGTTTTACTTTGTTTATATATGGCGGACCCTGCCACCTTTCTAGCACAGTGTTCTGGGGACCTTATTTTCCTCTGAGAACAGCTTCTTTATTCAGTTATGGAAGAAAATATAGTAAAAAATAAAATTCTGAGTTTCCATTTCTTTTCCAAACCTACCTAGTACCCCTTTAACACCATAACACACCTGTAGTTGCATGATAACAACATTTATTCAGTTCAATCAGGAAAAAAAAGTCATATGAACTAAATGGAATGCAGTTATCTGTTGAAAACACACTGAAAAGAATGATTAATCTTACTTTTGCAGGACAAAATATCATGCAGATACCAAGCAATGAAATGCCTGGTGTAACATTTGTAGAAATCAAACCACTTCCTGCTGAGTACACAGAGATAATATGTGAAAGGAATGTGTTGAAAGAGATGCATGACAGTGGTGGTTATGCAGGCATCTCGCTGTGTGTCATGACATTAATATTACATAACACAGACTCCTGCCGAATAATTCACCTCCACAGCTGGGCGCTTTTCATACAATTTAACATACATCGGAAACACACCATATTCTTATTTAGATTAACAGTCGAGAAAGTATGTCTTCACTACAGTAATGATGTGTCTGCAGAATACTCTGGAGCAGTCGACACTCGTATCCTGAACATTGAGAGAGATGGAAGCATCCTTTTCTGCTGGAAGGTAAGTCCACGGTGACATCACTGCATACCAAGTGTCTGTTATGCTGAGTGTACTCATGAAGTGAGTGCAATTATCCTAATCCTTTTTAATTCAGCACTCCTTCCAGTTTAGTTTGGAGTCACATTATACTGCTTCTTCACTGTTAAAATAATCAGATTTTTTTCATTTCACCATTAAAGTTTCCTTTTAACGTGGCTGTATTTAATGTGACATATGGTAGAACTTGTATTTTCTCACAAACACAGTGTTCCCCATTTTCTTTTTACCATTTTCTGAAGTAGCTTTCACTAGATATAACATTATATGCACACTTAAAACCAAACTATTCTGTATCTGCTTGCCCCAGTCATCCTTTGGAAGTTATAGTGAGTGAAATATTTGAATCCCAGCTGCCACTTTTTGTCTCAAACATTCATCATCAAATGAAAAATGTGATATTCTTTTTTTTTCCCTATAATTCTGCTCGACATAGTTTGTGTTTTTGGGAACCTCGGAATCCTTGCTGGAATTTAAAAATAAAGTTCTGTTAGTTGAAGCGTGCCTCTCTGAACAACATAAATTTTTAATGATAGACCCGCCACAGAGTCTGTGGGTTTAAGAGGTTAAAGGCAGTATGCAGCCTAAGAAGATGAAATAATCTCTTTCTTAGTGCCAGGTTCACAGTTTTACGCATGTCTGGCTGTGCCTCGGCTTTCAGAGTCAACTTCCTTTTATTTTAAATCTTCTGAACATAAAAAAAAGTGGGAGTGGTAAGTCGCTGGTTTTCAAATCAAGCAGGTGAAGTCGGGATTATCGGCAAGGTCAGGCGGGGTAATGATGAGGTCAAGCATGACGTTCCACACATATCAATGTGGCAGGAGACACCAGTGGGAACTGGATTAGAATAATCTATCTTTGTAGTTTGATTGATTTTATGGCCTAATAAGAGCATTCTACTCTGTTCTTATAGGGTGCAACAGGGACCACAAGGATTGGGAAATATGACCCCAACAATAAACAGAACAAGGTATTGTGTGCGTGTGCAATGTCCCCCTTTCATTCAGTGAAAAGCTGAAGCAATTAATCGATTAAAGGTTCACTATGGAGTTTGATCAGAAGAGAAAGATGTTCACTCAAACAAACTGTCATTAAAAGACAACACAATTTCATACTGTTTATATTTGGCCGACCCTGCCACCTTTCTAGCATTAAACAGTTTTCTAGGGACCTCATTTTCCTCTGACAACAGCTTAATGTGTCTCATTTTATAAAATCACCTTATTAATATTGTAAGTAGTAAAATTCTGGGTTTGAATTCCTTCTCCAAAACTAGATACAGTAGTGCCCCTTTAATGTTAGTTGATAGATTACAAAACAGTTGCCAATTTTGATAATCTGTTCAACTTTTCAGTCATTTTTCAAGCAAAAATGTCAAAGTTTTGCTGGTTCCAGCTTCTTGAATATAAGGATTAACTTCTTTTCTTTTTAATAAATAAGAGTAATGCAAAAGCAATTTGATGACCTCATTTGGGCTCTGGGAATAATGATTAACACTTTTAAATCTTTTGACATTTTATTAACCAGTTCATTATTCGATTAATTGTAAAAGTAATCAATAAATCAATAGTTGCAGGCCTACTTTAGTGCTTCAGATTTTACTTTCATGTTTCCGTGTTAGTTTGTTTCCATGCAGCTGTGTTTTCTCTCCAACAGCTCCTGTACACTTTTGACAAGCAGGTGTGTGTCAGCAGCTGTTCCCTTAACAAGGAGGAGACACTGTTAGGTGAGCCTCTGTAATGTACAGATAATGAAACACCACAGCAGACATTGTTAGGAATACCACGTTTAGGCAATTAAGTGAGAAGTTCAGCTCGCTGTGAGCTGCCAAATTCACCCCTGTAAGGTTGCTACTTTGCACCGTGGGGAGCGATAAGAAGGTTGCAGACACAGTTTGGGTGCAGATTATTGACTGTAATGGTGCCGAATAACTGTTTAAAAAAAGAGTGATATAGTGTAGTCTCTGTAAATATCTGTAAATGAAGTCACATAACACCTTGCCTGTGCTTTTTTCCCTTCCCTTAGCTGTCAGCTTGGCACAAAACACCAGAGGAGAGGAGCGCCTCAAACCAAGTAACGTTCACTGCCATTTTTCAGCATTTTTAATCTTTCTGGTCACATACTCATGTCAGTTTCCTCTCATATTATTTCTGCCTTTAGTATCCAAGTGTCTAACTCTCCTGATTGAGATCCAACCCATCAACAACACTAAAGTCCTCAAGGCGGTCGACTGCAGGGTCAAAGTGCAGGTAGAGTTTATGTGTGCTGCCTTGGCCACTTTCATGTGGGTTTTACTGCAGCCACGAGCTGATATTGCAGTTATGGAGCAGTGAAGCTTACAGTGTACGAGTGACATAGTTTATTTATTTTACAAGCTTGCTGAAAGTGCATTGGCCTGTAGTTGCTATTGTCTTTCTTTTTCTGTTATGTCCTTTTATTCGACAGAGAAATATTATACATGTTTTTTTAAGAAGCCACTGTGCCTAGAACCCTTTTTACTCACTGTTGGTTGCTCGCCGTTTGCCACTACAAATTAAAGCGTGCCAGGCTTGTTTGAGGCCTGTGTTAAAATATGAATATTGGCAAATAGATTTCTCCATCTGGTGACTGTTAGAAACTGCTCATTCACATGCTGACTCGTGTTTTCTGTGGCTTTCCTAGTTTCTCCAGTCAGAAGCTGACAAGAGATCAATACTGGAGAGCCACCTGCTGCTGTTGACTGAGGACGGATGTGAGTCTTTGTACCCTTATGCTCGTCTGTCTGTGAATGTGGGCTGTGTGTCTTTAATCTGCCACAACACAGAGCAGTACATTTTTAGAGAGAAATATACTGGATTTTGACATTTGTAGAGGAAAAAACAGCGTTCTCCAGAATTAACATTTCATTGGATTAAGACTGGGCAGTTTATCAAAATTATATCTTCATCATGACATGAGACTATATCTTCTTGGATTTTGAATAACCGTATATGTTGATATAACATAAGTGTTGTCTTTTCCTGGTTTTAATGGCTGCATTATAGTAAAGTGATGCCATTTTCGGAACTTACCATACAGTTCTACTTGTTTTTATATTTGCCCTTACCCACTCATTCATTATATCCACATTACTCATGATTGTTTATCAAAAATCTCATTGTGTTAAGAATTTTATATTATTAAGCACATATACTTATCCATACAATAGTGTAACAATATCAATACAAAGGTATTTGGTTGAAAACATTGTGATATTTGATTGTGTTGCCCAGTCCTAGCATTTACAGTATGAACTGCATTTGAAGAGATTTCAAAAGATTAAACAGATATATTATGTAGCGCAATTTGACTTCCAGCAATACTCCATTTTCAAGGTACATCACGGTTTGAAAATTGACAATTATCATATTGTGTACATTTGTATGGAAGCGAATCTGTTCCATAATTCAAATTAAAATGCATTAACAGAAATGCTTTTTCATTTTCAGAATATAGCTGCATTATGTGACTCAAAAATAAAATGAGTAATAAATTATCTAAATTGCTTTTTCATTTTCTTCTTCAAGACTGCTCATTTTGTTACACAATTAAAATGATAAAGAAAATTACATTTAAGATTTAATTTTCAAAATATGCCCCAGCAAATAGTTGCCAAAATTCAATTTGAAATGTCAAATTTGAAAATTAAAATGCATTAGCAGAAATGCTTTTTCATTTTAAGGTCATCGCTGCATTATGTGACTCATAAATAAAATGAGCAATAAATCATCCAGATTGCATTTTCATTTTCCTCTTCAAGACTGCTCATTTTGTGCCAGGGCTGAAAAGTAAACTGCTTTTTCGTTTTAAAGCCCGCCCCCCGCAAAAAGTGTTTCAAAATTCAATTTGGATTCGCAATCCCAAGCGGCGCAGGACAGTGACGTCAGCGGCCTCTGTTCTTCTTCGGCCCCAGTCTGACCGACCGTGCTACGCATCTAACACGTTAGGGGGCGGCAGTGTGCATGTTCGACGCTGGAGCAAGAAGACAGACCAGAGCAGAGTGTGAAGGCTGTGTTGTTGTTAGCATAGACTGTGGTACATGATGTCAGAAACAGCGGGGAAATCACCATCATGTCCAGTTCTGTACTGCGGTCAGGACAGCCATGGCTCGCGTTTGCTTGGTCAAATCAGCCGCACATTTTTTTTCCCAGTGCGCAAATGCTCTAGCATTTACGGTGATTGTAACGAAGCCGCTCTGAAGAGCTGCTGGTAGTGAGTGATGGGTCCGCTGCAGTCTCACAGTCAGAACCGTGAAACACACACGGTACTGTACAGTCAGTACTCCCGGTAATAAACTGAAGGTATCAGCTGGACTGTACGTCGACGTCGCCCCCATATTGGATGTGGCAGCTCAGCCCCGTGAACTGATACAAGCCAATGGAGTGAACTTTATCAAGCTAACAAAGTGCTCTAATGTCTGTCATTTACACATTCACACACGTACGGATACATTCAGGAAACAGAGAAGAAACCAAAAACAACGTGTGTAACGTTCTCTGATTATTATAAACGTTAACTACTCCTCTTATGTTCAGTATACAGGTCGGCACAAAACCACAGGATGTGTTTCATAATGTTTTATAGGTGGTTACAGCTGCTAATGTATTAACGTTGTTACTGTGATGATACATGACAGTTAAATATTTAATCTGTGGCTATAATAACCGGATCCTGACATGTAAATGTGACGTCTGTCCACCATACTGTCAACCATTTAATTCAACTTTAAATATGAACAACTGACTTCATGATATAGGGTGATAAGAAATCGGAAATACTATACTATACTATACTATACTATACTTTATTGATAATCGTAGTAACTATATATGGTGTATATTTATAATAGTAGCCTACTGCAACTTTACTCTTGACCTTTTTTGTTTTAACTATTAAATGTTATTGTATACATTATAATTTGTCATAATGTTCTGTCATGGAGTACATCTCTTCACTGCTAAAAGAAAAGAAACATGCAGAGTTTGAGTCTCCATGATTGTTATTATTAGTAAGATTATCAAAAATCACTGTATTTATAAAAACGACGTTGGTGCTTTTTATTCCCACAGACGTCACGTTTACATGTCAGGAGGTTGTTATAGACACAGAACTGTCATGTATCATCAGTAACAACGTTAATACATTAGCAGCTGTAAACACTCATAAAAACATTATAAAACACATCCTGTGATTTTGTGCCGACCTGTAAACTGAACATAAGAGGAGTAGTTAATATTATAATAATCAGAGAACGTTACACACGTTGTTTTTGGTCCAATATGGGGGCGACGTCGACGTACAGTCCAGCTGATACCTTCAGTTTATTACCGGGAGTACTGACTGTAAAGTACCGTGGTGTGTTTCACGGTTCTGACTGTGAGACTGCAGCGGACCCATCACTCACTACCAGCAGCTCTTCAGAGCGGCTTCATTACAATCACCGTAAATGCTAGAGCATTTGCGCACTGGGAAAAAAAATGTGCGGCTGATTTGACCAAGCAAACGCGAACCATGGCTGTCCTGACCGCAGTACAGAACTGGACATGATGGTGATTTCCCCGCTGTTTCTGACAACATGTACCACAGTCTATGCTAACAACAACACAGCCTTCACACTCTGCTCTGGTCTGTCTTCTTGCTCCAGCGTCGAACATGCACACTGCCGCCCCCTAACGTGTTAGATGCGTAGCACGGTCGGTCAGACTGGGGCCGAAGAAGAACAGAGGCCGCTGACGTCACTGTCCTGCGCCGCTTGGGATTGCGAATCCAAATTCAATATTGTGACACACTTTTTGCGGGGGGCGGGCTTTAAAACGAAAAAGCAGTTTACTTTTCAGCCCTGGCACAAAATGAGCAGTCTTGAAGAGGAAAATGAAAATGCAATCTGGATGATTTATTGCTCATTTTATTTATGAGTCACATAATGCAGCGATGACCTTAAAATGAAAAAGCATTTCTGTTAATGCATTTTAATTTGAATTATGGAACAGATTCGCTTCCATACATTTGCTTATCTATGGTATAAAATTCTACTTTTGCTATTCAAGTCCATATCAAGTTTAAGCATCCATCCATTATCCCCGAAGAAATTGATGAAAAATGTTGAAAAACCCACTCACAATGTTAAAGAAGTGAGAAGAAATTCCTGGATCCATCCATTTATTGGGATCTAAAGTCTAACCTCCATCCACATTTTGTTGAAAGCTGTTCAGTAGTTTTTGTGTAATTCTGCTGACAAACAGATAATAATTAGGAGGTTATTGAGGGGAAACTAAGTTGATGGCCGAGAAGTCATAGAATATGGCAGTGTTGTACAGAGTCAAGCCATGCTTGAGTAAAAGTAAATTTATTGTGCTAAGATATGGTAATAAAGTAAAATGGAAGTCACCCATAAGGATAGTGCTTAAAAGTCTTGATAATAACTGATAATAAATGTAATTAGATAAGTATCAAAAGTAACTTTCTGGCAATTAATGTACCTAAGTAACAAAGAACAAGTCAAAGTATATTGTATGTACAGTGCATACTATTTACAAGGGATTGACTAAGTGTCACCCTTGCTGATTATCAGATCCGACCAAGCAACCAACAAACGGGAGCGGGTGAAAACATAACCTCCTCGGCGGAGGTAATAATAATTGCGTAATGCAGTAGACTGTGAAAGCTTTGAGATGATTATCTTGTGCAGCTGTTGCAACCCTAATCGTGACATAGCCATAAAATATTGTAAAAATATTTTTAAAGCCATATGACCCAGCCCTGCATTGGATATACCATAGTTATGGTCATCTTTGTGTATTCCAGATGTGGATCTCTACCATGTTCTGCTGACAAGACAGGAAGGTTACAGAGTGGTAAGTTGGACTCTACATTTCCCACATTTCTCACTTCAGCCAGCTCTTTTTCATTTCAAAGGAGTTGTCAGTGGGTAGCTGCCTCAGACTACAAATTGCGTAGAGGATTATTCTGGCTGGTGGATTCTGCGCGGGGATATGAATTAGTTGCACATATCTACTAATTGATGAGCAAAAAGGTTGGAGTGTATTTACATATCCTGGTGCAAATAATATATTTTTTTGACCGTGAAATATACTGTGTCTCATGTCCTCCTGGGAAGGTTCTGCGTTGAGAATTCAGCTTGTCTTCAGTATGAATATAAATGTGTTTGTGTGAACCAGGTGATGGCGCATCCCGACCGATTGTCCAAAACAGCTGAGAGGGTAGTGGAGGACTTCTGCTGGGCCCAGTGGGATGGACGCACACAAAGACTTTACTATCTCACTCACAATGTGACACACACACAGGCATGTACAACTATACTTGTGAGGTCTGCACATTGCTTTACATTCATTCATAAAAAGATGATATACATGCCTTACCCACTTCACACAGGGGGCATGCCCGCACCTTAAGGTTAGCAGCAACAGTGAAGATTTCGGCTTTAAAAAGGGTGTAAATAGTATAATGACTTTATAATGATTAATAAAAAGCCAATATGCTATAAATAACCTAACCCTAACCCTAATATGCAACTATTTAATAATTGATTTGTGTAACCTAATATAAAGTGTAACCCAAATCTCTCTGAAGTAGTTACACTGGATAACAAAAAGTCTCTTTTAACAGGGCAAATTCCTGTTCAGATGTGTTCAGTTTTACCTCAGCCATAACTGCGAGACCATGGTGAGTCATCTGTATGTCTTAAAAATGAATCTATCATGTTGCCACAGTGTGGCCTGATAATAACGTATAATTGTCTTGCTGCTTTATATTACCATCCCACAGCTGGAACTCCCATTAGAGTTGCCTGCTAATCCTTTCCCCACTGTCAAGTAAGGCAACAACCGCTAATACAAAATAAATATAGAAATGTGTTTTCTCAGCAGGTACTTCATCCTATATTCTGCATGAATTATTGACAAGAAGCTGCAGCCACTTACCTTGCTATGCAACTTATCAGTTTGCAGCACACATTCATAACTGTGTGTGTGTGTGTGTGTGTGTGTGTGCACACCAGGTTTGTAAATCTGGGTTTTGACCATTTTCACACGGAGAGACCAGAAAAGGAGCTTGTTAGGATGGAAGTGCTCACAAACGGAATAGGTAACGCATTCACGCACACAAACCCTTGCATTAGTTATTGGCTTGCACAAATTAATTCTTTCACATTCCTGTTACATGAATAATTCTATATATTTGTGTGTGTTTTGCATTTCTCTATGGGAAAACAAGAAAGTAAGTGTCAGTCATGACTCAGAAGCTATGTTATAATCCGTATTACATAATGATGCAACAAAATGTTTTGTTATGTGCACAATGAAAACGAAAAAAAGTTAATTATGTCTTTTAGCAACAGAGATCAGAAAATCAAGGCTGAATTCTTTTTCTGATTCACAATCTCTCTGAAAAAATTATGTGTTGTGTTTTTTGTTGTTTTTTTTGGAATAAGAGTTTTTACAATTACAGATGGTAAGACTGTCTGAAAGTAATCCAACCTCTAACAAGGGATTAGTCATTTTGAGAATTACTATTTGATTTATTCATTAAATTGTTAATCTTATTAATAAATCTTTAATTTCTGAGTCACATAATAAATCGCAATCAACTAGCCATTCCCCTTACTTATTTCTCTACCTTTAAAATGATTGATGTTAAAACTGCTATATGTAAGAATTTTAGTTTGAAACATTCAAAAATGTAGTGAAATTATCAACAAAATGTAAAGGAGTAACAGTTTTGATGAAAGGTGGCCAATTCTTACATATTGTACCTTTTTATACTGTATATAAGTGGAATTTCTGCCAAAGCATATCTCAACTGATTTAATGTATTTTTATTATCATTATGTTACTATGTTACTGACTATGTCCTGTTGGTTTTTTTTAGGAAGCATGTGTGTATGCTACAGCCAACCCCTTAAAGACAGACTGGAACTAATCTACACTCTGGTTTTAGTTCACAAAGGTGTGTGTGTGCCATCTATTGTTGTGTATTCAAAGAACGTATAACACCAACCGTCTTCTGCTATCTATTTCTGTCTCTTTTCTTATGCGTCTGTTTTTATCTTGAACACATTGTGATTTGGATTTTCTCTCCTTCTGCAGACTGCAGCAAGACATTCAGAGTATCTCTGGGCAGCGACCAGCCGCCACAGAAAGCCAGACAGCTCCATCCGCTCTTCATCCCCATAGGTCATTGCACACACAGACATGTAATGCAGTGTTACGCACACATCAGATTCCTTATAAATTCAGTGTGTGAGAAGGCCACACATGCAGCTCCTACTTGTGCATTCAAAACACAGACACACAAATACAAATGAGAAGTCTGTATCCTCATGCAGGGTATTACATTTCTGGCGTGCCTACAGCATGCTAACATATACCCTGACAGTGATGCTGCGTTATTTCTGTATGTAGGTTACTACATCCTGGTGTATCTGCAGGATTATTTCCTCCATTGTATCAACACCAGGCAGCAGGAGATGCTCTGTCACTCCCTCTATCTCTCAGGTAAGATGGGTCTTATACAAATCATGTCCAAGTTGAGTGATGTCTTTCTCAGCTACAATACACACTCCTATTTCCTCATGATACATTCTTTTTATCAAACCTGGAACCTGAACAAATGTAGAGAATGTGGTCCTCATATTTATCTAGTTTTTAGCTGAGTAGAGATATATTGGGCCTATCACAGACATATATCTATTTGCTTATATGTTGTCCGATATCCCCCCTATGTGAAAAATCTTTTTAGGCCATAAAATATCATAACAGACATTCGGAACCCTTAATTGAAGCTCTGAATATTAAAAAAAACACATGCGATGCAGCCCTAGTATGTTTCCACGTCCTATTCTCTCTCCGTCTGTCTCGACAATCTTAAGGCCCTGACATGGACTTGGACCTGCAGTCAGCTAATGTGACGGTGTTGCATGCAGAGGAAGAGTCCAGCAGTAGTCTGTTGGACCTGAACACTGGGAGAATCCACACTGCTGAACTTAGCCCTGCTTACCTGCTGCAGCTGCTGCGATCAGACACTCCCTCTCGGTAAGTTTTAGATTTATGTATACCGGGGGTTATGATTTAGATGTTCTATATGCATAGTGGAGGAACTTGCCAGCATAGGAGAGTATAGGTAGGCAGGTAGTAGACCGGTGGAAAGGGAAAGTTATTTTTGTGTACATACACCTGCAGTCTTTCTGGAATAAACAACAGCTCCGACTTGAATCCCAGCCAGCAGACATCTTGGATTCGACTATCCTGCTCAAAAGAGATGCATCAGTGGCCTCGTGCTTTATTAGTTTCTTGGACAGTTTTTCGTTCTATTTATCATTCATTTATTCATTCATTTTTTACTGTGACTCCAATATTTTTAAACAGCTCATACATCACATCCCCGTACAGTGCCTGACTGTTGGCTGTCTGCCTGCGCATCTGCCATTGTGTCTCTCTGTTTGTATGTGCTTATGTTGTATAAAAGTAAATTTGTTGTATATCACCTCCATCCAAGGTGTCCCAGCAGCAAGACTGACCCTCAGCGCCTGGCCGCCCTCCACTGCCTGCTGGTTTACATGGGAAATGACCCAAATCTGGAGCTGAAGGTACAAATGAAAGCAGAGATGAGTTGCTAGGACAGAATGTTGGCATTTAAAGCACATTTACTGAGTTTTTGTTTCAAAATTGGCATCAGATGATGAAACTTACACTCTATTTTTGACAACACAATGTCATTACTTATTTGTAGGACACAAAGTTATCGAACATTTCAGTCGCTATAAATATTTAAAGAAAGTCACAAGATCAATACCTCCCTGATGAAGGGAGAGACTGAATGCAGACATGAGGGGAGGATGAAGAAGCAGACAAGTGGGAAATCTGTCTTTTAATAAAATGTAATGCCTCCGTAAGATTCTTTCCCTGAAGGAAAATGAAAAGCTAAGTAAAAATAAAGGTGGGAACAGCTGCCTTTCTGCACTTCTGTGTAATTTCGACAGGTGTCAACCTTGAGTTGGAAGTGAGCAGACGGAGTTAAGAATACAGAGAAAGAAAGAAAAGACAGGATGCAGCAAGGAAACAGAAAAAGGAGAGAAGACAAGTTGGCATAAAACAAGCAGAGTCAAACAAAGATTGAAATAGTGGGACACATATTTTGTTTGGGCACTGTGCTGACTATGACTCAGACTTAGACTATTAGTAGTGCACCTAAATTAAGATGTTCCAGCTGCAGTGATGGATTTGTAATAAATTCCTTCTTCAGAGGTTAAATGAGTCACCAGCTTCATTAGTGCAGCTAGCACTGGGAAATTGGACACCACACATAACTTTTGTGTTCTTCATAGACACTGTTAATGGGGTCAGCAGCACAAAAAGTAGTGGCTTTAATAAAGGTTATTGCTTGTTAACATTTTTTGTGCTTTGTTCACAGCCAGTATTTAACTTTAAGAGAATACTATGCAAATTAAGTAATTTTACTCCTGCTTCTTTTTCTTCCTCCTCACACATTGTTATACAGTACGTATCTCTGGTTCTGGACATTGGGCTCAAACTGACTTTGGCAAAGAGATATTTCTTCAAACAGCAGAGAAATGAGCAGCAGAAAAATGAGTTTTCACTCTGCTGCACTGTGGGATTGTGTGAGACTTGCAGGGACTATCTTTGAGGACATTATGAATTTTTCATGTTTTTGTAATGTAAACATCAGGACCTAAATCATGGCCAAAAATTCTTATCAGACACTAGAACTGTTTTGTCAAGATAACATATCCACTGTTTGAACAAAAGTCTACAGCCGTGCTAGCAGTTAACATGCTCACACTGACAATACTAACATGCATAGTTTAGTGTGTTAATGCATCGTACCTGATTTCATGGTAGTGATCCATCAAATCTTTGTTGGGATATTTTGGTGACCTCTATACAAACTGACCTTTTTTGCTAGCCACATTGCTAGCATGGCTAACAGCAACTCATTTTAGCACTGAACAGCTAAAACAAATGGCTTTTAAAGGCATATTTCTATATACTACTGCTAGAGTCATATGAGAAGATGGACACAACTCTCACATTTGTGGGCTTAATATAAAGCTAGGCTAGGCGATGATTAGCTAAACATGAAAGTCTGGAAGCGGCTAACCTGGCTCTTTTTACCTACAGTGCACTCATGTATCATCATGTAATATTTTGTTTGTTTAATCCATGCAGTCTTATTGTCAGCATGAAGTTTATAGTCAATCAACAGAGACTTCAGTTAGTCATTTTGCTCAGCTAACTATGTAAATAACACCATCAAAAACCTGCAACTTGTTTTTTTTACACTTGATTTCTCTGTCTGAGCTTGGAAGCTGGATTTTTTTTAAAGAAAGAGCCAGAATAGCTTACTAGCCTAACCAGTTATCCTAATGACTAAAGCTTACCAACTGAACTAATGATGGAAATAAGTACCAGCAGAAATCAGAAATGGAAAAGGGCATCCTCGGAAAAAATTGTGTTTGAATTTAGCACACCGACATTAAAGTGACTTCTTTTCATCTCAGCAGGTAAGTAAAAATGTACCCAAATGTCAGACTTTTCCTTTAAAGGATGGGAAGATGAACTGAAATCAGTCATTTTGGGGGGGTTAAACATCCACATTAAATTCATATTGGCAGATGAACATTTTGAACAGCTGTCATGTTGTGCTCCTGTCACTCTGTTGCCTAACGCCTGTGTGTTTTCTATCTTGCCTCCAGATTATTGAATGGCTGTGTGACAACGTGAATGCCTTTGAATCCTTTGATCAGTTCCAGGAGTTTATTCTAGGTCAGTGCTAGCTGAAACATGGGGGGATGCAAGTCCCCCTCTGTATCACTTCTTCCTTTTAGAGTTAAGCTTCTCTCTTGCTTTTTTCCCCTTCGGTCTGTGGTTACTAGACTGCTGACATCTTGTCTACACAAAACAGAATTCTTTCATCAACTTTGTTTGGCTCTTAAATTTCTTCTCGCAGACTTATGCCAACGCATGTTTGGAGAGCCTGGATCAGAGGAGGAATTTAGTTATTTTGAGCCCTTGGAGACTCGTGGCTCACACAGAACAGTTTTGTAAAAATACGTTTGGAGTCCTAGTGGACACACAGCAACACATTTGTATGTCCCACAATGTCCGTCTGAAGAAAATAACAGCACGTGATATTAATTTCATATTTTCCAAACAGCCGTCACCTGGGGAGTAGATGATCACATTAGATGTTGGAGCACCTTGCCGCACAAATTTGCATATTATTGCTGCTGCTTTAAAAACTTAGAAACGTAAACTTGCTCTAAGATGAAGAGTCATGATTAATACAGGTACGACTGTGCTGTAAATAAAGACAATTATGTTAACCTTATAAATAAAACATTAGTAACCTGTGCTCATAGTAGTTACGGCAGGACCGGGGGTATGCCTGCTGATTCAGTTTATCATTTAAGCTCTGTATAATATTATTTTGATATTTCTCTGTTTGCCCTGTTCTAAAACATATGTGGTACAGATTGGTGACTTACAATGAGCCAAAGGTACAGCACTTAAGCATGTCATTTCAAATAAAAAAAAATGGTAAAGTAGTGTCCGTAAGACTGTTTGTTCTGTCTGGCGTCTCCCCGGAGACTCTTCACTCTCTCCCCAAAGAGTCTGGACAGGGGGAAGAGATTTAAAAAGACAGGGGAGAGATTTGTCCACCATTCATAGGTGCCAAAGCTGAACAGAGCAGTCAGAGTATTCATAAAACACCCACATCAGGATCACAGCACTTAGGCCATTGTTATTGGCTGTCACCACAGAGAAGCATCCAAGGCAGTAATCCACACTGCCAAACAGTGACGATATCATCAGCACTTGAGTTCCAAGGAGAGAGCACAAGCCATGGATCGGAAATGATCAATAAACAAGATTTTACTCTGTAAAACCAGCTACAGAAATACCTCCCTCACCCTACACAAGCTGATTACAGGATGTATCCCATCACCAGTATTGCTGGCTTGCCCCTGCTTTAAGATTATTAGAACAGCTTTGCAGCTACAAATCCATTAAACACTATATTTGCCAGTGACTCTGTGAAAAATCCCACAACAAAATTGACCCAAAAAAGCTTTTCTGCGTCACTGCATCTGTGCACCAGATTTGGGTTTTACTTCCATTTTGCAGGAGCTTAACCCTTGTAGACTGTCGCACAGTGTCCCCGAAAAAAAAGCATCCTGCCGGTGCCTAGTCAAAATGGGACACAGATCTACCTCAAGTGTACAGTCTTCTGCTACTTACATAACCCACTTATTTATATTGAACTCAATCCGTGATGACGATGATGTATACAATTTTTGGAAAATAGAGTTCATGGGGCTCTATTGAGGTATAGCAGACAGACAACACAGTGGGGTTCACCATATCACCTATGGAATAGAGAGGTTCAGGAAACTGGTGACATGACATGAAATCTAACACCAAAACTCTACCTTGGGTCAAAAATCCTTGTGTTGTAGTTATTTTAAGACATAAATTCTGCATCGCTGTGATATATAATATATAAGTCTCAACTGTACCCTCTGTCTCTTACACAAACAGCCTCTTTGTACAGAATAAGCTATGAGAAGTCTCTCAGCCTGGATAAAGTCCTGCCTTACTCCTCTGTATTCGACAAGAAGGTAACACACACACACACGTACATTTCCACATGCATAACAGCACAGGAAATAAACAAGCAGGCATATACAGATATGAATGCAAGAACACACTTTTAAGTTTGATTTTTTTTGTGCCTTAAATCATTCTCATCACACTCACTCTCTCTCTCTCTCTCTCTCTCTCTCTCTCTCTCTCTCTCTCTCTCTGTCTCTCTCTCTCTCTCTCTCTCTCTCATTCTCTCACACAATCACACATTCACAAACACGCTTTACTTTGTCTTTGTGTGTTCTAGGAGATACCAGTGTGTCTGTTGGAGGTCCCTGGTGTGTTGTGCACCACTGAGCTGCATATTGAAGCTGTGTTTAAGGGAAAGGTAACAACATGGTTTTCAGTTTTTAAGACAGAGTTATTACACCAAAAAATGCTTTTAGGTTATTAGTGACCATATGTCTGATAGTTACATTAATTATCATAACACAGAGTCCTCTTACTACTTTGTTTCCTGCTGTATTTACAAAACCACTGAATAAAACTCTGTCATAATTTCAAGACAATTAAATGCTTGTAGCATGCTTGTAAAATGACATTTATATGTAAAACACTGCGATTTTATCTAAACTGTAGCGGCTTGTGAGCAGTTTAGTCTCCGTCATCTTCAATTGTTTTGCAGCAATGTCCTTGCTGTGTCACTGAGGTGTTGTTTGTTTGTGTGTGTGTGTGTGTGTGTGTGTGTGTGTGTGTGTGTGTGTGTGTGTGTGTGTGTGTGTGTGTGTGTGTGTGTGTGTGTGTGTGTGTGTGTGTGTGTGTGTGTGTGTGTGCGTGCGTGCGTGCGTGCGTGCGTGCGTGCGTGCGTGCGTGCGTGCGTGCGTGCAGGCTAGAGGTCTCCAGGGTTTCTGGTCGGAGCTGCAGTGGAACACAGAGAGGACAAAATATCTGGATGCTGTTCCCAACCCAAGATACAGGACCTCACACATACAAGCTGACTGGGATAAACTGGTGAGTGTGTGTGTTTGAGTTGATTGATGGTAATTGTTTGAGTGTGCCGGTTGTTGTGTGTGTCTATGGCCATGTGTGCCCTTGTCAAACGACGGCGTATTTTCAGCCCTCCCATGATGGTTTTGCTTGTTGCAGAGGTCCGAGAGGAGACCATCCAGCCACATGAATCACATGGAGGATAACACAAAGAAGTAGGTCTGGCTCCCGCCGGAGCTTTGTTAAGAAAAGAACAGAACTTCAGACACTCAGTCGAGAGTGCACCTGTGTTTGAAATATCACACTTTGCTCTAATAAGATCCAAACTTAATCGTTTGTCCCTTTTTTGTTGAATGTTTAAAGACTTTAAGCACCATCAGCACTTTAGTTTTTCAGAATATTAACAAGTTTCACCAAATGGTCCATTTGATCGCTGTTCAGGAACTGATTAGCTGAGGTGCCCGATGGAGGAAATACAATTAGTTCTCAAAAATGATTGGTTTCGGAAAAACTATTTAAGTCCAGCAGTTGTTACAAAACTGCTGCGCAAGTTCAGCTGCCCCTGCAAGTAGCACTGATTTGCCCAACAGAGGTTATCTGATGAAAGCATCTGCGGCACTCGAAGCCCACCAGATCCTCCTGAAGACTTTTAAAAAGGAGTTTTGTATTTATTATTAAAAAGCCTGAATTATTCCGTAAAGAAGCTGAGCGCTGTACTTTTAAGCAAACCTTACCCATACAGAAGGAAATTGTGCATTTGTTAGGGACTATTTTCAAGTGTGGATTAATGGTGATATGCCTAAGAATTTGGCATACCACCAGGAAGTTGGGCTACTGTAAGAAGAAGGAAATATGCAGTCCTTCCCAAAGGTGTTTCTTTTATTTCAACAAACAACTTACCAAACATGAACACAGTCAGTATCTCAATCAGCTGATGCAAAATAGCCAACAAGCTGTTTACTTATCAGTCTCGGCAAAGCCCTGTCAAGGTTAGCTTGTTAGCATGCCATTGCTAACTTAATTAGATATGTCTGCAACAGAATACATAGATTACATAGACATACATTTTTTGGCTTTTCAAGGGATTGTTTTCAATAAGAACTTATAGAAAGTAGATAACTTCTCCCTTTAACTATGTTGGAATCCGTAACAACACAAATAAGTGTTTGAATGATGAAGTTGTTGCTGAGATATAACTCAGATGAGTTATGAAGTAAAATCAATCAAGAATTACATCAAATCAAAGAAAGATAGGAAGCTATTAGCTGCATTAGTGAAACTCCCTGATTTAACAAAAAAAATATCTGATTATTTGATACATCCTGTCTGGAATCTAAATAAAACCCCTCCTTAACTTTCATGACCCGTTGCGAGCCTTGATAACTATGCCTCTACACACTTCACAAGGCGGTATGAATATAAATGTGGAACAGGATTGTGGAAGGCAGACGTTCACTCAGTGTAAACCACTGTAGAAAACACAACAAAGAACAAAAGTGTCTATTCTCTGTCTCCTGTCTCTAGTTTCTTGGGCTCTCACTTCTCTTGCAGATGCTGTGCTCACTTTAAATTGGACTGTCTCATAGCTTTCACTTTTGGTTGTAACTATCACAACAACCTAAACTTGAAAGTAAACTAAAGTCAGTGCTCGCTCCGATTATACTCAAGAATGACCTGCACAAACTTATCACCAGGTTACTCTTTGATTCTCAAATGTCTGTCAATTAAAAATGACTAAGGAGCGAAAGTATAACTAGAGGCCATCGATACTTTATGATTGAGTAACTTGATGATAGGCATGTACCTGAATGCATCACTGATGTTAACCCGCTCTGAATGCAATATAACCCTGGCCTGTTTATGCCAAGGATCAAACCAATGGTGTTCTGGCTCATAATTAGCTTCCCCCAGGCCAAACTTCAGCACCTGCTTACAAAGTTTTTGCTTTTATAGTTTTATATATATATATAATTTATATTTATATTTTTGCTGTCGACTGCAGTGGTGTAGCATTATACTGCCTCAGCTTACAGCACGAAAAGTACGACTCTTATTAAAATGCTGGCTTGAGGGATTGTTTTCAAACAAAGCTTCTCTTCTTATTTTATAGAGTTCTATCAATGGTGGACACCTGGTGTCTTGGTAAGATGGCACACTGAACACTCACATACCCTCACAAACTCAAAACCGTACAGATTCACAGACACACACAATGCAGGGAGTGTGAATGTCATAAATAACAAAACCTCTGCTTATTATATCGAGCTCAGAACTGTGTGTTTGGGTTTTGTGTGTTCTTCTGAGGTTGCATTCTTCATGCCCACTGGAGAATTCAGCTAAACAGAACCACCGCGTTAATTTATCTTGGAGGGAGAGGTTGAGAAGACAGAAGAGCGAGGCAGAAAGGGAGAAGAGGGGGTGAATAATACAGTGGAAAAAAATTGATTTGAAGAATGCTACAATTACATAACAGCTGGGAGTTAGGTACTTTCTTCACCTCACTCCCTCTGTCTCTTTTTCTTATGGTCTGTGTTGCTCTCTCAGTGCAGCTGTGTTGTGTCAACCACAACGCGGGACCTTCCCTTACCTCAGTTAATTCATGATCTCCCTGCCCATTCCCACAACCTCCCTCAGATTCACTTGTAAAACACACACCAACTGCTTTTCGATAGCTTTTACTGCTCTGGCTGATGGAAGCACTCACGTAAAAAGCTCTGTCACTGATTTCCTAGAAAGTTATGTGGTTGTTATCTGGTGTTATAACACGTGTATTCCAAAAGGTAGAGGGAAATGGACATTTTTAATCTAACTTCACATTACTCAATGGATGCTGATAAGTTTTGATCATGATTTTCTGTAAAGCAATATGACAAAGTTCTTGCACACCAAAAAGTCTTATGGAAGGCGTGTTAAATCAAAAACAGGTACTTTTTAGTCCTGCTGATGTTAAGCAGGTACAATGTTTTCCATTTTAGTATTGCATGTTAGCATGTCAACAATTGCTTACTAGCACTAAACACAAAGTTCAGCAAGGCTAATTGGAATTTCATCATTGGAAAAATGACAATTTTGCCTTTTGATGGCTCTTATTTTTAAGCCAACAAAGTAATTGCAATTTGGAACATTGAATGTCTGTTTAAAATCTCATGGAAATCCATTCAGTAACATCTAAGTCAGGAGGATATGCTTTCTGGAAAACCATGAACATCTGCACCAAATTGTGTGCCAATTTATTGCTTTGATTTTGAGATATGTCACTGATCTGGTTACACTGTATGGAAGCTCAGGAAATCCGCTGAGCACCACTATATCTGCTCTGAATTCATAGCAATCCATCCAGTAGTTGTGGAGAAGTGTCTGCAACAAAATGATGGACTGACTGACTGACGGACATTTCCATCCTCCTTAATTTCCATTTAATTTCCAAAAGCCCAAAGTGACATTTTTCAAATGGCTCTTTTACAAAAACCAAAGAGCAAAAGCAAAGAGACCGACACTTTTAAAATTAAAAAGTGAGGAAATTGTCACGTTTGAATGTGGCATTATTCCTTGATAAATGCCTTCATTACATTCCTTCAGGTTTGTTTAATGAGACCACCTGAGAGACAGTCAGTAAACATGAGGAGCCTGTGTGTGTGTCTATTACTGTTAGCCCAGAGACACCAAAAGCTCTGAACTCATACCTGCTGGCTCAGATTATGAAAATCAGCTAATTGTCTAAAATATGCAAAAATTAAAACCGCAGATAACTTTGAACCGCTAACAGGCATACAATGAATCTGGCAGTGCAGCCTGTCAGCTGGCTGTGCCCTGCAAGCTCTATTTATATCTGTTACATATTATACTGTAACATCAAAAAGCCAGCTTCTTGCATGTGTGCACAAGTGATCAAAAGATGGTGTATGTGTCTCTGTGTGTGTGTGTGTGTGTGTGTGTGTTTGTGCACGCAAGTGTGCAATAATTCATCTACAGTAACCGAGCTGGCGCCTGGTCCACTTTTGTGTGGCTGACATAAAAACAAATTTGCACGCGTACACACTCTCTCTCTTTCATACACACACATAGCAGGACTGCAGCCTCATAACCCCCAAGCTTTGGGATGCATTTTTAAAAAGCGAGAAACCCACCCCAAAAAGAATCCATTAATGTCTTAGGGTTTTTGATTTTTTTTTTTTTTAATAAAGCCATAAACAAGTCAGAGTTTGGGTTTCCTCCATTTCTACTGATGGCCTGTTTAATGACATTACTGCCACACTGTCACACCTGAGGCTACCTGTAGTGTTCATTCTAGGCTTGATGCAGCATCAAAGGTTTCTTCAAACATCTCCTTTATGTGTGTGTTCTGGTCTCTTCTAGATAAGAAGCTGGTGCCACTTTTCCAGGAGGACGACCATCAACAGAGGGCGCTCATAGGCCTGGTGAGGGAGACAGAAGTTGAAAGGCTGCAACGCATATGTAGTGTTCCCATGGCTTGGGCTGTACACAGTTGATTTTTTGGGGGGAAGTCATAATGCTAGGTGGTATTCTTTCCTTTCCTAACATGACAGCGACTTTCTGCTCAAAAAAGCACTGAACTGCATAGAGCCCTGACCTCAACTCCATTCAAGACCTTTGGGAAGAATGAACGACTTTGAGCCAGAGCTTGTGTCACACCGGTATATCCGGTGGATGGTAGATGTTGATAGGACTCCCAAGTGTTCATGTGACACCAACTTGGTTATATTACTACAGAGTCGTTCATAAAAAAACTGTGAGTTGACAAAGCACGATGTGAATTCATTCATTAGATTAAATGACTTGCTTTAATATGTTTATCATTGCTGTAGGCACCCTATATCATCCTCCTGATATTTGCCGATTTTAGATGCATCGAGCATATCAGACTGTTGACATACAACAGTTTAACAGCCCCTGGAGGTGGATTCTTCCTATAACATGATGTATTGACCACTAAAGATCCATGGGGCAACGCTGACAGCCAATCATTTGCCATCATAGTCATCTTTTAAGGTGAAATTCTTTTTACGCTTCAGATGAGTCGACACTTTAAAAAAAGGGCATCTTAAGGTCCCTGTCCTGCGTTTTTTTTTTTTTTTAAACTGAACGTTGTTTGATGGACAATTTCATATCCACCAGTTTTCCCTGTGCTCAGCATAGTTTTTAAAGAGCAGATAGCTTCAGTTTAATGGAGTTCAGGCTAGATGCTAGCAATCTCTCAGCTATTCTTAGAATGATCCCTGCTGTCTCTCTCTCTTTGTGCCCCCTTTTCGTTACCCTTCTTTCCTTTCCTTCCTGCTCACCTCCTTTTTTCTTTATTTCCCCTTTTTCCTCCCTGAGGGATATCAGCTCGTTTTGTCAACTTTATACACCTCGGATTTCTACACCTCAACTCATTTTCCGTGCCTTTCCACCTCTCTCATTCTGGTCTCTTCTCTTCTCTTTCTTTACTTCCCTCATCTCATCTTCTCTTCTCTTCATGGTTAAATCAATTTTGGGACACTGTAGTTGAGGGAAACATCGAGGTGAACTCAATTTGACCCTGCTGAGTGCACAGCAAAGTATGCTTAAAACACACAAACACAAGTTTGACTCTGGGCCACACACACATATTCTTGCATACATTTGCTGAAAATAATCAGTTTGTGGGGTTTTATTTTTGCATTCGCAGACAGTTGACAAGCTGCGAGAGCATCTCAACAGACACCTGCCTAGACTGGGGAAGAAGAAGATAGACTCACTGGTTGTCAACTATGTGGCCAAACTGGTTGGTACACTGTGCGTGTGTGTGTATGTATGTGTGTCCGGATGCTCTGTATATTCCTGTCGTTTTTAAAGGCACATCGATCTTCAAGTTATATTTATTTAATGTTCGCCCTTGCTCTTTTTCGGGAAGGTTAAGTGATGCTCGCAGAGAGCGTTGCTCAGTGGAGAAGGCAGTGAGTTTTCCACTTTAGTTAAATGGTTGACAGAGCTCACAGATGGATGTTGGCTCTTCAGTTAAGAGGGGTTGCTGGAAGCCATCGCGTCGGTCCTCTGAAGCATACAACAGCTCTCAGGTTAGGACATGTATTCTCAACTACTCAGTTAGATTATGTGCGCCATATACCCTGCACACTTTCATGTATTATGTAGATTGATTTGAAGCAACATTATGCATGATATTTTTTGTGATTAGGCACTCGTCAAGTTTCATATTGCAATTCACTTAAAAGAAATATGATAACACTAATATTATATTTAAAAAAGATAAAAGAATAAAAAGAGAACAAAAAGGGAAACTATTGATTATATAGACCGTTGTATGTGTGCATTTGTAACAATTGTATGTTGTTATTATCAAAGTCTTTCAAGTATACAACTTTGCGAACACAGCCAAAAATCAAGCAAGTGTGACAATTTAAGATGTAACAAGCTGTAATCTATCAGTGCACACAGTATTAACTATGCTCCTACTTTTGTTTCCAAACTTCACATTACCATATCGCCTAAGAGATCCGCGTTGGGAACAAATCAATAGAGCGATGTAGCCTAGAAAATAGATGGCTAAGCTGTTTTGATGAATTACTTCACATGGCTCTTCCTATGGTGTCGTATTGTAGGCCTAAATAATTCAATCTGAATCATAGTTATCAAAGGTAAAACATAGCTAAAACAGCCCTGTCGACATCCTCATCAGCCACTTTGCCTCTGTAATGATGTCTGTAGAAACAATGTTAGCTAACTGCATGGCTAACTGAGCTATCTAGCAGCTACAATTAACAGCAGTTAGGGGTTACCTTAGCAAAAGAACATGTGTTTGTCCATCAAGAAACTCTGTGTTAGGGCTGTAGCAAAATCAGATTTTCACAACATGATTATCATTGGCAAACAAATTCACGATTACAAAATTATCGCAATAACAATAGAAAAAACAATGCCAGGAATCAAATGTATCTTTAACTTAGCTTACTGTGTGTTGTGTCTCTTTTTTGTAAACAATTTACCTTTGAAATACAAATATAGGAAGGTGGAGAGAGTCTGTCACCATAATTGTAGAAAAAAAAGTATAAAAAAGAGCAGATACTTACAACTCAGTTAATAATGAAAAGGCAAGCAGATGACATCATAAACAAAAGATGCACAAGGTTGACAACTTCACCAGATTTCTTTGTGTATTATGAACACAATATCGAATATTAACCATTTTTTATATCACAATTATTGTGAACATCACAATATTGTGACACCCGTACTCGAGGACATGACAAGGAAGACCAGAAAACATGTTTTCCTTACAAATATTATCCCGTTTTACCGACATAGTTGTTGATGTCACCCTATTACAAATCAGTGTACCCTTAAAACAATTTTTATGCTGTTATTTTAAGGCAAAATAGCTAAAGAAAATGTTGCTTTGAATATCCTGCCTATAAATGTTTATCAGTCTCGCTTCTCACTTCTAAAACCAAACCTACACCCTTTGTTTCCACCCAAAGAGCGGCAGGTGGGATCTGCATCACCAAGTGGAAGACGTAACCACTCTCCATCTCAGTACCCTCCAGAGGAACTCAGTTCTGTAAAGTCAGTCTTTAGTATTCCTGGGAGGTAAATCCCTTCACAGCTAGGAGCTGCTGAAAGCAGACATACAGCATATATCAACACAACAGTATTAAATCAGGCCAAGGGTAAGGCTGGAATTGAATAGAAAGCAGGATGCAACCACGTTTTGGGACTTTATGGGATCTCAAATGACATAGTGAAGAAGACCAAAGAAATCCTCCCTGCTTACTGCCGGGTCGGTCGATGGCTCAACGCAGCAGAACAGGCTCGCGAACCTGCACCTCCAGACTTGAAATGACAGTAATGAAATAGGCGTATCTGTAATCAGTCTGGCATTTGCCGCTGCGATAGACAAACATGGTGATCATTGAATCCATGCTGCTGAGTGAAAGTGAAAACGTTTCTAATCCAGGGAGCCGGACTTATTAAAGCATACTCGTGCAAGGACCCAGAAGAAACAGCCTTCAGGGACGTTTTTTTAAAGAACAGTTGGCGATGTACTTACACATCAAGCTGACTCATGCTTTAAAAACTCAGGATGGTAGTGTTTCAAAGACGGCTGACTTCCCTTCCACAAATAAAGAACATCTCCCCCTCTTGTCAGTGCTTATTGAGACTAATGGTTGCATTGACACAGGGGAGAAGTTGGGGGTGAAACAGATTACAGCTCTTAAGAGCCAGGGAACTTCTGCTATGATACATTACTGCTCTAAAGCACATTATTGTCATAGTTATTTATTTCCTGTCCCTGTTGCTACAGACAAGCGTGATACATGCGTTTTTATAACATAGCCAATGTCAGAGCAAAGAACAACCTGCAAACAGCTGAATATAATTTACTAAGAGCAGCAATACATATTAAAAGTAATGCAATACATTGAAATGGGCAAAAACATGTTTAATTATGCAGAAAAGTTATTCTACACCCAAGGTTATTAAACTTGGTCTCAACAGGGAAGCCACACTGAGTAAATCCAGTCTCTTTGTCAGGACCGAGGCTCATTAAGACAAATCGCTGATTCCAGATTTTATTCTAATGTAGAGTCACACAGGGAATAGTGCGTACGAGTCTGTGGCTTTAAATCACTTTTTTGCTTTTTGTGAGACTTTCTGTTCAGCACAAACACACCCCGGCCATATATTTTTATCTTTGTTGCTGTCTAAAGGGGACTGGATTACATCAACAATGAGCTCAAGAGATGTTAGTTGGAAAAGAAATTAACATGGACAATTTATTTTGGAAAATCAGTCAAACAATGAATATCTGATTTTAGAGAATAACTATTTGAACCTGAATCAAACATTCAGTTTAAACTGCTAACAGACCAGTGGACAAAATGTTTGCTGATTAACAGCAATTTTTGACTTTTGGGGGTATTACTTTCATCTGTGCTGGCATGAATCCCTGAATGTAGAAATTGCCAAATGGCAAATAATAAAAACCTGCCCATGAAAGGTGTGTAGGATTCAACAATCAAACACACAGACAAGTCTATACTTGAATACAAGCTTCAGTGGCACACAGAGTTTATATTATCACCTTATTAATATTGTAAACATTTGAAAATGTCTTTTCCACAACTACACAGTTCCCCTTTTGATGTACAAACCTTAAAAATCTCTCTGTGTGAGACCCTGCTAGGGTTAGAAATTACATCAGTGAGCTGCGTCAAGAGATGCAGGATCATGAGATGAGACGAATGAGCACAGGGAATATGCTAATTTGATTGTTTTAAAAAAGAAACGTAATAAAACATGGGTCAAAAGTGGAAAAAAAAACATCACATTTGTTCATGGGAAGAAGAAAAACAGTGGGGGTTATTATTACATTTGTCTTTGACGCAGCTTTTATTTCTGTCCGTTACATAAGTGAAGCTAATTGAAAATTCCCACCTTGAGGTCACCGGAGGACGCTGCCGGTGGTGCTCGCATGGGCTGGTTGTGGGTTTCCCACTGGTGTGCAGGATGTGAACAGGGCAGATTGTCTTCCTGTTATTCAACAGGAGATGCGAGGGTGGTGATTTTGTGGAAAGAAGGGTGTGCATGCTCGTTCCAGCACGCAGCAGGCACGTTTTTTCAGATGAGTCAGGTGCATCAGAATCATCCGGAGGGCTGACAGATATGTGGCGAAATAATGTGGGTGTATGCGTGCTGCAATGTGTGTTCACACCCTGACCCAGCGAGTTACTCTTGTTCAGTGGAAATGAAAATGAGAAGTTTGGGAAAAAAAGGGGAAGTGAGGAAGCAGGAGAGTTCATTTCCACGAAGAAAACATCATCATAGCAAAACATCGTCTACATTGCATGTTTTCAGGGCTGTGACTCAAACTGCCTGTTGAGGGAAAATGTTTCACTGGAATCTAACGGAGTATTTCCTTCCCCTAAGCACTAACATGTGCGTGTCTCTGTGTTTGTGTGTGTTTAGCTGGAGCTCATCAGACACATGCTGGAGTCAGTCTGGCTGAAGTATAAACTTGGCCCGTGTGTTTTGTGCTTGTGAGTAGCCCTCCCTCGTATCTCTGTGTGTGTGTGTGTGTGTGTGTGTGTGTGTGTGTGTGTGTGTGTGTGTGTGTGTGTGTGTGTGTGTGTGTGTGTGTGTGTGTGTGTGTGTGTGTGTGTGTGTGTGTGTGTGTGTGTGTGTGTGTGTGTGTGTTTAAAAGTCATGTTTTCTAACCGGCTTAATGTAAAGCGGAAAGCGCTGACAAAATGTGTGTGTTCATCTTCACGCATGTGTGCTGCCGACCCCCATCACTCCCCGCTGTGTGTGTGTCCACATGTGCAAATGATAGATGACCCCTCTTCTTCACGTGTGCGCTCCCGTTACGTAACATTCCCCGTCCAAATTTTTTTTGTGTGTGTTTGTGAGTTCCAGCACACAGCGGGGCAGTCCAGGCGAGTGGTCCGTGTTTCACTTCATGTTTCGCATCCTGGAAGCCATGAGGGGTCTCTGCCTGCCCCTCCCACCTGGTACTATCAACACACACACACACGCCCAAACACACACAGTCTTACACATTTAGTTGCTTTAATCCAGTCTGTCTGTCTCAATCTGATTTACAATGTGCATTTGCACTGAGGGATAGACCTGCTCTCTTCAGCACTAATGTAACCAAAAATATTTTTTAAACATTAGCATAGTGCATGCATTTTCAGTTATTTGAATTAATTTGCCAATGTTTATGGCGTAAACCCCCTGTTGCACAGTCCCTTGATTTTAGTCGCTTATGAGTAGATTTGAAAGGGTAGAATCCTGGGATGCTGGGAAGGGAAAGGAAATGAAAAATGGCCCGAGGCAAGGCTGCGCACCTTTAACACTGAGGCTGCAGGTGTAAATGTGAGTGGGAGGCTGTAAAACAGCAGGCATGCTGAGGCTGTTTCTCTTTGGTAGATAAAGGTTGAGAAAATAATTACACATTGCTGTCTAGATGCCTTTTTACCATTTTTTTTAGCCAAGCTTGTGGAATACATCTTTGTCAGATACTTTGGTTTATGCCTAAATCCTTGAAAACTAATCACATTACCATCAGCCTTTGCTCTACTTCGTGTTTAGAGCTAACACACTAAACTAAGACAGCAAATGTAATAATTGTTATACTTCCTAAAAATCAGCATCGAGTTAGCGTGCTGTGGTTAGCATTTTAGCTCAAAGATTGGTTTCCTTTCTTTTGTTATGAGGGACATCAAGAGCTTAAGTTTCCTCTTTTTCTCCTCCATTTTCTCTCTGTCTTTTTCCTCCAGGCTATCACACTCTGTTGGCATTGCTTGCCGTTCGTTGCCTCCCTCATCACACCTTCCTACAGTACATTGACCACGGTGTCCTGCAGCTCACTGAAACCTTTGTGTCTCGGCTCATGACAGGTACACACACACAAACTCAAACACACACTGCTAAATCTTCCTTTGCCCATCTGTGAAGTTCCACAAGAAAATATAATCATGTATGGTGATCAAGTGTGGAATCATTTTTCTACTGATGGCAATGTCGATCGGTTGGCTTTCCTGACTGAAATATCTTAACTATAGTTTTTTCTTACCTGATATTCATGATCCTCACTAGATAATCCTAGTGATCATCTGACTTTTTCCTCTTGCGCCACCATGAGGTTGACATTTGCGGTTTTAAGCGATTCCGGTATTTTATCAACAATTATTGCATTGTTTTCAATTGTGCAGAGACATTCATGTTCCACCCAGCATGAATTGTAATCACTTGATTGAGCTTTCCCAAATGTTAGCATGCTAATATGCTGAAATAATAGAGTGAACATAGGACCTGCGTAAACTGCTAACCCCGCCCAGAAAACAACAAACACCCCCCCCAAAAAAAAATTGTTTAAATTTTGTCTCTGTGTTCATAATTCACACAGTGTATTAGCATATAACAAAGACAAAAACGTAAAAAATATTATAGTTAAAACGGTATTATGTCTAAAATGAACATCAGTCCATACTAAAGATGGGGGAAAAACAATTATATTGTAATAATTATGCATGTCGAAATACAGAGATATAGTGGATAAAGACAGCAACAACAAACAACTGGAAAATGACACAAACATTTTACATTTTAAATGCAAAACTGTACACAATATTTCCAAGACTCATTTAGACCAAATGTAGTACGTTGTGTTAATGTGCATCAAACCACATTAGTATGAAATATCAAAATTGTTCATGATGCAGCATCCATATTATTAGTTGTCATTCAGGGGCATGAGGAGGCTCTTTCTCGCACTGTCCCTTTCATTTCCGGGATGCCGCGAGGCAAAGAAATACAGGAATGGATTCAGGAAGTGACTGAAGAAGTAAAAACACTCCACAAAGGTCAGCATCTGACTAACATGAAGCAAATCGGCCGATCCTGTGAAATTTGCAGTCACATACACCACGCGAAGAACGAGAGGAAAAAAGCCAACAGCCAGTGAAGCAGCAATTATTCGTATGAAAAGTTTAGTCGCTCTAGGCTTTTTTTTTTTTGCCATTTGAGTTCGGTGGACTCCTCTAACAAGTAGCAGGTAGAAGCAAAACAAGACTATATGGCAGAAAACAATAAAGGAGATGTAGACCGCTTCAAGCACCGGTGCGATCCTCTGATTCCTGCAGGAACGACCGTCAGTCAATTCATCCTCGTTTTTCACCTCGGTTAGTAAAAACACAACCGGAAGAGCCACCAGGGCTGCGAGCATCCACACAGTGAAGAGTAGCAACCGCTGCCATATCCGGCCCAGCTTCTCCCACTTTTTGGGGTGAAGAACCTGGCAAATAAAAAAAAAAATAAAAAAACGATAACAGGGTTTTGACTTGATCTTTATCTGCTCTTGCTCTCACTGCTTCTAAACCTTTATTGCTACTTGTAACTTAATTCCCCTAAAAAAGCAAAACTTTGTGGGAATGTCAGTGACCTACCTGGTAGTACCTCTGAATACTTATCAGCACCAGGATGTTTACGTCGGAGGTGATGCAGAAAAAGAAGAAGTAAAAGAGAAGTTGACACACCGCATGTGACAAGCTTGGTCCATTGATGAAAACGACCACACCAACAGGCAGGCAGAGCAGGCAGAGTACGTCCGACACTGCCAGGCTGAAGAAGAGTCGCTGCGAGATTGAGGAGCCGTGCAGATGTCGACTGAGTTTTACGATCACTGCGATGTTGGCAGGAATGCCGAGCAGGAAACTGACTGCAACAATCACACCAGCAACCATGTACCAGGGCCAGAGGCAGGAGGTCAGAGGTGGTCCTGAGTAGGAGCAATTGTTGAAGAGGGAGGAAGAGTTGTTGGAGCTGCCGTCAACAGTCATCATGGAGGTGGAATAAAAGAGGAAGATGATGAAGAAGTAATGAGACTTCACTGAAGCAAATTGGAAAGATTGAGTAGTTTTAGGCTGCATGCCCTTGTTTCTGTTACTGTAACAGCCACGTACTAGTTTTATATACCCTCAGTCTAGTGGTCTGTGGTCTTTATGTGTATGAGAGGAAGGTTGTCCTTAACCAATTTGAGTCATAACTGAATTTACATGACAGTCTCTGGGCCCCCTCAAAGGGTACCTTGATCATATTAGGCTGAAATGTTTGGTTTTGATTGAAATGTCCTAACAATTGTTTGATGGATTACCTTTAAATCAGTTAGGTATAAATGTTTCCCTCAGGAATGAGGTTCATGACTAATTGCCTGCAAAATTAGGGACATTTCCATCAGCATCACCTGGACTTGGCAAGCTAAACAGCTGAACTAAGCTGGTTTACACAGTAAACAATACTTCTGCTGAACACCAGCATGCTAGAATTGTCATTGTTAGCATGCTCGAGCAAGCATTTAATGAAAGCAGTGCTCCGCAATACGACCTCAGCCTCGCAGAGCTGCTAATGCAGGTTCTTAGTCTTGTTCACTTTCACCTAAGACCCACAAACTGTTTTGACAAATTGTATAACCAAACACTTGTTAATAACTGACGATATAGTTTTTTTTCTCCTTTAAATAATGAACTGCTTAGTGTGGGAGAAAAATATTGATTCCCCCTGGTCATTCTGTCCTCATACTATAGGAGGTCATACGTATCAAAATGACCAGGGAGAATCATATTCTTCTCCCACACTTGGCAGCAGATTATATTTCTTTGCAATACCACAGTCACACAGGTGGTTATACCGTACAACACCTGTTATGAACTACTTTCTGAATTACCCCAGAAACCTAAAAAAACAACTAGCCTAGCCATATTTCATGACAAGTGTGAACAGCCTTACAATGGAGCCCCAAATTGTTCAATATAAATTAAGACATATAGTAAAATGATATGTAAAAAAAACTAATTTGATATGGGATTTAAAAATGTTTTTTTTCCCAGTGACACTTTAATCTAATAATATCAATCAAAAGTATGTGTGTGCTCAATCACCCAGCAGGCTAACCACCTGCTATCAAGGTTGCTAAATACATTTGGCTCGACAATCAAGAGTGTGTGTTTGTGCTCTTCACAGATGTGTGCGTCTTTCTCTGAGATTCACTATGCTTCAGAATTAACAAACTTGTTGCTGCTACTAATATTGGGTACTCTTTAATAATAGCATGGTAGCATTCCCTACTGTACATCATGCAAAATTATGCACAGAGAGGAAAACACCAAAATGTGAAAATATTGTGAGTTTATTTAAAATAATACACAGTGAAAATGGAGGATAAACAAGAAATTGTGCCGCAACAATACAAACATATTAGCAAACACATTAATTTAATAATGATAAACAATAATAACAATGATACAAGAAATTTCCCTGAGATGGTTTTTTATATAAATTGATATATTCAGTCGGAATTTCACAGTAAATGCAAAAGAGGCAAACTTTAAGACCAAGTTGTTTAAATGTGCATTAAACCACACTAGTATAAAAATTGTCCATAATGCAGTGTCCATATTAGGAGTTGTCATTCAGGGGAATGAGGAGGCTCTTTCTTGTACTGTTCTTCACTTCCGGGATGCCACGAGGCAAAGAAATACAGGAATGGATTCAGGAAGTGATTGAAGAAGTAAAAACACTCCACAAAGGTCAGCATCTGACTGACACAAAGCAGTTCGGCCGATCCTGTGAAAAGCGCGGTCACATGCACCACGCGAAGAACGAGAGGAAAAAGCCAACAACCAGTGAAGCAGCGATTATTCGTATGAAAAGTTTAGTCACTCTAGGCTTTTTTTTGTCAGCCATTTGAGTTCGGTGGACTCCTCTAACAAGTAGCAGGTAGAAGCAAAGTAAGACTATATGGCAGAAAATGATAAAGGAGATGTAGACCGCTTCAAGCACCGGTGTGATCCTCTGATTCCTGCAGGAACGACCGTCAGTCATTTCATCCTTGTTTTTCACCTCGGTTAGTAATAACACAACCGGAAGAGCCACCAGGGCTGCGAGCATCCACACAGTGAACAGTAGCAACCGCTGCCATATCCGGCGCAGCTTCTCCCACTTTTTGGGGTGAAGAACCTGGCAATTGAAATGGATATATTCTTAGTTTCATATCCAACTGCACTACTTTTGACCTTTTACAAAATAACTATGTACGTAACAATGTATGTGTCTTTGAAAGGCAAAAAAGGTCTTGATCTTTGGCATTTTTATCTGCTTTTGTTCCCACTGCCCCAGTCTTTAGTACTACTTGTAACTTAATTCCCCTCAAAAATCAAAACTTTCTGGGAATGTCAGTGACCTACCTGGTAGTATCTCTGAATACTTATCAGCAACAGGATGTTTACATGAGAGGTGATGCAAAAAAGTAAAAAGTAAAAGAACAGTGGACAAACTACATGTGACAAACTTGATCTGTTGATGAAAACGACCACACCAACAGGCAGGCAGAGTACGTCCGACACTGCCAGGCTGAAGAAGAGTCGCTGTGAGATTGAGGAGCCGTGCAGATGTCGACTGAGTTTAACGATCACCGTGATGTTGGCAGGAATGCCGAGCAGGAAACTGACTGCAACAATCACACCAGCAACCATGTACCAGGGCCAGAGGCAGGAGGTCAGAGGTGGTCCTGAGTAGGAGCAATTGTTGAAGAGAAGGGAGGAAGAGTTGTTGGAGCTGCCGTCAACAGTTATCATGGAGATGGAATAAAAGAAGAAGATGATGAAGAAGTAATGAGACTTCACTGAAGCACACCTCAAGACTTGAGACGCCTCTGGTAGGCTCAGGCTGCATGCCCTGGTTTCTTTTCCTTTGAAAGCCACTTCCTGGTTAGTCTAGTGGTCTGTGGTCTTTATGTGTCAGAGGGGAAGGTTTTCTCCACTCTCTACCAAAAAGTGTGAATGTTCCACTTCTACAGCACAGTTGTTGAACTGGATGCTTAACAAAATTCAGAATCAACATGCAATATTTGTATTATTTCCATTGACCCACTTTTTCGATCTAGAGTAAAATATTACAACTACATACTGCTTTACATTATATAAAGATGATCATGTTCCCCTTTGGATAAAGTCTCCTGACCTTAGCGACCCTCTAACTGTTGCTTTAGTACTTCCAGGAGGTTTACATTTTTGGTTCAGATGGAAATGCCTTGACAGGATGGATTGCCATAACATTCATGTTCTCCTCAGGATGAGGTTCATGACTGAATACTAGCAAAACTATTGACATCCCCATCAGCCTCAGGTGTATTTTGTGTGTTGGTTTAAATAGCAAATTGTAGCAAGGTAATTGATTAACACAGTAAACAATATCTCTGCTTAATACCAGTACGTGAGAACTGCCATCTGTTGGGAAGCTGGAGTAAGCATTTAGTTGAAAGCACATTGCAGTGCAGCCTCAACCTGACAGAGCTACTAATGTGTCGTAGTCATGCTCACTTTCATTAAAGACTCAAAGTGTTTTGGCATGAATAATTTGACTAAACATGACAATTTTTTGTCGTTGAAATTATGTTTTTTTTCCCTTCTTTTTTCTTTTTTTTATATTAACTCAGTGACAAGATAGATTGTTTGCATTACCACAGTTACCTAGGTAGCTGAGACTATACAGCACCTGTTATGAACTACTTTATTAATTGCCCCAGAAACCCCCCCAAAATATCCCTGCAGTACAGCATGTAAGATGAACAGACATCAACAGCTGGGATTGACATTTTTCCCTGGTGACACTTTTATTATTTACTGTAGATCAACCCTAACCCTAACCCTAAACCTAACCACCTGCCAACAAGCTAGCTAATTAGATCCAGTTGTATGTCTTTCTGTGAGAAAATCTTTAGATCTACTACACTGCCGAATTAACAAGCTAGTTGCTGCTGCTAACATTGGCTCTGTTCTTTAATGCTGATTAGTAAATCCAAGCTCAAAAGCCAACCTAGAGAGCCAGCCAGTTGTTAGCATATGCAGCCTTGTTAAGCTAAATGAAAAGAGAGGTCATAGGACTGTAGCTGTGAACTGTGCTTATTTACAGCACCCACTGTTATTTGTTAATTAACCTACTCATTGCTTTTAGATTGTTGTTTATATACAGTAGCTAACCAGATCTTATTCTATTATTGATTTAATTAAGGCTGCCACATATACATAGTGGAACAGCATTTACAAGGTCCGCTGAAGAGTAACTAACTCGTGACCACTGAACCTGTAAAAGCAGGTCACACCACACAGCTGTGACCACTAGAGCATGTTGGCCGGATGCTGCAGTCATCTGACTTCACCAGTTGTTATTACTTGTGAAGGTTTACCAGTTTGACAGATGAAACAAGCAACACCCCTCCTTTTCTTCGTATACTTCTTTCATTGTATGAACTGAGATTTCAGAGGTTATAGTTAGCTGGGATGGGGATTCAGTGCCTCACTCAAGAACACCGATCTTGTGTATTATGTATGTCTCAGTGTGGATTTCGTACCATGGAGAATACATTGTTCAAAGCCCAAAAATCGGAACTTGGCACTGGAGCAAAAATATCTGGCCCTTCTCATCACTCTTGATCTTCGTGTAGTTTACATGGTTCTTTCTCATGACAAGAACAAACAAAGATCTTCGAAGATGAAAAGATTAAAGGACACAGTCCAAAGGCTTTCAAACTTCAAAGTGAGAGAAAAGGATGTCTCAGGACTTTAAAGTACGGGTTCATGCGTCACTTCTCCCCAGGGATTAATCAAATAAGTACATACAGTCTATCAATTTAACGCTTTCCGATTTTACCCTGGGTAATTGGCAGCTGGTCAGGTGTGCCCTTTCTGTCTCATTAAAAACGCAAAACATATAGAATTCACACCAGTCTTACTTAGCCTGGTTCCACGCTTCTGAAGTGCTGTGTGCCACATCCTTCTTTTTCTGTCACCAATTTTAAGTAAATCATGGGGTGAAACAAAAGAGCTGTCCAGTCCTATTATCATATTACATGTTATTGTCTCTGCAAGACTGTACTTAGTCAAGCTGCTTCTACGGTGCGTTCCATTTGAACTGGGAAGTCGAAATGTCTGAGTTCAGCAATTTCAACCGAAAGTCCCCGTGAAGTCAGATTTCCGACTCGGAAAGTCCCCAAAATCCGTAACAGTTGTTGTTTATTAGCAGTTCTGTCTTATTTGTGTCTCTTGCAAACAGTACTGTCCAATTTCTCTCGTGACCTGCTCCTTCAAAGTTTCTATGCACAGAATACCACAATATGCGTTGTTATCAACTGGTGTTGCTAACAATGGCTAACATGTTGATGTTTAGTGGATATAATGTTTACTATGTTAAGTGTCTTAGTGTAGCATTTTAGCACATCAGTAGCATGGAATATCATTAGTATTTCACAAGCAAAAATTTTTTTGGGTTCACCAACATCATTAGAAGTCATTCTCTTGGGAACATTAAGGTCTGTTAAAAAATTTACCATGATTCATCTGATATTTGTTGAGATATTTTAGTCCAGACCAAAATGGTGCACTTACCAGCTGACAAAGAGCTACGTTGCTAGCATGGCTAATAACTAAGTAAAAACGATTGTCAGGTGCCAATATTTAGTGCTGTTATGCTTGAGCTACTGGGAGTCATCCAGGTGCTGCTGAAACAAGCTGCCTGGTCAAAAGGATGTCAGGATGTCTGTCTGCTCTGTTTTCTTTTTGAATTGATGAATCTCTCTGCAACACAACAGCTCACTGAATTTCTCAAAGCCAAAACAAGAATCTATTTCTGCAGCATTGTTTGCCGAAACATGAATAAAATATACAGGTGAAGTATCCCTCCATTGCTTTTTTCGTATCTAGGGAAATCAGCACATTTTATTTGTGTTCATTGTGGGGTTTTGATATTTGATAATTACTTAGACGTACAATAGAAGTGTGTGTGTATGTGTAAATGGGTTACATGGCATTATTTGTTCTCCCATGTGAGATGAGTAATTAGCACCATGTCTCCTCTCTTGTCCTCCCTCTTTGTGTCTAGACTTGGACAACAGTGATGCCAACGAGAGACTGAAGTTCAGCATACTCAAGAGACTCCCTGAGGTACTTCTGCGTATGTGTGTGTGGCCAGATATGAGGTTTTTCATGCAGGGCCAGGAGAGTTTCGATTAGTTTTTCTAACTGGGAAAGATTAAAGGAGCCCACTCAACCATTTCTTTCTGGCATAATAGCTCCAAAAATTAACCCGTGGCATTGTATCAGCTGTCCAAATCACGAGATGTGAAGTGTGCAAATGTACCAGAACATGGCCGAGGTGAATTTTCTCAGGCTGGATGGTACCGGGAGTACAACAATGCATGAGGCTATTATAATCCCATCTATTATGAGGGGGAAGTTTTGATCTTTTCTCGAATGGTTTTCTCCCCACTTCCCATTCTGGTCCAATTAAGAGTTTGAAGTTATTTTAGGTCTCATCTCCCTCAAGCCAGCCTCAAGCCAATCACAAAGCACTTGTGTAACTGGCTGGTTTGTGTATGTGTGTCTGTGTGTGTGTGTGTGTGTTCGGGAAGGGGTAGTGTAGGTAGTTGTCTACTGAGTCTGTGTTTGTGTGTGTCCCTAACTCTTGTGTAACATCCACGTGTTCCTGTCTGGGTACAGTATATTTCTTTTGTAGCTGTGCGCGCATGTACGCTTGCATGCGTGTGTGTGTGTGTGTGTGTGTGTGTGTGTGTGTGTGTGTTCCGTCCGCATTGTGATCAGAGGAATGTTGAGTGTTTAGTGTTTCTGTTCCGTTTCCTGCCCATCAGACGTTTGTTGGGCCGAGTTTGGCAGGCAGGAGAGATTTAGCAGGTACAACACACAAACTCCCACAGAGTTTGAAAACAGGAGGTGTAGCGCCAAATCGCTTGACCGAAGCCAGCACCCCCATAATTCCCATTTTGTGTTTGTTTATCCAATAGACTATAAAATGCAGACAAAGCCACTGTGATGTCACCCATTGGTTTCTGAAGAGCCATTGTGAAACTCAGTGCGGGTGGCTCTGGCCGTCGCCGTCTTGGCAGTGCTCAACTCTGCCTAACTTGCAGATAATACAAAAATGGGCAAACAGTTGGAGAGTGGTTGGAGCTGAATGAAGCTTGCTTACTGAAAAATGACCCTCTAGCTAAAAGCTACCAAGCTAGCTGCGGTCACAAAGAAAGACAAGTGGATTGCTCTTGATGTTACTCCAGTAGTTCTGTTAGTCTTTTCTTTTTTCCATCTCCTCTCTTTACGTCAATGCACCTTCCTGTTTACTGCTGTAGAGGTAAAGCTTCATATCAAACTTCCTAAAACAGGCATCCCTACGCTATACTAATATTTACAATATTTCAAGCTCAGTAACAGCTAGGTGTAAATGTTCTGTAGCTAACTGAGTTTGCTTAGAAAACTCATGTCTGCTAGCTAGTATATGACTTGTATAGAGTACCTGGTTGTGCTTGTCTAAACTTGGTTCTCCTCACCACTGATCTTTGCACAATCTGTAATGATTCATTCAAGCACGCAGCAGCATCTCTCTCTATAACCTTGGCAGCAGGTTGGAGCTGGACGGCATCCCTGAGGAAAAGCTGCGTTTGGGTACTGTCAGTCACACCTGTAATCTTTGTTTGCTTAAGTGTTATTTATGACCATGGTGTTCATTTGAACGCACTGAAAAATGAGGTTTCTCTGGAAGCCCTCATTAGCAGTCAACTCCTCTACAATGGTTTGGAGTTTCAGTTGGCAAAATGGAAAGGAACAGATGTTCACATGCTTCAGGGATAATTTTTATTCATGACAACATTCGCTACATGCCTAAAATGTAAACTCTATTGTGTGTGTGTGTGTGTGTGTGTGTGTGTGTGTGTGTGTGTGTGTAGCCTATGGAGCAGAGGATCTACCATATGTGGGACCATCCTGTCAGCTCAGCTTCAATCTCCAGAGATTATGTCAGGACTCTGCTGGAGAAACACAACAAAAACAAGGTAATGCAGTGCAGTGTGACACACATGCTGCGCAGAGTACATACCTCTCTCTCTTGTAGCACTGCAACTAGCTAACAAGCAATAAGGAAATTCTCCCAGATGTGAATGTAAAATAAAACATTTACTGTTGAAATTATCAACTGAGTCCACTGCCATGCTAACAGGCTCGCCACAGCAATGCTTTGAGTTAAATGCTGATGTCGGCACGCTACTTTGCTCACACGGACCATGCTTACATGATAATGTTCCACTGGGTTAATGTTTACCAGGCTTACTATCTTAGTTTTGCATTCCAGAATGCTAACATTCGGTAATGAGCAATTAGGTCAATTAAAAAAATTGAATTGAATTGAATTGAACTGTCATTTGGAAAAAAAATGTCTCTTTGCGTTTTAAAGGATCCCACTGCTTTTCTTGGAATACCCGCCCTACTCCACCTATTTGTTGCCCTTGTTGGTTGGGTTCTCTACACTTGACTTGAACCATTAACTCAGTCAGCTCTCATTGTTTGTTCTTTTTGCTGTGCTGATACAGCGGTTTATGAACTGTATCTTCCCAGTAAAGAAATCAGCCTCTTTGAGCTGCTTATCTCTGGGTCACTCTTCTTCCAGAGTATCCTGTGTGTCTCTGGGCTGGGCGAGGGGGACAGGCATAGAGTAGGCTACCACTGGTCCGCTCTGCGGAAACCCGTCCTGTCCGTTCTGCCAAGCCCAGAGAGAGGTTGGTGTGTTTACCTGGGAAACAACAGCGTAGAATCTGCTGTATCAGCTCCGCCCCTGGCTGTTTGTTCTAGAAACCCAGAAAAACACTGATTAATTTTTTTAGTTTATTTGATGAGAAGAAGGCACCAGTCTAGCGTGTTTCTCTCCTTCTCTTATTGAAAAAATGACACAAGCCAATCAGAGGAGTCGCAGAGTGTCTTGCAAGTAAAGCATTCACAGTACAATAATGCGTCCCCTTCGGCTCTGTTAAATTAGCTACATTAGATTAGAGTTATTGTCACTGTTGCCACATAAGTAATCTTTCCAGAAGTGTTAACTCCAGAGAAAGGTGCCTTTTTCTGCAGTGTTGCACTTACAGTCCTCCTTGGCCTTCATTAAATATATTTAAACAATGACCCCAGCTATACAGCTAACGCAGTATCTATCACTTCCTGATGCTATTGCCCATTTTTAGTCAGCTAATTGGCCAGCGCACTGGCATGGAGAGCCAGTGGCACTCCAGCGCAGTGACAGCTAAGAATGTATGGCTGCCCTTAAAAGTTAAACAGCAGCCAACTTTATCCATAAGAGGGAATGAGTGAGTCAAGGTGAGCAGTATCTAGAATTTGCTGCAGATTTGTCTCAACTGTGTGCACGCCGGAAAAAAGCTGCAGAACCCGCAGTTATGTTTTTGCTTTTCCTTCCTCCTCAGGGATTTGCATTCACCGGCAGAGACAAGCCAGGCTTCAGACCTGAGTTTCTGCCTCTTACCTACCTGGCAAAAATACTTTCTGATATAGAGGAACAAGGTAGTGTATGAACGTGTGTGTGTGTTTGTGTGTGTGTGTATCCTGCCTTTGGAGGATTAAGACAGAAATTGTGTGTTTATGTGCGTGCTTGGTCAGAACTCAGCAGTCTCCGTCATGAAGGAGCAAGAAAGGAAGTGTGTGGTTGTTCTGTGGCGTTCTATAAGAAGCCGCATCTCTCCCTAACTCCTCTTTCCTGTGCTGCAGCTCTGAACCCTTTCGAGGAGCAGGAGAACGTGGACGCCAGGTTCGTGGAGGAGACAGCTCTGAAACAGACACTAATACTGCTGGGCTTTGAGGAGAAATGAAGGATGGGGATGGGAAGAGGAAGGAGCTGGAGAGGGACAGGGGGATGGATGGATGGATGGGGGGGTGAGATGAGGGGGAAAATGTGTTTGAGAGAAGAGTCATCATTGACTGGGCCTTGAGGACAAGTAACGGCTGGGTGGGTGATGGAGGGTGAGACGTGAAAGATGAATGAAGAGATTGAAAGGCAGAGCTCTCATAAACAACAATTTCATGACAAATTAGGGTGGGGACGGAGGGATAGATGGGTGGAGACGCCCAGGAAAGGAAAGATGAAGTAGGAGGCTGGCTGGCTGGAAAAAAAGAGATGCGATGCAAGAGAGAGAGAGAGAGAGAAAAATGTAATGCAGCACCTTTTTTTAACACAGCTCAACGATAGACGAACAGAATAAAAATCAAAACACAATAGGGAACGCGGTTAGATTCTTTAATTCAATTTGGAGGAACATACTTTTCGGATTTTGAGTGAAAATCAATAACGGCAGGCAGCTATTTATACAAACTCGTATTTCTTTAACAATTCTCTCCACAACGTCTCCACTTTCTCCCAAACAATTTATGAACCTCGACGTCAAATACGCCAAACGGTATTTATAAATCAAACGCGCTTGTTTATCCTCCTGTGCTTCCTGTAACGCCCGCTGCACCCCATCAACGTGATTACATGCTGACAAAAGCTCCGACAGACGGAGCTGCTCGGTGCGGCCGGTCAGCTGCTGCTCTGCATTCAATTGGATTTTAACAATGACTTATACAGAATCTATGCAGCTGAATGGCTCAGCGAGACTGAGTGGCACTTAGAAAGACCGGGTATTAAGACGTTGTAAACGGAATGGACAAATGATCTCTTACTCTTCATAGGAAGTACACTAATAACATATTAAGTTCTCAAAGAAAAGAAGATGGGATAAAAGGATAATCAGTTTGAGACAACAGAGATGCAGATTCATTAGCCAAATTGTCTCCAACCAAATATCAGGTTTGTTGCTTGAAACTTTCTTGATAAAAAACAAGGAATTCCCATTCTGTGAAAGAAGACAGTTATTCTTACAGTATGATACCCTATGTTTAGAAAAATAAATACACATTCCTGCAAATTTCATAGCCGAAGTTCTTAAATGATGAGCAGCTGTCTGTAGCTGAGCGACCATTCAAGAACTTTGGCTAACAAATAGTCCAAAACTGGCTTCATTTTTGGAAGTGGGACTACGTATTTGTCGGTCAAAGTGATGCCATGTGTCGAGACATATAAACACACATTCCTACAAATGTATCTGCCAAGTCTTTAAATGTTCAGATTTGTCCAACCTTTGCCAACTAAAATAGTCTGAAAGGAGCAAAATCTGGATTCAAAGTGAGACTTGAGATACTACATAACTAATGGCTGATGTTAGCTGCTGGTAGCAAACGTGTTACTGTCATCTGTAAGAGCAGATTAAGTTATATTGTCTCTCTTTAAACCAGACAGATCAGAGAATCGGGAAGAGGAATATAAATTTGACAAGATATAGCTACATTTGGTACTAAGAAAGTATTGATACCCAGCCTTACACATGAGGGGAAATGGTAGACAGTAACTTTACTTTGCAGAAATCAGTATACAATATGCTTTACAGGCTATAAAATCCAATGAGACAGTACAGGATGAGTAATAAAGACAACACTTAGGTGTGTGTCTGTGTGTGTAGGAAGACTGAGTCACATCCAATATCTGGTTCGTATATTCTGCTCATGTGCCATCAATCTTCAGCGAGCTCTTACTGTAAGCAGAGACATTCTTTGGTAGCGGAGGTGTGTGGGCGTGTGGCATGTGTTCACCATCCAAGTGTCTGAATGTTGGCGCACTCTGAGACTTAATGAGGGAAATTATTTACATATCATGTCACGCTACGATTTGAGATATTACAAAAACATTCCTCTGAACAAAAAGGGATTATTTAATCACTCATCAAAAACGTTCTGTATAATATATTGTGAATAAATCCTTTTTTTTCCTGTTTTTTTTGCAACTCGACTGTATTCTTCTTCTCCTTCACTGTCTCGTTTTTCAAGAGCGTGGTGTACGGAGTAAGCTGTGCGGCAACAGGTCCTGGCACACGCCGTTTCCGATGACTTTCCTTTGAACCCTGAACAATTGCGAGCCAGTTGCGCCGTGGATGCCCTCGAGGTAATTTGGAAAATGATCTCACTCGCAGTCCAATAGCAATAGAAAGGAAGTGGGCGCTCAGATTTTTCTTGACAATAACTGAGTGTTTTGGACAGACTCAGCGAGGGTTCCACGGAAATAAACCCATGGTCAGTCATCGTACTTCGCTGAGTCACGTTTACCAAGAACATCATGCTTTTTATACGAGTTAGCCAAATTGCGCAATTTCTGTTTAACCATGTGCTGTACCACCTTGGTACCAGCCGTCTTGATTTATTCCTCTTCTGGGTAAATGTCTCTATAAAAATGTAAATAAATCGCTGGCCCCCTCCACCTGATTGCCTCCTCCACACTCTGTTATGCAGTCAGTGTTATGTAGCCAGCTAATAAGCACAAACAGTCAGGGGCTAAGTTTATCTGACAGCTCTCACCATCAGTTTGTGGTGGATGATCACACACACGCATCCCATCACTGGGTGGACAGGGCTGCCTTAAAATCAGATAAACTCAAACCTGCTGCCGCCTTGAACCTTTTTTTATTTATTTATTTATTTTTTAAAGAAGTCGGCTCTCACACTGCGCATTGCAAACTAAGCTTACACCAGTTGTGCTCAAAACTTTTTCGTCAGATCAGTTCAAGATGAGTTCAAGTGCACCGTCATGTAACAGTTCATCTATTTCTTAAGATACAAGTTATTCAACCACAGCTGTTTCAACCTTTTATCCATCACTTCCAGCAGTGTTTAAACTGTTCCAACTGTGTATACTTACTTTTATTTAATCAGTTAATCCATTAATATCCAGTTTTGGCTAATTAGCCTATTATTGTTTAGGCTAATCTTTACATTTGGCTTGCGCTAAACTGTTTACCCACTACTGTGAGCTTACTGTTTAAACTGTCTGTCAAGTTTTAATGTATTTTAACAGTTTAAGTCACTTTTAGCTAATTATTTAGAATGTTTTTTTCTTGATTTAAGTTAACTTTCTATCCATTTTGAGTTAGGTTAATTTTAGCTGATTATTTAATATGTCCATTACTGTAAGCTAACCCTTTTAACTGTCTATCAAGTTTTAATTAATAATTATTTAAACTGTTTATATGTTTCTTTTAGCTAATTAGTTAACATTTATCCTCTTGGCTACTTTAAGATAACCGTTTCAGTCATGTATCCACTTTAAACTAATCAATCTGTTTAATTGTTTAGGCTAATATTTACTTTTAGCAAACAACTGATCCATTAACTCACTTTTTAAGCTTGTTATTTTCAACGGTTCATGCGACAGTTTCAACTTTTTATCCATTAACTTACTTTCAGCTAAGTATTTAAACTGTGTTTTCTTATTATTTAAAAAATACTTTTAGCTAAATTTAGTCCTTCAGCAATTTCAACTGTTAACCACACCAATTTTTTGGTCTATCTGGATGTTTATTTTCCCCCTTGACAGCAATATGTCTCCATACTTTTTGATCAAAGTATGATCTTTTATGTATTTAAATGAGTTGAATGAGCCACCAGCACCCCTGAACAACTGCCTATGTACAGAAGTAGCTGAGCATCACAGATGTATCATTGTTATGGATGCTATGAACTTTGGTTTAGTACAAGCTTCAAGACACACTCACTAAACAACAGATACAATGACTTACGGTAACTTTTTAGAAGCTTCAAGAGCAAGCGACTTTGTTTTTTGTCACTCAGATAACCACCTCTGAACTTCCTACCTCAGTTAAAGCTCCACTTTCATCCATTTCTTTTCCTTCTAACTCTCCTCTGCTGCCTTTTCTGGTTCCCTTATCATTTATATTCTCCTCTCTCGTAATTCCCTATGCTCTTTCATTGCCCGGTCTCTCCTCTCTGTATTTACATTTATCATTTCAGGCATTAAGCGGGCGCTCTTAGCCCAGCTTAGAGCCTAAAACCCACTGCAATTCATTCATCAGCTGCGAGATTACAAGTGTGGCAGACGAGCCTGAGGAATATGCCGAAATATTCCAGCGTCCCTGAGCGTGAGTTAATTCATCTCATTTAAAAGAAAGGTAGTAAAGACGATAAAGACGCGCTGCTAGGAAAGAAAACACAAAGCTTTTTATTGGTGGACATGATGTAACAATACACAAACACATTTTTATCTCTCCCCCGTGTCCTCTGTCCTCCTTTCCACTCTTCTACAGTATTTTGTGTTACTGCAAGCAAGAGTGCACACAAGGTCTATAAAAAAAAAAAGGAAACACGATTACAACCAGATGTAAAACACTCACACGACCAAAACAGCAGTGGTATGCTGGACAGGACACAAGAAGCAGAGAGGAGGAGGAGGGAGCAGCACTGAAGATCAATAAACCTGATAAAAAAGAAAACATCAAAAAAAAAAAAATGTGCATTCACTTTTAGATTTTGTTGATTGAAGTTGAGATGACGTTTTGAAAACCAGCGTGTTGTTTTTCTACATCTCTAAGGGTTTGAGCGTTGGTTTGCGGATGTGTCTCATGTTGGCCCCTGGCTGGGAGGGTTTGAAGGGGGCCTGAGCTCCGTAGGGTTTGGGCAGAGGCAGAGCGCCGTCGCTCTGCGGGATGTACGCGTTGGGACGGGGTTCGGCCGTGGTGTACACTCCGTTAGGCAACTGGATCCACTCCGCTTCTTCAGCCTGCTGTACACACACACACACACACACACACAAGAGGCAGTTTTAATATTTGATGTAAGACTTCCCGACCTTGGACTAAATGGTTTGAATTTGATTTTCTTGAATTTTAATTATGAAATGGAATCATTAATATTGTATTTTTCCTTTTCTTTTTTTAATTCCTTGCAAGGGCACCCGTGTACAGTTAAGTGCACAAGCTCCGAAATCACAAGGCTGATTAAAGTTTCATTACATTTTCATTCGTATTAACTTTAATTGAGAACATTAGAGAAATTAGTGATGTTAGAGATGCTCCAGGTTTGTTATACGGGATGTTTTTGGAATAAAATATCAAGACACAACAAGCCGAGCTTCTCAGATAAAAGCTAGTTTTCTTCATACAAAGAAACATTTCTCACATATTGCATCTTTAAGCACTTTATATATGTGACACTTATAGACTCTTTCTGAAGTACTATTTGTAATAAAGATATACATTACATATATTTATCATAAAATTATCATTCTAATAAGACTGTAATTGGTCTAAATGAAACAAGAGGACCTGTAGCCTGTTAGCTCTAATTATATGACAACACACATCAAACAGGATTATAGAAACTTTCTTTCCCCGTCTAATCAAACTTAAATATGGCCTGTAGAATTCTGACAGTAGCTGACAAAATTGATTTGAACCCAATATGGTTGATGTATCAATCTGTAACCATGGCGGACTCCTGCTGATGGGGGGGGGGGGGTACAAAAAAAATCCTTCAGTGTTGCACACGTCCTCATGACGCCACAGTCCTCCCTTTGACTTTCACCCCACAACAGCATGCAAATGAACTGTGCCGAAATCTCAGAGAGACTTCAAAGAGACGGCGATTTTCTCATGCATATGAACAGTTTATCCGCTGGCATGTGATCTAAGGAGCGCGCACCAAAAAAGAAAAAAAAAGAAAAGAGGAATAATGGCTTGGAATGCATTTAAAAAAAAAAAAAAATTGCTGGAACAGCCGATACATAAACAGGGAAAACCATATTTGTCTTATCGGGTTCGCGAAACACATTTACATTTAAGAAGAAGCTTGAAAAGGGGGCCGGAAAAGTAGGAGCAAACCTTTAAACTCTTCATATACACAGATATTTCAGTTTCTGCAGGTTTTTTTGTGGGTTTTTGGGCCAGCAGCTATAAGCAGGGTGAGAATATAGAGATGAGGATAAGACGCGGCGTGCTGCAGAGAGCTGGACTGGTTTCAGACACAGCTGATCCCTGTATGTGCAGACAGCCTCGGCTTCTGTTTTTCAGCCGCTCTGCCCTTTTGGTCCCTTGCATGTGGTGAAAACTATTCCAGCTCCCACAGAGTTCTCGACTCACTTCCCCGTCTCGCCGTGTGCGTGGTCGGGTACACGGCGGACCCCTTTTGTCCCTCAGAATCTTAATCGATTTCTCGCCCCCGCGTCGACTCCCTCTTTCTTCTTGTCTTTCTCCTCACTGCTTTAATCAATTCCCGACCAGTGATCTTTGGTGTGTGCCCATGTGTTTCTTTACCCTCTCTCTCTCCTCTTTGTCCCTCTGTCTCCTCTTCTTGTCCCGGAGCATCCTCCTCCACTCCTCCTCCATCTCGGGGCACGGTGGCAGGCCCTGCTCCAGCTGCTGTTGGCACCTGTCCATCTGGAAAGACAGGGGCAGCGCGGGGGAAAACATTCACTTTGTATTCCCGTCACCCGGTCCACTCTGCACCCTCCCGGCTCCATTCAATTCTCGCCGCGTCCCCAAAACAGATGGTCGCATTAGTGTCAGAATTCGGGCAAACGTATGCCTCCGCGTTCCCTTCTCGTAGCTGTGTCTGCGGCGCTGCGGGCGTACATCAGCTGCGGGGGCTCTTCAGGTTATTATTAACACTTTTCTTGTGAAACATTTACTAAGCATGTGGGAAATCCTCTCATGTTCAGTAGATGAATTTTTTATCGAGACAGAAGCAGTGAGACTTTCTGCTCATATCATAGTCAGAATCTGAAATACTTAAATAATGACTTAGCTGATGGCTATTTGCCTTCTTTTGAATGTCCAGTGTGTTGGATTTAGGCGGCCGTTGGCAGTAACAGAATATAACATTCATTGTGTTTTCATTATAGTATAATCACCTTAATCTTATTTAAGACTCTGTTTTCGTTACCTTAGGATGACCTTTATATCTACAGAGGGAGCTGGTCCTCTTACAACGGGTCCTCCATGTTGCGCTGCCATGTTTCTATGGTAGCCTTGGAGAGACAAACCAAACGCTGCCTCTACAGACGGCCTTTTCGCATTTTTAGCGGCCACAGTAAGGAGGGGCGAGAAGCAGCAGATTGATTTAGCTTGTGGATAAATACACAACATAGATAAGCTTTAAACAGTACAAAAAGAGGATTAAATTTATGTCCTACATTTAATATTGTCATTTGTTCGCATTTCTTTAAAGTGTTCAGGAAAAAACATCTATATCGCCGTGACAACTTGGAAACTCAAAGAGCTTCAGAGCATCTAAAGAAAGATCAACAAAGACACACAATACAACTACACAAGAGACAAAACATGGCTGCAAGGACATGCAAAACAACTACAGTGCGAATAAATGAGTTCACAATAATGCAAATCAACAAAAAGCAATACAAAACAACAACAAAGACACCATTGCTAAATATGAATCCTGATTCCTTCACGTCCTGTGTTAGCAAGAACTCATTTGCTTTTCACGCATCGTTACTTGTCCTTCATCGACATTGTTCTACTTTTCTGAAACCCGCTGAGTTTTTTTCCCCACTCGTTTATGATTATTGAACATTGTTTTGCCTCCCTGCATTGACCCCCCGATTTGTTTTACTCTGCAAAACAAGCAGAAAGATAAATGGGTTCGAGGTGAAAGACGGGACGCAGTGAGAAATTATCGAGATGCTTTGTGCTCTCTTCGATCGCGGTCAGCGGAGAGTGACAGGCGTAATGGGAACCGCAGTGGGAGGCCGAGGGGAGAATGTGCGGCCGAGATCTGACCTGGTGCTCCTTCTCTTTCATCTCCTGCTGGAGAGACAAAGCGGCCGCTTGCTTCATGGAAAGTTCCGCGGAGACGGCCATCAGACGCTGGTTGGTGTCCATTATGTGAGCTCGAAACTCGTTGAGCTGCGGACACAGACGGATCAGAAGAACTTCACACCGATTGTCGTTCAATATTAACCATCAGGTTCCACTCTAATCTTACCGTACCTCTGGGTGTGTAAAACACAAAATGCATGCGTCTGAGTCGGAGTCGACTTTTGAGCTTAGATTTTTTTTATTCATCTTATTACTACATGAACTGAACCCTGATCTTGAGGCTGTTTTTATAATTGGTGTGTGAGGGAGAGAGAAATACAGACAGTCAAGGAGAGAGGAAGAGGGAGCAGGGGCACCGAGGAAGCTAATGCTCGGTGAACTCCTTGATGCCCGCCCTGCGTGCTCCTCACATGGACCGCACATGCTCTTCGAGCAACGTGTTTGTGAGAGACTCAACTGCGAGTTCTCCGGTGGGTGGATCTCTACCTTCTTTGCCAGCGCGAGTCTGTCCTGTCGGCAGTTTTCCGCCTGCTCGCTGAGTGGCTTCGAGAGCCGGGTCACCTGGTCCACGAGGAGTTCTCTCTCCAGCACCTGCCGCTCTCTCTCGGCTAGTTTCACCTCGAGCTGCAATGAAACACAAATGATTACGGCCTTTTTTTCTCCCCCCCCCCATTACACAGAAAACTTGTCGGGGCTGGACGGCAAATGCACAAACACGTACACACTCCTGTAATGTTGTACCTGCTCAATCTTCTTGACCAGTTCGACAGTCGAGGGGTCTTTGCCTTTCAGCTCCTTGTAATCGACTGTTCGATTGAGACCTTCAAGAGTCTTGTCCCTGGCTTCTGACAGCTGACAAACGGAGAGACAAAAACAAGACTGTAAATACAAATATAGTGCACAGTACAATATAAACTGTACATACAGGCCAAACTGTACTCATAGAGCCACTGTAATGGAAATACAGTTATTTCCCACAGGACAGCCTGCCACAAGTGAATAAGTAAACAAGATAAAATTAAGACATCTAAAATTAGTCTCTATTTGAGGACCTTGTCCTTCAGGCACTTAGGATGCTTATTGCACGGGGGATTTTAAACAATGACGTTCCTCAGCTGACTGCGATGCCCATATAGGAGCCACGTCCCCACGAGGTGACAAGTCAGCCGCAAAATGTGATGAAAGAAACCAACATTTAAAAACCCCACAGGGACTGGACATTCTTTTTTAATATTCTGACATCCCTTAAGTCAACAGAAATAGAAGCGGAGGTAAGGAGGATACACAAGGAAAGCATGAAGAATATGAGTTAAAAGAGCGGAGGGAGACAAAAGACTTTAAAATGAAGGACAGCGCTGGCTGTTTAGATTCAGGCCCCTTTAGCTGACACGAGCTGGCGAATAAGGAGTTTAGAGTGTTGTGCAAGTTAAAAATGTAGCGCTTGTATGATTTATTGATTAGCTGTTTAGAACATTAACATCTAAAAGTTTAATTAAAAGACGCCCTGCGGTGCACTACACTGTAGACCAGTCTATTAATTAGAGTATCCCTCATTTTGTTTGTCTGGTCCTGCAAACAAGTATGCACGCACAGACACAATAGACATCACTGGCCAGTGGCTCCACAATGTTCCACTAATTTACAGGTGGTTGGAATGCATTAAAAGTGCAGCAGTGCGCCATTAAAAAGTCAGAGAAGAAGAAGACTAGAAGCTAGTAACCAACGGTTGTACACAATGCAGGATTTAAAATGTTCAAAAACTTGGCTTTGATGACGCCGTTTCCAATAAAGTCGTAAGACAGAATTCACAGTTGAAATGTCAAAATTCCGAGCTTGCGTTTCAGGTGCAAGACACTAAACAAACAACAAATATGGCCGACTGTGCCTGCACTTTTATTTTCAAGTGATCAAATTTATACTTATACAATATACACTTGGAAATCTATCTAAATATTGCATTTAGTAGCCTAATAAAAACACTGAAGTTCTGCTGCCCCCATGGGTGTTGCCATTGTTGTGTAGATCCGATTGATTTGCACCACATTAACAAGCAGTAACTACGACTTTGCGTGGCTTTGTGTTCTTGTTTTTACTAGCAGGGTTGAAATTTTTTTCGAGCGCCGAGCGTTGGACCTCAAGGACACATGAAATGCCTTTCATTTCACAAGAAAACTTTACTGGACAACTCGAATCTATCAAGAAAGCTGCCAGACAAAAATGCTCCAGCTCCTACAATGTAAGGATTATCTGCTTTTCTCAGTTTGTATCAGTGTTAACCTTGAAGAACAGTCCGGACAAGCGTGTGCCGTTTGTCCCGGCTTTGTTCAAGCAAAGTTATCTTCAGATTCCTGACGTTTGAAAGGACATCAAAATATGTCATACTGAACGGTCTCACAGATAGGAAGAGTTGAATACCTATGTCACATGGGGATTGGTGTTTTTCTCACCCTTACAAGGTACGTAGAGGAACAAGTGTGGCTTGTTGATCTAATGACTATTCAACAAATTCATTAAATTTTATTGCCTAATTGGTCAAAAAATGATTAACACAGTTGTTTTCCCGGTTCACTTTGATATTCACTCTTTCATGTAGATTAAAAAGACAGACAAGTAAGAAGACTCAACCTGTGCAGACAGAAATGAGCAATTAAAGTAGCTACATCTCAGCAAGGAAGTAAATGCAAATACCCATGGCCCCATTATATCAAAATAAAGGCAGTCTTTATGTATGAAAATATATGAAGCTGGGATGATCAAGGAAGCCATGACAGGCATCATAAAAATAGAAAGGAGGAGGAAAAAAAACAACCCCAGATCAGATGACAGAAGAGAGAAACAACCTAAAAGAAAAAAAAAAATGAATAGGCGCCTGGGGAGATTGGAGAATATAAGTGAAGACGCAGTGATTGGATCGACAGCAGAGAGTAAAAGAGAGGAGCGGGGAGGAGTTGAGGAGGAAAAATGTTGTACACAGGCGGTCTGACCTGGCGCGACCTGGCTTATGAAACAACCGCTCCTCTCCACTCAACCATACGGTGTGTGTACGTCCACGCACCCCGCGTACGTTTACATGCCTGTACCTAATGTGAGAGTTTACGTGTCAGCCTTGAAAGACAGCGTGGAACAAAGTGATGATTCCCAGCTTCCCCTCCTCTTTGCGGAAGAGATTAATGCAGCCTCTCTCATGCAGACAGACGGTGAGGCTGATTAAAACCGACTGCGGTGCTCAGCCCCTTTTAAAAGACGCTTCTCCCTGAACGTCATATGACTCGAGCTTCGACTTCATAGTATGACTGCCATGTGATTAAATGGGGGTGTTTGTAAGGCTAAAGTTGGAAGATGCGCAGACGGAAGGGCAGAACAAGTTAAGAGGCTGACAAAGCTGACAGTAAGCAGTTGATAAGCTGAACGGCGGAGACATAGATGAGAGCGGAGCAGATGTACAAGGAGACTGATAAAAGGCTGACAGATAGAAGATAAAGTGAAGAAGAGCAAAGGAGAGACAGCATGAAGGCAACAGTGAGAGAAGGAGGGAGAGATGGGATGTGAAAGCAGACAAGAAAGACGGAATTAGAGAGAGACGGGAGATGTGGAGGAACAGGAATTGGGGCTGACCAACAGGGACAGGGGTTATCTGCAGTTTTCACAGAGAATATGACTTTGACAATCAAGCCTGCGTTCACCATGAAAGGGGGCGAATGCATGTTGAGCGTGCTGACAAACGGAAAATTGTGAAATGACTCCATTTCCCTTCTGAACATGCAAATGGATGGCACCAAACTGTGAATGATCACAGAGACACAATTTTCAATTCTTGCCAGTTTTCGTGTCAGGAAACATGCGGTGCAATTCTGCAGCTACATTTCTCCATTTAGCAGAGGTGCAAACCTCAAGCTCTGTGCGAGCATTTCCCCTGACAGTGACTGACTGACATCTTAGGACCAGCTAACTAGGAGAAGCACTGATGTGCTGCTGACTGGAGCAAATCACAGCTCTCTGCTCCAGCTTACAACTAGAAGTCCTCTTGCGATGGGATCACATCAGTCATCCGACTCATTAGTAGTCATTACTACAAAGCAAGTGAAGTTACGTAACTGCATCTTACATGGTTTTGATGCTAATGCGTAGACAAAATCTGCCCACAGACAAACACGGATGGACAGACAGACATATAAAAACACCCAGCAGAGTTCTTAAAACTGCTTCTGTGGTCTCAAGGACCATGAATGTCAGCCAGGGCAGTAAAGAAGCGGGTGCCACACTTGTATGTCCAGCCCCCTCGCTTGAAACCACGCCCATCTTTGAACTTCACTACACACCTGTTAAGTTTCATGACTGCGTCTTGCATGGTTGCGGCGCCAACAAAACATGTCCGCAGACAAATACTAGAATCGCACTCAGTAGATGACAAACTCTTTGGTGACTGGAGACCACTAATGTATGCAGTGCCATCACAGCAAAAACACAGATCAAATAATAATAACAAAAAAAATTTGAAATTATTTGGCAATTACATCTTTAGTGTAATCACAATCTACATCCTTGGTGTTTGGTTAGACTTGTGTACTGATTTCACCAGCTGGTTCACTGCCATTTAATAACGCAATAAAGAACATTGAGTGCGAAGAAACCTGTTTCTCATTTCTCTCAAAGTGTTGAATAAATATGAACTTCTCAGACGACGCCAGGATCTGCAAATAACCAACGGAGACAAGTGTGTGCCCACTCCTCACTTCTGAATCTGATTGATCTGCGTTCCACCCTCATATGAAACCACCCTGAGCCATTTAAACACTACATGATGGATGGGATACAGCGCGTCTCTGTCACTCTCTTTCTCCTCTCTCCGCTCCTCAATCAATCTTTTCTCTCCTCTGTTGTGGCCTCGGTCTTAACATTTTTATAGCCGTCCTTCTCCCCTCTGTTGCTATGCGCTCGTGTTTGTCTTTCTCTTTGTGTTCATCTGTCTCGGTGTCAGTGTCTCTGTTCTGCCCGCCTGCCTCTCTGTTTTCTTCATCTGACAGTCACGAAGAATTGCTGTTTTCTTGGCTCGTGAACGGCTGTAAAGCATTGTGCGTGTGACAACATCCACGCGGAATACCATTTGCATGTCATCTGCATAAATTTCCGCTTGGTTAATAGTTAGCATGATGGCTTGCAAAAAAACACAATAGATGGCAGGGATGCTTAACAGTGTAATAAAGATAAATAATGACCTTATTTATATACCACTGCTGAAAATTAGGTTACAAAGTGCCTCACAATTAAAAGGGATAAAAGACGAAAAGGGACAGCTCAGTAAAGCAGAAAGGTCAGTAAAGTAAAACAGCAGTAAAGTCATAATCACATTAAGGTTATGTAAGGTTAATTAGCAGAACATGTGAGCAGAGGAGCTGAACTGCACCTTTCATAAGCCCTAAATGAGGAATAAAATTATAATTGAACACAAAATATGCACTTAAAATTTGGCTCCCACATAAGTGTTGGACAGCAGGTCACGTGATATCAGTTAACTGATTCACACATGTAATGTACCTCAGGAGAAAATTCAAGTCAGCTCTTGTTTTTATCTTTCAATGAGAGTACGACCTGCAGCGGGGCCGATTCGGGGAGGTTTAGTGAAAAACATTAAATAAACGGGAAGTGATATGAAAAAATATTAAAAGTTAAAGGGTGTAATATCTTGTGGTAGGAAGAGATTTGAGGGCATTGACTCCGTCAGCCTGAATTCTTCTGGCATATCACTCCGCAGCCTTGAAGCCCCCTGACAACAAAAGCCCTCTCATCCAGTCTCTGGGATACAGGTCCAGAAATACTTATGAGGCGAGAAAGAACCTCAGGCTACATCTCACAAGATATTAAAATAAAAAAAGGTAACCTCGGGGCGGACCACGTATGACCTTAAAAATAATCAGTGCTTGCATACGAGATGGAGATATCACCACAACAGTGAATTTAAGCAGCAAAGGAGATTTTCTCTGTCATTATGCGCTACACTGATTCGAAAAAAGTTGGGACACTGTGCAAAGAAGAAAGTGTTAACTGACAACAGTTTTATGAAGTGTTCCTGAGCCCATGTGGTAACATCATTTCTACAATCACGTTTCCCGTTTCACATGATGAACACCGCCCCATCCTTGGTTGCGAAACACTGAGCCTTTTGAGGATTTCATGATAATATAACCCGTAACCAATTCTGTTTACCTGTTCCAAACAGGTGCTTTTAAGCATTACACAACTTCCAGGGTCTCTTGTTGCCCCAGTTCCAACTTGTTTGAAACGCGCTCCAGGCATCAAATTCAGAACATTTTTACAAAAATGTCTTACATTGATTAGGTGAATGATCTAAAGCCCATGGTGTAAGTGCGTTTAAGGTGTGTCCAACTCCCTGTTGCCGTTTAAACAACAGACAATCTGGGAAATAAGTAAGGTGCATGGCACAAAGGGGTCGTGTTTAACTCCCAATTTCAAATGACCATAGTAGTCGTGGGTGTATTTTGGGAGTAACATAAATTAAACCAGTATGAGTTTCATCGAGTCCTGTCGAGTTGAGGGACAGGGGGTTGCAGGTCGGGAAACTAACAAAGCACTGCGCAAATCACAAAAGGGTCAAAGCAAACTGGTCCCTGGGTGTCTAAAAGTTCGCGGTGGGAATAAAACCCACAGCCACCCGCTGATTCTATCAAAATGATAGACGAACAAAAAAACATTTGACCCATAAATCAAAGGTGAAGTGAAAGTCACTGATCAGGGGGGAAACAAAATGTATAGAAAGAAATCTCAAACACTCAACTCAGACTTTCACCCGAAACAGAAAACACAGAGAGACATCTGATGGTGTTGTCTTCCTGAAAACACACAACCATCTGAACAGGAGAACTGCAGCACTCTTATATAGACTCCCAGCTGACTGATGGCAGCCAGCTGAGGGAGATCATCACAGGTGCGCCCAATAGCTTCTGATTACCTGTAAGCTAGCGCTTGAGAAATCCCTGTTCACATCAGGACCTTGGGGGAATCTCAGCTCTGTCCATAACAATATGTCAGACCAGATGAGCAGATTATCACATTCTGTGATCTCTGATCATTCTGGAATCTTCTGTTGAAATCTCGAGAAGTGGACTTTTTGGTGGTCCAACAAAAAGACATTATCTCTGGACCTGCATTATACTGTAGTGATTACGTTTGGGACATGTCCATACTTTGATTTTGTTTGATTCGTCTGATTAGAGCTGGAGAATTATTGTGTTTTTAGGCAGCAGTGTGAAGAGAAATCAGATTTCAGAGGTGAATTACATAATGACTTTTAAGGTCACACACCCGCCGTGTTGTCACAGTATCAGCCTTTTAGTTTCTGTGCGTTTGCTTTTCCCGCTGTCTCTCTACCTGGCTCACACAGACAATAACACATTCACTTTCACCCCGGTCGCAGTGGGTTTCCCCCGCGGTAATAAGTTCCAGACAATTTGGACGAAGATTTAAGACGGACAGACAAACAATATGACTCACCTCCATAGGGACAGTTGTGGTAAGTCGACCCCACCCTGTTATAAATGCATTACTGACTGTGTTTGGCTTCTATAAATATACATCCTTCTGAATGTTTGTGATCTTCTGAGTGCATGTGACTTTATGTAAGTAGTAAAGCGAGTCGTTAGAGGGCTGCTGAACAATATTTAGATGCTGCTGCAATGGTATCATCACAACCTCACAAATGCCGCACTGATCTGAGTGTGTGCGCGCTGATGCATGCGCAACCTGTATGTGCGTTTTGAGGTGGCGACGTGGCAGCGACTCATAAACAAGTTGTAAATTCAGAATCCGACACCAACCTCTGTTTATTTTGCGGCAATTAAAATTCCTCAGAGCAAATGAAAGCCTCAGAGTATATTGAACTTCAATAGTCTCACAGATGGCCCGATCTATCTTTGTCAGAATTTCCCATCAAAGGGAGGGGGGGGGACTCGTCTGCAACGAACAGATAAACTGGTCACAGATGAATACAAATACACAATATGTATAATAAATCGACAGCAAGGCAGCTGCATGGAAATTGAACCCGCATAGAAAATGAATTCTCTGGGAGAATGAATCGAGCTGGCGAGCCTCCTGCAATAGGAGAGACCCCAGTGATTCACTTCCCGTACCCAGGGGAGCTGGATGGCTCTGCGAGGGAAAACAGCGATTTAGAAAATGATTTGCTGTTTACACACAGAGGAGAGGGGAGAGATGGGGAACGAGTGGATGGCTGGATGACTGCATGGGTGGATGAACAGAAGCGATTCACTAAATAAGGGGTGCAACTGTTGGCTGTTAGAAAGTTCCAGAAGTCACATGTGCCAAGACTGATGACTATAACGATAACTACATATGGATTGCATATGAAGTGCTCTCGCTGGAGTGTGCGGTGGAATCCATACTGCAACTATAATGAGGAGGACAGTGGGGACCTGTATCGTTGGGGTCACTTTCAGAGCAATGAAAAAGGTCTTTAGCGCTGGTGGAAGTTTGTTTTTGTCTTTGCCGATGTTCTTTATGACGATCACCAAGGCAACCAGTGTTGGTCACGTCACTTTCAAAAAGTAATTAGTTATACTTACTAGTTACTTCTCCCAAAAAAGTGACTAAGTTAGTAACGGAATTACTCCAATATAAAAGTAATTAGTTACCAGGAAAAGTAACTCTTGCTTTACTTTCTTTTCTTCCCCTTTTGAGCTTGGCATTGATTTTAATGTACTCTGCATCTATGTATTTAGAAAATGTCTTTCTGCATGGCAGACCGGCACCTGCTCTCCCTGGTATTTAGCCAATGAAGGAGTCTGAGTCAGCTGTTGATAACGGGAGCATGTTCTCAACAACATACCTGCCTATCATTGCATTCAGTTCAGTCTGTGTCACAAGTTTTAGTGAAGCTGGAGCAGAAACATCCAGCTTTAGCTGCTCGGACGGCTCCATGTCCTTCTGTGTTAGCAGAGCTCATGTTAGCCACACCTGCTATCATCATCAACAGTGTCAACAACGGAGTTTTTGGCCACTAGTGTCGTAGAAGCGCGTGCAGTTGAGAGATGCTTCATTAGATTAGAGTTGCTTAAAACGGACGTGGACAAAGGAGGTTAAAGTGGTGTCTGTACTTCCACTTTGAAAACGTAAACTTTCCCTCTGGACTCGCCATTTCTGCAGCTCACCTCTGCTAGTTTGTGCGTGCGAGGCTGTGTGGCTCGTGTGTAAACCGAACACAGCCTCTGATTGGCTTATGAACTCTCACTCTACCTTAGAGAGCCAATCATCACCTCTGCGGTTGTCCTGCCCCTCCCTCCTGCCTCACTGGAGAAAAATAAAGCAGCCCTGCTGCTTCGGTGGCTGAGAGCCAAGTCGGATGACAACAGCTTCAATGAGAAACTTCAATTTGTAACGCGCCACATTTTATAGTCGGTAACGGTAACAGTAACGGCGTTGTAATGATGGGAAAAGTAATTCATTAGATTACTCCATTACTGAAAAAATAACACCGTTAGTAACGCCGTTATACTTAAACGCTGTTACTCCCAAAACTGAAGACAACTGACACTGACTCATAAAAATATGAATAAAATTTGTCTTCAAAAGATGCCAACTCTTGTAACAGTCAGTACGTTTACATGCACAGCTTAGTCGGATTACAGCCATAGTTCGACTATGCTACTCAGTCGGACAACTGCAATTGAGTATACATGCCGGTGAGTAAATCGAGTTATTGGCCGAAATATGTCATACCCCGTTACGATAGCTGGCGCTGTACCCATTTCAACTAGTGGTAATAGAGCCACCTCCGGCTGACCTCTTTATGTCACCAGCAACAACAAACTCTGCCTCGGCATTCGAGAAAGATGGCGTACAAAGAGCAAGACAAAGCTACATCTTTGTACATTTCGTATATGGTGTACATGATAATTACACAAACTAAATGCACAATGGCGCTCTTACTATCTAGGTGTTTTAATTCGACTAGAATAATACGATCCGGTCCGATTTTAGTCAGACTAAGGTGTATACATGCATCTTAAAAATCCGATCATAGTCAGACTAACCCAATAATTCGGTTTTCTTGAGTGTCGTGTAAACGCACTGAGTGTCGGAATCTCCATTCTTCTCTCGTCATTTGTGAGCCTATATCTCTCTGGCTTCATATTTGTTTCCCTGCAAAATGTCAGCAGTTCATCAGGTCATCAATATCCTTTTTCCGAAGCCGTTTACAGAGTGTTATGATTCATAATAGTCTTCGTTCTTTGTCTGGATGTGCGTTGAGGCTGCACTCAACAGTAAAAGTGCTGCTGTGCTTACGGTCAACATGCTAACATGCCCAAAATGACAATGTTAACATGCTGACATTTAGCAGATACAATGTTCACCATATTTTACAATATGAAATTTGATAACTTGACAAAAACTCAACATACAACTGAGCTTATGGGAATGTCATTAAGTCTCTGGGTACAAAATCAACCAATGTCTTAGGAAAATTGACCTGAAGGTGGTGCTTAATAAAAAAGCTTGAATAGCATGAATGACGAGTGAAATTATGGCTGTTGCTATGGATTCATTTCCCCTGCATTGATTTAGGGTGGCTCAACAGCCCAGTGTTTGGTATTGGCGTCTTTTTTGTGTTTGTTTTTGTAAATCGCTTTGTGACGGTAACAGAGGGATGGTTTTTCATCCTAATACAATGTTTCATCTCCTTACGTGGTTGTCACTCTCTCTCTCTCTCTCTCTCTTCCTGCCTCCTTGGTCTGCCGGTGAGCCACGGGTCATGAACGCCACAGCTGTAGCAAATTAGGACAATTAGGGGACCAGTCTGTGTTTCCAGTTGGGAGTTCTAGAGCGAGCGAGGCGGAGGCTACGTGGCTTTCTTCTGTGTGGTATTATAATCCTGAGAAAATGTCGATCCCGTGCGGGACGCCATTGTACTCGTAATTCTGCGAACTGGGGGGTATTGACTGGAAGAGAGAGAATAATGCCGCCACTGCTGTGTTGAGTCTCTGGGACATTTTTCCTTTTATTTTCTGTGCAAGAATACTAATGCAAGCTACTTTTGGTTGATTTTACAGTTGTAGTTTTGTACAAGACGTAATCTCATACAGTTTTGTCTGTTGCTTGCCCTCCCCTGTGGGTGACTTGAAAATAACGCATTTTAAAATTTTTACTGTTATCGAGAATGCCTTACTGAAAAAACAGAAATGTCGATCATCAAAATCATTAGGATTTATCCCCCGTGGATCGTGCTGTCAATAGCTGTCAGGATATTTCAGTCTGGACCAAAGCTTTGGACTGACCAACTGGCAGTCATTTCCAGCCATGGAGTGCAAAAAGGACAGAAGGTAGGAATGTACCGTATCTTCAGCCAAACACAAGGTCAGCCAGAAAAGAAAGGCGAGAAGAGAAAAATGGGAGCATGGACAGGAGAGTGGAAGGGACTTTCTAGTAAAATAAGATACTCCCAATGAAACAAAACGCCTAAGAATGTCTCGAGGGAGCAATAAAAGGAAGGATGGGTGAGGAGGAAACGAGTAAAGAAACTAATGATGACAGGAAACAACAGAAAAAAAGGGCGAAAGACAAAAGATGGCACCAACAAGGCTTCTTGTAGCAAATGATAAACAGCAGAAGGAGTCAACAGATGGAGAAAATGGAAAGGGGCGTTTAAAAAAAAAAAAAAAAAAAGGCAGCACATGGTGGAGTCTGTTCCAACGCTGTGTTCATCCAAAAGAGCACAAGACTCAGAAGAGAAAAGTCTGGTCAAAACCAGTCACTCTGATCCCGAGCAGCAACACACCCAATCCCACGACGCAGACACTGGCAGGGAAACTCAGCATGTATGTGTGTGTGTGTTTGTGTTGCCTCTCTCGAATCTCTATCCTTCTATGCGCCTGTCACTTGATGTATTGAAAAAAGTTGCTTGTTTGTGTTTGCATGTTATTTATTCATGTGCGTCTCTGTGAAACTTGTGCGCTGTGAGGTTGTTTGGGTCTGTCCCCCTCGGTTTGGATCTTCGTCTCCTTTCTGCATGTTCGTCTGCAGAGTTTAGCTCGCGAAAAGTTGTGATTCTGTGTCTGTTTAAACCAATGAGGATGTTAACCACTTCAAGAAAACAACACCTCTGAAAAGAAGGCTGAAACTGACCACTTTTGATGGGTGAAAACACAATACTTTCTTACAAAAATGCTTTATTTTCAAAGCCTTGGATGGGGAAGTCATGAAGAGTTTGCCCAGACTTTGCAGAATATCTGGAGTTTGGTCAAAATACATATTTTTCTGATAGTAACTGTAAGCAAAGTAGAAAATGATCGCTGAGTTTGTTCATCAGATTAAAAAGAAAGCCTGGAATATTATAATAGAGCTGCTCAAAAGTCTCATTATACGCTGGAGCTTTGAAAGTAGTTGTGTTGTGCTCATTAGCAACGTTGTTAAGTGAATCTGAATGTTTTTAAGTCCCGTCCTGTGGAGCTTGTTATCAACTGTTCTTTGTGGTTTTCCCCTAACTTGACAAAGACACACATACCGCTGAACAATAGTCTGGAATACCTTCAACCCAGACAGCTCACGTGTACACACAATCATCTGCTTCTAAGATCCTTTGAGGACTCTCATTGACATCACATAAATCATACAAATGTCCGAATTTGTAATTTTCACAGGGTAAGGAACACACACACACTTTGCCGGGAATGGCCTAAAGCACTATTGGATAAATTCTCTGGCTTGGACATGCATAAACGCACACAGAATTTGCAAGACGATTCCAAAGAAAATCTTGCAGACAAACAATATTTTCAGTTTTATCATCCGATCGCACCGGGAAGAGCTAATTGACAGGCCTAACTGCTTCCAGATAGGATTCTCAATCTCATAACTGCGGCCACATTCTCATGTTGTCGAGTTTCAAGCTGTGATGGGACACTGTGGAAATGTGGACAGCAGTATACTGAAGGCAAAATTGGCACAAAATCAGCAGACAAACTGCAGGGGAGATATACAAAACAATAACACAAGCTTCTGCGATGCTCATTCAGCGCAATAATAATCCACCTGGAGGAGGCCCTAACACTAGCCCTTGCAAAAAAAAAAAAAAGAAAAGACAAGGAGCACGTAACAGGTCTAAAGTGCACCTGCACTTTGCTGTGATTTTCGGAAAACTTGGCAGCAGCGTCTATTCAATGTTTTTATTTTCTCGCTGGCGAGGAACGAGAAAGGACGGAGAGAAAGGAGGAGTGGGCGTTAGGAGACTGTCACCAGGACACTGTTCACACAGTAGAAAAAGAATTTAATGAATGATTTCCATGAGACATGTCTATAACCCATCCTCAACAATTTTTAAGTACACACAGATCTTTCCACCCACAAGGTTTTCAAGTAATTAGTGTGCATTCTTAAAGTTTAGTGGATTTTCTTCTTTTGTTTAAGTTTTCTTCGTCAATAATAGGTAGACTGAGAGGAAGTTTAGATGTTCAAAGACGAAACTGATGTTTGTGTTAGGATGTGTTTCAGTTTATGTTGGTGTACTTCTCCCACCTCTATCTGCAGCGTGGCGATCTCTTTCTCCAACCTTTTCATCAGGGGCCCCTCCTTCTTCATCAGGTCTATCTGTCTCTTCTCCTCATTAATCTCCAACTGTAAATCCCTCATCTCCTTCTCCATCGTCTCCAGCCCCACGTTGCCCTTATTGATGGCTGCCTCCTGGACGTTCACCTTTTCATAGCAGTTGAGTAACACCTCTTCATGCTCCAGGAGCTGAATGCCACTGTAGGTGACACAGGCAAACATTATTTAGCAAATGTAGTTTAAATCCTGTACTTGAATTCATGATGTAAAACTCCAAATTACACGTACAGAAAATTGCGACGCTGGATGGCCGTTTCATGATTCTTGTTTATTTCCAGAAGGGCTTCCTCCTGGGCGTTGATCATGTGTGTGAGCTTCATCAGCTCCAGCTTGTTGTCCTCACACTCCTGAGTAATCTGACTGTGCTTCCAGGAAACCTAGAAAATATGTAAAAGGTTTTTTTTTGTTTTAGCATACAATTGTCCGAATACGCCTAATTGCTTATTGCTGATTTTAGGAATTAACCTCAATCTTATTGTCTGATCACGAACTGCACATATTTGACTGCAACATTTGTTTGGCACATGTTTACCTTTTAACTGCGATGGAATGCCTCCACTTAATGGTGCTAGGCAATGACTTTACAACAACCAAGAAGCAACATCTACAGTAGACGACAAAAGTTCACAAACTGCCGTAAACTCGTGAACTGCGTGTTGCTGCTTAAGTGTCTTATGAAACACAAAGATAAATACAGAGGAAACTGCATGTGGGTTTGCCTTGTTACACTCGAAAGCTTCAAGAACCCTGCTGTTAAAAACGAAAGCAGTTTTGACTCTGTATCTCTGTTCAACTCCACACCCTTGGATCATAATCACTCCTCATAACATCTGTTTATTTAAACTGCTAAACTCATGATACTGGCTTGTGGTGCACCATGTGTTCTGACTGGTCTTATCTTGTGTTTGTGTCTGTATGTGTGCCTGGACCTTGGAGATGTCATTGCGCAGTTTGTCCCTCAGTTTAGAGTTATTAGAGATCTTCATGTGAGCCTTTGTGAGCGATCTGGAAAGAAAAATATCAGAAGCTTGATGATGATGATGACAGATAATAATAATAATTTAAAAAAGAGCCTTATAACTTTTACAAAGAAAGCATTTGTCTATAACAGTATTTCATTATGGATGTTTATGCATTCTTTTCTGCAGTAGTGTTAATAATGCTAATGCTAACATAGACGACCATCAACCCTCTACATAACACACCTGTCCTTGTTGATGACTATGGTACGCTGGATCTCCAGCTCGTTGTCCTGCACTTTCACCTGCTCCCTCAGTTCTGCGACCGTCTGTGAGGCGATCTGCTTCAGCTTGACGTACTTATTCTTCTCTTCCATAATCATGTTGCACAGATTGCAATACTGTGATAATCTAAGTAGAGAAAAACACTCATTAGCAACAAGCTCGGGCTGACAAGAAATTCCATCGTTTACAGTTGACTGTTTTTTTTATTTAGTTTATTTCTCTTCATTTAACATCTCCTTAGCTACTCTAGGATTTAGTTTGTGTAGAATTTATATCCACAGCCAACAACGGTTTTCCATATGCCATTGAAAACATCTGCTCATCTGCTGGGGGATGTGGCTTTATAAAATACTGCAATATTTAAGTAGTGTTGAGAGTCAGTATTTTGCCCAGGCCTAGAGTACTATTAGGCATGCTTAAATTAAAGAATGGATCATAACCATAATGACACCATCTTAATACTGATTAACATAAAAAATGTTTAAATATGAACTAAAAAGTCACGTTGATGTCACAAATTATGCCTGAAACAAAACAGTGTCATGACAAAACTGAAGTCTAATGCAGTGTGACATGTCATTTAATTACCATTTTTCAATAAACAATGCAAGTTGTGAAGAACTATCACAAGTAGAGTTGACGCAATATTTAATTATTATGCTTTGTTTTTGCTTGACTAGATGCAGTTTTCAGATCAGATTCCACGTCGAGTGCAACCAGATAAGACTGTAATCTGTGCTTGTGTGACCCAACAGAACGCACCGTCAGAGACTGCGGTTGTACTGGGTGGTGCCAGACACATTAGTCTGAACGCTGAAGTATGACCAATTAGTAAGTTATGGTTTTCTACCCCTGACAACATGTGCAGATGTCTGAATTAATTGTGATCCCAGCTGTTCCGCAGATCAGAGCAGCCAAACAAATAACCGGGGAATCAATTAACAGAATATTGTAAACAGCAAACAAGTGAGATGCAATGAAGACCGTCGATGTATTGCACAGGTACTAGTTGACCATAGATGCAGGAACAGCACATATTATCTCAACATCATACACAGAAAAAGTAAGAGAGAGGGAGTGAGACTGAGGGACAGGAAACATGAAGACAGTGGAAGAGGGGAAGAATTCTCTGTAACAAACACACTCTTTTATGACACACACGTTTGCATTTAATGATGAGGAAATAAGAAGAGAAAACTGCAGTGACACCTGCGCTGTAGCATTGTGTTCAGCTTGTTGTGGTCCATGATGATCAGGTCTTTTTCTATCAGCTCCTGCTGGATGTGCTGCTTCAGCTGCTGCGGATGGAGTAACACAGGTAAAAAACTACAGTCTCATCACTTCTGTGTGGCTGCGTTTACAGTATGTGCTCACAAACATTAACCTTCAATCAGATTTGTGGCTGTACATTTTCCTGGAGCAGCCTTTTTTTCTGACACTTTCAATACATAAAGGATGAAACAATAAATGAATTAGCTGATCTTGCAGTCCTGGTTTTTTGATTTCTGGGAGCTCACTGATGTATTTTGGTGCTGCTCTTTGTTGATTTAGGTTTTCATTACTTTCTCTGTGAATTCTCATGTCACAAGTAACAAAATAACATACAAAGGGAGTTCAGAACCATTTATGAAAGTCATTTCTGCCTCCTTAGACTCTGACTTCTATTCAACTAAACTAAAATTGTCTACACACTATTTTTTCAAATCATACAGACAGCGGTGACAGTAATATTTGTTAGGGTCTTTTCACTCTTTGAAATACATTTTTTGTCATTTTTGGTTGCTCTCCCGTCCCACTAACCTTCAGAGAGCTTAAAAAATAAACCCTCTTCAGTTCCTCTCTGATGTTTTTGGCACATTTTTTGTGTAAAATATGCAGGTTTATGACTCCTAAAAGCTAGAAAATGCTCTAATAATGACATCAAAACCTACTTTAAAGGTGCACTATGTAGTTTTGGAAAATAAGTTCAAACTCAGAATTTTAATATTAAACAATATTAATGAGGTAATAATCCAAATCCAGTAAATTAAATGAACAAGCTGCTCTCAGAGGCAAAAAAGGTCCCCAGAACATTGTCTGAAGCAAGAAAGGTGGCAGTGTCCACCCAAGACAAAGTAAAACAGTATGAAATTGCGTTGTCCTTTAAGGTCCGTTTGTTTATTCAGTCAAGAAAACAAAGAAAGTTTGTCAAGTTTGTTTACGCATAGAAAAATCCATCGTTTTTCTCCGAAACGACATAGTGCACCTTTGAATGCACCTTTGTACGTGTCTGTGTGTTGGTATTGAACCTCAGCTCTCAGCAGTTCACGGTGCTTCTGGCCTCTCTCCTCGGCTTTGATCTGTGTCAGACATCTGAGGTTATGGAGTTCTTCTCTGAGGCAATTCGACTCCCTCAGCAGCCCCTGAATCATCCCGTACTGCCGCTTCTTCTGGCTCTCCTCCTCGGCTACTGATAGCTGGTTGGGAACACATTAAGCTCCGTTTTCAGTGAAAAAAAAAAATCTCCTGATTACAATTTGACAGCAATTTAAGGGTGACAGCAGAATGGGTCCAAGTGGAGTGAAAGTCCCTTAATACGAGGGAAATGGATAGAGGGCGGATATTGAAACTTTTCTGTGCGGACCTTTCTTCAATGGGGTCATTTAAGTTTTGTCTAACTACGTGACAGGATGATAATGAAACGAGAAATCTCATTTTTCGGTGATAGAAAATCTAAAAATGGGATTAACTTAGAAGGAGTGCAAGTGGTAAGAAGGGGAACTAAGCTAAGATAGACTTGAACACACAATAAACACTCTGCTGTCACAGTTTCAGCAAAAAAAGAAATGACAAGCAAAGATAGATTTGCGAGAGGGCCTCTGAAGTAAACAGCATTACATTTTACAGTTGCTAATGATATTCTGTCAATGCACACACACATTGTTCTCTACCTTTTTTTCAAAGCTGACTTTTAGAGTGTCCACCTCTTTCTGGAGCTCCATCCCTTGCTGAGCGCCCGCTTCACTTTTGGGAACAGCGTCTAACTGGAAATTCGATTCAGAAAGTAAAGTCAGAGTTAAGTCTGTTCAAACAGATCTCACATCTGCTGTAAGTCAGCCCTGCAGCTTAGTGAGAAGCTGTAAAAATGTATGATCACTTGTTTCTCTGGTTGGAGGCCACTGAAAGACAAGAGCACACGTACTCAGTACAGAATTACCAAACTTAAGATCAAATACAGTTTGTGCATATTCAAACCCACATTAAACATTGACTGCAAAATAATTAATGCTATATATCAGAGTTTCCCCCTGAGGTCTCTCTTATAGCTGTTAGATCCAGTGACACTCAGACTGTTCACTGAAGCGCATTAAAAACCGAATGCTTTAAGGCGCTGAGATTGCCCTTCTCTGCAGGGTTGCCGAGCCTTGTGTCCAGTGGTTCAGGGTACTTGAATTCTAAGCGTTAAAGTGTGTTTACAGGTCTTGGGGAGTAATACCAGATTCATACAGTGACATACTTTGGAAGCAAACGTCCTCCTGATAAATCCTGAGCTCCTGTCTGATAACATTTATTTCAGAAGATCAAAGTTTAATTCTGTTTCCTCTGTCCTGTCAAGTTTATAACTACGGATTTTAGATTTGCCGCTTAAATGTGTCAATGTATTTGCTGCGGTAACAATACCGCTTGCATGGAAATTTTTTAAATAACTCAAAAGCAATCTCTCTAATCAGTAAACCAGAGTGTGCATGTGTTTCGTACCTGCATGTGTAGGCACATCTAACCATCTGAATAATGTAGCCTGTAATAGCAGGAAAAACACTGCACCTTTGACTAGAGACCAGCTTTTTGCTGCCCAAAGACAGCAGTGTGCCATTACTGTGCCTGACCACACCTCATTTTAAAACCAAAAAGGGTGCACAGATGGGCGCATTTGTTATTTACACAACAGGGGTGATGGATGCGAAAATGACAACTGTGTCTATGTGAAACTAGCAATGATATTTAACACCAGGAGTAAGATAATATAAGAGATAAGATAAGATAGAGTACAGAGACTTGTGACTTGACTTGAGACGTCATGACTCGAATCACTTGTCTGTGTCCATTTTAAAATTTTCATTTTAGTTGAATTTCTTTTTGTCTGGCAGCCACTGCATTTCACTGTTTAAAAATAATGGGGAGAAAAATGTTTTATGTTTGATTAAATTTAGATAAATTTGCCAGTAATAGCATTATTAGATAGGTAATAATACCTTGTCTGTTCACTCTATTAAGACCACATACTGCAAGTAAGACTGCAGTATCTTGTGGCTGATAAAAGTGCCTTGACTTGTCTTGATCATGAATTATGAATTTGACTTGACTTGACTTGACACAACCTGCGATTTGGCTTCAGTTGACCAAGAGAAAATGACTCAAGACTCGCTTGAGGACTGGACCAAATGATGAGATAACACACCATGGTGTAAATATCACCATTAATCACATCAGATTAAAGACAAATGTTCATTATGAGTAACTGTTCATGTGAGAGTCAGTACTTGATTGCCGTAATGAATGAACTGTACTGTACGACTGCATTTGTTTTCAATATGTGTGTAATCCCTGGTGCGTCATGTTGATTTCCTTTCATATGGTTATGTGCTGGTGAGATGTGCTGACACATTTCCCTTGACTCTTCCTCTCATCTTCTTCTCTCCATTTTCTCTCTTTAAAAACTGTCACAATCAGTAAAATTACAGGAAGCTGCTCTTGTCATGCAGATTAACAGTTTTTATGAGCTGATTACTGTGATCATGACATTCACACTCAAATGTCCCCACACCTGTGTTCAAGCCAGGAAAATGGTCCTATCCAACTGCCAAGACCAGTAAAAACATAATGTGTTGCTTTCAGAGGCATGTAAAGAGTCCGTTTTACATCATTTGGATGTTTTTTTTTTCTTGTAAATAATTAAAAGCTCCAGACCACACAGGAATCTTTAAAACCAATTTAAGATTGAGCAGATCTATAGTGAAAGAAATAATCTAGAGGTCACCTGTGCCTGTAAGTCATTGTAGATAGACTGTGTGTGTTTCAGCTGCTCATTGGCCATGGTCAACGCATGCTCCATTCTCTTGAGGGCTTGCATCTGCCTGAAGAGAAACACAGGCACCATCATCATCATCATCATCATCATCATCAAAATCATCTTGATCAGGCTCTGCTTCCTACACAATATGAGATATGCAATTTAAAATTAGGCTCATTACATATGGCTTACTGTCAAATATACAGGTTTTGTTTTTGATCTTCTATTGTCAACCTTTATATTGCACATCCACCGTGTAAGACATTTTTTATTGGCAAACTTATCCAAAAAGTACAGCAACAAGCTGTCAAAACTAACAGCTCTTTGATTTAAAATCTAGTAAGTACACATATTTCCTGTATTCTTTTGGTGCAAAAAAGCTAAATCTCTTTTCGTACAGGGTGTACTGATGTGTGGGGACTCAGTTACGTGTGTGATGGAGCTCAGCCTGGCATCATCCTGTACCTATTTTTCTCCCTGAGCTGCACAGTTTGACTCTCGTACAGGTGCTTCCTGTCACACATGACGTTGTGCAACTTCATTTCCAGGATACCTCTAGTGATGAAAGACACAAAGCGAGAAAACACACAGCGAAATCCTCTCCTCCTACTTGAAACACTTTGTGTTGAATTGTGTATTTCTACCTTAATATATTTATCTAATGAAATCACTTTTTCTCTTTAGGGTATGTACCTGTTCCCTGTGAGCTGGACCTCCTCCTCAATTCTAACCTCCAGCTCTTTCAGCAGCCGTCTGTACTCCCTCTGACCGGCCTCTACTTGGGCCCGAAGACCCTCCAGCTCCTCATTCATCGCCTTCTTCTTCAACCTGAGGGAGTGGTTACGCTGCTCCACCTCCCTCACTTGCTGCTCCGTGTCTGAAATCTCTCCGTTTAGTGCTTCCGTCTTCTTCATCGCAGCTCTGTTGCATTTGGAGGGATGAATTTTAAAGATCATACAAAAGACAAAGGGTGAGCTTAAGAACCAAGAGAAGAGTATCCATTCATTGCTCCTCGCTTGCACTGCAAGAGTGCATATCTGATGAAATAACAGCACATGTAGCCATATTTTTTTCATCCCCCCCCCCCCCCCGTACGACTCAGCTTTGTGAATTTCAAATTACAAGTCGTAGCTCACATGGCGCATACAGACAGCTCCACTGCATCGCTTGCAAGCCAAATATTAATTTGAAAAAAACATAAAAGAGACTGCAGAGAAGTGGAACCATTCGTGAGTGAAGGAGGGGCTTGTGACTACAGTTGCACTAGTTAGATGCACATGTTTTTTTTTTGTTTTTTTTTTATCAAATCAGATGGACTGACACCTTTACATTCTTTAGACTAAACCTGAAGACTGACACTTGAGCTTGTTTTTCTGCTCCACATCAGGTCCATTTAAAAGTCTACACAGACCAAAATCCCTTAGTAGCAGATGCTCTTTTCATTATGATAACTACAGTATGAGTTCCTCCCGTTAAATCCAGGTCTTATGCTTGAAGGAGATGAAGACGAAGGGAAGGAGACAGATTACAGTAGGATTCGAGCCACATGACAGAAAGGATCGTACGAATCAGGGAGCAACTTTTTCAAAAGTCTGCCGTCTTTCATTCTAAGCGCTGTCTCCCCGAGCACCCTGACTGGCTCATTTCTATTCCATGTGGTCGGTACATTAACTTTCCTGCCCTTCTCCGATAAATAATATTCAGGGGTTAAATGTACTTACTCCTTCTTAAAGCGTTTCCTTTCAATCTCCTTCAAAATCTGGTCAGGTGTGCTGATGAGTCGGGCCTTCTCAGCCTTGTTACAGCGCACAAAGAGACACACACAAATGGAAGAAGCCAGATGATTTGTTATTCTATTGATGGTGTGCTGCCAGCTATGCCTACTCACACGCATGCTCTCATAGACACAGACCTCTTTGAGCTCTATGATCTCCTTCTTGTCTTCCAGCTCTTTCTGTTCTTTCAATATCTGCGTTTCATGGGTTTTCACATCCTCCATCAGGCTTCTGGGCAGGGAGTGAGAGCAAGACACACACAAAAAGGCACGCTTATTATCTGAGCAACTTTGATGAACAGAACTTAAAATATTCAGGCACACTGCTTCTTCTTAAAACAGACAATAAGGGCACACTGAACTCAATGAAACTGAAAGTCATGAAGTAACACAGTGAGCGTGTACACCAATGCCAGTTTGAGTAAACTGCCTGTGTGCTCACAGATAAAGTACCTGACTTCCAGTTGTCTCTGGGCAACCTCTTTCTTCAGATCCTCATATTTGTCCTGCAGGGCCTTTGTTCTGCTCTCCAGCTCCTGGAGGAGCCGCCAAACAGTTTGAAGATTAGATCACCCATCAAGAAAATCAAGTCTATGATGAGAATTTAATTGTGCTCGAGGCTGTACGGGCAGAATACTACAGTTTGATCCCAGCTCTCAGAGTCGGTTCCAGCAGCATTTGTTTTGTCTTTCATAGAGTTTTGTCTTCAGTCATTTACATATTTTTGTCCCAGAAAGCTTCTTTTTGTCTTTTTTGTTGTTTTGGTGGTAAAACATTTTTTTTTCATTGCTGTAATTAGTTCTAGTTTGACGTCCAAAAATGTACATCCCTTTCTTGACAAGTTGTTCTTAAATATTAAAATCAAGGGCTTTCTAAGGACAATTCCCTCAAATTTACAGCCCAACACGGCATGGTTTGAGATAGGGATCAAGGATAACAGAATTCCTAGTAGAACTAGCTGGCTTTACAGAAAATTTAAAAAAAAAATCAAAAGAACTATTCATGTCCATTTTCAAAGACTATCTAGACCTTGATTTTTCCCTCAAATTCACAAACTTTCGAGGATTCCAAGGTCTGTGGGAAACCCAGTTGGACACTCAAAATCCATAACAAAAATTGTATTACGTTAGCTGTTTTGTCCACCAAATTACCTCTGGTTCTTGAAGAGGTTCTGTTCAAGATCCTCAGAACCAGCATTGCACAACGCATCACGATTTGTAGAATATGACACCCCACTTTCAGAATCTGCTCTGTTTGGTTTCAGCTGTTAAACATTTCCAAACCAATTTATTTTTGGTCCAAATGCTCAGAACTGTCCAAAATTAGATGTGCTAACCAGCTGCACGTTGGAAATGCAAGCATGCCTATGAAGAAAAACAACTGCAACTTAACAGCTGTTATCAATTGAACTTTTATAGCTAGAGGGCGTTTTTGTTCACTGCAGCATCCATCTACTGTATAAACCACAGAAATAATTAGAAATGTATGTGAGGAATCTGCGATGACACACATAGCCTTTTAATCATGTTTGACAAGTGTGTATGTGTGTATGTGTGACAGAGAGAGAATAGCTCCCTTGGGCGCCTTTGAGTGTTTCATTAGTTTTGATATCCCATTTGATGCTATAGGTCCCGTGGGAAAAGGACTCAAAAAAAGGCTCTTTTATACTCACACTTCTTTACATAGAACTGTTCTGGTAAAGAAGCAGTTTCTGTTAATCGACTATCAAACAGAAGAAGGCATTGCTTTTATGGATATAATTTGACCACACACTGATGTGGTACATTTTTTAGAATTGGACCATGCATGGCAACTAAACCAGCTAGAGGCATGAAAGCAGAGTTGTAGTGCATTTAGGATGTTTTGTTCCTAGAATTAGCAATCCAACGACAGTTGTGTAATTGAGCCCCAAAAGTATAAAAGATCCAACAGTAAATTAAAACATGCTGAATTTATTTACCACGTTCTAAAAAGCACAAACTCTAACCTTATTCTGCCCTCAACAGAATTCTGATGAAGTCTGTTGATTGGAGAATTGTGAATGTGAAGCTCCTTGAGTCTACCCTGAGGGTAGACTTGTTGTTCATGTTCATAATTTGTACCTCTGAAAGGATTTTCTTCAAAACAGTTTTTAGTGCTGACAATTTAACCGCTAATGTAGATTTCAACGCTCATCTAAATGTTGGGAATGTTCCATCTCCACTTCATTTTACTGTAACTACATCTGATAGACTAAATCCTAAAAATAATAGGCCTACAGTATTACGCCCTACAGCATGAATAGCAAATACTGAAACTTTAGTTCCTTTTCACATAATCTTGCAGAGATCGTATATATTATAATGTAGTGTGAGCATTATTACATCGTATTGTTTGAGTTGGAGGAGAAGAAGAGATTCATACAGGAAGCAAGAATGCTCTTAGCAGCTGACTTTTTCCATTGCCTTTGTGGATGATTACCAGTCATTACTCACTTAATTCACCCATTTAAACAAAACACGGATTTAAATTCATTCTTTTGTCTGAATGGGAGACTGGAGTAGAACATGTTTAACTTTCAAATTGCTTCGAATCGCTCCAGAAAGAGCCAATGGTAAGTCTTCAATTTTTAGGGATTAAGCTTGGATGGAGGCTTAAAGTAAAACTCATATTTATCCTCTCTGAAGACGGCTGTTTGAGTAGTAATCCACGTCTATGAAACTACACCTGCATGGTGCAACGATGAACTTACAGCAGGCTCCGGCTGAATCTCACTCTCTCTCTCCAGATACTGCTTCTCTTCCCAGAGACTGCACAGGGGTGAGGTATGGTGAGGGGAAGAGAAGGAGGGAAAAGTAGAAAACAAAATGAATATGTTATTAAGAGAAGCACATATGTTTCAGTTCCTGGTTCAACAGAAAGAGGAATGCAATGAGAGGAAGGGGCATTTACATTTTTCAAAAACACACTCGTGCAGTTTCTAGCTAATCAAAGGCAAAATTCTTGTTACTCGAAAGAGAAAGCACCTAAAAGGAAAAGACACAGACTGCATATTCTTAAAACTGGTGTCAAACATTTAAATAACTTGCTATGAAACCTTTCTCCCATCAGTGTACGAATAAAAATTTTTAAAAAAAATCTATATACTGTAGACCATTGATTTCCAGCCATACCCTCAAAAATACCCACCCATTCCTCTCAGATGAACTCAAGTAACCCATTCATTAACACTACCTGTCATTATTACAACATTCTTATCTATTACAACAATTTCATTACTGCTATTTAAGATAATAGCTTATTAGCTATTTTAACCATGTATCCATTACCTTTAGCTTACTCTTCCAATTAGTTATCACTTTTAATTGACTGTCTCATCTGATTATGTATTACTCGGAGGTAACTATTTCAACCATTTATACATTATTTTTTAGCTAACTATTTTGTTTATTACTTTAAGCTAACTATTTCCACCGTGTATTACTTCTAGCTTATCATTGCGCCTGGTTAGCTAATTATAATAACTTGTTATCAAATATTTACTATTTCAACTAGTTACTCATTATTTTTAGCAAACTAGTTCAACTGTTTAGCTTATTCTTTCAACTGACCATACATTACTTGTACCCAACTATTTCGCATTAATCCATTACTTTTAACAACCTATTTTAATTTTACTTTTAGCAGTCTATTAACTTCTTGTCACTTGCTTACTAACATAGTTTTCATGTATTTTAAATTAGTGTCAGGGTGTTAAAGCTGACGAAGTATTTGGATCCATATTTTTTAGTCAAATTATAATCTTCACTTAAGCTTCACTTCATTTTCCAATGTACTCCTCTGTCCAGAGCAGAAGTACCCCAGGTTGGAAATTACTGTCGTAGACTGGCATAATGAGTAAAAGAACGATGGCATACAAGCTCTTCCAAACATACACAAAGAATTAGAACTAAAATATCCAACACTGTGCAAGTGTGCATAAAAACATGATTTCCGTGAATTTTTCATCTCCCTGCGGCAGACGCTTCAGCAGCTTATTAAACTTTGTACGAAATAATTTCAAGTCAGCTCTGTCATTGTGAAAGGACCTTACAACGACACGTAGTGAACAGCTACACGTTTCACAAAGTAAATGATATTAATCTTCTTGACAAGTTGATATATTGGATATTAACTGATATTCGGAGAAAGCTGCATGAATGCTAAAATATGCGACTGGAAAAAGTGCTGAATTCCTGTGTATCGGTCTGGCTTTAGATAAAAGGACGCAAAGATTTTAAAAGGCATATTTGCATGCTGAGCATCTGCTTGTCATATGCAGACTGCTGGCCATTTGAGCAAGAGAGGGGAAAAGAACAGAAGAAAACATAAGGAAGAGGGGATTAGATTAGGCCAGAGGGGACAAAAGAAAGGGCAGAAAGAGGTAACGAGAAGACAAGAGAGCATACTATCAAAAGCTGTCACAAATAATATGCACACTCAGTGTCTAGTATTGTCTATTACTGCATCCTCTGAGGATACTCTGTAAGCGGATTTCATTCAATATTTCAATTACTGCTGTGCCTCCAACTATTCGCCACAGTGTGTGTGCTCTGAACTAAAAATCACTGTATCCTACAGATCATATCTTTGCAATACAGTGGTGACTTTACTTGCTGTGATGGGTTTAATATTGCTCAGGCAATAGAGGGGCAAATGCAAAGAAGGAAAGATACGGACAGAGATCTGATTATAAGCTATTGAGTAAATAAGGAGCATTGGAAATGTTTAATTTAGAAGTTTAATTCACTTATTTTTCTTTCTTCTGACTTTCACGGATACATCTGAGAGCTTTTTTGCATGCAAAAAAGGAAATTATTATTTTTCAGACCCTCGTCTAACTGGGACCTTTACAACTCGTCTTCAGCCCGTTCATACACATTCATACTTCCAACTAGAAACACCTCTCTAGTTCATCGTGTTAGTTCAGCTTTTTCAGAAGTTTCATAGTTATTTCATATTCATAGTTCCAAGTTTCATGCTCTTTTCAAACCCTGTCAAATGTTCGAACCAAGAATGCAGTGATTTCTCGTGGTCTCCCTCCCTTGAAATTACTGATACTTCACCTATTTTCAGTGCTCACACTTCAATTACTGAATCCTTGGTCGCTTCAACTTCAATTGCAAAATTTAAATGCTTCCACTGCTACACTTTAAGAGAGAATTAAAGTGATTCTATTTTGTTATTTCGCCTTTTAAGTGACAGATATGGAAAGGCTTTAATCCTTTCAAAAGACAACCACTTTAAGTGATTCAAATTACAACTCCAATTCAACATCACACATAAAATTAACGTTTTAAGACAGTCTTTGGACCTGCAATTTTTAGCTTACATGAGTACTCTTTTATTTTTTCCAGGCCTCTAAAAATGATTCAATCCAAGAAAGAACTGTCCGGCATATGTACCCTGTAATGAGGGGTCACATGCAGATGTTGCTATGTTTTCAAGGGTCATAAGCCAAATTGTTTGGGAACCACTGGTGTATGTTATCATGTTGCTTAGCAATGTTCCAGTGACCTCCCATTGGCCCTTTAAAAAAATAAAGTTTGTGTACAGAGAAGAGGCAGATACTCGAGAGAGTGGATGGTTTTCCAGTTCTGCGCGTGTGTTTGACCCTTTGAACACACAGGCAGTGGTGTTGAGTGAGTTGGGGGAAGGAAGAGAGAAACCTGCAGCAGAAAAGAGGAAAATTGGTTGCAATGAGAAAGGAGACTCATGGGAACGAAAGGAATGGATTAGAGGAGAGGAACAGAAAACAACTACAGGACTGACGTCAACAAAACGAACCAGCGCGGAGAGCTCAGATGAGTAAACATGTTACATACGGAGCAAACATTTTGAAAAATCCACTTCAACCTGGTATTTATATGATGAATTGCTTACATTAATTTTTTCCTTGTGACGTAACTCTTTGAAAGAGTGAGACTGAAACAGAAACAGCATTAGAGGCAATTGCAATAAAAATTTCCCCTAACAGTAACAGAACATTTTCTTCCTATTACAGGAAACAGTGTCAGTGATACACACTCAAAAAAATGATTCTTGCCCCCAATAAACATAAAGAAATAAGTTTAATTAAACTGTAACTGAAATATGAAAATGTAAAGTTTATTAATTCAAACAAATAAACATGAAGTTAAAATGGTTAGTTTCAACTGAATGTTAATAAATTGAGTAAACTTTATTTGACTTGATCACGGATGTATGCGCTCAAAAAAATGATTCTTGCCCCCAATAAACATAAAGAAATAAGTTTAATTAAACTGTAACTGAAATATGAAAATGTAAAGTTTATTAATTCAAACAAATAAACATGAAGTTAAAATGGTTAGTTTCAACTGAATGTTAACAAATTGAGTAAACTTTATTTGACTTGATCACGGATGTATGGACTCGATCCTATAAGGCGGCTATGCGCGTGTGCGAGTATCAAAGGAAACGTCATTCCGTCACCGAAGTCAGCCGACACTGGACTTGGAATACTGAGCGGGAACAGAACAAATGCGGAGTGAAAGTTAAAAGGTAAGTAATGTTATATATGAAATATGTTAACTTTAAATGTGACGAAGACCAAGCTAGCAGCACTGCGTCGTCAGCGGTGAACATAACGTTAGTCATGCTAGTTGTGAAATGCGGCAATAGAGCTCAACAGTGAGGTTCCGAAAGTGAAAATGCCATTCATATTCTGCATATAGATTTTGATTATTGGCCATAATGTCGTAACCATCCAAAGTAGACTCACCACGAGCTATCAGATTGTCAAACAATGATATATGATCCTGTAGAAGCCACAAGTCTGTATGATATCAATCTTTTTTGAGAAAAAAAATGTTTTATTTCGCGATGTCATGGAGAAGTACTACACTACCCACAATCCAACAAGCAACTACTCATCCCATAAACCATTGCGAATGTAACAGCGACGTCTCTGATTGGTGGAGCTCGCTGTTACCATGGAAACGTTTACCAAACCCGCGAATTTCATGTTAGCAAGTTACTGCTAACACTGAACTCTACGATCGTTTACCACAGAGCGACCATGATTTCACTTTCTGACCTACTGCGTTCATTTAGTGATGAGGAAAAGAGTTTTTTAAGGGTTCAGCCGAACATGAAATTAGCGGGTTTGGTAAACATTTACATGGTAACAGCGAGCTCCACCAATCAGAGACGTCGCTGTTACATTCGCAATGGTTTATGGGATGAGTAGTCGCTTTACTCTTACGACGATTATGTACACAGTCTTGTACCTTTGCTTTTTTCTCCGTTTTCCAACATTTTCTTTGCGCCGAATTAAATGATTTATGGTCACGATTCATCTGCTAGCTGATTGGCTTGGTTCCAGGCCTAAAACTCTTTATATAAGGATTTTATGAAACGTCAATGGAGTTTTTTTTTTTTTTTTTCCTCATATATAAAAATGTATATTGTATTGGAAAGCCTTTTGAATATTTCAGTTGTTTCCCAAAAGTTGTAAGGTGTTTTTTATTTTATAGATTGGAATTTGTCATTGTTAAAATGGATTTCTATCTGAGAAATATGAAGTTACTGTAATGTGGTAAGCCTTACTACTTTTGTTCTACGTTATACAGATTATGTTTGAGTAGTAGTAGTAACATAGTGAACAATAAACAGAGATACGTCTCTTGGCAATGCATCAGTGTCCGTTGTTGTTGTTGTTGTTGTTATTATACAAATTGATTCCAGGACGAGGACCAGCTTGTCAAAGAAAGGCAAGAATGTGGTGCTCATGAGTACGCTGCAGAGGGATGGCAGAATCTGTGGCCAGGAGCAACAGATCTGAATGGGTTACATTTCTAATTAAGTTCAAATAAAGTTAAATCAATAGTTATGTAAAACTTTTCTTAATTTGTTAAATTGCTTCATTTATATCTTGATTATAACTGATTTATTTTTATTACTGAAAAACAACCAAAAAAATAATAGCACTTTTACTCATAAAAGAGATCTTACAAAGGTAATTAACCAAATGACCAAATATTAACCATATCTGTTGTTTATATTGCTTGTAATTGGGATGAAGTAAACATCTGTTAAATATTTTAACATAAAATAGTTTGATTGTGTTTAATTATAGGCCCAAAAATGCAGCGGGTCCACCAGACCCATGAACACTGGCTGAGTAACCAAAATGTGAACACCAAACAAGGGTTAAAGTGTTCATAATTTCACTGCATGAAAAGGGAGATTTTTGTCCGTAAGCAGCACTGTAGATTGTCGTGGAAGTTCAGGTTTATGACTGTACACGGCAATTTGCAGGCAATACCGAAAACTGCCGTGAATTGTAGGAAATTGACGTGGGCCTTGCTTGGCAGTTGTCCCCCCATGACCCTCCTCCCCTAATTGTAGGGGAGGCTATAACATGTAAATGAAAATGCTGTGAACTATACAAATGCAAATCAGGGTAGCAGGGGGAGTTATACCTCAGGTGACATTTTTCTAAAAGGTATTAACTTCATTTTAAGAAAATCTCTGGTATAAATAGATCAGGCTCAGTATAGCCTAATTATAGACTCTTACATTTTAGCTTGAATTGATTTATTTAATGTAAGTATTAGATTAATTACTGTGTGTGTCATTAGCAGTGGCCAATGTTATGTAAAAAAGATACACATAATGAGCTCTCTCTCTCTCTCTCTCTCTCTCTCTCTCCTGAGACCAAGTAAGTTAAAGATAACACGCCAGTTGGTAAGAAGTTAAAATGTGCATGAAATATTTTGAGATAAGCAAGATCAAAATGTATTTAAAAAATATGTTTAAATGTGCGCTTTTCATGGGTTCTGAATGTTTAAAGGAAGTTAAAAGCTATTCTTATTACGTGTGAGAGTTCATGACCTTTAAGAGATTTTACACTTCCGGGTTGACCGGAGCGTGAAGAAGAAGAAGCCGAGAGTCAATGGCGTCGAGCAGCTAACAGTGGACTGTGTGGACTGTTTTATCACAAACTAACGGACTGTGAACTGTTGTCGGACGACGTGCTGTGAGTTTGTGAGTTGGACTCTCCATCGCAGTCGAAGTGTTTGTGTTTTATTGGACACGAAGCAAGTTCGGCTAAGCTAGGTAGCCGGAGCTAAGCTAGCTAGCTAGCTAGCAGGAGATAAGCTAGGCTAGCGGCCCGGCCACTGTCGAGAGGAGGCCTGCGCTGACGGGAGGAGCTTTGCCGAGTCGCCACGGAGAGTGTAGCTGACGGATGTCGCTTCGCTGCTGCATAGGGACACGGAGGTTTATCGCTGTGAGCATTTCTTTTCCACAGACTAACCTCGCCTCACACCGAGGCCGTGACCTCCTATTTGATCGGAGCTATGTCTGCAAGTCTAGATTTAACGTTACATGATGCCGATAATGACGCCATCGTTTGTAAGTAACTTTGTTCCGTTTTCTCCTTCCTTGTTTAATTTTACTGTGACTTACGTTTCATTCATATCACTACAAACAACCAGATCTTCCATCGCAGGCTGAAGCTGTGAGGAGTTCAGCTCGGAGTCGATCGAGAACAAAGAGGGTAAGACTTGTGAGATTAGATCCGTTTTTGGTCAATGTGACTATTTTTCAGGTGCATTAATAGATGTGTTCTGTCCATACGCAGTGCATCGCGCAGTACTGATCGTCTTTATTGATTGTTTTTACAGCTGCTGGAAGCGAGACAGAGTGTCCTAGCTAAGGATGAGGTGGAACTTTGGAAGTGCGCCACCATGGACCTGATGGTGAGGAAGACGGCGGGGTGTCTGGATGGATTGTGCGACCTCCGAGCTCTGTGCCGTGCTACAGCCGAGATTAGAGGCGATTCCGAAGTACAGGGCAAGGCACCACAGACGTCTGCAAAATGGACCGAATTCAGACAGAAGACCGGCGGTTACCTCCAGCTCCGAGGCGGCAGACATACACTTCACGGTGCTGCAGGATTTTGGGCTTCTCGTGGGCTTCCCATTCGTTGTGTGGGCAGATTATGTTTTGTACATAGTTGTGTGTTTGTGTTTGTGCTAATAAAGCTCTTTCTTTGAATAAACACGTTCCTGGCAAATTGTGCTTTCCTCAAATTCATTAACGTCTTTGATTATATAATAAAAAATAAATAATAATAATAATAAAATGTTATATATTTAGACATTTAAATATAGATGTGTATGTATGTATGTATGTATGTATATATATATATATGTATGTATGTATGTATATGTATGTATGTATGTATATGTATGTATGTATGTATGTGTATATATATATATATATATATATATATATATATATATATATATATATATATATATATATGTTTCACTGCTATTCATATGCTAATTAGAGATTTTCGCACCTGGCGAGCTTTTATATACAATAACCAATTTGGAATACATAACTTTTATGTAGAAATTCCCCTTAACTTCAACTGAATAAACGCATAAGGTTTATGTGAAAGTTTGCATTGATTTAATTTAATCAAATCTCACCAAGTTATTTAATTTATTCACATTAACTCAATGCGATATAAAAACATTGCATTTAATGCAACACTTTACACTGAACTTATGTAATAAAATTAGATGGAAAATGTAATAAATACATAAGGTTTATGTGAAAGTTTGCATTGATTTAATTTAATCAAATCTCACCAAGTTATTTAATTTATTCACATTAACTCAATGCGATATAAAAACATTGCATTTAATGCAACACTTTACACTGAACTTATGTAATAAAATTAGATGGAAAATGTAATAAATACATAAGGTTTATGTGAAAGTTTGCATTGATTTAATTTAATCAAATCTCACCAAGTTATTTAATTTATTCACATTAACTCAATGCGATATAAAAACATTGCATTTAATGCAACACTTTACACTAAACTTATGTAATAAAATTAGATGGAAAATTTACATGTAATTAAAATACATAAAGTCAACGTTTTGGGCTTGATTATTTTTTTGAGTGCAGAAGAGAAGCTGTAGCCAAGCAATTTAAACACACACCCACACACACACACACAGTACCAATACTATTTGTGTGTGTTTATGTTCTTATACTCTTTCACCTTCACCTCCCTCTAAAGTCAATGAAAACTTGTGAAGATGCCGCCTCTTACAGCTTACCTCAGTTGGGCTCTACTTACTTGCGTGAATGTGTGTGTGTGTGTCTGTGAATGTGTGTTTTTGTGCGTGTGTGCCCATGCACGCGTATGCTCTCTCTGACTGTACACAACTTCTTACCACTCTAGTTTCACTTCTGGGTTTTGTCCTTACTCTACTTCATCTCTCGGGTCAGTGGTGTGAAGTTAATCTTGAGTATGTCTGTGTGTGTGTGTGTGTGTGTGTGTGTGTGTGTGTGTGTGTGTGTGTGTCTGGATGTGTGTGCGCACACTTATAAGACAGATGAAGCTGCATCTAAATTTGAGAGATGTATTTTCTTGAATCGAATGTCATTTTCATTTAATTCATTCGACATTTGATGTAGCATGAGTTACTGCAATAAAACTGTTTTATTTATATATTTGTGTATATATATATATATACATATATATACATATATATACAGCTCACCATTTCAGTTTATGCTGTGTCTTGTACTCTCTGTCCTCAGCAGCTTTCAGTTCATTGTATGCCTGGAGGAGCTGCTGCCTCAGTTCATTGACCTCACTTTCAGGCTCCTCAGAGGTGCTTTGCTCCTCTGTTCTCTCCACCTCGGCCTGCAGCCTCTCCAGCTCTGCACCACACCTCTTTGCCTCTCCCAAAAGCTGAATCTCAGAATCCTGGGAGCTGTAAGATGAAATGATTTAAGTATGTTGTATGCAGTATACAGATGCTATTTACAAACTGCTGGGTACATTTTACACGATTTCTAGAACAGGTGTTTGACCAATTTGACCTCCATTTGGATGTCATAATTATAAGTTGAATATCCTAGTTGGATTATTGCTCAATATTTAATTCTATTTGACCAGTTTTCTGTGTGAGGATATGACAGTACCCTGTACTTTTCAGGAGAAGTACAACCATTGAGCTGAATCCTTGCAAACCTTTGTTAACTAGAAATAACCCTACAAACAGCCTTAACTTTTATCTTTTTACTGCAGTTTAACTTTGCTACGATGAGCAAGTAAACATGCAGTAGCTGCTGATTTTATGATCTACTACTGATTGCTGGACCAATCAAATTTAAACTGCACATTAAGATTTTGTTTTCACAACGAATTACACAAAGATTTGTTCTATCCACAAGACAGTGAGGTCACAAAAGTTATGTTCCCTCCCTCTTTTGCGTGCCTCAGTGACGTTTAAAGCTTAAAATAAGAACATTTATGATTGACAGGTGTCTCAGCCTATTACATTCAGCCGAGTGGTTGTACCTTGCTTATACTGATTCAGCTACATCCTCCCGTCCACCTCTGAGGTGAAATTAGGATACCTGGCTGCACTAAGTGAGTGTGAAGTAACCCCACTAAAGGCTTCAAAAGATGCTACTTCCATATTTTTTGGATCGTATATAACGGCAGACAACTAGATCTGATAAGGAGTTAAAGTCTCTTTCAAGGACACTTCAGCTGAATGGATTGTGGCTTTCGAGAGCAGTTAACTTCTCTAGTATTCTCAGCATCTTTTAGGTCACAATGCATTTCCAAAATATGACATAACTCACATGAGAGTGTCACAATTATGAAAATAGGACACAAATGCAAAACACTCAAGACAGACGGGTGGAAAACAAAAAGCAGGCTTTAATAAGCTGATGTAAAGCTGAAGTCTGAAAAGGAAGCAACAAAACAAAAACAGGCAGGGGCAAATCCACAAAATACAAGACAAAAGAGAAATACAAAAATTCAATAAGACATAAACCAAAGAAGCACGAGGAACACTAGCAAGAACACAAGGGACACGAGGAACGACAAGGGACGGACATGGGAAAGCGAAACAGACCAGCTGACAAAGACTGAGCAGGAAGTAGACAACAAATAACATATAACTATAAAATGAAACAGGGAATCAACAAAAAATGTGACAATTAGCTTTCAGAAGAAGAACATACCTCTTCAGAGTATTGTGGAGCAGCATGTAGCTGGATTTCAGTTTAGCGGCTCTGGTCTGGCTTATTTTGCCCAATGACAACAACTGAGGAGCATGAAAATAGAAATATTACCAATCAGAAAGACATGAAAGAATAGTTTGTCAAGAGGACTTTGGAGGTAGGACCTTATTTATGGTCTATAGTAACTCTAAGTGTGTAAGCAACATTTCCAAACTCCTATCAGCATATGATTGGTGGCTGGGATTTATAAATTTCCCCCTGCGTCAATCATCTACATCCGAGCACTCCAACTCCAGCTGGACATTTAAATACTGTATTCAGCTAAGTGGGCTACAAATCTTCTTGTGTGTGTTTGCCAGCTCAGGTTGTACTATTTTAACGTCTTTGAAGTGACCCAGAGCTGCCTGAATAAAAGATATGAATAGAATAACACATTTTGTGGAAATCTCTAGTTGCCGTTTTTCCCAGAGAGAATATTCAATAGGGCAGTATTGCTCGGAACCAGATGCAATTCTGACCAGTAAGCTGTTTTGTGAAATTGTTTCAAGACAAAATTAAGTTCCAAGAGTAGAAGAAGAAGAAAACAAAACCACTACGGACCCCTAAAGAGATCAAAAGTCAGAACAGTCAGTTTTTTTAGGAGAAAAAAAGCTCTTTTATATGTGTCTGGACTTACCAACAGAGCCTAGACATCCCTGATGTCTGTGAAAAGGATTCAACCCCAAATTGGGCTGAATAAACCTTTATCAGCACAGCAGTTATCAGAGTATCAGAGCACCTATCACAATGAGTATGAAAAAACAAACCCCAAACTATCTGCAATCTCAAAAAGAAGAAAAATCTTTGAAATTGGCCCGAAAAACATCAAATTACATCAGTTTTTGAGATTACAGCTACCATTAGGTGTGTTGGAGTGATTTTAAAGTCGGTCCACAGCTGTGAAACCTTGGTCAAAACAAAACCACAGCGAAAAAAGGTCGACAGCATTACAAAAGAGGGAAAATTATCACCAAGAGCTGTTGATAAATTTCTCTCTGTGCGAAGGTTGTTGTGTGCGTACATTACAGTGATAGAAACAGAAGACAGGTGTTGTTCTCTTATTATCTCTTCAGAGCCAGGTTGGCATGGTGGGGAGTAATGAGGGATAGCCTTGCTGTATCAAAGAGCTGCAGAACTGAGGATAACTCAGGTCGGACTGTGTAGCGGCAATGAACACACACTAACACACTGATTATACGCACACACACGCATACACGCACTGATAACTCTCCCCGACTTCAAACATTAGGGATAGCCGATTATGTTTTTAGATTCATCCCATTATACTGTTTATCTGGGTATTGTCAAACGTGCTCGCAAAGCGCCCGAGCACGTTCCAAGGGCTGAAAGGACAGAGATATGGATGCTGTGAATGATGCAGATTAGGGCTCTCGTTAATATGATTTATTCTGATGTTTTTCAGTCACTTTGCATTAGCAGTCACCCAAGGTCACGAAACAACAAGCAAAAACACCTGACTAGTATTACATGTCCAGAGTTTCACTCTTACATCTTAAAATGGTAAGTGGGTCATCTGTCCTAACTTCAGTCGTACTCATGTAATCTATTATTGAGTCCTAAAATAAATGAATTACAGGAACATGTGAAATGACCTCATCGAACCAACACAAAATAATAATTTCAAACAGATTTCAAAGCTAAATAACACATCCAATATGGCCATTGTGGGGTTTTCAAAAAAGACATACCAGTGATGCAGCAGACATCCTGGCCATACGCTGGGCATTTATCTGAGAGAAGCAGCCCAAAGCGGTTTCAGGCAGCCTCTCTTATTCTGGTGCCAAGACTTATCTTCAGCAGTATAGAGAATGGGAGGAGGCTTTTATGGGGTGGCTGCATAAGGCTCACATGTGGCAGACCACATCTTTGAAGTGAGATAGAGACAATCACTGGAAGATACTGATGCAGGCACATGGACATACATATACAGATGCCCTCAACTTATCAAAGTAAGCATGTGATCTGTACTGCAGAGCAGCCGTTAACATTCCAGTAATGTGAGTGCGTGGTGCAGCAGGTATGTGAAATGGGTAACAAAAAGAAACCTGTGGGCTTTCATGCTCCGCACCCTCAGGGAGAAAAATAATGACCACCGAGGCACGGCAGTGAATTCCTCTGTGTGACGGAGACAACCACCATCTCTCTCGGTGTGTATCTCTACCTTCATGTTTTAATATTTCGGAGTTGAGCCTACAGCTAGATTGAATAACTTTTTTAGAAGAAGTTTCCTCCATCAGGGCAGAGAGCCACTTCTGTAGCTGAAATCAATTATCCGAAAAAACTATGTCACTTCTCTGGAAATATGACGGGTGCATGAGACATCCAATGGCCCAGAAAGAGAAATCCAATTACATGACCTGTGGTTATGAATCACTTAATATACTGAAACAAAAGCCATGTCCCACAAACAAATAATCAGTGCCAAGTTAACAAATCGACTGGAAGTTTATAACAAGACTCCAAGTAGGGTAACATCCAAGCTGTGGGTGAGGATCCACAGCCAAAAGTCACTCTACAGAGTAAACAATTAATTTAAAGAGCTTGTATTGCTAAATAATTTTATTACTATTAAGAAGCTCCATGAGATTCCATAATGTATGAACAATGTTTGTGGTTGTGACTTAAAAAACCATCAAAAATGACCACATGACCACATCGTCATTACAGATGAAAACAAGAGGATTGTTTGTTGTTTATTCATTAAAAATTCATTATCTGTCCACTTTGTAAATAAAAAAAACTACATAAAGCAAATCATAAAGGCATCAATGCTACTGCTGTGACATCGCAGCAATTCCAGTTTTAATACATTTCAAATTAAGTTGTGCAACTTTATAAACGTATAAGGGAGCGCTGAGGATGAGAACACTTCATTTAAACCCACCTGTCAGCCTACATCTGCGATGGTAATGTATCCTCCAGCAACACTTACTGTAAGGTGATAGATCAATAATCCAATTTTCCGATCTCTCTAAGAAAGAGGCAAGTGAAATAACTTTCAAGTGAGGAAATAAAGTTCAAGAATGTTTTCTTAAAGCCAACAAAAGGCACTGCTGAATATATTAATGAGTCAAATGTATCATATCAGGTCAAACCCGCTGAGATGTATCTCCTGTTTTCAAGGAGGTCCCAAAACAGTGTGTTGTGCTACTAAAACGTTCCATTTCCCTTCATTAAAACACTCCTAAGACACAGCGGTAAATGCAAGAGAATCGTTAAGCAGCACACATGAATAGAGAGCACCCAGCAGTTTCAATTAATGATATCCACCCTGCCAGCCAGTGAGGCGACCAAAGCAAGCCAATTTTGCATTTATTTCAGTGACATGTTGCAGGTGTATATTGTGGAGACATATTGCTTTTATATTTCCACATTTTCTCCATGATACAGATAAAGAAAGGCTGTTCAGTCCAAATTCAGTCCAAACTTTCCTTACAGTGTAACAAAGAAGGAAACCATTAAAACTGCACAATGATGTAGGCCACATTTAGCAGAGTTAGACTGATATGCAGTTTCTGGGGATGATGCCGATATCAATATAAGGGAGTACAAAAATTCTGATATTGATTTATCGACCAATATACAAACACTTTATGCCATGACCCCTCAAATGTGGTTATCATACTCTTGTGAGAAAGAGATGCAATGGAGGCAGAATATTTTAAAGATAACAATCAACTTTATAGTCTAGAGGGACATCAGTGAACTTCAACTGTAGACTTAACTCAAAATTGAATAATTGTAAATCATGTTCTTTAAAACCAAAACGTTTTCATCTCAGCCGATATCAACAACAAATATGCCAATACCGATATATCTGTGATAGGCCAATATCAGCCGACAGTAGGGATGTGAATCTTTGGGTGTCTCACGATTCGATTCAAAATCGATTCTCAATTCAACCGATTCTCGATTCAACCGATTCTCGATTCAGCCGATTCTCGATCAAAAATTGATACAATGCATAGTGTGTTAAGGCAAATTATGGCATCAAAACAATACAGTTTTTATAAGATAATGTGATTTTTAAATAAACTGATTCCAATGATGTAATCACACAAACGCAAATTTAAGACAAAAGGTAACATCTATCTATGGTCAGATTATGCTATATAAGAAATGAGAACTTCCTCCAAGAAATGCGCAACAGCACAACTTTAATAGCGCAATCTGCTGCAGAATGAAAAAAGCAAGCCCTTAAAGAGTGTGTTTTGACTAGATGAATATGGGTTTTGAAAAAGTTGCTGTTTCTCTGCTTGGAAGGAAGGTGCTGGCTACACTGTGTGGATGTTATGACCTGCACCTTCTTTTTGTGCACTTTTGTTTGACATTGTGCCTGCAGTGCATGGCTGCCCTTGTTTGCATAGTTAATAGCCGCTTATATACTGGGCAGCAAGCCGCCAATTTGACCATCCTTTTTGCGGCTCGGTCCGCGGATTTAGACAGAAGTTTAAGAAGAGTTTTAAAACCAGGAAACAGCTGATCACAGCAATCAGTCCATCACTTCATCCGCAGACGTCAAGATGAGCAACGGCACAGCTGCTGAGATCCAGGAGATGCTAGCGTCTCCTCGGTCTCTGAAGCTGTCTTTGCTGTTAGCTTGTTGTTGTAGCGGCTAGCTAGGAACGGTCGCCACTTTCAAATTAAAAGTCCCCTGCTAAGAACCCAGTTCTAAACTCCAATGGGGTGCAATGTCAAGCTCTTATTTTGAAGACAAATTCCTTGTCTTTCTTTCCCCAAGCTTGCTGCAACGTGTACAGAAGCCCGTGGGGGCGCAAAGAGAAACGGGGGAACGTTAATAAAAAATCGTTTTTTGAAGTTTATGAATCGATTCAGAATTGTGGATGATTAGAATCCCGATTCTTATGTGAATCGATTTTTCCCCCACCCCTAGCCGATAGTATCGGCCAACCGATACGGGGTACTTTCTAAGCACTTTTAGCCAGTTCTCAGTTCTATTGGCTTCACTCATTTAAATTAACTTCTATAGTTTATGTGCAATCTGCAACTGTATTATGTAAGATAAATGAAATATTGACTACAGACAGAGTATCAGCAGTAAAGATTGACCGATATGATTAGTTATTTTGCAGATTCAGATTACTAATACAAAATGACACTGACACTTGCTGTGTAATCAATTAGATAGTCTAAGTAGTAGTAGTAGTGTGGACATCCTGTGGCACCACAATTGTTACTACAAACAGAAAAAGGCGACTTCAAGAGAACCAAAACAGCTTAATCAATTATACCTGAAATTGAAAGAAGATAGTGGTTTCAACAATAGTTGAATTTCGGGGAAAACTGAATTTGAAGTCTCTTGATCATTTTTCTGCTTCATTTGCAACATACTCAGCCAGCCTTGTAAAATACAAGTGAACAAAGTTGTTTGTACTTGAACTTGCTTCAAGCTAAGCATGGATTTTACAGTAGTTGTGCCCACCTGAGCCTAATTTGGAACTGGAAAGTGACCGGCAGAGTTTTTCAAATGAGGCATTGGGGTCTGGACTGGGTCAGGGGACGAAGCTTTTTAATATTTTTTGCTGTGGACATCCAAAACAGCAAAACAACAGAGCGTGAAAGAACATCACCCTAACGTCACTTGAGTGGATAGTTCCTGTGCACTGAGTCACTTTGCTCTTCGGGGAAATGAGCAGGACGGCACCATGCCCTGACTGCAGGAAAAGGGACCTACCATCTCTCTCTTCTCCCCCCCTTCATTTCCTCCCCCTCTTTCTCTCCCTCTCTCCCACTCCCATAATTTCTGTCTGCGTCTCTGTGGTTTTTCACAGTGCTGCTGATATGGTGTTTTGCATTACGCAATAGTGCTGCCCCTCCCATCTTCTCTCACTCAGCACCCTCCCTCTCCCATCTCTCTCTCTCTGCCTCTCTCTCCTCCCTCCCTCACCCGTCCTGATATTAATGACACAGCTATCTGAGGCAGCGGCAGTTACCCTGCGCGCTCTCCGTCCTGCAGGCTGTGCTTACACACACTCACTCACTCACACACACACAGACACACTCTTGAACCAATAGGATACTGGACACACACTCACATACTCCTATACTTACAATCTACAGCTGCGGGCACAGACACATACTCTCATTCATACAACTATAGGCATCCAGACACTTTCTGAGTTCACATCAGAGGCAGGAACAGACACTCTCACTTTACACACACTTATTTCAGTAAAATGAGGACACTTGTGCTTTGCGTTTGTGCCAGTCTACTGCTCACAGCCACCTTGGTGCCGCGCACTAGCCGGGCAGCAGACCTTCCCATCAACTCACACCAGAGATGGGACGCAAGAGGACCCTACTCTTTGGGATCTGACTCTGGTACCCCCGTCTCTTGCCCCATGAAACTGAGACCCTCTGGCCAGTGCGGGAGCTCCGGGGCCGGGGCAGAGGAGGGGGAGGATTGCCCTTACCAGCTCACCTTGCCTCCCCTCACCATCCAGCTGCCCAAGCAGTTCAGGCTGCTGGAGAAGACGATGAAGGAGCTGCAGAGTCTGAAGGAGGTGGTCAATAAGTTGAAGAGCGGGTGCCAGGAGTGCCGTGGGGCACGGGGCAATGAGGCTTTTGTACATCAGCAAGCTGACCAGGGACAAACGCAGATCCCAGTTCAAAGGGACACAGAAGGTGTGAGACTCGACCTGACAGGGCAGGATGTGCAAGCTGGGTCCAGCCAGGAGGAGAGGGGAGACGGGATGGTGCCTAGAGTGGACAATGCTGGACCAGGTTCTATTTTTGGGAAAATTACACCGAGCCCGAGCACTATGCAGGAGATGCAGGTAAGAGTGCAGAACAGTCTCACAAAGAAAAGGTCATTTTTAACACTTTTAATCAGAAAATTTCAGATTCTACCGAGAAATGAGCTCTATTTTAATATCCTTGTTTCGATACAAAGATGAAACCTCCAAGTTTATATTCTATATTCAGAAAATCTTTATGAATTTTTCTCATCACTGAATGGTGTCAATAAAAGTTTAGTGTATTTGTCATCCTAATCTAAATTTGGGTAAGCGTTAGTTTGGGAATTGTTCAAAAGATGTCAAAATCTACATTGATGCACATTCTGTATCAGATAAACATAATTTAGTGCAACAGTGTCACTGCACCAATTTCTGTTTTCCATCAGAACCATGTGAATTCCCAGTGAACCAGCATCATTATCAGCCTTGTGAATATTCTAGGGACACTAATCTAAACAGACTAAACTGAAATGTGCTCTATAAAACACTGTGGGAGAAAAGTCATCGAAATTTGCCCAATAAAACGTACCCAGCTGGAATGTAAACTGGCCAGATGTTTATAGACCTGTAAAGTCCTACCTGGCACCAGACCACCAGGGAAAATTCCTGCTATTGTCAACAGGGTGGGGAATCGGCATTAGACAGCAGCCAAACGGCGCTAAATCTTTGCTCTGTCTGCTAACTTTGTTGACTCTCACACAGCCACTCTGGCAGACAGCCAAACATCACACAGACTCGTTCCTATTCAAAAATTCTAATTGTCTGGTGAAACACTGAAGGAGGCTGGTGACTTCAATTATCCACCTGCTTTGTAGTCTGTGCACAGATATTACTTCCTTTCCTTTCCCCAGGTGAAGCTGAATAGGATGTCGGCCAGCCTGCGCAATGCCAGGAGCCAGATCTCTGCTCTGCAGGGTCGCCTGGAGGGGCTGAACCTGCTCAACATAGACAATCTGCAGGCAATGGTGGATAGGAAGGTGGAGAACATCACAGGAGTGGTCAACAAGCTGAGCTCGACGTGCACCACCGCGTGTCCAGTGCAGAATTCCCCTCAGTGTAAGCCTGCTTTTACTAAGATTCTCTATTTTGGTATTTTGAATGCTCCAATCTTTTTTTCTATCCCATCTTTCCTCTCCTTTGAAAGCCTTCTCCATCGTTTCAGCTATTTCCTATAAATGTATTCCCATTTCAACGAAAACCCCTTTCTTTGTGTTTTCTGTTATTTTCGATTCTGTTCTATCTGCTGTTTCAAAAGCTGCCTCTCCTGTTCTCTCATCCTCTTATGCATTTCATTTCTGCAATCTTTCTGAGCATGATCAAGAGGTCATTTCTCTATTCTCCTCTCTTCTGTTCCTTTAAATTCAGCACAGATGTTGTTATGGTAATGAAACTTGATTTGTAGACCAGGACCGGGGATCTTTTGGTCTGTAGTGGGGTGAATTTTCTGGCATAGGATGTATCCAATCACCCTTAAGTGGACATGGCGACTTGTAATCACTACAAACAACCAAAGTCTGGGTGGTCACCTTCAACCAACAAGGCCTTTCTGGGAAATGGGAAATGAGATCTTTCAGGCTGACAATGACATTGTTGCAACATGCCTTCTCCATTACTGATATGAACGTATTTTTTTTTTGGGGGGGGGGGGGTTCATCACCTTTAAAAAGATAAAAGTGCAATGCCTGTGTCTGCTACACTACTAAAACAGGGCCTCAGTTGGCTTAAGTGCATCCATAGCAAAAAGTTAACATAGCAAAATAGCTTTAGGTTGAGGTCATACTGTACATGAGTGAAGCAATACGACAACCTGGGTCAAAGTGAGAATTCAAATGAGTTGTTATATAACTAATTCAAGTGCTCTGACATTCCACCACTCTCCATATGGACAAACTGAAAAGGGGGAGGGGGAGGAAAGACAGATACTTGGCGCCTACGCCAATACAAAGTGTGAACATTTAAAAAAAAATAAGCAGCAGATTCTAGAGTCAGGTTTAATTCTGTAAAGAGGAATGAGGAGAACGTCCTGATGGTGAATATATGCAAAGAGTTATCAGTAGGGATTGCAAACTAGCCAAGCGTAGCACACATTCCACTTCACATTGATGTAAAAGCTTATTTGGATGAGGGCACAGTTGAAATGCAGGCCACTTTTCAGGCTGAAGCTGAATAATATCCTGATTTTGCATGAGTGAATGTGACACTATTTTGGGGCTTTTATGTGGAAAACAGATGTGAGCTTATTTCTAAGTAGATTAGCGGGGACAGTGGTGTGAAGGGAATCCCATCTTGCATTTTCTTCTCCCCTAAACTTGCCTCTTTCTCCTTCAGACTCTCCTTCAATCCCGTCCTCTCTCTCTCCCACATTTATCCTCAGTCTATCTGTTCTTCATCTATCCATTTCTCCACAGAGTGCCACTCTTTTTCACTCCACTCTCCATAACTTTCACTGTCTCCCTCTCTCTTTAATCCCCCCCCTCCCACCTCTCTCTTCCTCTGGAGGTCATGCTCTTGAGTGCTCATTCCTGCATAAAACAACTAGCTCTCATTATCTCTCGACAACAACGCAAGAAGTAATGTGGGCGGCTTTCCCCAACATTAGTCACGGGTGGCACACAGGGTCACTAACACTTGTATTTGTACATCAATCTGTCATGTTAAAGTCAAGAACCGGCAAATTATTCTGCCGCAAGTTAGGAAATCGTGCCTGACGGCGTCTGGAGTGAATCCAAAGAAGTAGACAGGAGGCAGCTGTTGTTACCGAGTAAAGAGACCAAAATGTAATAAGACTCGTGCAGTTTCACAACAGGAGTATAAACAATGTTGTAACTGCTGTTTTACTCAAGTGATACTTCTTACTCCAAAAGACAGGATTAACGAACAAAATTTTCCAGATCCTGAAGAGACTCTGATGTAGGTTTTTTTCTTACAACTCATGACAGACACTTGTCACACTAATCCCATTTTACAGGCCAAACACTAGACATGAAAACACCATTTTAGGCTTTTATGCTTCCATATCATGTTTTCCTTCAGACTGGTGTAAAAGAAAACATCCAAAATACACACTGAAGAGTTTATTTTACTCTTCTGCTCTGGAAGTTTACACAAATTGCTGCATATCTTACTTACATACATCAACCTTTCCAGCTTTATATCCTACCAATATTCTGAAGGTATTTACAGGGGCAGGTTGTTCATATATCATTCATAGCCTGGTTTATCTAATATTCTATTAATCAAAACACTTGGCTTTGTCCAATATTCAGATTTATGTTCTAGAAGTGGAATTCAATTGAAAATTCCAGATTTGCACATTAAAACACAACATTTCAGGAATGTCAAAATACAACCGATAATTGTCTTGAGGTAAGTAATCAATGGGGAAGTTTCATTGTGTTTTTTACCCTATTCACCATTAGTGTAGTTTAATTAAAATACCAGGTGCCGAATTAATGTTCCCACATGCTATGAACACTACAGTGACTTTCAGTGAAAAATGTTTTCAAGTTGTTTATCACAAAGTGAAAAGTGCTTAGCGAAGCAATTCAGAGTTTAATGGCTCTCCTGACTCCTGAATAAACCATCCAGCTGCCAAATTGCAGCTAAATCATTAAATAATTGTTAAATAGAGATTCGCACAAACAACATTTAAATTCCGTTTGCATCCAGTGCAAGAGAAAGCAAGCAGACCTAAAGTGCTCATCTGAAGATTATATCAGAACATTTTGTGTGACAGATGTGTGTATTTATGTAGATAGAAGCTGTGGTGATGGATCATTGGCCAACAAATGCTAACCACTCACACATGAGCTTCAGGATTTAGACATCAGCCACACTAGTACAGCTCATTAGCTACACAACACAGTTCGAACAACATTTACACTCAGTGGGTTTAGAAGAGGCATCTAAGGACACTCACTTTATCGAACTTTCTTCATCCTTTTATCCAAACTACTTTGTTCCAGGTTAAAAAATACAACAGCCAATGAACAATGCAGCTTATAAAAAACTCTGGCATAAATTACACCAACAATTTAGGCCAATGTAGAATTGCATTTTTTCCATCAAGCAGGACTAATAGTTAGTTTGTCAAGATGCTTTTATCACTCGCGGCTCGCTGTGCTGTAAGCATTTATTCCACCCTCCTTTCCAAATCCCATCCTTGCTGCAAGCACTAATCTTCACTTTCACTCCTGCAAGACGTATCAGGGCCTTGAGGTGAATTGAAAGCAATTCATGTTACTGTTCAGCTACATTACCTCAATTATAAACAAAGAGAATGGATGTCCAGTCTGCCACATTGTCAGGAACTGCTTGTCTGCAATGTGGTGATACACAACTTCCTAAAGGAAGAGTGTTGCTGTTTGGTGAGAGTTTCTTTCCATCAAGCAAACAGCAGTATTCTATCTGAACCGTTTTTGAGGGGGAAAATTACACTATCACTTAGGATACACGTTTCCTTCTATTAAAAATTGCCTATCAGTGTGACTCCTGGTTGTCAAAGGGAATGTCTCCTTGATAACAGAGTTGTCTTCCTTTTATGCCAATCATCTCCGTGCAGTCAGTTAAAAGCATGGAAGTTATGAGCCTTTTAGGGAGCCTATGGAATTATGAAAATTAATAAGTAGGCAAGAAAGCAGGCACCCAATTATAAAGTAATTTGACTCCACAGCCACCTCAACAGTCAGACAGCCAATCAGCCAACAGTCATTTGGACATCAGTAAGTGGCTGATATTAGAGTTATTTAGGTCGGGCACAGTGCCAGAGCAGTTAGATGAGATGGCTGTTGTCTGTCGAGGGATACTGGCTGCCTAGTCAGACAGATAGGGACAAATAAGGAGAAGGAAATGTAAAGCGGAGAAACTACAGTCAGACACTTTAAGTGAAGGAGACACTGGAAGAATTTACAGGACAATACTTTGAATGCAGAGTGCAGATAGAGCTGTTAACGTGACAAGGATAAAATTTGTAACCTCACATTGGACTCCCAGACTGTTCTCCATATGGGGTGATCTACCGCCTGCAACCAAAGTAGGGGTGCAAAATGTATGCAGATCGATCTTGAAGGCAAATTGCAGACAGCACGGTGTTTAATGTCCTCTTGCTTCTGTTTAAACTTCACATAACCTCAGTGACTAGCACATCTGAACTGTAAACACAACAACAGAGGGATGAAGCCAACTAGATGGCTGTGCTGATTCGACAAATTACTTCACATGGCTCTTCCTTGGGTGACATTATGTGAACTACACAAAATGAGTTATAGCTAGTGCCATGGCGGATGAGGAACTTTTTAATGCAACATTATGTTTTAAGATGAAAATGAAGAAATTCACTGGCTTATTCTAGTCTGGCTATAGTCTATAGTCTATAGCCAGATGGTTTCTTACATGAAACCATCTGGTAAGAAATTGTTCAGAAAAAGGAAGACTCTTGGCACAAAAAATGCTTGGTATGTGATTCGACGAACAATATGTCTATCACTATTTTTCACAGGCTAACTTCAAACGTTTGATCAACAGCATTAGAGCCCTACCTAAATCAAACTTAAAACCATCTCATCTGTTGAGAAATAACTTTCAATGGAGAAATAACTGTCCAGTTCTACTATAACTGATGCTGTAGGGCCATCGACGCTAACTTTAATGAGTGGCCAAACAAAAGGTCACTTCAACCACTGGTCATCAGGGTATACCCTACTGAAACTGCCAGTAGTTCCTCATACGACGCTGCTTGGCCTGTACCACTGTGATTTTGCCACAAACGCAGCCTGGTTAGATGGATTTGCAAGATCACATGATCAGATGATCTTGCAAATCCAGCTGCCTCGTTTGGTAAATAGTCAAACAGGTCATTTTGAAATTCAGAAAGCAACTTCAATCATGGATCATGATTGCGTTTCAAAGCAACCAAAAGAAATGAAGGGTGCTTTTATTTTGTGCACCATGTAGTAGTTCTGATTTAATCATGACAGAAGAACACCAAAGTCTAATCGTTTGCTAATGTTACCATGAAGCATCAAGACTGCATGTCTCTCTACTCCCCAAAACACTATTTGGAGTAGACTCCCCCCTCCCTGTGCATGAACCACCTGATGTCTGGCTCTCTGTAATCGGTATGGTTCCCCATACCCTTGCTCCATTATAATCTGCCAAGCCACTAAACAGATTTAACTGTGTGACAAAACTGTATCAGCGATGGAGTTCACCAAACAATCTCAGGAAGGGGTCCACATGCTGCCTGCCCAATGTCAAGATGATTTAGGCCCCAGGTGCCGAACATGCAGGGAGGGGGTATGCCTCTCTAATCCAGTTTTACACTTTCCCACGTTTTGACAAGTCTGTTCCTTTCAATTCCCAAATGCTAACTGACAGGGGCCTTTGGACATTGGTTCTGGGTGGGGTCAGCAGCCTGCAGCGCGACACAGGGGCAAGAGTTTGAGAAATAAGTGGGCAGGTTAAAAAAAGTAAAGGATCTTGGAAGTAGAGAAGTTGTATGAAATGGGCCTGTGGAGCCGCACAGGGGAAGGTCACTGACTTCTATAGTTTGATAGTGGCCTTTGTCCTTTCACTTACTTCTTTCATGTTGGAGTCCAGATAGTCAGTGTGATTTTCCAAAAGGGGACATCATGTTGAGAAATAGAGGATAAGACTATAGAGTTCTCAAATGCTTACTGAGAGTTAGTGTTTTAATGCTTGATGACTTGCTGAACTCCAGCCTGATCAAAACAAGGAACTGACCAAAAGTCTGGTTGGCTAAAGGGCATACTGAACTGTTTTGGGTTTCCATAGACTGCTCCAGAAATTAATGTAGGAATGAGAACTTCCACAATGGTTAAAGCTGGATTTCCTGCTAACTTATCGCATATTCTTTTCCCATCCTCAGCCTCAGGGGCTGTTTCTATTACTGTCCCTTGGTTGGGCAGAGAAAAATGCCAGAGAAAAGTGAAATGATTACTGAATATCACCACCCTCCGTCCTTTCTCTCTCTCTGTCTCCCTGCAGTCATCTTAGCCCCTCGGGACTGTTCAGACTACAATGTGCTCGAGGTGAGGAAGAACGGCGTGTATCGCGTGACCCCTGATCCTCGCAACGGGACATTTGAGGTCTTCTGCGACATGGAGTCCTATGGGGGTGGATGGACCGTGATACAGCAACGGCTCGATGGCTCTGTCAGCTTTAACCGCACCTGGGCCGAGTATAAGAAAGGTTTCGGGAACCTTAGGTAATGTACTAGGGTGTCAATACTAGCTTCCTCTCAAAATGTGTCTTAGAATGAGGGAAAGAGTTGCTTTGATGCTTTCATAGACAACCAGTTCTATTCAACTCTTGCTTTTAGGCTTAAATGTAATGGCTGCAATTAAAGAAAATTTGGCAGGTTTGCAGATTATTTTGCAGAATAGAATGCCTATAAAATGCCCAAAGAATTGTGAAAAATGCTCATCACAATCTTCAAGTCTTCAAGTTGACTATTTTGTCCAACCAATAGTCCAAAACAGGAAGACTCTTACTCTTACTCTAGTCTTAATATAATAAATGACAAAGAAAAGCAGATAATCATTATATATAAGAAGCCTGTACCAGCAACTGTTTCACATTTTTCCTTAAAAAACTTTGCCAATAGTTGGCAATTAATCTTCTTGCGATGGATTTGTGATTTATTGATTTATTTACTTATCACTAAAGCTCTCAAGTCAATACAGACTTTAGTGTCAAAAGCTAAAATTGTATTTGGATGCAAGGCTTGATTGGGTATGCTGGGGTTCAAATATGAGCACAAAGAGATATAACAGACTTAATTGCATGCTGGCTAGTGCCGCCACCCCATATAGAGGGCAGTTCGTGTTGAAAGGCACTGGAAAACTCTGAAAAAGTCTGAGAAAATAACCCTGAGAATCTAATTTATTATCTGTCAGTGCAATACTAAATCACCAGAGTACCCTTCTGACTAAAATAATATAAAAGGCAGGCAAAACACTAACCTCAAGAAGTTCAACATTAAAAACTTGAAAACAGGGAACTGATGGTGGGAAATCTACAAGCTGTCACCTGCTTTACCTCAACTTTGGCTCAGTAACTGGTTTTGGTTTATAAAATGTAAAAAAGAACCAACCCGTGTCTCCCGGAGCCTAAGATGATGTCCTCAAACGCATTGTTTTGTCCACAACTGAAAGATATTCAGTTTACTGAAAAACTAATTTTGTTTATGCTATTTCTTTCCTAAAAAATTACTCAAACTTCTTACCTGATTATCAAAAGAGTGATTAATTAAGCAGTTGCCAAATAATCAAGTAAACACTGCAGCTCTACTTCTCAGCCTCACCTAACTGGAACCTACCACCTGCTCAGGGGTTAACTAGACTGAAGCAAATCTTCAACATAATAGGAAGGAGGACCTTAGAGGACCTTACAATGCGCACCTGTTCTCACTGTCACTATCAGTATCACATGTAAAACAACAAATAAATACAAAAACAGCACAACAGTAGGACTCACACATTTTATCAGATAACACACTTCTTGACTTTAATTAAAGGACGATGACAAAACAAAAGATTGTTAAAAATGAGGAACAGGTGAAAATGTTGGGAAGCAGCCCCTTTCACACTGATTATATTTTGTGGTCATACAGAGCCTCTTTTATAGCCTCTGACCAGATTAAAATTTCAGCTCTTTTTCTCTATTTTTGTCTCAGCTCCTGTAGGAAGGAATTTTATCAGGGAAATAACCATGGCTACCTCTTAATAACGGTGCCTACAGATCTAGTATAACCTCCCACTGAAAGAATAATGTCTGCTCTCATCTTTCTTTTACTGCCACACTACTCTCCCCTTGAATCTCCTCCTTTCCTCTCCTCCCCTGTGGGGATGAGTAAATTCAGTTAGAGTATCCACTTTCTAATCAAGTGAACACGCATATGAGCTCGTTCATAACCTATATCTCATTTTGTTCTCTTCCATCCGCCCTCCCTTATCTGCTTTTTTTCCTCTGCTGTAGAGGTGAGTTCTGGCTGGGCAATGACCATATCCACTTGCTGACAAAGGCCAAAGACATGATTGTGCGTATCGAACTGGAGGACTTTGAGGGGGTTCGGGAGTATGCCAAGTACGACCAGTTCTATGTGGCCAATGAATTCCTTCGCTATCGGCTGTCTGTCAGTGGATACAGGTACAATATTGGTTTCTCTGCATGTGTGATCAAATTTTATAAAGGAGGACTACATCTTAAATAAATCGATATGCCTTTGCAGTGGGACCGCTGGGAACGCCATCAGCTTCAACAAGCACTTCAACCATGACCAGAAGTTTTTCTCCACGCCTGACCGCGACAACGACATGTACCCCTCCGGAAACTGCGGCGCCTATTACAGCTCCGGCTGGTGGTTTGACGCCTGCATGTCCGCCAACCTCAACGGGAAGTACTATCACAAGAGGTACAAGGGTGTCCGAAACGGGATCTTCTGGGGAACATGGCACAACATGACGACGGAGTACTACCCCACCAACTACAGGCAGGCCTTCAAGACTGTCAAGATGATGATACGGCCCAAGAACTATGCTCCTTAAGAGGGCAGGTACAGTGAATTATCATGAGTGTAGTCAGTCAGACAAACACAGAGACAGAAGAACAAGTAGCCTGAGAAGCTCATACACATGCGCATAGTCATGCATTTGCACACATTTACACATGCATACGTGTACAGCGAAAAAGAAGTCCTATAGACAGTTTGAATGCAGTAATAACAAAAGTAATTGTGAAAAAAATTAACCGTGCTATTACTTTTTTCCACTGGGGTGAGCGTGGCCTTCAAAATGTTGGATTAAAACGATGATAATAAAGGACAATGGACTATGAACGATGATGGACTAATAAAAAAACCACACATGCAGTGTAAAGGCCAGCCTCCTACAGGGGCCATAATATTAAACGGAGGGTTACCATAAGAGATTTTTTCGCTCTTTCTCTGACATTTCCCCACTTCCTGTCCTGGTGCCTCCTGCTATAAACCCAGCTGAGACGCACCACGGCACACAATGGCAGTAAAAACTAATGAGCTATCACTTTCTCCACTCTGAATGGTTTAATAATTAACAGCAGCCACTCAGGTGAGGTATATGAGAGCTAAGTTTTAAAGTGGGTCTGAAATTCATTGTCACAGACTTCACGCTGGGGTCAGAGTGTTTAAAAAAAAAAAAAGCTACAGGAAGTTATATACAACACTTACAGCTTCTCTGTCGTTTATTTAATTACACTGGGACACTTTACTAATGTATAACCATCCTTTACAATAAAAAACACCCCAGTATAAATATGCAGCCTGAGATAAATTTATATCAGATCACTCCCAAGTACATCCTGCATTATTGATGCTTTAGTAAATTCTTCTTGACAGCAGCTGCAGAGCAGGACTGCTGCAAGATAAAAAAAAATAAAAATGTTTTTCCACCCTTGGGTGCACTGAACTACTGCACATCTCTTGATGCCAACACACCAATTTTCACATTGAGAAAAAAAAATAAAAAAAGTGTCCTCCCTGACTCACCACTTGTACGATACTGCTGCCTGATGTTAGAAAACTGTATTGCATCATTTAATCCATTCTATACACACTGTGAATGGGAAGGATGGGGAACGAAATGTTATGCTTTAAGAACGTGTACAGTATTTATTTTATTTTGTGAGGTATGATAGCTTTTATATAATACATAGGTCCTACAGTACAAGTTTTGACGATTGTTGATATTCGAGCAGTGATAAAGACTGTGCATTATTGTGACCATTCATAGTAATTTTTGTGTGTATTTGGAGCTTTGTGTGTGTACAATATTGACCTTTTCTATCATTCATATTCAACTGTCATGCCAAAAGATTATGCACTTTTTATATCAAAAAAATGAATAAAGTTCTAACTACATGGCTGTATACATCGCAGTGTCTGGTAGTTTTAAATCACATTGATGCCTGCTGGTTTTTGAAAGCTCCTTCCTTATTGGAATCACCTTTTAATGAATGTATACAAAAATGTATACAACTTTAGCATGAGTATCCATGAGTATAAATTCCACACTCTTAAGTCTCTGTTGTATAATAACCTGGGCGCTTTGACGTCTGTAAAAATGGAAGGATTAGTTGATGCATGCCCATAATAAATGGGTTAATCAGGTGTTGACTCAATAAAGCCGCTCAGTGAAAGAATGAGCTCATATGAAGTTCAAACTGTGGGCCTACTTGAATGTCTGCTTACTGTATGTGAGTATTGCGTTAATAATAAAGTATTGTGCTCATCCACAGTTGATTTCACTTTTGTTTAAACCTTGAAAACATCTTAAGTTTTGAGATAAATGTCATAAGAAACATAAAACCATCTAAAATACCATGTTTTGCTGTAAACATCAATTTAACTAGAACATAAAAATGGCTGTCTTTGATAAACAGACACATTAAATCCCACTGTACAATCTTTTATAAGCATTCATAACCTTTTCTTTTGATCTTCTCATAAGTTATTCGAGTAAATCCTGCCACTGCTGCTGCAAAATATGGTGTTTGTCCTCCCTGTGGGACTGCCATTCCCAAGAAATATGATGCCTTACAACATTTACGAGTCTTACCTCATCCAGGCACTGGAAAGCAGGACTAGCAGAGAAATGAATAGCGGCAGTGGGCTGCTCCTCTGGGAGTGCAGCATCAGGTGCAAGGGCCACTAGGGGGGTGTCCTTCTCCATTCCCTTTTCCTCCTCCTCCTCCTCTTGATCTTCCAGCTCCACTTTCCCTCTGCTGGGAGGCCTCCTATCCCGATGCTCCTCCTCAGATAGACTCACTAATGCAAAACACATAGATACAGTAGGTCAAGCAAGGCTAGGAAGAAATAAAAGGGCACACACTCATAACCAGTTTTGAATGAATTATAATATAATAATGAGGCACAGGCCGCGTGCACAAAGGTAGAATCAAATAAATATATGTGCTTTTATTTTCAAATGTTCGCGTCGGAAGTTTTGCTGCCAGAGATCAAAAACACATTTAGCTAGGAATTAGGGGGTATGTTAATAATAATAATAATAATAATAATAATAATAATAACAATAATAATAACAATAATAATAAAAACCTGCCAGAAAATGTATTTATAATATAATTTGATTTTATTCGTTTGTTAAAAAGCCAATTAAGCAACAGGTCAAATGTAACAATTTGTCATCTTAGCATAATGACGCTCGCTTTCCTTTTCAATGTTTTGCCTGTACTGAAACACTGACAATAATACTGTCATGTTATGTCGCACATGTAAACCCAAATACAGATCTCATTTGGCTTAATTATTGCCCCAAAACATCTTAATTCCTCTTAAAAACATTCACATTGAAATGTTTGCTAATACCGTTAAAAACACTGCGTTGCCCTCTCAAAACTACACAGAAGCTAGCTAGCTAATTAGCTGCAAAGAGTTAGCCCTAATGTTTGGGGTGTTGTCTGCTAAACAAAGAAGCAAACACTCATGCAAATGTCTTACTTGTCAATATCTCCGAGTCTTCGTCCTTACACGTCCTCGAGAAGCCGTCCCTTTGTCCTGTAAAACCGCAAAGACCATACAACTCGAAATGCAGCCAATGTTAATGTTGGCAAAAGTCAAATCACAGATTTCACTCTGGTTGAACTGGCGTGGTGTTGTGGTTACCATAGCAACGACGCAACGTAACGTTAAGTGAAATCCCTTAGAATTACGATTATTTCTAATCAAGCTACCTTTAGCTTGTGTTCATTATATTCACCAATATATATTATACAAAGATCTAAAAGGTTAAACAAGTGCACTCTTACAATCAATAAGTCTTAACTTTACACCTACACTGACCGTCCAGCAGATGGCGGTATTTAGTCGTTAGTAGTCATCTTTGCAGTGCATGATCAACATGTGTCATTCATTGGTCAGGCAGACAGATTGCACTAAAAAATGACAGTGGATCAGACTGACCTGGATCCAAGGTGAAAGTGATGGTGGTGACGCAATGCTCTCCTGTTAGCTTCTTTTCCCACAGTGCACACTGGGAGCTGGCATGGCCTCCTTTTACTCAACTCCCTCCAACAGCTGCAGAGGATGTGTTATCTCTGCTGTGTACGTGAGAGCATGCCAAAATGTGTGTGAAAGAAACCCTTAGAATTTTAGGTCAGCGATGATTAGTAAAGGTAGACATAGAGGTGATCAAACTCATATAAAAGGCACGTTTAACCTCTTCTCCTTAATGCGAGGGCCAGCCGTAAATCTTTGTATGAATTGTGGGTGTCTGCATGTTTCTTATTTAAGTTGGTTTTACTGGCTGTCACACTTATGGCCCTCATCTTCAAAGGCTGATTTCTCTGTCACTGATTGTAATTATTGTCTACAAAAACAAACAAAACCATATGCTTAACATATGGTGCAGGTGTGTGCTTTGAGGGTGAGTGCACCTTCACTTATGTGCAAAAGCTCAGTACGCACAACAAACACACGGTAATGCCTGCGCATACACCACATCCAGCCTTTATGAGGTTTACTGGCATCATTTAAGTAATTGCTGTGTCTATAACTTAGCTGCAATTTACTTTAGCCATATCTGACCATCTGATTGTACACTCTTTTGCAATTTGGTTGTTTTGGCAGCGAGGAAGTCCTATTTTCGTGCACAAAGTCAACAACTGAAATGACTAATTTTCCAGTGGTTGCAGTTTTGTTTGACGCATTATCCACGGCTTGGCTTCTGCTTTTTTTTTTCGAATTTTGGAAATAGTGACACAGAGGAGAGGCATCGGCTAAATGAGCTATAATGGCGAATGTTTTCGAGCACAAAATTTCATGCATGACAGGAGCACAATCTGCTGTTTTCCCATTGTGAGCCAGAACGAATTAAGCAGTGCGAAATGAAAGCGAGTGTCGTCCTACCCTCTACATGCAGGACCAAATTAGACTTTTAAAGCCAGGCTCTGTAATTAAACCTGTTAATTATGTAGTAGCACTAATTTTACCACCCCTTGTTAAATCCGAACAAATCACGTGCTGCTTTGGGATGAATGTTTTTTCAGTGGAATGCAGTTTTTTCCCAAATTAACCTTGAATCCCCTCCAACCGTCTGGATATGCAAACGTCGGAATCCTGGCAGACTCCAGTGTATTTTCTGCAGAATGAATATGCCCCGTCATGTGACAAGTTATTACCATTTTTGGCTTAATAAAACATAAGCCCCTGTTTGATAGCTATTTTGAGGCAGAATAACATTTTGCAGATGGAGCTTCCCTTTCATCTCAGCCAAACTGTTCAAATCCGCTGACTGTATGTGTGTTATAAAACGCTGTTTCGCCATACCTTCCCGTCAACCCGACCAAACTTGCTGGGTAACAGGAACTGCTGTGTAATTTAACAATGTTCAGCAGATGTTGATGAATCAGTCACCAGGAGCAGTGAGAAGGGCTGACTGTACAATACGTTTAAAGGATGATATTGTACAGTTGGATGGCTTTAGGGATGGGAATGTCTGTCTGCCATCTGGTTCAGATTGAAATATTTCCACAACTATTAGGTGGATTTGCCATGAAATTTGGTGCAGACATTTATGCCCCTTCTCAAGATGAATTGTACAAGTCCTTTTACTTTTCATCCAGCATCCATCATCAGATCAAAATGTCATATTTTCTAATATTTTTGCTTTATGAAGGATAACAGGATAACCGTCTTCACCTCAATGTCAGCAAAACAAAGGACTTTGTAATTGTTGCCTCTTCACCTCAACGCTTGATTCTCAGTTGAAAAGGCTGACAGTTTTAAAATACCGTGACAGAAGCCAATCGGTCTTGCATAGACGCTAAAGAAAGGTCTGGCTGCACCAAATCTAATTCTAGTACAGCAGGAGAGAAATGTCGCAATCGTCTTGGTGTCCCTGCAAATTAGTGCAGGGGGAAACTTGAATACACGGGGAGACGAGCCATGGCATCGAAATGGCTAAATCTCTGCAAATGAAAAGGTGACAGCTGCTTGTTGACGTTCATACCGTTAGCGGCCAGGTTAGGGTTCGGGTAACTTGCCATTCTCAGGATGTAGGCCGCTGTCTCTGAGGTTATTGTTGGTGGAGTCTGAAAACTGTAAGGCACAGATAGCAGAAGGGAGGATAAGGTTAGCACCTCAAATAGGGAGGTTACACCACCAGCCCACATCCGTGAGTCAGACTACTGAAGGGTTGCCTACAGGCCCAGCTTCTACCAGCACACTCATACAAGAAATGAGCCAGCAAAGACTAACAATCATCTGGAATCTTGTCAATATCAGCCACTTTTATCGAACCGTTTCATATCATCTGTTACAAACCAAACCACATTAACACATATAACCAACACTGCTGCCAAAATATTTGGTCTCCCCACACCCAACCTTGCAGAGCTGCACAGCCAGCTTGTGTTTAGTGCTGTTTAGCAAATGTTAGCATGCTGCTCAGCAAACAAATACTGTGAAGGTGCGAACCTGAAGTCATTATTCCTGCTAAATATCAACGTGTGAGCATCATCTTCGTTGTAACGTCAGCATGCTGATGTCGGCATAGGTCAACCTGTGGGTGTGCTTGACTTTAGAGGCTGCTGTTTCTCTTGTTTTAGTGAACTCTGTGTAAAAGCAGGTCAAGAACCACAGAAACCAGCTGTCAGACTGTGTGTGTGTGTGTGTGTGTGTGTGTGTGTGTGTGTGTCCTGAGTGTGGTTGCTTGTCTACTAGCCTGTGCATAAACCAGGCCTATGGAAAAAGTTACTGTTCTCCCAGGGTGAAGTGTCCAGATCCCTGTTTTACTGCTGTATTGTAGTCACAACAAACCCAACTGGGGGATTGGGGGTAATTTTACAACCCCCTCCGACTCTGGGTTCCTGTCTTTCATGTGTAGTTGGGCGCTGGGAGGCCGCTGTAAATGAACGTATTAAAATGCACACTGACTTCTCTCACGCACGCACACAATGTGTAGTGTTCTTTTTCCACACACAAAATCTGCTGTTACAATTTTTCTTGTCAAAGAGTTTGTCCTTCAGACAAAGCGTCTGGAGACACTTCATAAACAGATGTTTTAAAGCCTCTTAAAACCGTGAAACCAGCTTTTTATTGAAGCTCAGACGGAATACTTTGCACACTTCTAAATAGTATTTGTGCCCCTGAGAAAAGCTTTACCTTATATTCAAAGGTAGATTGATATGTAATGGAAGATGTTGAGATTACTGTTATTTCACCAGGGGGTTGGAAACACAAAACATTATCCAGCTCCTCATTGTCCTCTGTCTTGGATCAAACTGCAAAATATTTTTGCACCATCAAATCTGAGATTAATAGACTACCTAAAGCATAAATCACTGAGAAATCGAGATCTGCTTTTGGCAAAGTACGAGTCTGATGTCATCCTTCTCTAAAGGATCTCTGTGGAGAATCCAGAGCTTTGTTCCACTGTGTGTCAGCTCGCAGAACGAAGGCCCGGGATAAAAAAACGTACTTTTTACTGTAACCCACAGACCATAAGACCCCCTCCAGCTTGGACTTCCTTGACTCACCACTGCATTTGACTCTTCAAAAAAAAAAAAAAAAAAAAATCATATGTGCTGAACAGGCTTGTCTGTGTTTCCAGTTGACTAAAGCCACATGTGTGAGCCATCAACAGCTGCGACCATTTGAAGAAAATCTTGAAGCAGTTGGAACAAAACCTGATCTTTGACGAGTCTCTAAATCATCACGGACATGAACAAAAGTTGCATTTTATTGGGACATATAAGGAGGCGAAATGTTTCAAGCACTGGGATGATGATGATGATGCAGAAAAACAAGGTTGTGTTGGCTTCAGCTCACAAACGGCTTTACCTAAAAAAAAATGAGAGTAAAACGAGATGGCTGACACCTCAGTTACTTCCATCATCACCTCCAGAAAAAAACTTGTTTCTTATTCGTTTCTTATTCCAGAGTCACAACGGATTCTGCTCTGATCCATAGGGAACGGGAGGAGAGCTCAGAGACTTTTTTAAATTTTGGGATTAAACAGTGGATTTATCTTCACTCCTGTTTATCAACCTGACTGCAGCGATCTGTGGAGGGTGTATATGTTCTACGAGGTTGACTGCAAACTGGAACCTGATGGGAAATGTACATGTCGTCATGAACGTAACTTTATGGAGAGGAGATGGGAAGAAGAAGAGGGAGAACCGGAGTCTCTGGTGTGTGCCTTGCTAACGTTAGCGTGCAGCGAATGCACAGTAAGGTAATCCAGCTGTTTGAAAGTGTTATGTTTAGTCTCGCCCGCAGAATTCCCTGATCCAGAAGTCCTGATGGGCAACTGATTGAAACGTTACCTTGATTAAACTTGGATTTCTCTGGGTTTGAAGATTGATGGAAACTTTTGGGATAGCATATAGTATATGTACGCAACTCAACAAACAACCTTTTTAACGGAGAATTCTTACATACTGTATCTTTAATTGAATTGTAATTCATCAGCAGTACAAAAAAGCAATTTTTTTTCACATCATATGGAACAGATACACAACTGTCATTTTTGCTAAATAATAAATAGATTACATAACACACTATGCCTGGACCTTCGTATTTGTTTCAGTATCGACACATGCAAGTTAATTACATTTGCAACCTTCAAGACTGCTCCAATGTGTTTTATAGGAGGATATTCCTTTCAGCACTATTAGGAGCAACACCTGGTCTTATTATGGCGTGTGTGTCGGCGGTTGTTTGTGAAAATGTGTGTATGTCGGGGCAAAGTCTTCGGCTGCCGCAAGCCTTTGATAAGTCGAGGTCTGCCATCGCAGGCCCCTGGGATGAGGTAATGTTTTCATACCATTACCTCATTCAGAAAGTCTACAGTGGTGTCATAAAAGACGAGAGAAAAGGTTGAAGAGACCGTGAAGATCAAGAAGAACGTGTAGTTCAAATAAAGTCGCATTGACACAACTTTTCCTTGTAGTGAGCGGCAACAGACTGATCTTCTCTGTGATCTCAGCATATTTATGGAGACAAAAAGGCCTCTTCTTCTCCTCCTGCGTTTGATGTGGTCTTTCTTGTTATTTGGCAGAGCCATACCCTGTTCCTCTGAAGGCCCTATACACTTCTAAAGGAAGTGTTCATGTGGTGCTGGTAACTAATCATCTGTGGCAGCTGTGTGCACCAGGCCGATGTCCGATAAAATGAAGAAAATTGCTCACAGGTAGTGCCTGAAAGGAAGTTGAGCTTTGTCAGTTACAATTTATTATAGGCCTCTAGCCTAAGGGCCACTTCACTGACACACTTTACAGCAATACATTGTTACAGAGAGTTCTGTCACATCAGTATTGTTGTGTTCGTTTTCCATTGTGTCTCAAAAATGGCTGCCAAGCCAGTTTATTCTGTCACTTGACGCTAGAAACAATGACTGCATTTAAAGTCAGCCTACATAAATTCTAACTCCTGAAGAAAATCAATGGAAAACACATTAAAAGATAATTACAAATCATTTGGTAAGCCTCGCTCCATGATAAATAAACGACTGAATCAATGCGAGTTAATGCCTTTCACCCTAAATGCCCGGGCTAATTATCGTTTGCTGGAACCTACTGAATCGCTGCCTTTGTCCATGTTAAACAAAGCAGAGCCATGAGTGGTAAAGAAAGTGGACTTTGTTCCAAAAGTCTTTACGGTGTAGAACACTGCAGCAAACACAACACGAGAGAGACAAACATTTTGTAGATTCAGTTAGAGTTGGATAAATTCCTGTGTGTGGCTGACATATGTGAAAATTTTAAGGTAAAGCTTTGACAGTAATTGACTCCAGGTATGTGACCCTCGGCGACCTTTGTTAGGGAATTCATCCAAGGACACCCTACAAATGTCCAGAGGGATTAGAGTTAGAATTACCACGACTTTTCTGTTTCCACAGAGGAAAGGTTTGAGAGTCATGTATCTATTTTTACTGCTCTCCGCAAGCCTGTATGGACTTCACAGTCATGGATTTGGAGGTATGTTGGGGTAACTCAGAAGGGGTCACTCAGTTCACATTACCTTACTGAGGACAGTTATTATGCCAAGTCGCATTAAACGGATTGGGTCAGATTGTCTCATTGCGCTGCAGCGAAGGCAAATCAACCTGTCACAAACTGAAGAGTCGGTTTGACTTCTCACGGAAACACACTCACGTTACATAAACATCTTTATGTTTGGTTTAGGTTAAGGTCAAGTTTATCCAGGTGGCACTATGGCTGTTTTTTGTAAATGTGACTGTTTTTATACGATGTTCTATACAATGAGGAATTACATCCCATATGCAAGTCTCCATGGTTGGCTCAGCCGGATTATCCTCTTGCTCTCTCATTTTTAAAACACAGTCTAATAAAATAGAATTGGCTTGATAAGAAAATAGTAGAAAGTCTCATTTCATCTCTTGAGCACACAACGTCTGGGAGTAAATCCAAGATTTGAATCAAAACAACAATATAATGTTTTAAAAATAGAAAGGAAAGATAAAGAACACAATTGTGCCAATACAGATTTAATTGGCTGATTGATGGATTGATCTTGTTGCATTACTATGACTTAGGCGATAATGTGTATGGAGCATTTTAGGCCACAGCTCAACTACCTAATCACACTTACGCTGGCACAGATAACCCTGTTGCCCAGACAATGAGTCCTAATGATTTTGGACCATACCTGCCGCCGTCATCTAGTGCCACCAACAGGTCAAGATTTAAATTGGGCACAGTTAATCATGTACCCTGCAGGAAGAATTAATGATAACATAGTGTTCCCAGGACACTTCACCCAGTTCCCACATTTGGTTTATGAGCCAGCCTCAGCTGTACTTTGCCTTCAGTGGTCATTTTCAAATGAACAAAGAACAAACACTTATTGGAACACAGAGACTTGGATGCATGTAACAACATGTCAGATGAGATTTTTATCACCTGCAAACATCTGTAACTGACCCGTCCTTCAGGGTGTTAACCTTTTTTTTACAGGTAACACTGGAATGTCTGCAGAAGAAAGAAAGAAAGAAAGAAAGAAAGAAAGAAAGAAAGAAAGAAAGAAAGAAAGAACAGCTCTATGATGTGTGCCTGTTCAGTGTTAGATGATCTGAGAGTTGCACTGTCGAGACGGATGGAAACAATTAACTTCATCTGCTCGACAGATCTGTAGGGTTGCCTCTCATTTACATACATGTTGACATTGTGAGTGTGTGTTTTTGTGTGTACTCCCCGCAGATTCACGTAGGAATCCTCCAGGGCTGCCTGGCTTCCTCCACTTTCATCTCGACCACAGCCCGCGGACGACCACATCCTTGAGAAAGGCCGCCCTCCCTGGTCGAGGTGGTCGAGTCTACGGAACATCTACGAGACAAATCATCCCCCTCTTTCTTCTGTCTTCTTCTTTCAGGGCCTATCCTTTCTCTCTCTCTATCCCCCTCTGTCTTTCTGTCTCTCTCTCTCTCTCTCACACACACACACACACACACACACACACACACACACACACGCTCCACATCTGGTAACTTGTCACTCGTCACCACTAATAAATGATAATAGCAAAATCTCTGCAGGGAAACAGACGTGTCATATTTCTGGGGTGGCTATATTAGGCTCATATTAAGAACCCTGATGTTTCATATTGGAAAACTACTGTTCAGTATTATGGAAATATGTCTATGTGTATTCCACACACCGATTCAGTAATACCTCTCATTAAATAAAATCAGATGGTATGTTTTTCAGTCGGGATCAGGGACACTCGCCCCTGAAATCCCTGGGGTGGCCACCAGGAAGTGGGGCGAGAGATGTTGTTGGTAAAATTCAGCCACTTAATGTGGTGTTCCATCTCGCCCCTACCCATGCGTTTAGGTCACAGAATCCTCCGACCCCTCGGGTGGTCGCCAGTTTGTGCACTAGCTAACATTGCTGACGCTAGTTGACAATAACATTGCAAAAGCTAACTAGCAAATGTAACATTGCTACTGCCAGCGAACGTTGATGTTGCTGAAGGTAGCTAGGAGACATTAGGGCTCAGCCATTTTTTTTTTCACCACAAACTGGTAACTACCAAGACCGTTGATCGCTAACAAAAAACACAGACACATAGACACAACAATCAATTTTGGAATTTTGAAATAAAATGACTGACTCACACAATCATAGTAAGGTTTTTAAGAAAGAGATATTGTATTCTGCACCTCTCTACGAGCTCTGTAGATGCGTTACCTTACATAATAATGTTATCAACGTGGCCTTTACATCAAGCAAGTTTACCAATAAGCCCCCACATCTGCGACACCAGTTCTTTCCCTTTCCCAACAGAGAGTCAACCATCAAACTCTGGTATTCAGGCTTACTCCAATTATTTTACATACCAAAACCCCAAAACTACCACTTTCCTTTGTTTCATTTTCTATTTAACTAAATGTACAAACCACAGGGACAGACTGTAATTTTCCATGGAGGTCGGTGCCATCTTGAAGAAGGCACAGTCCTTGCATGATATGCTACATCCACGACTTTCTTTTCTTTTTTCTTTTTTCTTTCTTTTTTTTTCCCTGTCTGTGGTCAGAAACAGGCTCAAAACTGTTTCTATGTACTGTGGAGGGATTTCTGTTTAGTCCTACACCCCAAAACCAAAATTACAGAGTAGAGAGCTCAGACTGTGAGGGGGAGGGAGGAAATATGCAGCTTCCACGATGCAAACATCTTACAAAGGGTGGTTTAACTTCTTCAGATTCACAAAAAAAAACCACCTAAATCTCACTCTCTTGAAAACAGTCATTATCTAGTCAAGGGAGAGAAAAAGTAGAGAACAAAACAACAAACAAAGAAATGAACAGTGAAGAACTGTGTTTGCTGAAAGCCGTCATGACTCACTCCGTCTGCCAAGTCTCGGTGAAAGTAAAACACTTTTAGGGCATCGAATAACCAACCCCCCACTGTGACCCAGTCCTTGCACGGCTACGCCCGTCCGCCAAATCCTCCAGACTTCACTACTTAGTGGTCAGTTTAATGAGGTGTTAAAGCCTGGCCACGGTGAAATTAAGTGATGAAAAACATAGCGGCACGGACCTGCTTCTGGACCAGATGTGAAGTGAAGAAGAATGAAAAATGGAGAGACAAGTTGAAAAAACAAATAAAGGGGTATTTTAAAAGCTGCCGATGACGCGTTCATTCTGCGAGCGAGTCGACAAGTTAACGCAAATGTTCAGCCGGCGAGCGCAGATGAGCAGATGCTGAGATCACGGTGAAGATATGCAGCTCTGGGGTCGACCGCAGGCTCTCTCGGTGACCTCTGAGCCCTCTTGAAGCTTAGCGGGATTTCGGCCAGTGGTGCTTGAGGGTAAAAATTCCCAAAACAAAACGACATTAACCAGAAAACACATCGGAATTTTGTCCAACGGAAAGGGCGGAACTTGTACTTCCATAGTGGTGTCATAAAAGAAGAGAGAAAAGGTTACAGAGAACGTGAAGATCAAGAAGAACGTGCAGTTCAAATAAAGTCATTTCCATTGAGAAAGTTGATTTATTCCTTCCTCAACTTTGTCAGTTCACGTCGTCCATAATGTGTTGCCGACACATTACCATGTGAACTATTTGCAAATTATATATTTTCCTTAGTCGATGTAGTGCGTCTTCTTTTTCCATATGATTTCAACGTTGACCATTTCCATTTGATAAAATTCTGATGTGTTCTCTGGCTAATCTCATTTTGCTTTTTGAATTTGCAATCATATTTTTTCTGACTTTGCCGCTGTGATTTGCACCCGTCAGCCCCCATAATAAAGTTATATTATCTGCAGTTTGTCTCCATGAACAATCCATGTGTCACTGCTCGACTGTAGCAGATGTATAAGTTCATACTGCTACATGCTGTGCTCTGTGACCAGATTCCCACAGGTTATAAAACTTTACTGTGCGCATATGTATGTCTTTTTCTGTAAGTTCACAACGTATAGGGAGACTTGCATTTTGATTGAAACATTTAATAGCCTACGTGTCTGGAACAGCGGACTCAGTTGACAACTCTGTGACACTTGTATCTGTGTGTTTAGTGCAGATTCTCTGTAAAAACAAGAGTCCAACTTTTCATTCACAGGAACTTTTATTGAGGTCTCTCCTCAATTTTTTTGCTTGTACTTTCAAAAAATGGACTTTGTGGAAACAGTTTGATTCACAGACATTCTGGGCGGCAGCCTTACCTGCTGCTCTTCAGAAATATACCCTGGGAAGCATTGTTTTGCCCTCTTTCACTTGTTCATTCCTGCAATATTTTTTTAACTCAGTAAAACAATAATTAAGAATGTTTTTTTTTTGCAAAAACACCAACTGTGCTCTCTCTCCTCTCTGTACTGGCTTTCCACCAAGTGCTGAACAAAGAGTTCTAGTGAATTTTGTGTAGTGGGATCAATTTGCGAAACAAAAGGGATACAGTGAAGAAAATACGCGCACACACTTTGGATTGCCACGTGTGAATGATAAATAATGCAAAATTCAATAGAAGTTCAAAAGAATCTTGTGGTGCCAAGATGGCGGCTTAAGCCAAAACTGAAACAGCATATGATTCTCTTTTACTGCCCCTCATGTATGAGCTCAGTTAATGCCCAAATTAATGCAAGTGCCACTCAGATACGTGGATATATAGAGTTGACATGTCTGTATGGATGTTCGGATGTTCACTGAAATATTTGCATAAAGAACATATAAAGAAATGCAGATTTTTGAGTCTCATTCCCAAACCTGTCAAAAACGAGAAGACATCATTGGCAATTGTTGGGTCCTGAACCGGCTGCCATCCCAATGTGTCAGACTCAAAAATCAACCTTTTTCTTATGAACAGGAACTTAAAAGAGCATTATTAAAATGTGCAAGTCATCATTGCCTCGTGAAAAAAAACATCTCACGAGCCAGCAGTCCTGCTTTCAGTTGTGTGACTGCAATTTTACAGATGATCAGAGGGATTTATCTCGGAAGTAGGAGAATTGAGTCCTGGATGCGTTAATACGCGAACAATTAAGGCCGCATGAGAACTGCCTGTTCTGACCGACTGGAGAAAAAAAACCAGCGAATCCTCGCTTTTTGAACGCAGAACGACCAGCATTTTTTTCTTGACAGATAACAAAGATCAAAATTCTTGCTTATTCTACCGATCTACTGTACGGGGTACATCAGGACAAAAAACACAGACAGATGAGCCCAGAAGTCGGCGCCTCATCGGCGTTGACAGCACACACACACACACACACACACACACACACACACACACACACACACACATACGTATCATCATTGCGCTATAGTCTCATCAGTGCTGGAAAGCAGATGTTCCAATGAGAACTCGCCCTTCATGGTAAATCATCCTTCAGACACACCATCGACATATTTCTTTGGAACACACACAAACACACACAGACACACTTGTGCGCGACACCCAGACTGTACGGTTCACCATAAGTCAGACCTGGACCGAGATTTGAAGACGGCACGAAGAAGAGGATGTTTTTAAGCTGGCATGAGTCGAGGGGGTTTGTTTACTTCATCGCCAAGTTATTTAACCAGCAGCAGTGACTTTTCTTTGGCATGTATTTACGTATGTGCGAGTGGATATGTATCTATATATACACTCAACTCTATTACATGACTGGAGGGAAGATTTAGAAGTAAATCGAAAGAGCTGGAAAAGGGTCTTTTTTTTCCCCGAGGTCTCTCAAAGGATAGAGATTTAAGGGACTTCGTGGGAGGTTTAAGGGCTTTTCTTCAGTTTGGTTAAGCCTGCGACTGACATCTGCCTGAGAACAGGTGTGCTGGCTCCAGGCTCACACACACTGACAGATACTGACACTCACATACATTCATGAATAACACTTCCTCTCTGTGCATTCCTTCAGAGGAGATAAACTTTACAACCTAGGAGGGAAAAAGTGGCATGAGAGGATAAGAAAAGGAGCCATTAGGAGAGGATGACACGAGGTGAGGAGGGCTAGGCTGGGATGGAGGGAGTAAAGGAGGGGAGGAGGGATGAGAGGGAGGGTGAGGAGCATAAGGAAGACGTTGAGCCGAGAGCTTATTCGGGGAGTGGGGTAGTAAAAAGACAGGCGATAAGATAAAGGGTGATAAAGAAGACAAGATGAGGGAATGAGGAGGAGAGATAGCGTTTATTTGATTTCACATATTTATTGAAGGAGCATTGTTTTCATTAAGACACCTCTGATGACTTGATGAGAGAAACTGAACACACCACGCTTGTTTTACCAAGATCTCTTCAGCTGACAACCGTCAAATCTCTGATAAAAAGACATCGGATCCCCACATTTCTTCGGAAATGGTTTAAACGAAATGCGAATCCCCAAACAATTAATTATTGTGTTTGTGAAAATGGAGCCTAATAAAACACAACTGCAGTGAAAAGTAGCGGAAACAGTTGCTTAACAAACGTTGCCGCAGGTCAGACTAACAAACCGAGGATTCCTGTCTCACGCAGTGTTTTCGTAAATCTATCCGGAAGACCACTATATCTTACAGTTTAGGTTGTGTTCCTGCCAACAAGCCTTTAAAATTGATGTTCGTGTTGTGCTTTAATGGGTGATCTGAAGTTAAATGTCATCCGATGATAACGTAATGCACATACATACTTAGTGTATGTTCAGGTGAGAAACCAGACACACACGTTATACAATGTTATCTACATTACCAGGTTAAACATCATCATGAAGATGTAAAAAAAAAAAAAAAAAACACCACGGTCTGCCAGGAAGCGTGTCTGTCGGGGAGATGCACGAACACCGCACTGAGGAAGACAAGAGACGCAGAGTAAAAGGAGGTTTTGGCAGAGGTTTGGATAAAAAAAGAAGCAAAACAGTGCTGCGGAGTAGAACAGAGTAGGATCTTACACAATAATATTTCAAGCCTTCCATGGAACTGGCCAAAGCGTCCACTCAGCAAATGGGACCAATCCACTAATTCTGTCTGTTACAGTTCGACGACGTACCTTGTTTTATGTTGTCACAGTTTACAACATTAGACCCAGGTCGGGTCTCAAACCCGGGGGCCGCTGCAGCGAGGACAAAGCCTCTGTACATGGGACGCTTGCTCCACCAACTGAGCTAACCCGCGCTTTTCAACGAATGATTCCATCAGTATCCACGCATGTCATAAAGTTTTGCTCGAGCATCGACATCTCAAAACAATGTATGGTGAGTGACGACATGTGCGTTTATGACAGCTGCTATAAACAGCTTGTGGCATTAATGAACGGCTCAAAGAGTGGCATGGCATCAGAGCACTGTGACACACCGCAGCCTCTATTAGTGGTTGAGGTTCATGGCGCTGTCATCCTCTTAAATCCAAGATTGTAGCTTTTGAGAGAAATATAGAATCTCTATAAAAAGATTCAGTGAAAAAAACACACCATGCTGTTAAACAGATGTAAAACATCCACGTGTTATGCACCAGCCAGTGGTTATCACAAAGCTGCAAAGGAAATTAGGAGAAACTGACGGCGTGTCTATAAAGAAAGAATTTCAGCCATGACAACACAGATGGGCCTATTTTTAATCTATGTCTACCAGTTTAAAAATAGACCTTTCCATTTTATAACAGTTAAATGTAGAATAAATGAGTTAGTAATGAGTTTTTAGTGAAATTATGCCAATGGTTACCAAGAGAAGGCTACATGTTCCCTCATATTATGAGGGATGTAAAATTATAAAATACTGATACCTGTCAAGTCCAAATTGAATTCAAAGCTGTTTAACCGTTCGGAGTGCAGGCATGATTTTGGGCTCCCTTGAAAGGTTAGAAGCTGATTATTTCCTTGCTTCACTCGGTTACATCCCGCCTTTCCGAAACCCTGCTGTTCCGAACATAGACTTCTATTCATCGTAATGGCGGGGTTTCCCTTTTTTTCAAAGACCCCGCTATTCCGAAAAGGCTATTGGGGAAACCCCTCCATTCCGAAACCCCCCCCACTCCGAACTAACCCTAACCTTAACCCACTTCAGAACTGTGTGAGAGCGGATGGAGGTGGACATCAGCACCACGGATAGCGGTGTTTAATTTCGGAACAGCGGTATTTTGGGGGGAGCGTCGGAACAGCGGAGTTTCGGAGTGGGGGTCTTTCGCAATGGAGGGGTTTCGCAATGGAGGGGTGTCGGAACGGAAGGCTGTCCCCGCTTCACTCAATGGCTCTTGTGAGCTCGAGGGTGGGCATAGAAGCTCATATTTGCTCAAATGAACTTCTGCACCGAAAAAGCATTCATGGTCACAGTTTTTTCGTGGCCATTTTGCCAGCATTTAATCATGGAATGCGTGTTTTGGACTAAATATGTTAATTAAAATGGATCAGCTGGACATTTAGGAATAAAATAAGACAGTTGACAGAAGACAGACCTGCAAAACGTTGTACATGCTAGTTTGTTGGCTTGTTGTCGTTTGATGAGGTTTCCTCTTGAAATCTTGATTCAATCTTGAATAGCCTATAAACTAAGCTGGGATTGTGCGCTACGTACTACAACAAACTTTGAACTGGTTATGAAAAAGTTAAATACAGATGTGAACAAGACCACCAGTGAGAAGTGGCAGGGCAGCGGCATAACAAAAAATATTGGCCGGAAAGATCTGAGAGGTCTGAGTGTGATCTGTTATTAGCAGGTCAGTGCTTGCATTGTGTTAGTACGTAATCTGTGATTATGGTGACACCTGGTCGTTCAGACTTTTTGTGTTCTTTAATTTCAGTCAAGTCAGCACAGAAGAATCATAACCTACTTGCTGAGGCAAGAAAGATGTATCAAAGTTTCAACATACAGCATGGCTTAGAGAAGGGATTTGAGTTGGACCAAATCAGTTAGAGATTTGTATACATTTTGTATAACAAGTACAATGCAGAAGTACTGGTAATGGGGACACTTTGTAAAGTTGCTGTTACATTTGTCTCTCTCTCTCTCTCTCTTTCTCTCTCTCTCTCTCTCTCTCTATATATATATATATATATATATATATATTAGGCATTATTGTTTCCTAAAGAAAGACACATAATGCATAGAAACATCAGAAAAACAAAACAACAACAACAACAACAACAACAATAAAACAGTCATGGACCCAGTATTGAGCCCTGAGGAGAACCTTGCTACGATTTCTGTCGCTTTTACCTACACTCTTATACCGCAGCAACAGGAGACCTAAAGTAGCATGAGTGGCATTATTATTGTAGCTTTAGTCCAGTATCTGTATCTACAGGATTTATTCAGGCACAGTTCTGACTGTAGTTTGCCTGCATTCTGGCAACACACTTTCCTCATCCTTCCCCAGCTGTCAATCAATGACAGAGAGGTCTTGTGAAAAGAAGGATTAACAGCTGTGGTATGCACTGGCAGTAGGACAGATCTGGACAGTGTTGGTCTTCACATTACTGTCTCCTTGGTAACAAGAGGAAGTGTGATAGGTCTCAGTCCTGTCAATGAGACTCGGCTGACAATAGGAAAGATGATTTATACTTTTACCCTGGAGTTATTATTTAGACATGGTTGCAAAAGAGCAAAATGAGGACTCTTATCATCTGGTATCTGTATCAGTAGTACGTGACATTATTTAACTGTTAAAGAAAGTGAAGATAATGTACTGTACGTAGGAGTGTGATAGGGTGTCTGAGTCTTCAGCAAATTATACTTCCTCACCAGGCTCTTTTGTTGCATCCTGTACTTCATTTTGAATGTTTACTTCTTCCATTTAACCACCCTTTTGTTCTAACTTAAAAAACAAAACAAAATTGGGGCGTGATATCTGCAGACTAAGCAGTGCTCAGAAGTAGCATTGGCTGCATCTCAGTTTCTTCTGGATATCTGAGCTCTTCATCTCGCCCTTGACATCGAGCCCACAAAGAAGCACATTTTATCTGCTTGTGTTTGAATGTCTTTTTTCTTTTCAATCATTACCCAGAGCTCACGACCATGGGTGAGTGTTTGACCATAGATCAAAATGATAAATTACAAGCTTTTTTCCTTCACAGCTTTGTCTTCAGTACAACTGACTGCTAAAACACCAATCTGCCCCAGAACGACTTTTCAGTTACTGAAATGTGCGGGATATGTGTGAGACTTGCCAGTGTTGATTATGGTTCAAGGGGATTTATTTGTCATTATACTACAGAGGGTTGCATAATGCAATCAGAGTTTGTAACTACTTCTTGGCACACAAACATAGAACATATATACAGTGATTGAGCCAATAAACACCCAGGAAACAATTCTGTAGTGCATGTTAAAGATTTATGTCTGGGCGAATGCAAACAGCGACAATATTATGGTGATGATAACATGATCGGCGGCTATACATTCAAAGTTTGACATCAGGTAAACACTGTCCATCAGCTTTGACTGTGTTTGAGCATCAGTGACGTAAACACAAGGTCCACCTCTCCTCGTCTAGTTCCTGTCGAGTACAACAGCTTGGCGCAAGATGTTGTGTTGGAGACGGGTCTCCGTCAGATGTGGGCACAGCAGTTTCTGATTTCACGTTGTTTAGCCAGCCTGAGCCCCATTTAGTCCATTTAATTTCCCTGCTACCAGACATTAGCCAGGAGCAGCCTTAAAGTCAAGAAAGATTAGCATGGCTCTTTTTACCCTGACTCCCTTCCTCTCCTCCCTGTGGTGCTTCAGCTGGTCAGGTTCGATGGGCGAAAGATGTTGGATCACTGACAATGACGAAATATTTTTTTTGTAATGCAATACCTGTATCAGCAACACAACAAACAATAAAACAAAAATGTATCGAATTCTGGAGGAGCAACAAAATTCAAAACTGGTGGGAATTTATGCATTTTATGGGTTTCCGCTATGGGCGGGGAAAAAAATGTTCGCCAGTGCAGTGGAATTATTTGTCATGAAACCGGAGGCACTTCAAACACGTACTTTTCACGTGTTTGATTAGAGTCCTGTTCATAACACTTCTACATTTCTACATGCCAACTGGGAGGTATAGGTGTAGTGTATAGATGTGAGCCTTGTCTGACAATCATCATTTCATTTTTAAACCTGAACATTTAATCGTGCATTCTATGACACCGTTAAACCAAACATGTAATTAGTCAGAGTTTTCCAGTGACACATAGCTGTTGTGTCGCAGTGTCCAAAACACATGGAAATTCAGAGGCGTGTAAAACACTCAGTGATGAATGGGCCCATGTGCGCGGGGGTGCAAGGGCCGTTAATCACTGCTTGCCGCTTTGATTAGCGTTGATACTAGTGCTGCATTTTTCAAAAGAAAGAACAGAGGCGATTAGAGGAAATCACAGAGGTGAACAGAGGCTCAGTCAATTGATTTGGAGTTTATGTGTCTCATAACAAGTCACAAGGCTTCTTCGCTGTCACACAACTGATATTTTGTCATTAGCTAAATTAGATTTACTCATTGGAGTAAAAGGAATAGGTGGAGGATTTCAGTGACATTTCCGATTCCTGCTATGAACAGGGCCGTTTCAGCAGAGGAAAGGGTGGAAAACTTTAACCAGAATTTTAGCACACTTGAGTATTTATCATGGGTCTTGGGCCGAGGCAAGGTCAGGGTCCTTGAGGTGATTGAAGCTATTTCAACTTAAGACAATATAGAGCCAGAGAACACATCTGTATGTAGTGGATACTGTAGCTTGCAGCTAATGGCTAAAGTTAAAGGTAGCCAAATCCTGCTTAAATCCCTGGACATTGCATACCTCAGCAACACATGAGTTCAGCCAGTGGGTGACAAATACCAACTGTACATACACAGGCATGAAGTTAGCTTGGATACATGTTTTGGAGACAATTAAATTGATTCATTGTGGGTTATGGGATGAAAAGCTTGAGGTATTGGAAAGTCTTTTCTCAGGATCCATTTTAATTCGAACCACCCCTGACATTCTCCATAAGAACATCATAATTTGCTGCAGCGGAGCGAAGGGAGTAGAGATTCCTCAGTCAGAGCAATTACAGTTGGAAGGAGCTGACAAGATGTTACTTTCACTCTTTTCCAGGATGCTGTAAGGTGGCTCGACTCTTTGTGCAGCAGGGTAGTGATAGTAATATGGGATGACAGGATGTTACGGGTTCACGCGACTTTTGAAGGAGGAGACGCGCAAATAACCAGACTGTATGAGTCCACAGATAAGAGCCGGGTGAACTTTTGATAGGTGTCAAATATGTGCGGGATATGCTGGAAATTAATTAGTTTGGATAAGATGAATAGGATAAATTGTAAAAATGGGAATAACCGCACGTGGTTTCGGGCAGTCTGTGGTCTTTTCAAAAGGATTTTATGATGTTGAACTCCACGACAAAAAGTGACAGAGACAGTCATGTGAAGAATGAACACAAGACCTTGAAAGAGAAGCTGTGTACTTTCCCTCTCCTGCATACCTGGCTGATGGCCGCGTGAAGTGGGTGTTGTTGTCTGATTGTCTGTTTTTGGAAAGATGCAGCTGTGAGACACGGCATCCCCAAATTCGGGAGGGAAAAAAGGCGTAGGGGAGGAGGCTTCAGAAGTTTCCAACGAGCACGACATCTGATGCACACTAAAGCTTTTTGTACTTTAGTATTTTTTGCACGAGTGACCTTTATCTATACCAAAGTAATATATTTAGTTTTACTCAAGTATGACTTATGGGTACTTTGCACAACAATCGTGAACATTTGTTGCTACATTACATTTGCCACAGTCGTCTATTAAAAACTACTGCACTGTACCTGCAATCAATCCATCCGCGAGCAGGCGAGGAGAAGCTTGGCTCACAAACACTTTTGTGAAAGGAGAATGAACCAGAGGCTGAGAAACTTTTCCTATCTGGGTAGACATCTCAGCGTCGTTGGAGTAATTATATAAAGAGAAAAAATATTATTTTGTTTGTGGTTATTACAAATGCAAGGGGAAGAATGGACAAAGTAGCAACACAGAACAGGCTGTACAAATGTTTTTGTTGGATAAATCTTGCAGGTTTTCCCTGCAACCAGAAATATCTCGAGGGAAAATGTTTTCTTTTGTGTCCCAGAATACCTTCGTCTTTTATGTTTATTTAGAAATGTTTCTGTCTGTACATTCCTTATTCACACTCTGTATTTTCAGTTCTTGGACAAATCCTACATTAAAAAAAATCCACAATGTATTCCATGCATAACAGTGTAAACAAAAATGTAAGATAATCACGAACCGTCTGAACTTAAAGTGAAACTCTCGCCAAAAACCAACCTAGGCCTTATTTGTGAATGTATATGAGTCAAACCTTCATGTAAAAGCATAATTACAATGAAAGAGGCACTTTTAAGATTGACCGTATTTTCGTTTTCGGCTCAAACTCATTTTCAATGGGAGTGCATGGGGCACTTTTACGCTATCATCAAAATTGTTATTTTTAAAACACTAAGAAGGCTCGATACAACATGAAACTTTGCTCATAGTATCACCAGGGTCTCTACACATCGCTCAACTGAACCACTTACACTCTACCCAGACGTGTCGATCCCCGAGTACGTCTGGGCTGCCATGACGATGGCTAGAGGAAGAAGCTACTGCTAACGTGAGTTGTTCAAAAACTCTCTTTTTAGCAAACTCTGTGTACACAAACAATGTTCTCAATGCTCGTGTTCATGTGTAGAGACCCTGGTGATACTACGAGCAAAGTTTCATGTTGTGTCGAGCCTTCTCAGTGTTTTAAAAATAGCGATTTTAATGCTAGCGTAAAAGTGCCCCCATGCATTCCCATTGAAAATGAGTTTGACCCGAAAACGAACATACGGTCAATCTTAAAAGTGCCTCTTTCGTCACAATTATGCTTTTACACGAAGGTTTGACTCATATACATTCACAAAAAAAGCCTTGGTTGCATTTTGGCGAGAGTTTCACTAACATTAGAAAAATGTCCATAATATTGTTGTTATACATGAGGCAATCAGAGGCAATTTTGGGGAACATTGCAGATGAAGTAGCACAAAAATAAATAAGTATTCAATATATCCAGATTTACCACATAATATAAATAGCATGTGAATGCAGCACTGTAAATCTTTAACAACACTTAACCACAGTAGTTAAATTAAACAACTACACCGAAACATCTTAAAGCCATTAAGGAATTGGCTTTACTGTCTCAAAGCCTTTTGTTTTCAGTAAAATTTGCTTCTTCTTTATGTGGAATATTAAATGACTCAATCGATGCAAAAGCATTCTCTTCTTATTTTTACCGATTGTGCATCTAAATATGATTTGTACGCTCTGAGTTGATCAGCATTGATCTGTGATGGGGGTAACATACAGTGACAAAAGACAGATGATATATATTGTGACAAAAAAATGACCGAAACCATAAATGTCCTTGGTTTCCTTCTGTTTAACAACCTCCTGACTCCCGTCTTATCATGTCGCAAACTCCTGGAGGAGGCTCTTTTTAAAGTAAGCTCCCCCAGACATTGGCAGCCCAACACAAAGTCCCAGAAGCCACTAAAACGTTTATACAAATGAGTTTTACATGAGCACATCTCCGTCTTCTTCCAGCCACTGAAAACATGGTGCTTCCTCGGACTAATGTCATCTTGGCAGCGGGAATGCTCGGTGCTGGATAACTTGTCGTGATGACCTCACTCTGCACTCCCCTCAGGGAGAACAGCTATCCGGCCTCTGGGCTATTAGACTGTAATTTAAGGTTTGTTTGGTCTGCAAGGGGTTACACTGGTCACTGGTGTAGGTCCTTTTAGTCTTTGAGAATTTCTTTTGGAGAAAATCGGGACAGCAGTCGTGAGATTGTAGGTTATGTTCAGCAACAGGAGAGCCAGATTGTTCCCATGGAAAAATGTGTTAGCATTAAATCTTCAACCCCAAATACTCCCCAAGGTTGTAGCAATTAATATCAGCTTGTTTTTTTTTTATCAGCTTGGTTCCTCAGGGAGAAGAATCTCGGTGCACAGGCAGTTAGATACTCTCTTGCCGTTATTTTATCACATTAGGGAGAAGAGCTGTGCAGTGACTGTGATACCTCTGAAATGAGATATGGGCAGCAGGGCACGAGAGAAACTGAAAAAAAAAAGTGATAAAGCGGTTGACTCGACCATTTTTAGCCATCAAAAATACATTTTCTGTCTGGTGCTTCATAAGTTATGTCGACTACAAACCGGGGAGTAGGGTCGGTTTCGTCACTTAAGCGATTTGTTTGTGTGAACTCTTGCTATGCGATGGATATACAGTAGCTACTGAAAAAACAAATCTGTTTTTGATCTACGTAGTGAGGCACTTTGTTGTATGTGAAAATTCTTAGGGTATTAATGTTCCTTTAAAGGGTTATTTAACATTAGCTTTCAGTTGGACAGACACTTCACATCCAAGCACACATTCATACATTGATGGCGGAGGCTGCCATGCAAGGCGCTCATCGGGAGCATTTCAGGGTTCAGCGTCTTCCTCAAGAACTTCAGCATGCAGCTGAGGGAGCCGAGGATTCGAACCAGCGGCCTTCCGATTACTGGACGACCGCTCCTTCAAGAAACATCATCTACAAGCCTTACAATAGTTTCCCTTTTAGATCACGCCGGCGTCCTTATCTAACTTTTCTGTCTGCTGTTTCTTATGTGACTCATTTCTCACGCTCTTCATAGTTCACTGTAATCGTTTGGCAAAGCAGAGCTTAAAATTACAGTTTGATGCACAGCAGATCGATGAGTTACAGTACTGTAGCGGTCTTGGCACTCACAAACTGTGCAAAACGTATCCAAAACAGTCTCGTTTCCACCCTCCTGTTAGCCTGGATTAATAGCACGTCTCACTCTAAACACACAGCAACACTTAAGTCATTTTTTAGCCATTAGCGCACACTGAACTACAGGCGGACATGTTATTCTCTCTCTTTGACACCTATTAAGACGTATTTAACGTCTCCTTCTATTTATTCTTCCTACACCCAGCCCTCATTTGTCTTTGCCGTTCGCTTTGGCTACATGTTTCGATTCTTTAATCCACCACGACTCCGCGGGAAATAGACCTCCAGTTTATTATGTGACTCATAATCCAATCCGACAGATTCAAAAGTTCGCTCATTGGGTTATTGGTATCGATCTACTCGCGCATCCTTCATTTGGCCATCTACAGACAGATTCCTGACGTATATCCCACAGTGCACTGCACAGTTGGAAAAGCAATAGCTCGTTATGATAGCGAGGATGAAAGACGAAGGGGAAACCAAAGATGAACCCAGCATCGAAAGAGTGATTAATGTCTGAGCAATTACCTGTAGAGCGCGTAGAGTCAGTGAGCACTGATAGACTTTATTGGGAGGGACTCAGCACTCTTTGATGTAATAGGATTTAGGTTTATGGCCACAGCAGATGGAGAGACACGGGGTCATCTGGTTTGTCTAAATAGCTGCATCCGCACGGCTGCGTCTGTGTGTACATGTGTTATTCCGATGTGTTTCCAATCTGTCATGGATCGTGGCCAGGTAGGGAAGCATGGGACACCGGCTGAGACAGGCAGAGGAGATGATTCGTAAACAGAGGGAGCCAATAAAAGAGAGAGAGAGAGAGAGAGAGAAGCTGAGTTAACAAACGAATCATGTATTTCCCAGATCGAGCAGGATCCCATGGGTGATAATTGAAAAACTTCTCATGTCCGGCCAGAAAAAAAGACCTTCTGGATTCCAAGACCACAGAGGTTTGCGACTTTCCCCAAAAATAAATTACAAAGTATATCTTTTCGGTATAAAACCTTTGGAATATTGAAACTGTGTTCTGCCTCCATAATGATACCCTGCAAGCCTTCCCGTCCGTTCCTCTCTAACTTTTACAGTTAAGGTCTCTCACCAGTGTTCTCTTTTTCTGTCCGGCCCACAAAACAGATGAAAGAAGCTGCGAGTTTATAGAAATGTAGGTAACCTCGTCCAAATCATCAAGCATAAATTGCTCATTTGGTAGAGCTCGACTTCTTGGCCCTGAGTTTTGTCCCCTAAGGCTGCCGCATCCTTCGAGGTCTCCATTTGAAGGGTGGATGTTGGACGAGAAGGAGTGCAGCGAAGGAGCCAACCATGGGATTTTTTCATGGCCTACCCTTTCCCAAGATTCCGTGGGAGTTGGATGTGTTTTTTTCCAAAAAACAACTATGTCAGACACAGCCGAATGCATTTTTCGCTGTAATTACGGGGTTTCAGATGAACTTGAATGGCTAATGATGCAAACGTAAACAGAATGAGGGACTTACTTTGATACTGTCAAAGCTACTAGGCGACTGGAGTGGTGTGTCATGACGGAAGGGTAAGGTCAGGGAGAGCTAGGGACAGACTGGTAGACTGGACCGTCTCATTTAACAACGCTCAATAAGCCCACGGCTTCGTAGACCCTGTTCTTTGAAGCATGCCTTCCCCGAGTTGAGACACAGGGGAAACGTGTTGGATTGATGTAAAGGAAGCCTTCAGATGACAATCAGGGCTGAAAAAAGAGACAGAGTTTTCATTATGTTTTCATTTTGACTCAAGATCAAAGATAAGGAACAAGCTTTTCTGGGAAGTAGTCAAAGACAACCTATCTTAAGTGAGCAGTGATGACTCAGAAGCAGAACTATCAGCTTTTTGTTGCGTTAATTGCATTAATTTTCAATGCTAAAAGTTTCCCACATTCAAGAGCTCAGATGTGTAATACTGGTCGCTGATAATGCCTTAACCAGACATGAGACGTGGGATACAGAGGTCTGGTCAGATCACTTATTTTTTTTTTTAACACTACTCCCCCAGATGTTTTTATCTTGTTGTCTTTAGGCTCAACATCGCTGAATCAGCTGACATCACATAAAGCTATATGAGAGTTTACTCAGCTGGATCCATAAAAGGCTTTTGGCAATGATCTGAAAAACAAACACAAAATGGCCCAATTCCTGAAGAAGAATATGTTTGCTTGCTCATAGGTTTGTCATTCCTGTTCCCCATTAAAATGGGGATTTTGAAAATGGTAACACGCATTTACAGCATAAAGGGGCAGAATGCCTCATCACTCTAATTCAAATCATCTTTAACTGATCTTTAGCCACTTATAAGCAGCTAATCCCAAGATTTGGGTATAATCACCTCATAAGTTGATATTTAAAACTTTTTTTTAGCAGCTCAGAAGAGTTTACACATTCAGCGGTTCTTCTTTCGGGCGTTGTTCTTTTGCTGCAGGGACAGAAGAGCACTGCAGCGACCGTGGACAGCATGTGTTTTCCCTGTGGCAAAGGCTGGGAATGGAGGAAACGCAGCTTAGGCATAATTAGAGGACAGTTTTTCATGTTTACATAACAGAACTGCCAACTCGTCTCCGAAGCATGCAATTATAATACATAACGGCATTAAGATGAATGTCCTACCCCCCAAGAAGCCTGTTGGTTTCCATTTATTTCAATGTAGCAACTTGAAACCTGCTTCACATTCTGTGAGCTGTAAGGTTATGTTGTAAATATTGGATTCTTTATAAAAAAAAAAGATATAGGAAAAGCCAAACTGCCTGTCTTGACTAAATGAGTCAGGTTTGACTCAACATTTTGCTTCCATTTGAGATTCAATGAAACATTTATGTAATACACACTGGCTATAAAAATAGCTTTAATGGATGCATTGGGTTCACAAGTCGACCTGGCTCTTTAAAGAATGTGTTTGAAGCGTTTTTAACAAGGCGCACATCCTTCATCTCCTCACTGGCACTGCAGCTGGCTTGGCACACAGGCGGCCTTTCTTATCGCTGGGGAAGAATGCACGCACTCACACACTCTCTGGCACACGCATGCAAGCTTTTGCAGAAATGTGCGTGTACACTTGGTGTGTGCAGGTTTTGAGCAGGGGACGACTATGTGTCCACTGCTATACAGACTCCTTTCTAGCCTTTGCAGAAAAGCCCCCAGGTCTCCATCTCAGCTCCTCCTTCTCACTTAAAACAATTGTTCTGGTGTAAGTGCCCTCAAGCCTATTGAAGTGTTTGGCAGTAAACATCCATCCAATCCATTTAAGCCAGCGCAGAATAGTGATCCTAATATGGAGCTGTTTCACTCAGTGTTGATCCAGAGAAGAGGGGAGAGGAGAGGAGAGGGACTGAGCGGGAGGGCAGCGTGTTGATTAGCGGGGATCACTCTCCTCTGGCACCAAACAATTACACAGAATGCCCATTATGAAACTATTCCTGTGGGAGCTGTTTAGCGTCAGAGAGGCCGACTGGTTCATGTCGGCAACCATGTAGTAGAGAGTTTCCAGCCACTGAGGGAATCTTCACATCTTCATGAGTAAACATACGGATGTACTGCAGTGCAAAACAATTACACAGAAATGTACCTATGAAGAAACATCAGGAGCTCAAGCATGATCAAATAGATCAAACGGCACGAAACTGTATTTGCATTAATCCGTGTCTGACGTCTTGCGTTACAGCTGAGCTTTACTTTTATCTGTTGACCCCTGCTGGCTGGCTGTCTGGGTCGCTGTGGCATTCGTGTAGACAGTGGTCACTACGCACACTGATGATGTGGCTTTCAAACACGCGTAAGTACAAGAAACGTAGAGCCAGTTCGCTCTACCATCAATCACCCCGTCAAGTCACAGAGGAGACAATTTATTTCAGAGTGACTCCACAGACTCTGCATTGTCTTCCATAATGCTCTGCGAGTAGCAGCATGAATTCTGACCTCAAAACCCCCCACCTTGGGAGAACAGGGGCAAAAACCCTTTAAAGATCCTTATTTCCTTATTTACACTATATTTTATGTATATAAATAGTCAAAGGGTGGAGAAACAGGCATTTCAATGGGCAAGATGCATAAAACAACATAAACGTGCATAATCCAAGTTTAGGGCTTTAAAAACTTTTTAAAAAATGACCATATTACTGGATTCGAAATTTCATTTGCTACATGATGCATCAGTCATCTGGAGGCTGGCTCAGGAGAGAGGAGAAAGTAGAGAGTGGGTCATTCTTCTACACAATCAGTCATTGTCTGTTTGGCTGGCCTAGAAAGGCATTTCTGCTCAAATGAGCTGTCAATCAAACAGCTGCAATCTGAGGATCTCTGGTGTGGACAGACAGTGATGACGTTTTTACAGAGTTAAGACCAATGGAAGCAATGAAAAAGCATCTGGGAACCATGAATGCTTGTACAAAATCCCTTGCATAAAATCTCTTCGATATTTCAGTCAGCACCAAAGCCGTAGGCTGAAATTGCTTTCATCAAAGCTACGCAGCTAGCAGGGCATAAAGGTTGCCGGACAGAATAAAACACTGTGGTTGGTTCAACCTGACGATCCTTGCGCGACTCATTAAGTGATGACGTACACATGATGGGCGGCACAAAACCCTGTTAAACCACAGGTGCCGCCTGCAACATGCACGGTAACATGGCTCAAGTCTTAATAGAAAAAGGAGAAATCTTCCACTGAAATGCCGATCAAAGGCAGATGTTGGAAGCGGATCAAGGCTATTTTGGAACAAACCTGCTAAGATCTCGAAGACATCTGACCGGAGCCTGACACCACGCACACACATACACACACACAGGGGTGTTTGTGGTGGTAGGTGACTCTGTCTCTGTGCCACCAAGGTGCCCAAACTCTCACTTCCTCCCAGTCCGTCAGGCTACTTAGCAGCATATCCTGGAAGAGGTCCGTCGGTTTAACAGTGGGGACCAGTGCAGGGTTGCAGCCCTCCTACACGTGTGTGTGTGTGTGTGTGTGTGTAACGCTAAACCAGACACAGGCTTGTGGCTCCTTTGAGAATTTACTTTGCTCAAAGTCTCTCTCCCTCCAACGTTTTCAGTGCGATCCAGCTGAGTGGGTGAAAAAACCAAGGGAGTGAGAGAGAGAGAGAGAAAGAGAGAGAGAGAGAGAGAGAGGCAGCTTGTAGAAGGCAGCAGTCAATCACTCAGCATAGGCAGCCAGAGAGAGAGAGGGAGAGAGAAGGAGAGAGAGAGAGAGAGAGGTGGAGAGAGTGCAAGAGATTGGAGAAGCAGCCAGTCGTTCGTCCCTCACTCTGAGGCTCGAAGTTTATAAGCAGCCAGGCAGATTTTCTTGGCTCAGATGCAGCGCTCATGACAGGATTAGGAGCCGGGGACACGGGACCAACCGGAGATCTGCAGGTCCAAGTGGACGAGCCCGAGCCAGGTTCTCTGCCTGCACAGGTAGGACAGAAGCCCTCATATTTAACTTTAGTGCATCAGATGTCCCTGCTTACAAAAGGTTATTCAGCTGACAGCAAATCCTCCAAATCCTCCCTGATACAATGCTGATCATGCAAGCAGAATTTTTGGCAAGCATTGTTCAGACCTCTGTTTAATTCTTGGTGATAAAATCCGGTTCCCTGAAGACTCAGAAAAAGAGCACAGCATATTGTTTTAATCTTGATGTGAAATGGTTATGTGGTTGAAGAATATGTAATAAAATCCATTTAAAGGATTATTCCTGCCTCTTTTGTGGAGATTTTAATAGAAGCGTGACCCCCCTGTCTTTGTTTCTTAGACTACATGGGCATGCACTGATAGTGTCTGCACAGACAAAGCATAAATTCTCCTCGGTCATGTTGAGAACTTAACACGTGGTAAATTAACTGCTAACGCGAAGATACGAATGGACAAAGATGGTTGCACAACATGCAACATCGTATGGATCCATGACATATTTGCTGCTGGGTTGGATTTAACTTCTTTTTTTTCCTTCTCTAACATCCATTCCACAAGTTGCGTGTTGGTCAAGGTCAGTGTTTGACGAATTGCTGAAGTAAGCGCTTCAGTTTGTGGAAGGGTCATTGCACCCTGGCGTTGAGGATGATTTCCTCTCAGAGGCATATAAATCATGCAGCGGGGAAAAAAACATTAAGTTGCCAGTTCTAGACGCTTGCTTGATGCTTTTGTTATGTAACCGGCCGGCGGTCCCATGCACCATAAGTTAAACGCGCTGACGGAGCTAAGCACCACTTCTGCCAGAGCGAGGGGGTTAATTCCCCCACTTGGACCCTCTTTGTACTGTAGGGAACTCTAGATAGTCATCCCCATCAAATGACTCATGCTCAGTGATTCCATAGCCAAAAGATTCAATGGGCTTGTGAGACTTTGGTGTTGTCATCCAGGAGATTTGTTAGGCTAACTCTTTTCTCCAGGATTTAAGGGATAATATTATGAAAAAAAAGGCTTAAAGAGGAAGCCAGAGCTGATTGCAGTTTGTGGGTTCATGTGCAGGTTTTGTAAAGGAGAACTGTTACTCTTTTTTGTTTGTTTTTTCTTTCCTTCAGTGGTTATAATTGTTCTTCTTCATGTAAAAGGGAAAAAAAAAACGCCAGACAGGAGCTCCTCTCTCCCACATTGCACCTCTTGACGTCACCATATCACACATTTGCATATAGTTGCCTATATTCACGGTGAAGGTGAAGCTAACTGGAAGCTGAAAACATGACATGGCCCAACTGGACACACGGTGAGCAGTGCTGTCTCAGGCGTGTGTCAGCTGACCAATCAGAGCAGACTGGGAAATCCAGGAGGTGGGGCTTGAAGAGATAGGAGCTGAAACAGACAGAGGGGGAATACAGTGCTGCAGGACTGGATGGTGTTTTTTGAGCATTAGAGCATGTAAGCCCATCCTAAAATAAAACGATGAACCTGAGAGTGAGCGTGGTATGTCTCCTTTAAGCATCCGCTGTGTGTGCGTGTGAGTGCAACTTTTATGTACATCTGCACATGCCGCCGCGCAGCTCTCAGTGAAATTCCAGGCTCCTGCAGCGCAGAGCTTAGCGATGTGTTGGTTTCACTCCGGAATCCTGCGCCCGCAAAAAAAGAGGGGAAGAGAAAAAAGCTTAACTCGCAAGTTTACTCTGATTACAGAGCAAGCGCGAGCGAGTCACCCCTTTTCTTTCCTTCCAATTTGTGCTGTTTCAGCTTGCCGCCCTTAAGTCTAAATGGAATACGTTGTAGTAGGAGAAGAGTGAGTGTGCGTGATGGGTCTGTGGCATGTGTGTGTTTAAGGTGCAGATGCTTCTGGCGGCGAAACAAAGCAATCGACATAGCCGGTCGGTGGGGAAGAGATTCTGTGTGTGTGTGTGTGTGTGTGCGTGTGTGTTATGTGTGTGATCTGTTAAACATCTCAGGACAGCTGACTCCCCTGTTCTAATGAAGCCGTTGGAATACACAAGATTTTCTTGAGAAAAGGCATGAATAGAAAACAGATAGCACGTGGGATTCTGAAATAACAGATAAATGATCATCTTCCTCAGCTAAACCTGGCAACCTTTCGTCTTTACAGTAATCCCCTGTTGGACGTTGTTTGATGGAGCTGAGTGTTTTTTTCATAGTATGCAGTTTTTTAACATAATCAGACACAGCCAAGAAACTGGTGGGGGGGAGACAGTCTGATGCCTGCATAACATCAGCTGAGAGCCGGCCGGTTCACACACACACACACACACACAAACACGCAGGAGTGCATGGACGCATGAGACTGACCTCTCTCTAGGAGTGTAGCTGCTATTCTTGTGGACTCCAGAGAACAGGAGAAAACTCATTTCCCAGAAGTATAAGGAACACACACAAAGGCATACATTTGGCAGCTGCGGACTCTGGATGTTTGAGGCGCAGGGGCAAAAAAAAGTAAAAAAACTGAGGGCGGCCAGCTGTATGTGGTGGCGAAGCATCATGGAGAGTGATGTTACATTTCCCCATGGAGGGCACTTTATCATTATTATCTACCACAGGGGCAAACCGGAATCACTTTATCATGTTTTTTCTTCACTGGTAGTGCGCCCAAGATGGCACTTCAACATATTTTTCTCCACTGGAAGGGCATTGCCTTTTTTCCTGAACATGGGAGCGTCGTGGGGGGTTTCCTCCCCCTGAGTGTCGCCCTGACCCCTGAAAAACCAGACGTTTTCTGTCTCTAAACTTGCCTCCGCTCCTCTGCAGAAATGTCTGGTTTCAATTAGGCTCTCAGGGATGGGTGAGGGTTCTCTCTCGCCGGCTCTCGCTCTCTCTACATACACAGTATATGTCTGTCTGTGTCACGGCCTCGTCCTCTGGTTTTAGGGTTTGAGGTTGGAAGTTTTTTCCTCCCTCTTCTCTTTACATTCTCATGGTTCGCGCTCTCATCCTTTCCTTGCATTCCTCTTCGTTCAAGCTGGATTGCGGCTCGATTGTAACGATCTACAGACCGTTGGGCACACACATATGCCCCGCACGTAAAGGAAATCCAGCCCTAAGGCAACTAAGTAAGGTCGGCCTACTGGGAGGTTGGCTTGCAGAGAAAAGAAATAACTTACCTTCAAGCTTTCTCTATGTTCTTGCTCTTGCACTCATTGTTTTTTTTATGTAATGAGCTGCTTGACTGGCTGACTGACTTTCCTCCAGTTTTCTGCCTCCCTGCCGGCATATAGAACAGATGCATGCGTTGCGGATGGAGGCTGAATTTTCTGCATTTTTCTGCGGCTCATTCTTGTTTTTACAGCCTCTCCCGCTTGTTCACGCTTTCTCTCTGTAACACAGAGGCCCTTGTGTTTCTGAACTGTTTCCTCTGGAGGTCTGAACTCTTTTCCTTCCCCAGTGGCCTGTGCAATATTATTGGAGCGTGGGGAGCCTCTACAGGCAGTCAGCGCAGGTAAAGCATGTGCAGCCTCCAGGATTTATGGGTGAAAGGCTGTGACAAGCTTTCAAAAGGTGCACAAGATTTTTTATAGTTTTTGTATCATTTGCTGGTTACTCTGCCTGGTTGAGCTTGCGAGCTGTCATCTACACATGTACCATTAAAGGTGCATTATGTAGGAATTAGCCAACTGATGAATTCATCCTCAAATAGGGAGGCAACATATTGCCAGAGTAACTGCTGCTAACTGTAGTGGTTGTTAGCTAGTTCACTAAGTTAGCTGTGCTGCTAGCATACTGAACTGGGAGATTTTTCGAGACATGGGGGTGTGTTGGAGATCACACCGCTAGCAGCTTTGGACTGGGCCGGACCAGGGCTAGCTGACTAGCATGCTAACATTAGTAGATATCCAAGTAACACAGTATGTCATGAAATCAAAACTGTTATTTCTTAACATTTTTTGTTGATTTAGTTTTTGAACATTTTCAAATAAACTTGATGACATGATGTTATTTGTAACGTATGACTAACATGTTAGCAAACAAAAGCAACATTAGCATTTTTTCATGTTTCTGATAATTTGGTCAATAATAACTCTCCTTTTAGCTCTGTTTTGGTCTCCACCAATTCCAGAGAACGGTACCTGGCTCTTTAGCTGCTTCACTGCTTCGTCAGCTAGTTGCTAATCATGTCTGTCTGCTCTTCCATGCTAGGCAGGGACTGTGCACTCAGTTTGGCGGAGCATTTTCACTTAAAAACAGCTGCCTGCTGCTGCTGCTGCTGCCGGGAACAAGATGTGGTGAGAGTGAACCACAAAAGTAAAGTTCAGGGCGGTAAAACCAAAACAGTGAGCTGGAAAGAAGAAAGAGGAAGACCTTTTTTTGGATTAAAGGCAGCAGACTTTGAGACAAACAGTGTCCATGGCATCTTTTGACCATCCGGCCTGACCAGCTGGACCGCCCCGAGGAGGAAAGTCGGAATAAGAACAATCAGAGGCTGTTGTGCCAACACCCTGAGTCAAGCTTTTGCACTAGACGAGGAGATGTGGAATGTGCGTTTACGTTATTGATGCCCAAACGCAGTCAGAGTTGATAGACAGTGTTTAGCTTTGAATGTAAAGATTTTATCATCACCATCTTGTTGCCGCTGTTTACAATCAGCCGGACGTAAATTTAAAAAAAAACGCACAACACTACACTACCTTTTATTCCTATGGTATATACGTGTTTATGTATACTGCATGTCAACATATATAAGTAACGGTACATATGTTCTGTGTTTATGTAGCATGAGGATGTTACAAACTTTCGTTTCCTTATGACAAGTAAAACCCCTTGAACCCTGAAAAATGTTCAAATGCTCTGTTAGATGATTCTCTGTCGTGACCAAGTTCACATTGTCATAGTAATTTGATTCATGACTGATATAAAAAACAATCATAAGTGCAGCTTTAACCAGGAACTCATATGTTTTAGCCTGATTCTGTTACTTTCCGGCAGTGTTTGTCCTTTTTGGTGTTTGATTTTTGTGACCAACGTCAAAGGGATCCTGTTATTTTGTCCCACAGATGTAATTTGGGAATGTCCATTTATTGTTATGGTGAGCTGCTGGCTCTTTCGCTGGCTGGTTATGGTTTGACAAATCTTCTTGTGTGTTCCTGCCTTACCAGGAGCTCCGCGGTATCACTCGAAACTAAACAAATCTCTCTCCCTTTTCCAGGGAAAATGTCCCTTTAGCTGACATCATGATATTTTAAAACCCCTTCAAGATGACCTTCTGACATTAATCTCACGCTTCTGAATTTCCCTTCCGTCTTTTACTTTCTCCCTCGGGTTTCTTTTCAGTGCGAAACATCGGTTGAAAGTGCTTTTTCGAAACATGTGTGCTGCCTCCATCTGTATTTCTCTTACTCTCGCCGCCTCCTCCTGATGTAGGTGGGTTGTGATGATGTTACAGGCCAACCTGTCTGTGTTTCCTCCGGTCTGATGGGACCAAACGACCCATTTGAGCCCACAGGCCATTCAAAAAACATACACAGACACACACACTCTCTCTCTCTCTCTCTCTTCTGTGTGTTGGTGTCTGTGTTTTTCTCCTCAGTTCACTGTCCCTGTATGGGCTCCTGCGATAGGCATGTCTCTCTCTCTCTATTATAATATACTGTTTTATATGTGTGTGTGTGCCATGTGGAGACTTCCTCTGCTTCATTCACACACATTTAAACTTTGACTTTTGATTCTTCGGCCGAGCGATGTACTTCCACTCACCCTGGCTCATGTCACCCCTGAAGTCCTGCCAAACCATCTGGTTAAACTATATCTTCCATTTCATTATGCAGCGCTACCCTGAATTGTGTGTGTATTGAAGTTACGTGGTGTGCTACTGTACACGCTCTCACATTTATAGCCAGACATTGAGTGACAAGTGCAAGCGTTTTGAGAAAGAAAGAGTCGTTTTAGTTTTTTGATAAAAAGGCACATTAGATCCGATCCAGCAGGAAGACACATGATATTCAGCTGGGATGAGTTTCGATCTAACACTCCCTGCATGCTGTTCCTCAACACTGAATTCCAGAGAAACACCACAGATTTAAGCATTAGCATTCAGTGGTTTGTTTTGATTGAGAGCACGCTTGTGCCGAGCACTTGCTGTGCCTCACTTGTCAAAAAGTCTCGCTCAATAAACTGTTTTGGTTTGAGAAGCCATTCGAAAGATTTAAACGCAAACCAAATAATGATTTTTTTTTTTTTTCCATTTGCTCAGCAGTTTCATGCACAGTGACACGGCAAAAATTTGCTCGGCGCACGCTGTTCGCCGAATCTCGATCATAACTGATGACATAATCCTTCTCGCACCGTCATTGGCAGCGGCAGTCTGATGGTGGTTTCCCTGTAAAATCCACCTAATGTGAAAGTGCTGAAAACTGAGCCAGGAAAGTTAGCAAAAAATAAAATGTGTCATAATCGGCACCCAATATAAAACGCAGACAACATATTGTTAACAGACTGACCCTGAGGCCTTTTAACTGCACTCTTGTTAGCATGCAAGACCTTCACTAAGCTGTGAACAAACTGATAAAACTGTCAGTGTGCTGAAGAGGATTCATGAGATCATGTCTTTAAAACAGAGAAGTAGCCGACTTCATTTGGATTTTAGACGATGTTTACATTAGCCAAATGAAGCCCTGTCTCACATGCATGTAGAGCTTTACAAATATGTCATGTTGGCTAACAACTTTTAAGTTATGAAACTATGTTTGTGAACATGTCAAAGCGGAAACAGACAACTTTTCAAATTCACCCGTCCTGGTAATTCCCTGTGATATTACTGCTGGCTACACTGTCACAAAGATAGCATTAGCAACATGGCTACCGCTAGCAGCCGGGCTACCGTCCATAACAAAAAGCAACCCTAAATTTTCCAGTTTGACCTACAAAAAACCCAAATCTCAGTGCTATGGGCACAGGCTGTAGGCTAAGCTGTATGCCAACGCTAACAGCGCTGGGTGGCTGTAGTCCACCCTGGCACAAAATAACTTCAAGCTAAAAGCTAATGTTTGTCTCACAATGACAAAGCTATAACAGCCAAATGTCAAGCATGTCTAATGTCTACTGTGTTCCCACCATCTTAGTTAAACATTGTACAGTTGGGGCTCTCATTCGTTTCATTGGTATTGTCAGTGTCCTTGCAGTCAAGTCTTTCAAATCAGCAGCCATCTTGGCAACATACCCCAGTTACTTTGGGCTAACAGGGTTAGTCCCCCACTGTATCTAAATGAATGGAGAGTGAGCCAGAACTGTAAAATAAAAACTGCTTAAAATGTTTTCATGACTTTGCGCCACCATGAAATAGACATCAAGAACAGACAAAATCTAATAACAATATACCAGAAAGACTTTGGCCAGACTGAGGCCATCATATTTAAGTGGTTACAAACAAATCAAATGAAAAAGCAATTTGATAGTCACAGCCGTATACAATTAATGATAACTGAGTATGATCCATTGTATCAGAGGTTTCCTAACATGCCGTATTGTTATGCCACCATCTTCCAGAAGTTGCACGCACATGGCAGAAGCCTTAGACTCTCCTCCCAGGCTTATTTTGCCAAGGTCCAAAATGCGAAACATGTTGTTACCACATTTCATAGCCACACCAAACTTTATTCTGGTTCAGTGCAGATGACAACAGCACCAAATGAGAGTCTGCGTGAGATTTAGAGCAATATCCGCGGAGAAATGACCGACTGAAACCCTGAAGGGCTCTGTGCTTGATATCTAAAAAACAGATTTTATTTGAGACTTCCTTGGCTAAGCACAGACTGAACCAGACGGAACTGGGGTGGGAAATAATGCTAGACTAGAAGAGCTAATTCGGGGCTGGTATGGGCAAGGTCTGAGCCACAGGGAACGGTTTGGCTTGAGTGGTTTTGTTATGGTCCCAATTGGAATGTGTCTTGGATATTGCAGGCTGACCGTAACTATAGTTGTCTAAGAAGGGCTGGACTGTTCTTCCTGAACAGCTGTGATGTGGAAAAGATCTGAGCCTTACTGGTCCAATTGGTCCAAGGGGAAATAAAGAGAAAATGTTAAAATGAAAATTTAGTATTTGCAGTTAAAATAAATAGTTTCATTATGTTTTGTTTTTTTAATATGACATTCATTCTTCATGTATTGAGTGACAAATATATAGGAACAGTGTAAAATACAGTGTCAATGAAATGTAAAATATACAAGCCTGTACCATTGCAGCATTTTTTTTTTAAAAAGGTACAAAAATGACACGCTATATTTAACTTAACCTTAAAGAGAGGTGACAAAGAAAAGTACTGAATGTAAATGTAACAGTGTTCGTTTATCAAAAAATACACAGGGCACCTTCAATCTTTTATGCCAAAAGGACGGTGTGGTTTCCCACCGTTACAGGTGGAAACCAGAGGAAACGTTGGTATTGACCAACAAGACAGGCTTTGACAGTTATGTTAGTTGACTTACAAGGTACAGAATGAATTATGTTGTTCTATATTTCATGATAAAAGAAAGGTTATTTAAGGTGCAATATATAAGAATTGGCCACCTATGGAAGGTCGCTCTAAACAGATGGAGTGGTGCATCAGCAGATCAACTGCTAATTGCAGATAACTGTATATACACTTAGCTAGTTAGCTCAGTTAGCCCTGCAGCTAGTGATCCTGACTGGAAGCTTGGAGTGGTATCATGAGACAGGAGCTGGTTAGCAATGCTAACATCAGTAGACTTTTCAGACATCAAACCTGTTGTTTCTTCACATTCTGTTGATCATTTCTAGGTAATTGTTAAACCAAAATGTCTTATATGTTGTTACTTTAAGTAGAAACAGATACATAGATGTAGTATGTTTTGGAAGAATAATGTTCATTCCTCCAATAGAGTTCAAGAAGCTTGCAGCATCAATGCTGTATGAGTAGTGAAGCTGTTCTGGAGGTTTGAGATGGCCAGGTGGTGAACACTGTCGCTTTTTCCATTCATTTGTCTCAGGTACATTCCTCATATCTAAATCATGTGCGTTTTGGAGGATGTGGCTACACTGTACTGGAGAGCATGTTCACACGGAACCAAACTTTTAATTCTTGCAATATGTTACATGTATGTTATGAACACAGCTCCTGGTACAGCTCATAGAGCACAGTGCTGTAGCTGTATTCAAACCACATGGACTGGACCAAATGACTTAACCTGAAAGCAGAGAGTGGAAGTGCCTGTGCCTGATCAAGACCCGTCTCCATGCTTTCCACCTCTGCGCAGTCTGGTCCGGTGTTTGGAGCGCGTCTCGCCTTGTGTTGAAACATGTCTCTCCTCAGCTGCACAATCAAGCAACACAGACACAAGAACATCTGCTTGCAGTTGATGTACAGTACTCGTGAACACACACACACACACACACACACACACACATACAGATCTACAAGGGCTTATATATTAAGACAACGTACACACACACACACACACACACACACACACAAAGTAACAAGTAATAGCTCACTAAAAGTGTATTATTGCATACGACGGCTGCAGTGATGGCAATCGACCTTTAATGCTCGCTTCATTTGAGGTGATTGATAGTCGGACAGTCGAACAGTCGAAGAGCTCTCAGCGGACTGGAAAGTGAGTCCCCAGATACATTCTCAGCTGTTTTCTATCTGCCAGCTAACATGCCCAGTCTGTTATTCACAATGGAACGACACCATCTGCATTGACTTGCTTGTTCCACTGGAACACTGTAAGGGGGCTGCGGTTTTTGTACAGTTGGACTGAGTCAACATGCACATGTCAGCCGGTATGAGCGCGTACGGTGCCTTGGCAGGCCGGTGGGCCTTTGGGCCTTGCCTTTTAGTCTCCCAATCACACAAGGGAACCCATGACTCACCTTTTTTTTCTTTTCTTCTTAACATAAAACGGGTGCTCACGCCCACACATGAATGCATATTCGCACGGACAGCGAGCGGAAAACGAGTGGCTATGTGGCAAAACAATTGCAATTACCATCATTATTAAGACGGTGGGTTCACAGTTTGGCAGTGCAAATGGCAAAACGCCAAGGCAGTAAGGGAGAGGGCGAAAAGAGGAAGTAGTCAGACAGTGGTTTTAGAGCTATAATTATGAGGAGATAGATGCCCCTCTCATATCCATCTGTTAAATATAAAGCTACCACTAGGAGCCAGCTAGCTTAGCATAGAAAATTGGGAAACAGCTAGCCTGCTCTGCTGAATATGAACAAAATCAGCCTTTTCTACGGAGCCGAGTGCAGTTACAGTAGCGCTCACTGTATGTTGCTCTGAATGAGCTACTGAATCTTTCTGTGGTGTTCTCTGGACATTTGTCCTTTAATAATATCACAGAAGATTAAAAGTTCACTATATTATATGCCCAATTAAATAACTGCCTAACTGCGGGATAATAAGATATGGACTAGAACAGAATAAGAAAAGACACTCACCTTAAGGACATCACATAGGCTATTGCAGTTTCTAGAGAAGGTGCGCTCAATTTGCTTACCCAGCTGTCCAGGAATGATATTAATATTATGAATTAGTATTTCGTGCACACGTTATGCTTATTTTGTGGCCACGAATTAGTATTTCATGCACACGTTATAGCTATATGTGGCCACACTTTACATTATTTTTGACCATGTCATGTCTGGGGCTCCGTACCTTTCAGCAAATATGAACGTGAATAAAGTCACATCCTTTGGATTGTCCTCTACAGAGAAATCTAGAGTCCAGCAGCATTAAACAAGTCATCCACAGGCTTGTATAGGCAGCGGAGAGAGACGGGGAAGGTCTAATTTTCATGTCACGGTACAATCTGCTTACATATGGCCAATAAACAAGTGATTAATAGGTGTAAATGCCTACAAATTGTTACAGAGCCCATTTATTATAGCAGTGGGAGACTAGGTGACACTTATATGAGTCATTTTTTGAACGGTCATACAGGCTGAGCGGGGCTGGGTGAAATTCAGATGAAAAGCACATACAGGACATTTTAAATGTAACATCTTACATGTGACATCATGTACTTCAGATGTACTTTTTTTGCAGACAGAGGACAGACATCCTGCAACTGGATGGAAAAAGTGAACAATAAGACCAGAATAAACATGGACACGCAGAAATATTAAATATAGACACACAGAAAAAAAGAAACTTTACTTTTTAAAAAGGATACTTGGGAGAGACAGCATGCGGCTCTGTTTAGCTGAAGGCAGAAAACATTCATGGGGTATCCCGGAAAGAAAACCACACTTTACTCCTCTGACCACATTTTAACCCATAACATGTTAACACGTAACAAATGTCTCTTTCTTTCCCTTCAAAACCCCTTTTCCTGTTTCCTCTCTCCCCACTTTCCTCTCGCTCTTCTGCTCCGCTAATTCTTTCAGCATGTGCCCAGTTACCATGTAAGTCTTCAGTGTGTCTGCAAATTTCACCAGGACAAATCCCCCTACGTTTTATTACATCTGTGAAGACAAATGTTAATATATTCAGATTTTTACAACACTCTTTTGTCCACTCTACCCTAAATCTGTGGACAAAACTGTCTTGTCATGTTTTGTGCCTTTATTATTTCCGTTTCTGACCGATACACACATGTGTTTAAACCTATACTGTACAAGTTGTGTGAAAATGTTCAAATGTTAATGTTTTATGTCCCATTAAAGGGTTAAACACAATTGCACATGTCCCTTAAACGCTGGAATTTTTAATATTTTCTCACGTGTGTTGTTACTGTAACTCTTGTTGCTATGTTGTTGTCAACCCAGTTGGCAACTTAACATTTCTTTGGGTTCAGTTTTCAATTTTATGTTGCGGCAACACTTTTGCGACAAGAAAAACCACCTGGATAGAGTCTGGAAACAATCATGTTTTGGCTGATCTGGACATAATTGCCACAAAGGCATCTAGAAGATGTTCCGACTATCCCCCGAAACACAACCAGTGGTTTCACTCTTACAAATATGGAATGGTGATTCACTCACACCTCTCAGGAAAATTAACTGTGAGCAGCGGTGTGGATCGGCAGCCATTGGACTTTGTTGGCAGGTTAAATGCCCCTTGAAATACCTCTATAATTGCATCAACATTCAAAGCCTGAAATGAGAAGCAAATGATGAACCTCTAGACAATTTGTGTGTCATCGTTAGTTAGAGTGGAATTAGCCAAACAGGGTTTCTGTCACGGCTGATTAATCTCCTGCAAAAACATAAGTGTCAGCTAAATGGTCAAATTGTGCATCAATTTGTTTGAACTGCCCGATGAAGATGAAAATTCACCTCTCCCTCTCTTTCTTCCTGTTTTTCTCTTCTGACACACAGCTGTGACCGGCCTCCTGTGTCCAACAGAGAACAGTCTTCCGAGGTTGACCTGATTAACAAGAGGCCTCCCATTCCTCTCCTCTCCTCTCCTCTCCTCTGCCACCATGCGTCTCCTCGCCACCCTCCTCCTGTTGTTGCTGCTGCAGTCAGCTGAGCCCCGGAGAGGCCCTCGGTCAGGGGCTGCGGCGAGGGGAGCCGGGGGCCGTGTCCGGGGAAGAGGCAGGGCCGCGGTGACGAGACGTCAGACGCAGGAGTGCAAGGAGTACATGGAGGCCGGAGAGAAGTATCTGGACTGCCAGGACAGGCAGCTGACCACCGTGATGCAGGACTGGCCCAAAGATATTCACCACCTGCTGCTGGCAAGAAATAGATTTCAGGTATGCACACTTGATTTACACTTGAAAATACAATGAACAGATTGAGGGAATGTCGTCCAGTTTTGTGTAACGCACGCATCAACTTCCTGTGAGCTAGTGTCTCACGGCTCTTACCCTGATACTCTACTCCTCTACCCAGCCAGCTGGTTGATACTCCGATCATCTGTGCACCATTTGTTTGAGGCCTCCGAATAATGAGGACATAGTTAATAAGGTTTATTTTCCCCCTTTAAAGTTTAAAGAGCCACGCTCATGAATGAATGAGCAAGGAGGGAAAGAATGAACATCAAGTGGATTTTGTTTTATTTTTAGTTGTTTCTTTAGACTTGACAGATTTAGCATAGAATTATGTAACATTCATCCCTGTGTCAAACGGATAACCTGCAATTTCTACAATCTCTCTATAGGCTACTTTTATATTGACAAGTTTGATTTTTTTGGCTATTGTCTTACCTCCTCTGGTTCAATCTCACTGCCCTCACAAGCTCTTATTTGTGATAAAACTGAAACTATGAAACTTTAAGGTGCACCTGACTAGCAGAAACGTGGCTAGCAACTTGCTGGTAAACATAGTGGAACATTTGGCAGCTAAAGAGTTAAGTGATCACCAAAGAGTAAAAGGAGACAAAGACGTAATTTTCAGTAGTCATGCCATCGTGACGACTGATTGGATGAGAGCACTACTTGCTGGGCTGTCACTGGTCTTTGCTTCCAACAAACAAAGTAATTCAATCAACTAACCACTATTTCGTATCCCCCTTTAGGTTTTGAGGGACAACATGTTTTCCCAGTTCACCCAGCTGAAGAGCCTGGACCTCCAGCAGAATGACATCTCCATGGTGGAGGACGGAGCGTTCAGTGGCCTCTCCCAGCTCACCACCCTGCTCCTCCAGCACAACGGACTGAGAACAGCCATGGAGGAGGTCCTGCTCCCTCTGCCCCGCCTTACCTACCTCCGTCTCTATGACAACCCCTGGGACTGCCTCTGCCCGTTGGACAGCTTGATCAGGACCCTGCAGGTGCCTAGCAATCGCAACCTGGGCAACTATGCCAAGTGTGCGGAGCCCGAGTCGCTGAGGGGCCAGAAGCTGAGGACCCTGAGAGTGGAGTCGTTGTGTGTGGACAGGAGGCCAGGGGGTGGAGGTGGGGGAACGAGGCCTCCGCCAATCAAAGCGAAGCCTGAGATCACGTTCTTGTGCCGCACCTACATGTTCCCCAGACCTCTGTTGGACTGCAGCAGCAAAGGTGAGACTGTCTATGGTTAAATTAACCTACTGAAACCTTAAGCGCAGATGTTAATGCTATTTTGGGATAACTGATAAGACACAACCCTTCTTGCGAGTGATGAGATTGGTATTAAGTCCGCAACCAATGATTTTTTCATTATTGATTCATGCGGTGATGGTTTCAACATTAGCTGAATAATCGTTTAGTCCGAGAAACGCTCAGTGCGATTTTCAAGGGCTCAAAGCGACGTCTTCAGATTGCCTCTTTTGTTGAACCAACAGTCGAAACCCACAGATGCCACAATTACCTTCTTACTAAAAAAGTTGAGATCGGCTCCCTATAAACCTCTTTTTCGTTTGCCGTTGGGCATGAATTCTCCCAGGAACACGAAGGCCATCGGACCATGTTCTGTCCTTTGTTGTTAGTAATTGTGGCAGACACGATCCAGTTGTTCTTGCCACGGTGGCACCAACAACAATACAATGCTAGCTGGGCACTTTTTCTACTGAAATATGTATTAGTTATGACAATAATACACTGATCAACACCGGAACATGTAGCGTGAGGTTTGGTTACAGTGCAGATGAATCGTGACACGTTTTCTGCCAATGGCATTGGTGTGGCAAGTGGTGTGATCGCCACAGGAAGAGAGACAAGACAGCAGGGATCAGAGCTAAGCTAACCCAGCTTGGAGCTAATGCTAATCCTCCACCCTTCTGGCTAATATCCGGTCCCAGGAAATAAAATGGATGAAATAAGACTCAGGTTCACTTAGCAGCAGGAAATCATTGGCCACATCTTCACAGAGGCCTGGCTACATCGCAACATCCCGGGTCAAGCTATTGCACTGACTGGGCATTTGTTCAGAGCATTTGTTGGGAGTGCTGGATCGAAGCGCTCGTGCGCTGATAGAAAATAAACGCTTCATGTCCCTTTTGGTTGATATTAGCTAACATTATAGACAATCTGCAATCGCAAATGAGCTTGTCTGTCTCTCTATTGACAGTTCTTGTCTGATAAAGCTCAGGGTAGACAGACATGGCCATGTTCAGCTTTTCCTTCATTTTCTGAGCAACCAGAGTGAGGGATGACAACTCCCAGCCCATCAGGGATTTTCACCGAGAGGCACTCAAAATGCCTGCACAAAAAAAGCAGAACACTCTTAGAAAGGATGCTGGGTGGAACCTTTTTTCTCTAGGTGCTTGCGTGCTGCCAGATACACGCTTTCCTCATTGGGAACAATTGAAAAACACATGCTAGTGGCGGACTCTGTGTTTACGTCAGTGATGCTTGGTGCTCAAATGCAGTCGGAGTGGACGTACATGGATGTTAACCAGATGTGAAGTTTTTTAAATGTTAACATGTCGACCAGAGTATCGGCCCAGAGAATTCCCCGGCGTGTTTGTTGTTTCTATGCACATTCCTCTGGATGCAAAATCATAAAATGCACCCCAGGAGTTGTATGAGACCATCAGCAGTGACATGACAAAAACAACCAGATGTAGTTTTTATTGAAGCTGGTGATTTTAATCAAATGAATATTCCTGGCAGCTACAAAAAAAAAAAGCTTTTTTCTGCTCACCCACCTCCAGCTGATAAAAAAGAGTCAAACCATCAATAAAAACTGTTTAAGTGTGGACAGATGAGGCTGATATCACATATCAGCAAACGTGTTGATGATGTGGTGATCACAAAGACCATGAAATTATTTCCCATGAGAAAGCCTGGATGAATGAAACAGTGAGGTTTCTATCCAGAGCCAACAAAGCTGCCTTTCAGTCAGATGACAAAGAAGCATTCAACGCAGCACAACATGCGAGAACAGGAGGGCTCAACAGCAGGTGATTAAAACTGCATGGAAGAGCATTGGTTCCCATCTACCGAACACTGGTGATAACAGTGATGCGAGGTATCTGGACAGATATCAGAGGATTAAAGACACCAAAACACCAAAGTTAGCCACAGTCAGCTCACCCTGCGACCCTCTGAAAGAGATACAGAAGTATCTGCTGCCGTCCACCAAGACTACGAAGTACCAGGATTAGTCAGATTTATACTACACATGACCCTATCTCGCAACGAAGAGTTAGAAAAACATTCTTGATCCGTCCCTTTAATCCGGATGCGGAGCTGAAGTTAACGGTATCTATACTGGGCCAAGACCCATCCTCCATCAGAGTTTGGTGGCAATCCATTCAGTTATTTTGTGCAATCCTGCTGGCAAACCAACCAAGCAACCAACCAACCAACAGACAAGGGTGAAAACATCCATGTTTCCACAGAAAAAGGGTCAACTTGACTCTAACTGCATGTGAGTGGTGGCATAAACACACCCAGAGAAGCACTTTATTTTTCCTGCATTAGAAGGCGTTCATTTGCAGCCAAACTAGAGTGAAACGGACCAATGTGTTTGTGCTGTTAGCTGTGACCTGTCTACTTATTCAATGGTTATCGTGTGTGATGAAAAATAATTGTCCTGGCGGATATATCGAAAACAAATACAGTGTAGCCCTGGCTGAGGAGTACCTCGTATTAAAAAGGTACATTTGTATAGTTTGCTCTCCACTGTAGAGTCATGCTTGCTTGTCCGGTGAAATTGGGCACAAGTTTGATGTCTCGTGTTTTGGTTACAACCAGGCTGAGCAAGCAGAGCTGTGTTTGTTTTATTAAGCCTACCCCATGAGGCATTTGAATCTCATTCATGGGGAAGGGGGCAGGCTCTGGGCTCGTCATGGGCTTTTTTACTAAGTGGCAGCTTTTGGTTTAAGGTTAGGTTGTGTTAGGTTGGGATTTCGATGAGCCAGATTGCTGTATGTTTGTGCTCTTGCGTAGAGTTCAGCACATGCCGCACCATCTCTTTTGTATCGCATTCTAATCTGAATCATGCATTTGCAGATTTTCTTTTTGATTCTCTGAGTAATTTCAGAAGCCACTAATAACCCCCGGCACCTCAATCTGCTTTTGTTTTCAGTGTGGGTAACTTTGTCTCAGCTCTTCCAAGTTTCTCTCAGCTCCTCCAATTTTCACATCTGGTTTTCTCTCTCCGTGTTAAAAAAAATGCCACTATGGAGGGCTGCTATCACGAGACTGTAATTTCTCGAGTGCTCTATAAAAAAAAAAAAAATCTTCAGCGTTGCTTTCAAAGACAGACTGAAGGCAGGGATGACAGTTGCTGAGTTTGCATGGACAGATGTGGGCCCTTTAATCCGGCTCGCTCTCTCATCTTCTCCATTTTCCTTTCCTCTTTTATCTCTCTCCTCTTCAAAGCTCCGAGACACGACTCCTCTGAAGCCCAAAGAGCATCTGTGGTCAACAGAAAGATTGTGCACTGTGCCCGCGTTTCATACCCAAGAGCAATTGAATGCATCTATAAACGGGCAGCTTATGCCCCCTCGCAGAAAGCAATCTCTCACAGAGCACAGACAAGCCAAAACCACACAATGCAGCAGCTGTGTCGTGTAAATGCTTGAGGAGCCTTTTTGCATATTTTCCTAATTTTTTTCCTCTACAGTAGGGCTTTTGAATCGATTCATTATCTGAACCACTGTTCCTCTGTTTTCCTCCCATCCATCTCCACATCTTTTTCCTCTTTTTTTTTTTTTTTATGCCCGGTAATAACTCTCTGCATCCTGCCTCTTTCTAAACCATGCCCCACATGAAAGCGTTATGCGATGTATAAATCTCCCTTAATATACTACAGCTGTTGTCCATGACATTCGATACATGGTTTCTGTTGTTTTGTCCTCTGCGAGGACGCGCACGTAATCGCACCGTAAGCTGATACCAGTCATTTTATTTTAAACGTTTTCAATCCAGTGGATTTCAACAGCCTTTGTGACATCACACAATGTCACCATGTCGCACATTTGCATTATTTATACCTAGAGGCTAGTTTGGTTTGTAAGAATTGATTTAGCACAGCTGCTCTGTTGTTGTTACCAGTGCTGGCTCAGGCATGTGTGAGCTGAACAATCAGAGGAGACTGAGTATTTGGAAAGGGGGACCTTAAAGAGACAGGAGCTAAAACAGAGCGTTTTCAGATGGGGGGGGGAATACAGAGCTGCAGCACTGTACAGTGTGTTTGTTTTTTGATCGTTAAACGATGTAAACCTAATGTGGTATTAACTCAAAATAGAGTTGAATTTGAAAATGTGCATAATATGTCTAAGCAACACTGTTTACATCCCTTTAGTTTCAAGCTCGCTTTTGCCTTCTTCTTCTTCTTTGCCTTTTGTTGTCACATCGCCACACTTCTCTGCGCATTACCACCAAAAACTCTGCGTGACACTGAATGTGTTTTGCATTACCCTCCTGCTTGCGGATGTGTATTCTGAACAAAATGTTCTATAGTGGTAGTAGCAGTCCAAAAATCAGCAGGGTGCCTTTAATTATTGTAAAGTTTGTGGCAATTTAATCAAATGCAGCTTTACTGTTAAGAGTATGTAGTAGAGCACAATGTAAGCTAAAATAATGCTGCTTCATAAAATAGATTTTGATGCAGGGTTCTTCTACAGACATGGGCACAACGTTAGCTACTAATAGCTAATAATAGCGGCCCATTTTTGCATAGCCATGCATAGGAAATGTAGTTGCTACAGTTAGACTATAACCCATCTGAGTAATTTGATCATCAGAATGACAATGGTCAGAGTGTTTAAACTTAAGTGCGACTAAACTGTGAAGAGGGTGAACATGAGCATGTGGAGGTGGAACCAACATGGTGGAATGGTCCACATGGGACTTGAAAAGCAAGACAGAAGAAAAGCCGAATGGAAACATACTCCGATCTCTGTGTCTCCAAAGTCCAAACCCTGCATTTTCCTCTTGTGTATCTCTTTCTCCCTGTTTTTCTCGCCCGTCTCCATGTCTCCCTCAGTCTGGTCTGAAGGCTGTTTCTCTGAGGTGAACCACAGCAGATTTCAGGCTCCACATCAGTCTCACTGGAGCTCCATGCCATACAGAGCGGTTGGAGTTAATATGGAAGTTCTTAAGGCTGACTTTTTCAAAAATGGGACGTGGTCTTGAGATTTACTCTGTGGTAATATCAAAACGTATCTTCAAAAAGGCCACTTCTGTTCGAGTTCATTGTGTACAATGGACACATTGTTGATTCACTGCAACTCGTATGTATCCTGCAATCATGGTGGTGAAGCAGTTTTTCGCTCTATTACTCCATTATTATCTAATATCTTTAAAATACGGGTTTGATTATTTCCAGTCTTTTAAAGAAAGAGTAGCAGTCTAATTTCAGCAGGTTTTCCACTGACTGAACGATTGAAGATGCAGGCACCATAAAATCATGGCCGCCACGGCTTTCAAATATTTTCAGTTGCCTGTACAGAAATGTAGTAAAACTTGGAGGAAATCAAACACGTTTGTGGCATTTACATGCCACAGATTTATTTATTTAATTTGTGAGCAACCATGTTATCTGCAATATCGTATCATTAACATTAATGTAACAGTAATGTAACCATTTAATGTATAGTACAAGAAAGGCTAATATTCATCCGTCGGCCCTGGCTAGCTAACACGCCACACGCAATTCCTGTTAGAAATGGAAGCTAATGGGCAACATAACACTAACCTAGACTACGTTATGCACCGAAGCTCTACTAAAAAAAAAGTAAAGAAAAGTAACTGGATGATAAAAAAGTATTGTTCTCATAAAAAAGTAAAGATAGCTTGAAATAAAAGGTACAAGTTAGCATTAAAAGAGAAGTGTTAGTATAAAAAGTAACGTTAGCTCAACAAAGTAATTTATTTTAAAAACAGTGGCATAGAAAAGGAATTTTACCATGAAAAAGTAGTGTTAACATAGAAAAATAACAGCTCAGCTCATGCTGACATTAGTATTTTAAAACAATAGCTTTAAAATGACATGGCATAAATGGCATTAAGAACTAAAGCCTTCTTCTCACACATTACATGAGCACAAAACTGATCTCCCTATGAGCTTTTAGTCATTCCAGTTGGTGTTTTTTCCCCCCACACATGTCATGATGTTGCTCAGAAACCCGTCCACACGGCAGTATTGACTGTGTTGGCCTAGTTCTAGACTCTGCTTTCAGGACACGTAAGGTCAAGAAATCATTGGTTTCAGAAGTAACATAAATCCTTCATATAAACTTCAGGCCATTCGGTTAGGTGACTCATGTTTATGGTGACTTGGCCGCTTCCCAGTCACACACTCCCACACGCATAGGCTTATATTATGTCAGACTCTCCCAGGACTGCCTGGATCGGGCGGCAGGCATTTAGTCAGCAGAAAAAATGAATCTTCCATGAAGCAATTTGAGCGCGAGGCAGAGGTAGAGAGTTTGAATGAGAGAGAGAGGACGGTATCAAGCATCACTCTCTACTAACAGCAGGATTAAGAGGCGCCAGCAGGTTTCCTGCAGTAGTTCTTAGGTCCGCTCTACACTCGGAACTGTGCAGCTGTTATGAAACTGAACTGATGTTTAACTTTCAGGGTTTTTAGGAGTTTCCTGAAGAATTTTTTTTTTCATGCTGAGGTGAAAAGGTCACAGAAACATTGTGAGAACAGGCCATGGGAAACTAAAAATACCACCTAAACCAATTGTTATGTTATTGCAGGCTCGCTGGCGGTTGCATCCACTGTTTAGTGGTCAGGATTTGGATGGATGCACTGTGGACGACAGGACGCTGATTATATTTTGATTACTTCTTTATTTTGTTATTCCCAAGATGCAATTGTCATGGTGACATAGGAAAAAGAAGCACAATTACATCAGTCCCAAGACATAGTCTGGATCAGATGTGTTCATTAAGACTGGAAAGAACAAGACTGTGGAGTTTTCACTTGTTTATAAGTCTTTAAACAAACTTCTTATACAGCAACTTAAGGTAGACAACACTGATTATACATTTTAAAGTCGGCTTACAGGTTAAAGGGCGTGCTCCTGCAGATGTAAAACATATAATTGTACAAAGCCTTTCGTGGCTCTGGAGACAGCTGCGCAAAGTCTGACGAGGAGATTTCTGCTCTCTGGCTAAAGGCTGAAGATTTGAAAATGATTCAGATCTAGAGCCGTTATAAAGACGTGAGCTTACCTGAGCCCACATCCCCCAAACCTTGAACAAGGAGCACGGCTTAAAAGCACAGAAGCTCTGCTGACGCAAGGTTGGCTTGAAAGAAAGTAACATCAGCTTGAAAAAAAACAATGGAATTAAAAGACCCATAAGCGGACACGAGGCAGGATCAGGAGAGCAGGGTTTTTTATTGGACTGAACACGGTTATTGCAGGTGAAGGTAGCAAGCTGCTGGGTTGCTAGAAACGGAGACAGCGGTCGAGTGGGATCGCAGGGAGCAACTGGAGACGGAACAAAGCAGAATCAGGTCTCGAAGGAAAAACACCCGCAAAACGCTAGCAGAGTTCTGGAAGACGAACGAGGTTGCGCCATACACCACGTCTGACTGGCAAAATCATCTGGCAGCAGGTCGCGTGGAGAGCAGGGCTGATCAGCAGGCGCTGATTGCCAACCTGCTGCAGGTGCATCAGCATCTCCAGTGAGGGAAAAAACTCCGCCCAGCCTCCACCTAGTGCACCTCTGCAGGCAAAGACATGAAAAAACACACCAAGCTTTAAAAACACAAATCTCGTCCACAGAATATGAGATCATAACAAGGGGCTGCACGATACTGGAAAAAAAACTGCTTGGTTTCCTGCTATATATATATATATATATATAGCCACATGAAAAAAATATAGAACATTTTTAACAGATAACTTGAATATCTCAATAGAGGCAAAGCATCTGACGTCACAATAGTTGGAGGTCATTATAGTTACAACCACTGAGTTGTGGAAGAGCTGAATTAGTTAGCCGTACTCGACGTTGCACATCCTGCAATGTGACCTCAGAGTGGTGTAGTAATGATTCCTTAAGCCCGGATATTGGTTAGCATGTTTTGCACTTTTGGTTCATTAGCTACGTTAGCTGCTACTTTCATAACACACTGGAAACTCTGACCAGTTGAGGGCAATGTAGGCGCCGCCATGTTTTTACAAGTAATACCAAATAGTGCAAAGATGGGCCCAAGGACACAAAGTAGTAAAGAAAAACGGTCCAATACAGGAACCTGCCACACTCTGTTTTGTTCTGTTGTTGGTCTGGGATAAAGCATTGAGGCAATAAACATCTTTGAAAAATGTAGCATGATTTAAACCCCTCAAGACCATAATTTCAAGGGAGGATATGACTGCTAGCGCTAATCTGGTCGTTGTAACAGTGACACCCCATAAACAGAATTGTCAGCGTGTTTAGGAAAGGCGTCACCCCTGCCTCTATATCTTCTGTCTAAATGATGACAGAGAGTACAGTTACAGTATAACGTAAAGCCCAAACATAAGCAGCGCTGCAAAAATTCAGAGCCTAGCACCAGAGGCGAGTATTGTAGAGGATGTCGACGCTGTGGCATCGGCCCAAACCACAAGAAATTCAATGCATTACGCACAGTTGACCCCGGAGTAATCATGTCAACACTGTTTAAGATTAACTGCTTCCCTTTCTTCTGTCCAAACAGAATGAAATGTTTTGCAGCACCCCGCTCAAAACAGAACCAGTGTGAGTGCACGAATGAAATATATCCTGCAGATGTAGCTGTGTGTTTCACCTTTTGCAAAAATGAGGCCGTGTCAGACTGCAGATTTTTCTTCCTGAACACGTGCGCGTATAACTCATCAGCAGTGCTAACCTGCCCTGTCTGGAGTGGGACAGATAAATGTCCCACTTGTCTGCACTCCCATTAAATCATGGTCATAGTTTCCCTCTCTCTATTTAAACTATGTCAATTCTGCCTTACATTTACTGCAATGGGCAATCCATGTGTTCTACAAATGCACGGCATGCATGTGTTTTTACTAATAATGGGACCTCCATAGGATGTTTTGGCAAATGACTGACTAGACTGCTGCAGAGAGTAATTCAAACCTGGCACTGTGACACAAAGCAGGTGTTAAACTTTAGACTCCTTAAAGCAGAGCTGTTATCAGAAGAAATGTTTCCAGAAAAGTTAGAGTCTCTCAGGTAGAACCAAGGGACAGATGTTCACATGTTTACCGGCATAACGACTCTAGCAGATTCGGCAAAAGAGCCGGTCCAAACCCAGTTATGAATGAACGACTTTCCTGACATGTTCTCCCTCCTTCTCTGTGTGTCTCATTCAGCAGTCCGCTCTGAGGAGGCACAGATGTTGAAGTTGGAAAGGAGCCGAAACGCTTGATCTAAATAGATTTGCTCCATTAAAAAAAATCACAAGATAGCCTGAAGGCTCCTGATAAAGACGTCTGACTTCCTGATATAGCTCCCATGAAACAATGCTGAAAGAGCGAGGGGCGACCTATCAGAGCAAATCAAGTCATGAACAAGATTAGAGCTCCATTTCCATCTTTTATTTGGCTTTCTTACTTCCCTTTCTACTGGGGCGGACCACGACCTAAGGTTCATTTATGCCCCCGATGTGTACAAAAATAGATGTGTCAATCTCAAATGGTGTAACCACGTTTTAAAAGGTGCCCTTGTTGGTGTAAATATAAGTCTCCAGCAGCACAGAGATTGCAAATTTGTTTGAAAAGATGTTATTTACACCATATTGAAGCCAATCTCTTCACCGTAGCTGCTGAGCTAAAAGTGTTAGCTTGATGTCTTTTCAAACCAATTTGCGATCCAGGGTATTCGGAGACTGCGAGCGTGCCAAGCGAGCACTTTATTTTATGTTCATATGGTTAGTTTTGCTTACCTTTTCAAACAAATCCCCATGCACTGAAGTTGTTTAGGAGAATGCTGCATGTTCTGCTTTTTTTTTTTTTTTTTTTCCTGTGAAGCTCCAGAAATGTGTATGTGGACTACAATAAATCGCCAAACTTACCATTGGCATGAGGTTGAGAAGACAATGACCGAATTTTCACATTTTTGGATGTACTTAAGCAGAACTTTGACTTGAGGGCAGCTCAGTTGTCAAGAGTAACCGACAACAGCTAAGGTAGAAACAATGTACCTAACCCTGACAACTAAGGACTAATGTCATTTTCAGTACTTCGGATGTCCACCATTATTCAGACTTCCCGAATGTTGCCTCGCTTGAACTACTGGCTTCGCTGCCCCCCCTCTGATTTTTGGCGCAATCGGGCCCTTTCGTTCACATCTGTAAACTGTCAGCCTACTGTCACTGCTGAATACACAGCAGGTTTATCCCTATTCACTGTTGAACACATAACACCACAGATGCATCACTCTTGGACGGCAAGTTTTTGGTTTTGGCTCAAAATGTCTGATTTCTCACAAGTGAGCCTGGGAATTCCAGTCTGATGTGAGCGGGGGCCAGCAATTTTCCATCTTTTTTCTATGCTGACAAACTGCTTGGACAACATTGCAGACACATGTACACCTACAGGCAGGGCGGGATTCCCTTTAGACCTCTTACCGTGGACAACTGATGGTTTGTGGAACCTGAGAGTATCCAAAAGTCTCCGTCTGCCTTTGTGAATGTCTCTGCCTGTTGCACACTCAGCAGCCATCGCTGAAACAATAATAATTACATTTCCCCGAGTGCGGCGTCTACATCTGTGCACATAATGTGTACGTCTGTCCGGCGTGTGTGTGTCTAATTATATTTTCTAAGAGTTTCCGGTGATTTACGACGTCGTGCCTTCACAATAACATCTACAACATCTGCGGCAGTAAAGTGCTTGCGTAAAGACGGCGACATCTGCACCGCGCAAGTGTCCAAAAGCAGTCTTCTGAGCAAATCACAAAAGCCCATGTAAATAAACGCACGCAGGAAACTAAAGTCCACGCTCAGCCACATACATACACACAATCTTTTTTTGTTTAAATCTGGAAAATAATGCAGTCATTTCACGTCAAAATAAACATGGTTTGATTCGATTTCAGTCTGCATTCACCGCCCCAAACACACTTGTGTCTCCTCTCATCTGCGACCGTTCTGCTTTAAAAACAGTCATCCATGCTCACGTTAACGATGCAGGCTGCAGGGGCCACCTGCTCAGTTTTAAACAGAGCTACGTGGCGATTGGCCCCGGCAGATGTGATCTCCAATCAAGGCAGTTGTCATGACAGATGAAACAAATCTGACACGAGAGTCTAGACAGGAATCCTGATTTATTATCTGTGGAGAAGATCAGTACGTCTCTTTGGGGCAAAATGTGTTGATGTGATGGTTAAAATAACCAACATTGCACGAGTAATATAACATTTTGTGTGGGGCTGTGACTTAAAACTTCACAGAGCATCTGTTATCGCGATGGGAATATGTGGGAATTCATGTTTCGTACATTAGAGTCGTCCAGAGACACTTTTTACATAAGGGGAGATGTGTGTGTGTGTGTGTGTGTGTGTGCGTGAGGCTGGAAACACTGGAAGACATTGAAAACACTCCCTGGCACAGGAGTGACATACTGTCATGCACGCTGTTACACTTCACTCCATCTTGAGAAGGTTAAAAGTTGCACACAGCCCACGCAACATCTTGAGAACGTATAAGGATGCAGACGGATTAGATTTCCAGCTCTCCCGGTGATTCTGAAGCTTTTTTCACTTTGCGTGATGATCTCATTTGTTGTGCATATGTGGCTCAATCCTTTAAACGTATCCGCGGAGATTAATATCTATTTGTTGTGTTTCGTGCATCATTCTCTCAGTAAAACTTTCGATTTACCTGACTTGTGTTTGTTTGTCCCGTCCTCCTTTGCAGATTTGAATTACATCCCAACTGACCTGCCGTCTGACATCGTGAAGATGGATCTGTCGAGGAACAGCATCAAACATCTCAGGCCCAAACACTTCCTGCTGTCCAAAGACCTCAAGCTGCTCAACCTTAGCGGCAACGGCCTGCAACACATAGACAAAGGTAACGCAACAGCCCCACCCTCCCAAACCACAGAGATACTTGTTTCTGATTGGCTGGGAGGTGTCCATTACAATCATATCACAAGTGCACTCGAGCAAAGTTCCTGTTAAAAGTAAAACAATGTTTTTAAGAGTTTTGCTTTCGCTACATTACCACTTAAGTCTCACTGATGAAATTGCTTCATTGAGTGTTGTGTTGAGTGGATCTGGGATCCGGGTGGGAGTGCTTATTAAAACACTTGAGGATCAGGGTCTAATGCGGAGCTCTTTTCTTGCATTTATTGTGTGACAAAAAGATCGACTGCAGTCTCAAGGATGGTGGGATAAGGATGCTTTGAAACGATGAACAGATGGAAGAAAGGAACTGACAAGTCAACAGGAAGTGTGATCGTTAAAAGTTTAGTTTGATGCTTTGCACTTGAGAGATCGACGGCGCTCTCATGTCTGTATGCAAAATATGAAGCCACAGCCAACAGCTGGTTAGCTTAGCCTAGCACAAAGACTGTAAAAAAGGGTAAACCTCAGCACCTCTAAAGCTCACCAACTAACATGTTACATCTCATGTTCTCAGAGGTGTCCAGGAAGCTAGAATTTCTGGAAGATTCTACCCAGAGCAAGAATTGGTTTAAGCACATTAACCTCTCATTAAACAGCAAATTGTCAATTTTAAGCTTCGGTTTTGGTTGTGTATAGGTTAAACGTGGCGAATTCTTTCTAATGGCCAGCAGAGGGCAGCACCACTGGTTCCAAAAGTCTGATTGTATGTGGGCTTAAGAGAAAATGACCCGTCTTCTAACTTTATTGCCTCAGTAAACTGTTTCCTAACGAGTTTAAGGTCTCAGTTGACGCCCTACCATGTCGTGTCTTACCCTCACCCTTTACCCGCCACTTCTACCTCCAAAAAGTGAAGATGTCGACAGCTGTGATGCCAAACACAAGGCTTCAATACAGTCGTCCACAAACTAACAAGCAATACAACAACAATGGGTTTCCACTTGGGGTTAAACTGTTGTTGAAATCGACGAAATAGATTGGTTGTACTGTTGTTCAACAGATGAGGCATCATCCTGTGGTGCAGTTAAATTGTGGTTCATCTAGCAACAGGAGTAACCACAGGCACAGCTGTTAACACTAAATAGAAATCAAGGAAATGTTAGGAGAATATCTGGTCTTTCATCAGGCAAACACAACATGATTTAGTGTTCAAAAGACTAGAATATCTGTTCTGAATGCTAATTTTGACTCAGCATTGGAGGAGCACCATTAAAGAAGTGCAGACTCATTACTCTCTCCAGGCTAATGATGTCTGGGCTCAAGTCTTCTTGCCCAGGAGGGGAAATCCTTTAAAAACATAGAAGTTTTCTTTATTACCCTGCAACACATGTAAACAATCTTTCTGTGTAGTCCAGCCCAGCATGTCCAGAACTAAATGGAAACTAAAGGCATTCTGAGAGCGACATATGTTCTTGATCATGTTCACATCTGGAGTAAAATAAAAACTGTTTAGACGCATTTTTTAAAATAAGTTGTTGAGACACACTTTTTCATGTGGCGGGTGACCAGAGCGAGAACGAAATATGAATGAAAAGTCAGGAAAAAGACTTTGGCATACTTGCGTTGTTTGCAATCTTCTTACATTGTTGGTTTTGGACAATTTTCGTGCCAGATTGCTGTGGTTTTTGTTCGCAGCACAATCCCAGAAAATAGGCAGAACAACAACTTAAGACAGTGACAAGAAAGTCAAGTATATTTCTAGGTCAATTTGTGACCAACTTCCCATGACTGATAGCTTGGCGGATGACACTACCTATCTAAAATATTTCTTAATCCTCTTAATAAAAGTCCCAGACGAGGGTCCCTCCTGCTTGCATCTACTTTGTGTTACTGTAAGTAGTAACAGTGAGGCAGCTGATGTAACAGTTGGAATCATGCAACTGTGATATCTGTAGTTATGGTGACTACAGTCTTTAAAATTGTGTTTATTTGTTATGGCGACTCGTTGCCAAGAACAGCACAGAGCGGGGCAAGCCTGGGGGGTAAAACCCTAAATTCATCACTTGGGCTAAAGCTGAAAAAAGGGTTCAGTTTGCTCGCCTTTCTGTCTGTTCCTTTGTGAGCTCAAAGAATGTTAATGCGTGTACATTAAAGCTGGAAAAAATGATGACAGGGTTTTTAAGCCTCAGTGAGTGTTGTGTTACGTGGATCTGGGATCCAGGTGGGAGTGCTTATTAAAACACTTGAGGATCAGGGTCTAATGCGGAGCTCTTTTCTTGCATTTATTGTGTGACAAAAGATCGACTACGGTCTCAAAGATGGTGAGATAAGGATGCTTTGAAATGATGAACATATGGAAGAGAGGAATGGACAAGTCAACAGGAAGTGTGGCCAATCAAAGTTAGCTGACTGCTGGATGTAGCTCTATATTTGACGAAGAGTTGTGAGCGTAGGCTAGCTGTTTCCCCTTGTTTCAACTCTTTGTGCCAAGCTAAGCTAAGCCATCCAACAGCTCAATGTAGTTTCATATTTGATGGAATCAAATGACGTTTGTATACAGCTTTACTCACAAAGTGTCTACATTTTTACAATGCTGGCAGAAAGTCTCGTGGCCGGTAGACTTTGACTAATACTGATGGTCATGGGTGTGTCACTAAACCACATTTGGGCTCCCTGCGGTCATAGTGGCTCAAACAAAGCAAATGAGCAGTAGCCCATTTGAGTTTGTCTCCTGAGTTCAGAGATAAGGCAGCAAAGAGGGATGTGGAACAGGGGTGTCCTTCCTCTCCTATTTCCCTCTATCTGTGTCATATTTAGGGTTGATTGATAAGATTGTAATAACTGCCTCATCTGTTTCAGTTATTGAAAATGGATTTCAAAGGGAATTTCGTCTCATTTCATTGTCGAGTGATGTCTTTATCCTCACTATATTTTACTACCTCTCTATGCTCCAGTCTCTAGTCTTTGCCTCCTGTTCGTCTTCCTCCCCCTCCACTCATCTGCTCTGTCAAGATCAAAGCGTGGCCCAAGGCTAGTGGACAGCGTGAGACACTGTCTCAACTGTCCCATTACGCAGGCTGCTAACAATGTCTGGAACCTTTTAAGGACTAGCCAACCAAGGGTTTGTGTGGACAGCTCAGAGTCCTAACGACTCACATCCATATAAGAGGAGATTCATAAGAGAAAACAAGAAATAATTATCATGTTGTGATAGAGAGAACTTTTTAATATTCAAGCAGCAGTTTGAGATGCCAATTTATCTTGTTCTGCTCTTCTTCCCCTCCCAGCTTCATTCGCAGGCCTGCTGTACCTCCGTGAGCTTGACTTGTCCAACAACAGCCTCCATTACTTCCAGTACGGTGTGCTGGAGGATCTGTACTTCCTACGGAAGCTCTCGCTGGACAACAACCCCTGGATCTGCGACTACAACATCCACTACCTGGTCTACTGGCTCAAGCACCACCCCGGCGTCTTCTACACTGGCCTGATCTGCTCTGAGCCACAGGAGTTCAGGGGCTGGCGCGTCGAGGATTACGTCAAGACCTACAACGGGGAATGTCCCAAGGATAAGCAAAATGGAGTGAACGGAATGGATACTGGACAGGGAGGACAAGGGGGGACAGACAATGACGCCCAAGATGTGACGGGGGAGACGGTTGAGGGGCAGGGTGAGAATCTGTCTCAGCCGCTGAAAAAGAAGCCCAACAAGTTTGAGATCATCAGGCTGAGCTAGAGTGGTCTGGACTGGTGTCGTTTGGTATGGAGAGAGGATTGTTGGCAGTCTGTGGACAGACTGAAGAATGGATTAATGCAGGTAGATTCAGTGATTTGATGTTTAAAGAAAATGTGACATGTTAAAGTACAATTCTGGGACGAAATCCATTATTTGCACTTGAGATGTCTTTTTAGAAATCATCATTTTCCATCTTGTGTGGACAGTTTAAAAAAAAACCAACTCATTTTCGAACATCAAAATCTTCTTTAAAGATTAGTCGCTAACTTTTTTTAGAAAATATCATTTGAGCTTTTGTTTATCTTTTATGCAGAGCAACCCCAATCCAGTCTGTATCAGATCTTATAACCCCAACAGAAACGTCTCTTTGGATTTCCCACACAAACAGCTGCAGGTGCTCTCTTATTTCTGTTAGTTATTTTGGTACTGAGTTCAGGATATACTTTTTTCCTTCAAAAAAGTAGTCTTTGGTCGTTTTTTTGTTGTATTAAATAATGTATGACACTGTCAACCTCTTTTCTGGAAATAAAGTTGGGTTTATTTTTTCTGAAAATGTGTTGTTCTAAGTGACCGAAGCTAAAATGTAGTCAGGCATACTTAAACTGTTTACTTACAGTTAGCTATCAGATATGATGCAAAACAGATGCATTGGATCGTACAGTGAGTCAGTGTTTAAATGAGGTCGCTTAAGTTCCCAGACACCTCACTTGGAATCTGCCAAGTGCATGATGACTGATAATTATCGGTTAATGTGCAAGATTATAAAAATGCCGCTAATATCAGTGACGATGACGGAAACTTTGAGTCTGTCACTGCCAGGGTAATCTTTTTGCATTTGGCATCCAAATCGAACTGTTTACTCTTAAAACTGCAGCAGGCTTAAGGTATTAGATGCACCCAAGACACTGACTTCTGTAATGATGTTTTATTTTTTCCTGGAAGCCAAAGGCGGGAGAAAAAAAAAAATTCCTGGTCTTCACTGATTGTCAACTAGCGCCATCCAGTGTGCAGGAGAACAACACACAACAGCAGACTCCCTTTTTTTAAAAACGTATCATGCAGATCCTCTTTCCTAGTCATGGTTAAGACACATTTCTGTAATTTAAACCAACAGTAATGAAAGAACGTGAAGTATAATGATTTTACATTCACATATTTATTGTCAGATGTAGCTGAATTCTCATTTAGTACAAAGGATAACCCTACATCTGCATCATTCCCCTCCTTATAACTAAACATGTAGGCAACTGTATCATTTAAGAAAATACCAATCAGTGCAAGTCACAGCTGCATGACTTCCAGGTTGGTGTTTAAATAACGCCTGCCAACTTGGCATTAGACACAAACAAAGATTATATCCTGGCTGGATATCAGCTCCATTACATCAGTTTGACTGGTGTTTTGGCAGGAATGGATCTTGGCAAAGTTCAGCCTAAAGGGTCATTTGACTTGTTTCCTGTTTACAGCGGTGCATGTAAACATCGCTAATTGTCTCTTAATGCAGTCGCAGATGTTTTACATCACCCCTGAGCAACCAGCCTGCCGTTACAGATCATGTGTGATAGCACAGTGCCCTCTGGTGCTGACAACGAAGTGGTCCACTGAAGGCACAATGCTTTTTGAAGACACTTGATGGTGTTTCATCCCTTCAGTGGATGACATCCTGTACAGAACCACTGGTAACACTTTATAATAACCATTATTAATAAATAGAAAAGTAATCGTTAATCAAACATCAGTTAATAGTTATTTCACTCTTAACAAACCATTAAATGCTTTATAAACAATTTATTACACACCTGTTTGTTGTATTTATTATATTTTGTTATCGGTTAATAAATACTGTGTAGTTCATCTATAAACATTATTTGGATGGCCATTATAAATGTGCTACTGATTCACAAGTAAATAAAGGATTACATGCTTTGTTAACAGTGAAATAAGTATTAACTGATGTTTAATTAACTATACATTAACCATTTATATATGATGATTGTTAGAAAGTGTTACCGAACCTTTTTTTTCATGCAGAAAGTCAAACGTTGTCCTGCTTGGGTCAGAAATCAAAAGCATCCATTGAGGACGCATTCAAAGCCAATTATAGACATTCATAACAATGTAGAATATCAGAATGTAGCCTCCACAACTGACAAGATAAGATAAATCAACAATGTATAATTCACAGTCTTCTTGCTTTGTAGCAGGTTCCCTGGGTCATTCCAGAGCGCAGCAGCAGCAGCAGAGGATCACAGCCCTTCATAGTGGCACCACAAGAGGTCACTTGGGTGAAATACTCAGAGTCTTATGCTCTACGATAGTCTTTACCAGCATTTCGAAGGTTTCATCAGAGCAAAGCATCAAGGAGAAAATGTTGATGATGCGGTTGAGGCCAGAAAGTGTTGAGAATGCTCAGAATGCTTACCTTTTTGTTGTAACGAAGTACCGTATTCGTTCTTTAGTCTTATTTCAGACTTTGATCAATTTTGGTAGTGCAAACTTAAAGGATATATGATAGTTATAGTGCCAAAGAATGTTGTGCTGATAATAATGCAGAGATTGGAGGAGAAAAAAACAGGAAGAGTCTGTAAAATGAGTGTAACTTTGCCCAACACTGATCACAGCCACCATCACTAAACATGCCTTGTTTGTCTTTATCATATTTGTAGTACCAGCTGAACCACTCTCTCAGGCAGGGCTGCCCATAAGGGAGGGGAAAGGGGGAAAGAGTGAGATGCCCATGGAGGTCATAATTATGTTGATCCCAATATTAGCAATGATTAAAACAACAGCCATTCATTGTTTGTTTGAGTAAAATCTTGCATTTCATGATGAAAACCCTTCCTTAAGCACCTTGTGTGAGCCTTTCCTTCTTTTGCATACATCAGACTGGCCACCTGAGAAATATACTCATCTAAATAAACTCATAGCTAATGTTGGAGAGAATTTCCTTCTTTGCCAGCTCCTGCATGTACTTAAACAGAATAGAAAAGAGAGATAAAAAAAAGAGGGAGCTATTAAGGGCTTTAGATTCAAATAATGATGTCACGACCAGCTTTTTTTTTTTCAGTCAGCCAACATTAGGAGGCTAACGTTACAAACCAAGAAGAAGGTAACATGAGTGAAGAAGCCACTCAACTTTTTCCTTGGACCGGCAGTATCTGTCAGTGGGGCCTGCTCTCAGGTCAGGTAAGTCACAAGAAAGTACACCGATCTGATTCCTAAATACTTTCCAGAAACGGCCCAAACTTTCCCAATGCAAAGGTTTATGGTCCCCGAGGCCATTTCCACACCGGTGCACGTCTTCTTCCGCTCCTACAACATTCATTATGAGCAGTGTCCTCATCCACTGCCAACACTTAATATCCACCATCATCCAGTCTCCTTTCCCGCCCTCTGTCCTATCCACCTTTGTATCAGCAACACGTCTTCTTCTCCTCCGTTGGAGCGTAGGCGCCTGCGATGCCATTGACCGGCCGAGAGTTGGACCGCAGCAGAACTCGAGGTGTGCTGTTGCTCTCCGAGTCCCCCTGCTGGACATTGAGGCCATTGCGAGCCAGCAGCTCTCTGGCCATCATCATAAAGGCTTCTTCCACGTTCTGACTTTCCTAGATGAGAAGAAAGGAAACTTTAGACAACTAAATGACCAAAATCGAAAAACTTCTTTTCATGTGTGACTTCATCCGTTACCTTTGCAGATGTTTCTAGAGCAGCTAGTATGCCTCTATCTTTCGATAGGTTGCAGGCCTCCTCAAATTGGACCTGACGTTCCTGCTCCAGGTCACTTTTGTTACCTAGATGGAGGCGGCAGGGAGCAGAGAGTTGTGACCTAGGGCTCTCGCGGCAATCACAACAAAAGACGCAGTTCGATGTAACATCTATCTGACATGGGGAAATGTTCACAGACGAAGTAATGTATTCAAATTTTATTCATATTATGTTCACTCACTTCCTTCCTCGCTCTCTGGCCTGATGTTTTCCCCAGAATTTACAGCAACTCGCAAACAAATGAGACGCACTGTTACCTCCCATAAAATTACAGATTTCCCCGGGTTCATTGATTATTGAAAACGTTTGTGATAATGAGTGCACATCTCAAACAGATGTATAACCAACTTTGGCCTTGAATGCAGAAATGTTACATATTACATGTAATGTCCTTTTGACAGATTTTGGGGACTGCGGGCTGCTCAAAGTCCTGTAGATCAAGTTTGAAGAACATTATGCAAAGATTAAAGCTACAATATGTAAGAATTGACCACCTGTTGAACTCACACTCCAAACACAAAGGCACAACATATCACCAGAGTAACGGCTAAATGTTGCCAACTGTCAGCCTTTTCGTTATTTACTATAGCTGATGTTAGCTTCTTAGCTCAGTTAGCCATGCAGATAGCTGGAGCATTGGTGTTTACACTGCTCACATAGGACCTTCTGACTGCTGGGAGAAAAGAGGTTTTCAGGCCAGGGGCTAAATGGTTGGCATGGTCTTAGACTGAACATCAAAACTGCTAAATCTTCGCATACTTTAGTAGCATAGCTGAGTATAAGTATCATATTTTGCAGCATTCAGTACATTCAAAAAGCCTCAGGAAGGCATTTATATTTGATTTATCACCTTTAAAGGCCCAGTGTGTAAGATTCAAGCGTATATACTGTCAGTGGGAATGGAATATATGAGTATATAATGACATGAAACTAAGAATTGCTGTGTTTTTTTTGTTTTTTTTTAGCTCTTTTTGTCTACAGAGGGAGCTGATCCTCTTTCTTTCTACAGTAATCCAGAACGGACAAAACAAACACTGGCTCTAGGGTGGGCCTTTCACATTTTCCATGTTTTCAGTGGCCACAGCAGATTCTCCATTGCACTTGGTGAGACGAGGCATGTTCAGTTGGTTGCAGTCTGCAGCCTCACCACTAGACGCCACTAAATCCCAGAGACTGGACCTTTAACAACCCTTGGGGAATTCACTGTGCCTCTATTTAAACTATTCAACAGAAAAAATTGAGATTCTAAGGAATTCTCACATCAGACCTCTGTGACACACTCCCTGCAGAGCTATTGTACTATAAATAACATGTTCTTAAATATGTATGTTATTTTTTCCACCCTCCAGCACTAATCCCAACACGCACACTTTAATCATGCACTCACATGCAATATTCATGTGACCAGTCACACCCTACACACTCACCTATGAGAACCAGCACTACATTAGTCGCTCCGTAGAGCTCCACCTCCTTTATCCAGTGAGTCACCGAGTCAAAGGTGGAGCTCCTTGTGATGTCGTAGGCGATGATGGCGCCATGAGCGCTGCGGTAGTAGCTCTGGGTGATGGTGCGAAACCTCTCCTGACCTGCCGTGTCCCACACCTGCATCTGTCGCACACGAACGTCAAGAAGGGATCAGCTTTAACAGCTATATGGATGAAATGCACATGGCTGAATGACTGATACATGACAATTCTGACTCACACACACACACACACACACACACACACACACACACACACACACACACACACACACACACACACACACACACACACACACACACACACACACAGAGGTAAGTAGTGTGTCAGACTCCTTGGTCTCCCTCTATATACTCCCTGAGCATCTGACAGATGGTGTTAACGTGGTAACGGCTGTTATGGCAACCACTCCAGACTCACCAGCTCAACCTATTTGTTTGTGTTGATGGGTTGAACCATGCAGGGTTAGAGTTGGAGTTTTTGGAATATAAGCTTATATCTTTACATTTCTGAACATAAAACTGTACATATATAATACACGGACCTTATTGTATATAAAAGACTGTTTCTGACAGTGCTTTTTATGCTAAATGACCCCTTGTGTAATGTAAAAAAAAAATAAAACAATGAGTTAACTGGTTCAGTTTGTCGAGAAAAAATGTCCTTGAAGCTTTTTCCAACATGTCTGCTTTGCTAGCTCGATTCATATGAAACATCCGTGATTTAAGTCATCTATGAAAGCTGACACACTGATATTACAGGCTCAAGTATGTAGCACATGTTAGCAGTGGTTCACTAGTAGTTAATGAATACCAATTAAAAGCAGCCAAAGTGAAAAAGGAAATTAAAGGAGTGGCTCAATTAAACACAACCTCAGGCCTGAACGGTTAGCTGAGGGGTTGAGATAAACACAGAAGCAGGAGCTGAATCATTCACAACTGTCAATTTATTGTGTTACGTTTACAACCTTGTGGTAGCCATGTACAGTGATTTACTGATTCATAAAAACAGATGGGAAGATAAAATGCCTCTGGACTATCAAATGCTGGCATCGTGCCTGTAAACAGAGGGAGATACGTGTAAACCAGTCCCTTAAGATACTATAAAAATGTTATTAGCCCTTTAACATTTCACACATAAATTGAAAATGTTTACCTGAGATTGGCTATTGTCACATGTGAATTCAAATTTTAACACTAGACAGGAAAATAATGTCACATGTGAACTGGACATTTTCAGTCAGTTTATGCTGTTGGGAAATGTACATTTGCACAGGTGGATGAGAATTTCCACATGCAGAAAGTTTGGGTAAGCCTTTGACATCATACCTCTCTCATCTACAGGTTTTTTTTTTTTTTTTTTAATCTCAGAATGAGGAAAAACAGTTTAGTTGATGACGCATGTTGTGAGATGCCATGAATTCTTATCCTCCATTCATCTAACTGGCTTGTCCACAGAACAAAACAATTGCTGTAGGCGTGTTAAATGTGTGTGTATGTGTGTGTGTGTGTGTGTGTGTGTGTGTGTGTGTGTGCGTGCGTGCGTGTGTGTGTGTGTGCGTGTGTGTGTGTGTGCGTGTGTGTGTGTGTGCGTGCGTGCATGTGTGTGTGTGTTAAGTAACAGAATGTACCTTCGCCCTGGCTGTGATGAATGTACAGATTGATACGAACAGACAACACTACAAAAATGATAGTAAATGTGGACGTCTCACTGAAAAAATGACCTTATTTGACCATCCTGGGCTTCCATACCTGACAACATTATGAGTGGTAGATATTGCAACTGTCTACCCATTGATCAATACAGATATCAGTTTGCACATAAATTATGCGTTCTTAAGTGGTTATAAGAGATGTGAAAGCCACCATTTAACTGAACAAACTGATTTTTCATATCCAAATCAGGTGTAAAGTACTCAGGTGACATGCTGACTTTTGATGCATGCGGAACCAATCGCTGTCCTCCTAAATCATTTAGTTCCTTTTCAAGCTCAATGACGGCACAGAGAAGTCACCCCGGGTTTATTTTGGTCTGCACTAAAGCTGAAGGAGAGTAGAGAAACCTGAAGGACAGGTCCTCCATGGGAGCAGCTGGTCTGACTTGTTTTGGTCTAACTGACACTGTAACCCAAGGACTCTGTAGTGCCATTTATCCCCAAGCCAAGAAAATTCTACCACATCTCAGGGCCCATTCAGAGTTTTCAGTTTCCAACCCATGCCATAGTTTTTCATTAAATATTTGACCCCAAAAAAGGCCTGTGTTCTTGCTGTGCAGCCTCTCATTGTCAGAGCCAGCTGACTCTACAACACCCATGATAAGGATCGGGGCATTTAGAAGGCATGACTGGAGCATAAGCAGGGTTTCTGCAGGGTCAGATTCAAGACCTTTTTATACCACACAAGATTGCAATTTAATAGCCAGTGCCAAAGTATGATTGAAAACCAAGAGGGACCAGCTGTTTCTTTCACTTCACATTATTTTTAACCCTTCCCAGAGGTATATTTCTCATTAAAGCTCCACTCTGGTGTAAATAACTAAACTTTGTGCCCAAAGTTGCTAAAGCTGCTAAAACTAGATGACGTATGACTACAGATAAGCAACATAAAATGAATGCCTGCGCAGACCGATCAAAAATGGTACATCTGTTTATGTTCATCTAAGTTTTTGCTAAAAATCAAAAATTGTCCATTGAGAGACAATTAGCTCGCTAATATAGCAAAAGGAGCTAACAGTATTAGCCTAACAAGATAGGTGTCATGGGGCTGACTGAAGCTCACTCGAAACACTCACAAGTAAGGATCAAACAGCCTTCTGTGTGCACAATTACATCTTACTCACATCTCAAAGTCGTTCATTTTCTCCTTTTAAAGGTGCAGTATGTAAGAATCTGTCATCTGTTCTATCCATACTACCAGCAAATAGATGCAGCATATCGCCAGAGTAACTGCTAACTGCTGCTAACTGTGTTCTGTTTATACATCCATGACTGTAGTTGTTGTTAGCTTGTTAGCTCAGTTAGCCATACAGCTAGCCAGGCTACAGGGGAGGGATGGTGTTTACACCAGTAGCAGAGGAGCTTTCGACTGCTGGGAAAATGTTTTACAGGTCTAGGGCTAGCAGAATTTAGCAGATATCACTGCAATACATAGCAATGTGTGACATAACTTTGAAACTGTTATTTCATCACATTCTATTGATATTTTTTTTATGTTTTGAAGTGAAATGCTTACATATTGCCCCTTTAATGTCAAACATTGACTTTAACTCACAGTCACATGCTTAGTTGCATAGAGAGGTCTGCAGGTGGGTGGCGTGATGTTCCTTGAGAACACCTCATCACATGCAGGCCCTAAAAGACCCCACATGCTCCACTGCACACACACACACACACACACACCATACACAGTGGCCTACAAACCTTTACTTTCTTCCCCTCAATGTCCACAGTCCGCACGCTGAAGTCCACTCCGATAGTGTTCTGCTGCTTCTCTGAGAAAACCCCTGACTTGAAATTCTGAACCACGCAGGTCTTCCCCACGTTAGAGTCCCCAATCAGGATGATTTTGAACAGGAAGTCAAAAGAGTCGTCATGTTCGGGTCCCGGGGTCTGCATGGTGGAGGTGGAGGGCCCGGGAGAGCGTCTTTCTGCGCACGTGACCGGAGGCAATGATCTCCTGCTGGGGATGACTTGGAATGCTTGTACGGCGAGGCCAAGAGATGCTGGGTTATCTTTTATGCTTGAGTCAAGGTGGAGTCAAGGAGAAGTAAAGTAGATCCCAAAATGCTGTTCTGTTGAGAATTCTCATATAAAAACCATCAAAAATATTATTCCACTGTTTCTCCCTCCAGCAGCAGGAAAGATAAACTGAAATTGGTCCACATGTAGCCTGTAAAACCAGTTTAGGGTGAGGTAGATTGTTTGTCGAGATGTAAACTAGTGCTTGTTCAAAGATTGGATTGGGTTAGAAGTGCCTGGCGATCTGCTTTTTCGACAAAAGTTAAATGGCTGAAAATTGTGATATAGTATCAGTCACGCGAGCAGCAAACACCTGTGCCTGTTCCCTGTCGGTGAAACAGAAGGTTTTTGTGCCTCCAGCCAGTCTCTTCCCCTCTTGTGCTCTCTCGGCAGGACTAACCTGTCTCAGTCTCTGCTGCTCCTTTCAGCTCCTTCTCAGGTGTTGACCCACTTCATGGCCCCCGCAGCAAAAGACATGAAAAGGCACGAACATCCTTTTTTTTTTTTTTTTTTTTGTCCTCCAGCACAGGTTGTCTGTCAGAGCAAAGAGGAACTTCCTTTAAAAATCGTTACTTAAAAAGATGGTTGTCTTATTCCTGTCCAATCCACCTGCTGTTCCTTCACACACGTGTCAGCATTTTTTTCCCCCCTCTCTCTCTTTATCTCTGTATCCTTCTGTCATCAGTTTTTCTGGTTCTTACAGACCAACAGCCTCCTCTCACTCTCTCTCTCTCTCTCTCTCTCTCTCTCTCTCTCCCTCTCTCTTCATAGCACCTGTGGAAACAATAGAAACCCGCCCTACCTGTTCCAGGATGGTAGCCCGGCCCCGCTGCTGCTGAGGGATCCTGGGAAATGCAGTCAATTGGCCTCTGTGGAGCTCCCACAGACTCTCCTGTTGTTACTCACAGGACATTATTTCACGTCATGGTAATCTTCCAAACTTAAATTTGATGTTTCACTGAGGATAAGAGTGGAGAACAAGTAGCACTCAGCAGTGGTGGTATATAATCACAAGTACATATACAGCAGTGGTCTTCTTCAGTTTTTGAGAACAAAATTCAGTATTAAGGTACTCATTTCTTTCACGGATTGTAGTATAGGGAGCATTCTGTCATTTCACATTGTTCAAACATGTAAAAGAAAATGGGTTGTACACTATGATCAACATCAACATCTTTGCTCTCAAGACAAAGAGCTCACAGACCAAAGATCAGGACGTTCTGATGGCATGAAGTTGGACAACACTGTGTTGAGTTTAGGCAATCGAGCCGAGGTTCATTCAGTGTAAGGTTACACAGCACAGCTTTCAGAATTATAAAACACAAGGGAAATTGACACAATCACATGTCCACGATCAAACATAATTTCCTTTCATCCTTCTTTTACCTTAAAGCGAAGAAAAACAAATAGATTATTACATTTAAGATTATTAGTCGACTTGACTTTACCATGTATTCACTTTGAGGTCGAGTCACTTGACAGAGGGTTAGGGTTAGGGACGCCAGCAATAGTCGATAATCGATTTTACCTTGAACCAAAATATTCAACATGACGCCTAGTTGAAATCAACTATTTTTTCGTGGTTGCTTTTGTAAAACGTAGCCAGTTTCATAATGAAAAACCCTCTCTTGAAATGGGCATTTATTTATTCATTTATTTATTTATTCATTCATTTATTTATTCATTTATTTATTTATGACTCAGCCATTTCAGTGTGGGCGAGTGTGTGCCCCCTGTATTCCATCAGTTAATTGAATTTATAAAATGTAAAAAAATAATAATAATAATAATAAAAATAAATAAATAAATAAATAAATAAATAAATCCAGGAATAATGTGACCTTAAACCATATTTTTGTATTCTGGTCAACATTTTGTGTGGGCTGTGTAATATGGGAGCTCAACGCTGCCATAATCCTAACCTCTCCTCTGAGCTCGTAATGTAAACGCCGCCACCCTTTTAGATTGAATTCCTTTAATCGCGGGCTGCACAGCATTCCTGCGCGCTGATCCCTCTTGGCAACCAGCATTTCCCGACCGCACTTGAAAGCGGCACGGAGCATCCTCACACCAGCGCGTCACGGTGACGTCCTGACTGTGCGGAGAAAAAATAGGTGCCCTTACAGTTAAAAACCATAGCTCTGGAGCTTTAATATTCTTTTCTTTATGTAAGAAGGGCGTCTGAGAGGCTCGGGAGAGAAGCGGCATGATGCAGCGGAGCGCAGTGATCGTGGTGGCGGACAAGACGAGCCTGAAGAGGCCGTTTATCTTCGCAAATGCTGTTCATATGGTAGGTAACAAAAAAAACCTGCTTTTCTATGTAATGCAAACCAAGAGGCCTGTTTGAATCCCTACACAGGCTGTTTCTCTTTCTGTTCACCCGAGTCATCATATCATCACCCTCCCCTGAAACTAGCAGTGATTGTGTTTGTCTGCCTCGAACACGCTGCAGCGAGCCCCCCTCCCCTCCATCAGGATGATGTACAGCGTCTGCAGTCCGCTGCACACCAACACGTTCACAGGCTCAGAGTGAAGAAAAGTGACGAGGGGAGACAAAACAGCTGGCAGCCCACGTCAGAAAAGATGTGCATTAAGAGAATTAGTAGAGTGGTGTCCATCTCTCATCCCCTCTGACGACATCTGGAATGTGTTGTGTTTTTTTTTGTTCTTTTCTAATGCTGATGTGAGGTTATGATGTTACTGTAGCCTGTCAGTTCAGATGGATTCCATGTTGCTGCCTCCAGGGCCGGATTAGATGGACAGATTACACAGGGCAGTCTGTATTCCCCCCCCCCCCCCCCCCAGCAACTTTTTGATATCTGGTAAACAAACACAATTCTCAAAGGCCACATGATTACTATCATGCTCATTCCTGTTGGGTTTATATTTTAGCTTATCTATTTACCGTATATTTCAGTATTTAATGCGCTATCGGAACGTAATAAGAAAAACGGATCCTTCATTTACTGTACATTTCATTCATATGCATTGTATGTTTATGTATATGTCATATCATATCTTATAAATGTGCCAGATTTTAGGCATACAGGCTAATTTTCAGCAGCAGTCCCTGGCAGGTTGATGGCATTAGATATCTTATTTTAAAGTTGCACTATATCGAATTGGGAAATACTTTTAATCAGAAGCAATATATCTTTTATGCCTTAACAAACTAAATAAATACACTCTTCCTACAATTAATAAACAAACTGACCCTGAATAACAACACAATTTCATACTGTTTTACTTTGTTTATATGTGGTGGACCCCGCCACATATCTAGCTTTAAACCTTATTTTCCTCTGAGAGTTTACCAAGAAAGCTGTTCTTGTTCTAATACCTGACTTTACCACTGTACTGATGATTATCAATCAAAAGATCACATGTTGTTAATAGTTTGTAAAAGCACTAAGAGTCATCCCTACAATATTGTTGCAATATCGATTTTACGGTATCACTTATGAAGAGCTTTAGAGGAAACTTCAAGCTATCAAAACACATATTGTCCGTCACAATATAGTGATATTATTTTGAGGACATATCACCCAGCTCCAGGAAATACAATTATATTTACAGATTTGACAGTTATTAAGGTACAGACACTGAAAAGCTTTAGGGATAAGTTGTTGTTCAGCTTGATCCAAGAGTCCAGAAGCCCCAAGATCACAAATTGATTTGAAAAGACATTATCACATCTAAGGGGAACGCACAAGCTTGACCGCCCAATGTCTTTTAAAAATCACTCTGGAATCTTTTTTCTGCTGTTTTCTAACATTTTTAAACAACTCCTCATCTGCCGCAGTTTTTTAACTTGAATTTTTGGGTGAACTGTTTCTTTAAGTATGCATTTTCTGTATTGTCAATATAGTCTTTAACCTTTTTCGATCATTCTTAACTTGCACTTGTTTAAACCTAACAATTGTTAATGTTCTCTTCTCCGAAGGCGCTGTGCTTCTTCATGTTGACCATGACTGTAGCCTGGCACCGAGACCTCCTACAAACCGGCAAAGTAAGGCTGATTTCAGCTGCTCTTCTTATACGGGATGATAATAATTGCAGACACAGATGTTATTATTTACTGGAGGCAGAAATAGCTCCTGTCTTGTCAGGATTTTAAAAAGGAGCAATGGAGTTTCTGCGATACAGAAGGACAACTGAGGAATTATTAATGCATGGGTCCGCTCGGTCCTCCATCAATACTGTCTGGCAATTTATATCGTTTTCTTCTCCGGGCTCAAGCCCTCATATCGGCGAGCACCTGCCCGTTGAAGTGTCCTTGGGCAAGACAGTGAATTATCTTCAGACGCCAAGGGTGCCATTCCGTTGCTGACCCTGACCTTTGACCTCTTTTGTAGCCATGCTATCTTGGAAATGTGCTTGTGATGACAAAATCATATTCATATTAGTTGTAGATTAATATCTTTTGACCTTAATTTGTTAAATAAAACAACAATGTGTCCCCCTTTAACACCAGTTTTATCATTCTGTCCAGCTGGTGTCCAATGTTTCTGTTGTGATCATGTACGTCATGGAGATCGGCTGCCTGCTGCTCTCCGTGCTCGGTGTGTTCGGAGCCTGTACAGGAAAGAGATGGTGTCTGATTCTGGTAAAAACCTGCTAAAAGTGTTTGTGTTACAAAGGTGTGTGTGTGTGTGTGTGTGTGTGTGTGTGTGTGTGTGTGTGTGTGTGTGTGTGTGTGTGTGTGTGTGTGTGTGTGTGTGTGTTCTTGTATTTGTAGACACATGTCGATGGTAAACATCTAACATTTTAAATACAGTGGACAGCGACCACTATATGCTAAGTATTTGTCTTCCGTGGAGAAATTCCCCAGACTCCCTTATAAAATGTCTTGATTTTGAACGTTTTTGCATTGAGAGAAACTTTATACATTTTAAAAAACACTATCAATGACCAACTCTTGATTATTTGGACCTTCTTGTAATTTCGACAGATTTTGTACATTAAGTTCTTTATTTCTTTGTGTAGAAACAGACAGTTCTTTCGAGATTTTCATGTGCAGGACTGTTAATGTTGGTTTATGTGTGTGTGCAGTATGCAACTGGGATGGCAGCAGCCAGTCAAACAATCATTGTGAGAACAGCACTAAGTTACCAGGATATTTATGAGGTAAATGCTTTTATAATTAACCCTAACCCTATTTCATTTAATCTTTGAGTACAATATAACTTGCAGGCATTAAAAAGCAGCTTTAACCACAGTACATTCTACATCTATTCGTCCTCAGAAGCGTGTGGTCCGTGAAGAGACCAAACTGCTGTCCATGATGCCACTTTCTGGAACCAGCAAAGCCAACAGGACGCTGCTGTACAGTATTCAACAAGAGGTAAGCAGCTATTTCATTTTTTTCCAGTGGGAAACCTACACAAAGTGCAGTGGAGATAGAGGTAAAATGACTCAATGGGTTATTTTTGTCCAGCACAATTCTGGATTAATTTATTTGTGTACATCTATAAAAGCTGATATTTAAAATAGTATGTCAGCACTGTTTCGGCATATCTTGGCATTTCGAAAACTACTCAATTCAGCCCCGTTCTAACAACATAAAAATCGGATTATTATATTGGGAAATAAGCTTAATGTTTTGGTGTAAGTAAACAGGAAGTATAATCTTGCCATGTAATTACACTGCTAGCTTTGGCCTACAACTTGAGCCCCGTTTTTTTAGCCCAGTTGTTAATTTGTTTGTTTGTTTGTATGCCGAATTAGCTATTAGCTCTCCTTATTCGCAATGCACTCACGGCTGTACAGACAACTGCCACTGTATCATTTAATAATGAAGAAAACCTAAAAACATGATGAATCTCAGGCAAGTTCTGGAGTTTAAGGTTATCTATTATCTATGACCTCTAAGCTGATTTATGGACTTAAATTTGCAATGGATCAGATCAATGATATATTCAGAAGATACATGTTGAAATTAATCTAAAAATGTGTATTATATGTGTTTATTTAGATTTGACTAAGTTATGAGTGCGACAGAACACCTAAGAGCTACACAATATTGTTGCTTCCTTGTCCACTTACTTGTTTACTACTACTACTACTACTACTACTACTACTACTACTACTACTACTACTACTACTACTACTACTACTACTACTACTACTACTACTACTACTACTACTACTACTATTAGCTGTTATTGCTGTTTTAGCTCGCAAATACAGCAGAAAACGTTGTAGTTTATCAGGCAAGCCTAACATCTGATGCTAACCCGCCTGCTCTATGGTCACTATGGGTTACCGTAGCTTAAAGGGGCAGCTTGGAATGATACCAGCTGCTACACTTAAGACAGAAAGCTGCCAGAATGCTGAAAAAAATAGAAAAATAGAAATCTATGGGCTGACCAAAGATGACAGGTAGAGATAGATATATACTCGGGACTCATTCACCGTACGAATCCAGCCAATAAGATCATGAGTTCGAATTAAAATGCGAGGGATGAGTGGACTGCCTGGATCCACGGTCACAAATATCTCTATAAATTGTAGAATGAAACTTGAAGAGATTTAACACGTTCTGTGTGTGCCTCTGTGTGTGTCTGTCCCCTCCAGTTTGAGTGCTGCGGTCTTATCGAAGGCTACAAAGACTGGGGCTCCTCCATCCCTCCTTCCTGTAACTGTCAATATCCAGGAAAATGCGTGAGTATTTCCCTTTGTGTAAGCAGAATATAAGCTGTGAAGATGACTCATTCAGAGCGCAGATCCTGTGGCCACACATTGTATTTCTGTCAAGTAAGACACTTCAGGGAGAATTTCTAATTTTGTTTTAAATGCCAGGGTTTAATGGTTTTGATGTTTGCTTTCAGTTAATAACATGTGAGTCACTAATTTTCTTGCTGCGACCTAAAGATATAGCACTGAAAACTGTAAGTTAAAATCAAGTTTTTTAAATTTATTTTGTTCATTTGTTGGATCCCCATTAGTTTGCTGCTATAGGGTGCACGCAATAAAAAATGTCAAAATAAAACATTAATACAATACAACAGCAAAAAATATTCACATTTCTAAAAGTGGATTGACATCTACTCACCCATTATGGACTAATTTCTCTGCTCTCCCAGTTCTCAAACATTTTTGAGAAACATGCCGTTTACTTAATGATGGTCAGTATGGATTTAGGGCTAATAGCTCCACCTCAGTGGCAGTCATGGAGATTTCTACTGCAGTGGATAACCAGGAATAAACTGTGGGGTTGTTTAGAGACCTAATGGAAGTATTTGATATAGTTTTTAATATGTGCAACTCAATGATGTTGACTCAGAGTTGTTGAAGGTTACTTTTGGGGTTCCTCAAGGTTCAGTGCTCGGCCCTGGTTTGATTTCAACAATTTATCACCAAATTCAAGTAAGTGCTGGTAATCAGCAAACAAATAAGCAAATCAATAAATGTAAACATTACCATAGCCACTAAGTTTGAAAGTAATATGTCATCATACCTTATGACCAAGCTATGCAAATAAGACCCAGGATGCACCCATCTTTTACTACTCTTAAGTAAGGACAGTGTGGGAGTCTTTTTCCTGACTACTCTATATTTACTGGGAATTTTTTTTCCACTCACCAGATTCGACTACGGGGCAGCGCCACACTCGGGGCTCCCAAGAACCAGTATGTTTATCAAGAGGTAAAAGAGCTTCAGATTGTTTGGAAAAATATCAAGTATTACTGGTCTTACTTTCTCACTGATCTTCTCACTAACTTTTTCCATTTTCTGTAAAATTAACCTCCCCCCCCACAGCCTTGCCTACCAATTTATGTTTCTGAACTGAAGCTTGCATTCTCGCTGGCGATGGGTATACAGTTTGGAAGCGGAGTGTTTTGGGTGAGTGTTTGCGGCATGATTTTCTTTCTGTTTTTCTATTTTCCTTCTTTCCTTCTTACTTCTTGTTCTTTCCTTCTTTCCTTATTGCCATCCTTCCTTCTTTTCCTTTTTCCGTTTTGCCTTCCTTCGTTTCTTCCTTCCCTATTTTCTACTTTGCTTTTTTGATTCCTTTCTTTCTTTTTTTTTTTTTTACACATTAATAAATAAGGTTGAACTTTACAGTTATCAGTTATCAAACCAATTCTACTTTATAACTTAATTATGTTCAAATTCATGCTATGATCAATATATATAGAAACATGCAAATGTCTGTTGCCTTAGCAGACAATGACAGTCACCAATTATGCTGAATTATTGACCTAATCTGTGCTAGATAACTTCATTTGTGTTACATTGTACAAATAAATACTTCCTGTCATGAAGTAGACATGGTACACAAAGGCTCTGGTGGTCCAGTTTGATTCTTTATTAGCAGGAAACCACAGCTGTAACCATCTTTGAACACCACAGCAGGCTTGTAACTCTTGTGCTCCGCTTCCCAGGTGGTTTTACTCGTCATGAGCATCAAGCTGATGGGCCAGATAAAGAGGAAACAGGAATTCATGGCCCTCCTCCAATCAAACAGATATGTTCCTGGTGCCTTCTAGTCACCGTTTTTGTTATACAAATCCCAAGTTATTATCAAGAGTACCTTGTTTGAATTTGCACATGTAAACACATACTGCTGTATACCATAATCTGGCTAATTTGTGCTATAGCAACACATGTTGACATTGTAATTTTCTATTAACACGTGTTTAATGCATGTAACAGCTATTGGAAAGTAACCGACATGCAAAGATACATTTCAAATAAGTATTTTTCTTTTTACAATTTAAGAAAATTTATTAATCTCCATCGCATATTCACATTGCTTTTCTGTTATCTTACCGAGCAATAACCTGCTGTTTGTTCTCTTTGAGTAGCCGCAGTCTATCCTGGAATTTTGCTATTTACAGTAAGTGTTGTCTTATCTGGATATTATTCCTTTTCTCCATTTCCTCCATTCCTGGACACATCAGTAAGTCAGATATTAAAGGGTAATATGAGTATTTATCTACCTGGACTTCATTATGCCATATTTTTGTGTATAACCTATTAATGGGGGGAACATTTTTTTTAATCGAGTGCAGTGAATAAAGGGTTTATTTCACTCGAAGCAGAGTTGGTAAAAAGTGGAAAGATGAACCGGTGTGGTTTGGGTGAGTTTTTGCCTACTTAAACAAAAGGATCTTAGGATTTATCAAAAAGGTCCTCATCTGTCGTTATCCTTTCCGTAATGTTGTCATATACACTCAGAATAACAATCAGTGGCAATAACAAGCACCTAAAGTGGACGTACTTTGGCGGCGTGCAATTGCCCCAAAGGATTACATTGCAGGTCGTTTTGCAGCTGCCGGCTGCACCTCAACTGGATGCAAAAACAAAATTAAATTCACCAACCACCATCTTGGTTAGTCTTTCCATTGTCCCCAACAATCACCAACCCAAGTTTGGATAAATGAAACCCTTGATTTGATTCACTGCATTAGATTTAAATATTTGGTTCGTTCCTTTGCATTTTTTGGGGGTAGGGTCTGAAGATACATCCTGCTGGCAGAGTTAAAGACTTAACGATTTTGAGACAAATGTAGTCTTCACGATCATACGACACGTGACCAGTTGATGCTAGTGAACCAGTAAACACAAAGAAATATCTCTTACAGTTACTCGATTAATGGCTTTAATATAAAACACTTTGTCGACTGGACTAACTTTTCTTAAATATACATATTTAGATACGCGTACATGTCTTTAGCTCACGCATTGAATTTTCAGCAGTATAGCGACCACTAACCTTTGAGCAAAAATAATAGTATTAATAAGCCTCATGTAGCACCTTTCTTAAACAGTGTTTACAAAGCGCTTTGATTGAGATATAATCATTTATTTATCGCTGAGCAATGTAATTTTTCTTGGGTGAATAATCAGGTTAGACAAAGGAATGAGCCACACAGCTCTCATTGGGACACCAGAATGTCTTGATGCCTTGTGAATAAGCACATTGTATATCTGAAACCTCATCACTCCGTCTAGTTTCTCTCAAAGCACATTTAGCGAGTAGGTGACCATGTCCGCCAGAAGGAGAGGGGACTCTGGTTGGTTGCACATTCAGTAGACATGCAGTAAATCCTGAAATAAGTCTGCCTCCAAAATTTGGATTTCAAGGTTTGGAGAAATGTTGGCAGGGAGACCGCAGTCGGACAGGTCGTGAGAGGCTCTCGTAAGGAAATGTGTCATCGATGTTCTTGCAGAGACTGTAATGTCCCAGCTGATGCCACTCTCACCGAAGAAGCCTTTACGCCACATCACTTCCAAATATGACTTGCTGCATGAGCTGCCTGCGGTTGAAATGTCTCCTTGACTAATATGCTGTCAAACAAATTTCATCTGAGAACGGCAGGTCCAGTGTCTACCTGTGCACTTTAACCATTAATGCCTAATATACAACATGTTCTTGCAAAGTATGGTATTATTGTTTCTGTCATACACTGTTTTTTTTTTTTTTATTTACGGAATGAAAGTATGTAAAATTTTGTAAATAGCAGGAATAAAATATGTGATTCTTGTTCCTTTGACATCGTGAAATCGTTTCTTTGAGGGTAAATGCTTTAGACCTGCACTTAAAGCAAGATTTTGTAGCCTTCCCGACAGTTCACTAGTGTAGCACCACCGCTCGTAGAAACAAATCCCAGGTCTGTGACAAACAAAGTCAAGAATTTTAATATTTAAATGAGCTTGTTACGACCAGGGCCTAGGGGAAACCCTCGCGCAAGGTAAAAAATGAGACTCCCCTATACCCATCCCACCAGTAGCGAAGCATTTTTTCAAGGTTTCATTTGAAAAACACACCCCACACACAAACAGCTCTCCTCTGCCAGCCAGACTGCCAGCATAGTCTGGCTGGCAGGGGAGAGCTTTTAAACCCCTGGCTTTGAGGCAGGAACCAATCAGTTCTCTGGACAGCCTACTCACTCAAACACACCTGCAACCAATCACACTCACTCACTCATTCACTCACTCACCCAGGTAACAGAGAGGTATTTAAGCACAGGCAATTAAAGCACGCACACAATAGAAATACGACCACTGGGATCGTAACAGACATAATGATACAAACTCAGATATTATTATCTTTTCCATAACTAAATAAACAAGCTGTTCTCAGAGGAAAATAAGGTGCCAAGAACATTGTTTGGAGCTGAAAACAGAGACAGTTCTTACTTCCTTTTTACATTGTGTTGTTTCATCCTATGACAATAAGAGGTTTTGAAGAGAGCTGCAATTTCAGAAAGAGGCAGAGGGCGGCAGTAAAGACAAAGATTCTACCCGTGAAGACAGCAGGCAAAGCACAAATAGGAATGGACGGATTTATCAATATGCAGAACATTCAGTCTATATTGATACTTCCAAGCTATGGGCAGGGCCATGGATTCTTACCTGAGGGGTAACAAGGAGGTTGGCACAGTCCGTCCAATTATTTTATATTACATTATATGAGCTGAATGAAACAATTCAATTGGCTTATTAGCTGCCTACATTAGCCACATATAGTGTAATAACCCTGCTCTTTTTTTTGCCAGAACATTTGATTTATTGATTACTGTTGAGAGATTTTCTATAAATATAAAAAAAATGCTTCTATAGAATAACTTGCCATCCCCAGTGTTAAACTAGTTTAATAAGAAGGCAGGAACAATCATAATAGACACATGTAGACTGATGGTACACGTCCAGAGCAATATGATGCCCGCTATTGTGACCAGTTTAGTCTCTATGGAAATCCTAATGTCGTTAGTCAGGTGCGGAAGGCACGGCTGAAACAGGAGAGCGGATCAATCAATGTAACGTTTCGTACAGTATCTTTAAGAGACATTTGTAGTTCCGATTATTAAGAAGAGCTCAGATTCAAAAGACTTCAGGGAGGATAATTCTGATGTTTTAAAAACAAAATGATATATATGACATATTCATATCATTAAAGCATGACGTGCTGTAAAAGAAAATTATAAAATTCTACTGTGGGCGGTAATGGGTTGAGGTTGAGTTTTGAGATGGGTGTGGTCCAACCTGTGAACCAATAAGATCCTGAGTGCTCATGCAATAACGGATCGTAGGTCAGATCGCCAACATGTTCGGTGTCTCGTCATGTGTTTAGAAATAACACAACTGAGATGGAGTCAGAGTAAAGGTCACAACCCTAACCCTACTTACTTAAAAAGCAGAACCTTGTTGGACGGAGTCTTCATCATTTTATTCATGGCACAAAACACAAATACTGTTTACACGGTTTTACTTTTCTTTTTTTTTTTTTCTTGCATCTCGTTTCACATTGTTTTATCGGTCTTACGCTCATTACTTAACAATAAACCAAAAGGCTCCTCACGACGTATCACAACGATGGGTTACAAAAAGCTCGTTTCCACTACAAAACAAGAAAACGTATGTAGAAATAAGACAGGAACAATGTCCTCCGACCTCTAGGGGTCACACTTCATGATCTCTCTGAGGCAGATAGTCGCATAGCAGGAGGAGTCCAGGTCGAAGTTTAAGGTGAGAGCGAGCGGGTCCCGCTTCCCTCCTACTGTTGTGCCGTTCAGCTGCCTGTCGCTTCTTCTGCTGCTGCTGCTGCCACCCGTCGCATCTCCTCCTCCCTCCTCGCAGGCTGCTCTCTGCAGCTGGTAGCGGAGGTTGCGTGGAAAGGCCAGCAGGGGGCGATAGCAGCCGGGCAGGTTTAGCTTGAGGCTGCCGACTCTGAAGCGACACTCGTCCAGCCCGTCTCTGGCCAGTCTCTCCTGGAACCAAGTCCCCATTGCGTTTTCTGGATACATGACAGTGTTTCCCAGCATCGGTAACAACACCTGACAGGACGATTAAAAACATATTAGCAACCGTTGTGCGAAAAGTAGAAATAGTCATATTTTAGAGGAGAACTATTTCCCAACTACATACCTGTCCTAGTGTATAAACTCCCTCTTGCTCCTCTTGGTCGGTCACCACATGGATCTGAAAAAGGAAAGAAGGAAAGTCTGAGTGTTGACAAGTCAAGTCATTCTTGTAATCATACAGCTCAGCATTACAAATCACAGTTTGACACTCTCGTCCTCAGACCCTCCATTCAGATAAGGAGATCTTCCTGAGGCGCTGGATGGTTTCACCACGAGGAACTGTTGGACAGGCACTATTGTCATGTATGTCTTTCCTCAGTGCTTGACTGTTTGAACATGTCTGCTCAGATGAATTACATACAGCACCAAACTGATGCGATGCAGATGAACATGAGAATTTATATCAAACGGAGGCTACGTTGTCGTAATTAACAAGTGAAGACTGCGTACTAACTGATATGTGTGCCTTAAAACATCAGACACATCAGAATCAGCACATTTAGGTTGTTAACAGGATCTGAGTATTTCTGTGACTTCGTGTCAGACTGAGGGCTGCAAGAAAACCGTCCAACTTGATTGCAGCTTTTTGTCTCCACCTCTTGCAAGCTGTCGTCTGCTCGTTTTCTACTTTACAGCCAAGGCGCAGTACATCTCGAACGGGCCTAATATCTCCCTTAAGATCCGCGGTTAAATTGCAAGTTCTGATCCCTCTACTGTGTCATTTCCTCTTTCCTGCGTTTTCTGTTTGAAACTGTGACATGAACTGTATCATCTGTCCCCTCTTGCCTCAGGTAAGCTGGTTTCTCCAGTGTCTTCTTCTTTCTTTTGCCCTTCCTGCCTCCACACCAGGTCTCCTCGCCTGGCGCGATGGCCCAGAGTCGTCAGCCTGTGTGCCACCGCCTCGTTCCACACTCTGCCAGCCACAAACAGATCAACAATTAGCACCATTAAACACTTTAAGCATCTGGAACAGATCATGGCTTGTTGTATTGTGGTGATGTGGAATCATTTTAGATATTCAATATAAGTAATTCACTCATTAAAGACAGAATTTGTTCCTTGAAAAGAACAGAGAATAAAAAATGTATAATATCAAGGTAGATAATGGTAGATTTCCAGGTTAATATTTGTAATTTTTACTGTCTACTGTCTCAATGTTCACAAACACATTTTTCTCATACTGTCCACTGCTGCAGCACCTCTATTAATCCTCAGAATTCTCTGATTTAGTGCCTGTCTCTTTAAGGCCTCACGGAAAAGCCCACTGTGCTCTGATTGATCAGCTCTCGCAGACCTGAGCACGTCATATTTCAAAGTAGTCAGAAAAGCATTCAGAAATGTTTGGTTATGTCTCTACAATTAAAAATCTTTCAAATCAATAAGTGCCATGTTTTAATTTAGAAAAGTTTGATGAAACGTCTAATTACTATTATTTTTAAATCATTTATTACATAATTTTGCCATTTTTACTCCAAGAAATGACATGATAATGATTAAAAATACCAGCGTAGGCACTGGCGGATTAGTTCAAAGGGTTAATGTTATCCTTCTTGCGGCTGACCTGCTACAGTAGGCGTGTGGGTAGAAGACTCTCATGCTGTGGGGCAGGCTGAGCCACGCCTGGGCGCAACCGTCCGGACCTGTGCCGTAGCGGTTCAGGGCCCGGAGCATGAGTCGCTCCCTGGCCTTTGACAGTGGCATCAGAGCCAGAGACTCCTTGGCGTTATCTGGAAGACGAGAGAGTGTGACAAAGAGAATAAAGTACCTACAGCGCGTTGGATTCACAGATACTGAAAGTGAATTTACTTAACATTTAACATCCCCAAAATCAGCTTATGAAAGTGTCTACGTTAACTGTTCTCAGCATGACAAAGACATGAGAGGTTGTCTACAAAATATGTCGAAATCAATTGCAAATTGAATTGAAACTTGGTGGTTATTTGAAGGGCATATTATCTCATAGCTCCTGCGAACTTTGTGTTAAAATTGTCTTGGGTGGCAACTTTCACATCATCTTTTAACACTTCCGAGAGAAGTGAAACTGACAAGTTCGGTCTCCTTCTCGGGCTCACCAGTTTCGAGGAAGTGTCTCTTTGCGTGGCTCTGAGGATCGTCGCCTTCATCGGGAGTGAAGAAGAGACGCACGGCCCCCACCTGACCCACAACACATTTCACAGCATGAAGAACAGAAAAAAAACATCTGGCTCATGTCAGTTAATAATCGGCTGTGTAACTTACCATGTCTTCTTTGAGTAAAGCCAACCCAACGCGGTCAGACTGAGCGCTCTGCCCGCTCCCAAACCTCTGTGGTCCGTAGTAGTTTACAAAACCTCTGGCCTGCAAACATCAACAAACCAGATGAATATGGCAGAAGCTGTTTTTATTGTAGCATACTTGTAGGGTAACTCCACCAGTTTTCCACATTCAAATGTGCTTACAGGTCTTGAGGACTATTACAGTATATGTGAAAAAAAGTTGTATAAAGGCTTTTGTGACTCCAGAGGAAGCTGCATGCTATCTGGTAAATTAGCTAAGGTTGGCTAAGTTGTATTGTGGGTAATGTAGGGTTTTGAAAAGGAAAGAAGAACAAAAGGTGATGTCTCTGCCTCCGCGGTCTCGATTTTTAATCAATATGTGAGAATTTTAGTTGAAATCATTCAAACATTGAATAAATCATTAATTAAATGTGAAAAATAACAGCTTTGATTTATTACGTACATGTACCCTACTGTGTTGCAGAGATACCTACTGAAATTGGCATGCTAACCAGCTAGCCAGATCAAAGCCCCCTTGCTAACAATGTAAACATCAACAAACCAAAAAGACATGTGTCCTAATGGTGATTCCATTAAAATATTGGTTTCACCCAAAAAAGGTAAAGCGATAGACACTTTGTATCTATTGTGTTTTAACTAACAGTCATTATAGACATCATGATGTCTATGTATTGTGCTGCAAAGACATCTACTAAAGTTAGCATGCTAACAAGCTAGCCCTGGCCCGTTTTCGTTCCAAAGCCATGCTAACAGCTTAAACGTTAACACTCCAATGGTCCCCGAGCTCCCAGTCCAAACCGCTAGCTGCACAGCTAACTGAAATAGCGAGTAGTTAGTTGGCAGCAGTTAGCAGTTACTCTGTTGATATGCTGCCCTCCTAAGTGTTTTGACTATGAACTTGACAGGTTGCCAAATCCCCCAAATACCTAACGCACCTTTAATTTATCAACACAAATAAAGTCATAAACGTGATAGTGTACACTGTTGTGAGCAAATATGACAACTACCTCGACATTCTCCACTGCTTCCTGTACCAGCCCTGCCAGGCGAGTGTGTGTGTTAATGTGTGTGTCAGTGGCCCTGTGTGGTCTCAGGTCGCGGACGACCAGGTCGAAGTGGTTCCCCTGCAGTCGTCCAAGCCTGAGAGGCTCGCCGACGGAGCAGATCTGCGACAGACGCATCCCTCTCTTCTCGAACTCTGCAGTCTTCTCTTTCAACCTGGTGAGGAAAATAAGAAATAAGTGGTCAGAAGAGAAGAAATGACAGTTTCACACTGATTTTGACATCTTTTAGGATTGGTTTAACTTTCATTGTCTTGAGTAGGGAAGAACAATTCTGTAAACTGACAAAATCCATGAAAGGAACGCAGAACTACCGTTGAGGTGAGACCTTCTTGACCACCATGGACTGGTACGTGATGGCTCTCTTATCCTTGATCCCAGCGTAGGTGAAATCTGACGGCAGTACGCCGAGAGCTGCTGCCATGTAGCTGATGGCCTCGAGAGTCTCCAGGTTCTCCTTACACAGAGTGAAACCTACAGGACAGACACACAACACAGAACTTAGAGGGAAATCGATTTGAATTTTTGACTATTTCTAATGCATCTTAAAAAAAAAAAAAAACAAGATAAAAAAAGAGTTATTTCTATTTCAAACGTCCTTCCATGACAAATGAGAAATGATGAATGGTGGAATCGCCCAGTGTACTGGCACTGGCTTGTACTGTGTTATGATTTGTTTACAAATTTTTCATGGTATCAGTTGGTGTGTGACTGTGAGGGTGTATGTAAGTAACCTTGTGAGAGTCAACTGACTTGAGTAGAAATAACAGAAAATGTATTGTCCCATGTATACTTTGTGATACTTTTCCAAGCTTTTCCTGTATAAAAACAAACTAAAAACATACTGATAACAAACGCCAACAGATATGAGTCCCAAGTCTGAACAAAGAGGCAGATATAACCAGGGCAAAGTGCACATATTTTGTGAAATTATGTTCACCTTACTAGAGCTGAAACTATTAGTAGATCAATGGATTTTAATGTTTGATTAGAGTGCGAAATGTTTGGTGGGTCCAGCTCCTTAAATGTAAATATTTGCTAGATATTGCAGTGTTATTTCAGAGTACTTTGTATATTTGTAGGATGGATTTCTTTTTTTCTGACATTAGAAGTTTTATTCGGAGAAACCACTGCAATCATACACCTCACCGGTGTAAACTTCTTCTTCTTTGCGTTCCTCTGCTGTTCTCTTCTTCGGCCTCCCTTGCTCTCTCAGCCTAACCGAGATCGCAGTCGTCCCCTGGTCGCTGAAGCTTTTTGTCTCCACCAGTTTGCCAAACCTTCGGCTCAAGAAGTGGTGGACCACCGTCCTGTGCTCTTTGCTGTCATCAGGGCCGAACGTGTAGGACGAGCCTCGCACTTTGGCATCTATGAACCTGAAGAAGTCCTCCGCCTCGTCCTCTGTGACCAGCTGGGAGAGCTCCCTGTAGTCAGGGTCTTCCCTCACCCTGATCTCAGGCTGAATGGTGACGGTCATGAGGAAGGGGAAGCGGTGTCTGACGGCCCGGTGGACGTTTGCACGGTGGTGCTTGTCGGGGAAGCATCCCAGAGAGAGCTCCTGCTTGGTCGTCTTCTCATCTTTGAGAGTCAACACAAACTGCTCGAGCTCGTCGCTGACCGACTGGCCTAAAATCACGCTTAGGTCAAAACTGCCCGGACTAGGTATGGTGACATCGTCCCCACAATCAGCTGAATCATCAGCATCCTGTGAGACCAAGTAGTGACTGTCCTCTTCAAATTCTGCTCTGGTTTCATTGTTTTGATGTGAGGAGGCACAGGCTGCTGTCTGTGTGTCTGCAGCTGTGTTAACACGCTGTCCAGAGATGTCTATCTCAGTCACCACAAAGTCTCTGATTAAGTTCTTGATGCTCCCGAGAAAACCTTCATGGTTTGAGATGAAGCATGCGGGGACGTTCACAGCATCACTGTCCTGCCTCATGGTCACTTCATCCAAACACCGCAGAGTTGTCACTTATTCTTGTCGCTGAGAGGGACAGAAAGAAAAATGTTAAAGGCGGCGAGGGTCGGGCACACCTTCCAAAGCGATGTCAGAAGGCTTAAAAAGATGACAGGAGCTTTATTTCTGCTTACGCACGGGTTACACATGCTTAATAACCCGTTTGTTTACAATAACATCATGCACATATTTCCTACCTCGTCTGTGGATACAGAGAGCTGTACCCGCGCTAACAAAGAAAGTAAAGCACGTAACTGTATTTGAACGGGGACATGAGTTTGCTTTGGAGAAATTACACAGTCTTAGCCGTATGTATGCTACTCATTCAACCAACGAAGCTGCATGCGGTGTGTAAACGAGAGGCGGTTGATGTAAACACAACAACGCTGAAACAAATCGGTCCTCTTCCGGGTCATGTGACCGTCACGTGATTTCTCTTAAAGGGACAGACACTCACTCACTGCGAGGAGGAGCTGAGACAAGTTAACCTTTGACAATAATAATAATAATAATAATAATAATAATAATAATAATAATAATAATAATAGTGCTATTAATGCTGACCAGGGTATATTATATTTTTGTACATATCATCTTCCCGGAAGAGCAGGGGGTATTCCAGAAAGGAAGTGGTTGAATCATTGTTTTATCTTATTTTATTTCAGGCTATTTTATTTCATTTAAATCGGCTGAAAATGAAATATAAAAACAGTCTCACGATGGCTCCTCACTTTGGTTTTATTTGACATATTAAAGTAAAAGTTTATTCAGTGGATATTTCAACTTGTAGTAGCTTTTACCACCAACAGATGCTGTTTAACACACATCTGTGTCCTAACATCCTGCTGAGTAGTTGAACATGAAGTGGTGCTCACCTCCACCTCCACCACGTCCGACAGAGGCAGAGCAGCTGGTCCGGAGTCAGGTCGCTGGGTGACCAGAGGCTGAGGGCGTCACTCACCCCCAGGACCCAACATTAGAGGCAGACACACACTTACTGTCTACAGATTGAGCTAGAAGTCATTTAATCTTATACTCAATGCGGCAGCAAACTAGAAACACAGACTTTGAAATTACGTTGTTGGAAAAAATATAATAGGCTATACTGATGGGTACTTTTGTAGTTATCAGTGGGAAATAAAGAAAGCCAAATGAAATGTGAGTTATTTCTCTTTTTCTGGCTGCCTGAAGGTGATTGATTAACCTACGAAGTGATTAAAAAAAACAACAAAAAAAACGAAGAGGATTGGTCAGATCTGAGAGCACGTCAGCGATGACGTGCAGCCTGATATTCGCTGTTCAGTCCTCATCAGGGAGTGAGAGTTCATCTAAATTAATCTAAATTCTCCTCCTGGTGTAAAACTGTGTGAGTTATTTCTGCTTCAACATGATCGGACTGAGAAGGAAAAGACAGCCGCTGTCAGACAGCTCCATCAGACTGAGGGTTTCTTCAGGTAAACATGCCAGTGAGCAGGTTAGGTTCACAGAGTAAGTTACCACAGTAACAGACCCAGAGTTTAAGTTACCTCTCTTTCTGGAACTGAAAACTCAGAGTTTCTCTCATCTCAGGGTTAACAACTCATAGTTTTCACAAAACCCGCTTTCTGGAATACCCCCCTGATCACTGACTTTAAGCAATGCATCTTGTACTGACATAATAATGAAATAGTCACCTGCTGAGTGATGTGATATAGTGTTGACTCACGTTATTGTCTTAGCATGTAAACATTTCTAGAATGCAGAAATCAATGCTGGGAAACAGTACACACACACACAAACACACACACTCCCTGCACTCTTGTGTGTTGCCAAAAAACCTCCTCTTCCTTTCCGCCTGAAGAGTACTGGTTAAAGGGAGTTAAAGGACCATTTCTCGCTTTTCATAACAGGCACGGTTTGTCATCTTAAACCTTATCTTATGACATAAATCATGCATCTGAAGTGTTGCTTGTGCATAAATGTGTACACTTCTGCCACTTCTTTGACAGACTGATAACTTGTCTGAGGAATTTTGAGCAACATTTGTAAACACATGCACTATTTCTCAGCTCTTATCATAGATACAGATGAGTTACATAACTTCTTGCAAACCTTAGAGGGAAAAAACCGCAAGATGATCCTCCAAGTGATGTGTTTTTAATAGTGATGCTGCTGCGTCTCAGCTGCTCTGGACAAGTGCCCTGAAATTGTCCCTGCCTGGGACTGGGGTAGGACTTACATCTGCTTTAAATTTTAAGGAAGGGAAAATACCTTCTTTACCACGTTGCAGTGCTTTTATTGCTATTTTACAAATGAGGTTCTTAAATATCATGCTTTGGTGATGATCTCAATGTATTTCTGTAAAAAGATTTGTTTCTCCCACAGCAGTTAACACACAGCTGGAGTGTCAGCGGAGCCAAAGTATTCAAAAACAATAGGAGCAAGTGACGGAACAGTGCTCGCCCTGTTTTTTATCCACAAAATGTACAGTATAATACATCACACAGACACACAGCTCCCAACATGAAATTGTGAGGGGTTGAGTTTGATGCTGATTGACTGTCTTGCCATGAGCAGCCAGTAAGCTTAGCTTAGCATAAAGACTGGAACCATGCACATATAATCAGCAATTACCACACATCAATATATTCTTAGGAACTGGATAACTCATTTCTTAAGAAAGCTCAAGGAACTTTAATGTTTTACGCTGAATCATTTATTTATGCTTGATGGAGCAGGCATAAGCGATACAAATGAGAAGACTGCATAGTGCCAGACCCATTCTGAAGGTCACTTCCTGAACAGGGAGTATTTTACCCCCAACAGACCCCAGAGACTTGCTAAGTGTCCAAATAAGGTTACTCTTTACTCATCTACACAGATGAAAGGATTCTATTGGGTACGCAAATCTAAACAAGAAACTATTTTTACCTATGTTGTCCTAAGTCACGTTGTGTGATCCTGCCGTCACATGGATACACGATCTAGAGACTGGCTGTCTGTAAGAGTCCAAGGCATCATATCTATTGGCCTTGGTTGCCTTGGAGACGGCATTATCAGGACAGCTGCCCTAACCAGTCATCCGTAGGAAACACAGGGGTGAACTAGCTTCATAGAGATTGGGACCTTTTACCTTAAAGGTAGGAAAGGCGATTCTGCGAAAAGATAGTTGACTTGTTGTCCCAGGTTGTCAAATACAGACACTTTGGGTGAGAATCTGGGCCTACTACTGGCCCAAAACATCAGTTTTCATCGACCCGGGAATGAGACTCAACAGCACAGGGATGCTCGAGGCAATGCGCCAGGTGGTTCACCATAGCACTCAGAGAAACAGAGACAATGTAGTGATGCTCACCTCTCTTCACAGGGGAATCTGAGGGGTAGAGCCTGTGGACGAGCATACAGGAAGTTTGGTGCCAGCGTTGGACCTGCGTCTTTTTTCCCTCCATCTCCTTACAGTCTGGTCAGGCAAGAGAGGGAGTGCAGGGCTTTGCTTTGAGAACAAAGTGAAGTCACTCACATAGAGAGCTGGTGGTACAGGCCACCATATTAGGTCCCTCCATTGCAGAGGCAGGTGTGACAGGCAGTCTGTAGCCTGGTTCTCTGACCCAAGTCCCATGTTGACTCCAATCTCATGCCTGCCTGGTCAGTCCCCTTGGTGGCAAGCAGCATGTCCAGTCCCTGACAGTCTATTCTTAATATAAAGCACCAGACCAAGAGATATACATTTTTCTGTCTATTTGGGTGAACCTAGGTCAGCAAGTCACCCACTCCGTAGTTGGAATGCATCTTATGTCAGGAAGTTTCGAAGGGAGAGGTCAAATAGTTCAAGCACTTGGTTGCGAAGCAGAAAGGGGGTTTCAGTTCATTAAAACTGCAGTTGGCGTCCCCAGTCCGCTCAAAGCAAGGGTCTGTTGCGCTGTGCGCCATTTTCGGCTGGGCTTAAGACAGGGCCCATTGTTTGCCCACCGTTTCAAACGGGTGAATATGAAGCACCACCCAGCTCGCAGCGCGTCACCCATCAGAGCGTCTTTATTGGTCAGGAGCAGCATAGTCCATCCTGGTAGTCATAAGTTTTCCAAACAGCAAACAGGAATACCACAGCCCTTTCTCTCTTTTTTTCACCAGTCATGTAGCACCAACTAAAAAAAAGTATTTGTATACCTTTCTACTGCATAGACAGACCTGTTTTGTGCAAGGGCCATCCTCCCGGCAATGAAAGGAAATCTTTAAGGATCAGCTGCAGTCGGGGTCATTTCTTGTAACAACGTCAACAACCTTCTCTCATAACACTCTACATTTCACATCTGTATCATTTAAGTCTTGAAGCGTTCCCACATTTTCTCAAGATGTTGCTCAATGTTGACATAGTTGCGCAACATTAATCTCCAGACGGCAGAACTGGTCCTAGCACCTCCAGTAAAAGGCTTTTGCAGCGCTTTGTGTCCTCCCTGCCCACCAACATCCTTTGCATCACAGAGTGTCTTTGTGTTTTCATGTCCCGCAGATGTGCGAACGCGGGCCAACGAACACACGTGTCTGCCAAAGACTTTGTGGATGTACACTGGTGACTGAACCTTTAGGACTAAGTAAGCTGTGTGTGTGTGTGTGTGTGTGTGTGTTGATGTCAGCATTGGTGTGTGTGCTGATCATTTTCTCCAGATGTTCTCCTTTCTCCATCAGGAAATGCTCCATTCTGAACAATGGAAACTGTTTTTGGGGGGAACCCCAGGGACCAATAACGTTGCCGCAATTTGCATCTGTGTCTGTTTAGATAGGTAGGTAGATAGATAGATAGATAGATAGATAGATAGATAGATAGAGTGAGCATCTTTCGTATGCATGCTGGGAACTCTCAGAAAAGGTCATGGGATGCAGCCACTCACTGGTTCCTTTGTTCATCCAAGACAACAGCAGACAAAAAGTGCTTTATGGGGATTGAACAGAAGGCAAGTTCAGTCGCACACACACAAATAAGAAAAAAAGAAATGTGATTCTCCACCTTCAGGTTTCTACTTTCTTTCAGTTCCTCTCAAGAGCTGTAATGTGTTAAATCTGCACACTAAGAGACCTTCAAGAACACATTTATTGCGTATGTGGACATGGGCCCACGTTACCAGATTCCTCAACATCCCGGTTCCCTTGACAAAAACCCTACGGGATTCTTGAATTGGATCTGGGATTCTTGCCAAAAATAAGCTCTGTGGCAAAAACAAATTTATGACACTTGCACAATTTGTTCAGCAAGACAATCTTCCCAGATGAACACCACTTTTGTGATCTTTCAAAACATACATTAAATCTCTAGAAGTAAAAAAAAGAAAAAAGAAAAAAAGATCATGTTCGCCTATAAACAGATGTCATTGCTGTCGCATGGCTTGAATGTCACCAACATTCAGTGTCTCACTACACAATTACAATACAGGTTTTATATAAACTGGAATCAGGAAAATATCACATATCTAATCCATCTCACCAGCAGCACACAGCAGCGGAATACTTGAACATAACACGACTGTCTAGTGGTTCAAATCATTACAGGACTTGGAATTTCTTTGGAACAAGCATTCCTTCAGGCAAATGTTTGTATTCATCGTCCTGGGACTCAACAGTCAACTATCTCTCTTCTCCACAATCGCTTAACTGGAAGGCCCTCGATTCTAGTTTGGCGATTGTAAAAATGTTAACTGATTGAACTGTTTTGTTGTTGTTGTTGTTTTTTTTACTTTAGCACACACGTTTGATAAATAGCGGCTACTACGCTCAGATGAGGGCTTGAAAATTGTTTCTCTTTGTTTTGTGCCCCTAAGACACACACACACACACACACACACACACACACACACACACACACACACACACACACACACGCACACAATGAAATAAAGTTGTACTATTTCTGAGCCATGTGCACAAAAATATTTCACCCCTGCCTCTCCAACTCCACCCACACACATACCCAGCCCTCCTTTTTCCAGATAAGGAGGGAGGGCCCTCACAACATGGGGGAACCCCCCCCCCACAAATCTCCACGGACGCTCTTAAACACCAGGCTGCAGTGCGCAGCAGCAAGGGCTGTATTTTGTCTCTGTCAATCTCAGGGTGGACTCTCTCTGTCCGAGGCATGTAGGCTTGGTGTAAAGATCTGAACTGTGCTTTAATAGATCGGTCGAGACAAATTAAACGAACAAACAAAAACAAAAAAATGGGGAAAGTGAACGCGTGTTTGAAGCGGAGTTACATCGTCGTGACAAGTTTGATCGCGGTAAGTTTGTTTTTTGTCTTTGGAACATAACTGAGGAAAAACAATCACGGTCAGAGACCACTGGGGGGGCAGGGGTCTGTGGGCGAGTCCTGAGGGGTATTTTGCGAAGCCGGTTTAGTGGGTTAGCGAGCTATGTTGAGTCTAAAGCCAGGCTCTCCTGTTCTACGAAGGTGGCTCTCTTTTAACCCGGCTAGATCACCATGGTAACTTACGCTTAGCTCATAACCTGGTCCCGACCAGGTTATGTTCAGAGTTTCGGCTTGAAATCGGCTATAAAAGCGGCGCTGTTTCACTGTGTAAGTCATCCGGAGATTGCGCCACCGTTCATTGAGAACCCGGTGGACCTGGGAGCAGAATAATTCTGGCAGCACTGCGACGTGAGCGGCTTCTGCGAGATCGCGCTGATCCGCTGGCATTTCCTGATGAATTTTCAGCCGAGGAACTCGGTACATCTGCTCACTTATTGAGCCGAGTGTCGGGAATACCACTGAAGAAGCTCTGCGCTCACTGTCGGGCAAAATACTGACATTCACTTGGTGATGCAGAAAATCTGAGCAGAAATACTGCGTGTTGCGCAAAGTAGTTCTCGCTCTTACTGGGAAGCTGCAAACTGAAGATATGATATTAAAATAAAATGGGATACAGTATATTATCCACACACCTGCTGCCATGTCCGACTGCTGCTTCCACATCTTAATAAAATGCAATATGAAATATTAATTAGGCCAACCTAGTATTTATTTGTCACAGATAATGAGTAAAGTTAATTATTTCTTTGATGTGGCCATGAATAAACTGACGAACTGATCAATGTTTCACCCGCTGCAGGGCAGTGTAGCCCAAACACAAATCTTACAGGCTTGAGCTATTTTCACTGTCAGAAAGGTCTTTACTGTCATTGTACAGGGACAGAAGCTACATTTGCTTGTTCATCCCGACACAGTAATACAAAAAAAAAAAAAACACTGAACATTTATAGCCTGCGCACACTCAGCCTCGCTTTCAATAAAACACACGCGCACATTCTATAACTGAGATCAGTAAAATGTGAAAACAATATAGACATCATTCAAAAATGAAAAAAGATAGTTGTTGCTTCAGTCTATTTATTTCTTAAATGGATGAGGGTTAATATGTAAAAGTTGCAAAATGTTGAGCTTTCAGAAATTAAAACACTGAGGGCTTAACATAATATCGATCATAACAGGCTATTAATCATCGTAAACTTGCGCATTTACATGGTCAGCAGTTTTCTCTCTCGCTCTATTGGCGGCGACAGTGTTACTTTTTGCCGTGATGGTTTCTTTGAATTGTTCATAGCTTTGCATAATAAGAATCTGCTCATCTTGAGTAAAATATGTGGCCCAGGATCTAAACATTTTCGCACGGAAGTAGAATAATATGACGTCAAACGCCCCCTTTTATGTGAACGCGCGCTGAGCACAAAGCAGAGAGCCGGACTTAACAAACTAAGTTGATAACCGCCGTCGCAGAACCGTTTAACTCTGTTTTGGGACTTGGGGCTTTGTTGAGCTGCATCATGAGCACAAAGCCTGGCTATGTTGAGCCCCCTTCGCAGAACAGGCCTCTGGAGCTTCAGCTCCAAACGATCAGGATGTTGTGGTGGATTGCTTGACTAAAGTTTTCGTATTGGTGGAATAGACATTTTGGAAAACGCACGATGCGGCGATGGTGCAGAAAATCAAACCTCTGCAGGACGAGGAAATATTTTATAATTAATATAGTAATAAAAGTTTCATTTGATCATTTGCCATAACAGCGACTTGGAATATGTGGGTCTGACTGCTTGTTGGCAGCTCATAATATTATATTACACCTATTTACACGTTATTTATATTCAGGGCATTTGCTATTTACAGGTTATTATGTCGCAACTATGATGTTTTCTTCACTATTAACTCACCTGCTCAATATCAGCTGGTGTTGTTGACAAGGACATCCTCACAATTGGGAAGCTAGAAATATGTGGCATTTGCGTTGCCGTTTTCAACCTGATCATATTTTTTATGGCCCTTATTCTTATTAACCTGTTTATTTATCGCACTGTTCATTTATGACAGGCTGCAGCTGTTGCGCAACAACTCCCCTTAGGATAAAACAACACAGTTTCATACTGCTTTGTTTATATGTGGCGGACCCTGCCACCTTTCTGGACTCAGTACTTTGGCCAGACCCATAAATCAGCAAATCAGCAAATGAACCATCATTCTACACCTAAACATCACAGAAAGAGACATAAAATTGACCAACATACATTTTAAGGATGTTAATAGAATAATTATTGGTGCACTTATCGTCAGCGTCCTCGACAGATACAGCAGGTACATTCGCTTTAACCTTCATGACTCATGACTTTTATGCCTTCCAGCCAATTAATTTGTTTTTTAGCTGCACTGAGTTGCACTGGGCTGGAGGCACTTCATATTTCAAGTATAAAGTAATAAAATAAACATTTAACTTGACTGAAGATGTATGGATGAGTCCTTCCATTTTGAAATAGTCTAATTTCCGGGTATTAGTCTACATTAGTCTGCTTTAATTAGTTTATTCTACTTTAAAGGGAAACATATGAACAACCTCCATTTGTGTTAAAGATTCACCAATCACAGGAAGTTCAATACAGTATATCATAGAACAACAACACAACAACACTTAACAACGCTCGCAGGCTAAATGGAGCGTGGATCTTTCTTGTTGTGGTCACGTCGACTGGACTTCTGTAGGTGTAACTGAAAACAAAATCCATACCAATGTCGAAAATGTAACAATACGTGCTTTATAATCTTCGCAGGCAGCACGACATTGTAGGACCACAATGCACGGCTTCTCATTGAGGCACCGGCTGTCCGTCACAAGCCCGTGTTGAGTACTGTACAAAGAAACGTGTGTTGAACCTCTATGTATGTATGCATGTGATACAAAAATCAAAAGGTTAATTTACAGTTAATGTACTTGGATATGATGTTATGGCCAGTCATGAACTGAAAGAGCAGCCTTCTTAATCGCCTAAAGGGAAGAGGGTGCGATTTTTTCATTTGGAAATTTAGATAGACACTAAATCTCAGAACTTAGCATGGCACAGCTTATGTGGTAGTTCCTGCTATACTTGTATAGGTGGGTGTTTTCAGGACCTCATTTTGCCGCGATGACACACGCGCACGCACACAGATTGACATCAGTTCCCATGTACCTCCAGTAGATGGGAACTGGATTATGCAACACGTGTTTTTGCCTGTTCTTGTGTCCCTCCAGGTGTTTTCTAACTGTCACCGTTGTTCCGGGAGGCTGGTGGTTACCTCCCTTTCGTTTAGTGCTCAAGTATAATAGAGTCTGACTCCTCAACAAGCTGTGGGAGCAACATGCTCTCGCCGTTTTTCCCAGAGCTCTTATAACAGAAACAGACTTTGTAACGCCTCAGTAGCATCAACGCAGGTATTGAGCCTGTAGCAGCTGATGGGGTCAAACACAGTCATCTTGGCTGGGTCAGCCAAATCAATGAGCAATAAGTCAATTTCTCAACAAGTGATTATGTCAACCATGCACAATTTCCTGACCCTGTTCACTGACATCTTTCCCATAGTTCTGAATGCAGATGTCACTTCAGTCACCGGTCGAGCAGCATTTGTATTTGCAGTTTCTTTTTTATGTTTCTCCACTTATTTATTCAGGTTTTACCCTTTAGTGTGTCACCTGTGCATCTTGGCCAATCAATTCTAAAGTAGCGTTCATACTTGAAGGTGCAATACGTGAGAACTGGCTACCTCTTGAATACGTGCTGCAAACAGATGTCACGTCACCAGAGTAACTGCTAACTGCTGAAAACTGTAGCTGACGTAAGCTAGTTAGCTCAGCTAGCCGTGGCGCTAGTGGTCCCCGACTGGGACCTCGGAGAGGTATTACGGGAAAGGGATGGGCCGGGGCTAGCTGGTTAGCATGCCAGCTTGAGGAGATATTAAGTCTTAAACATGACTTCAGAATTCTCATTCCATCACATTTTCCTGACACTGTGTGTGTGTTGTTGCAGATCATGAGTGCCTTGCTGTTGGCACTGACTCTGTTCAGCCACGGAAAGTTCCACGACGATGACGAGGTAACACATGCAAATATAAGTCAGTATCTAATCTATCCATGTCTGTCCGTCCATCCATCCATCCATCCATCCATCCATCCATCCATCCATCCATCCATCCATCCATTCATTGTGCTGTCATGGTTCTCTTTTTTTCCCCTGCAGGTAGAGAACTTGCTCCCAGGCATACGTGCCATGTATATTTTTTCTATCGGAACGCTTCTCTTCGCCAGCATTGGCCTGTACGGCGCCTGCAAAGAGAAGAAGTGGGCGCTAATAATGGTGGGTAAAGAAAAACACATTTTTATTATTCAATTTTAGTAGTTGTAATTCTTGTAGCAATAATAAAACAACAAAGTCTTTTTCCCAGAATCTGATTGCTCATGCATGTATACTGTATGTCTGTGCGTGTGTCTCAGTTTGCAGTTGCAATGATCCTGAGCAGTCTGTACTTGATTATAAATGAAATTGGAGGACTGGTTTTGCTACCACAGGTATTTCAAAGTACACTTCGATTTGTGTTGCTCGTTTTTTTGTGAACCCGGACAACTTTGCACACACAAGAACTCATACGAACCGTGTAAGCTAGCAGGATGCATCAGGAAATGGCTTTATTGCTTTTATACAAAGCTTCTTGTAGTACCTCAGAGTGCTATCACGGCAGGGGCAAAGATGGGGTAAAAGCTTGGCTAAATGCCAACCTGCCTAATGTTAACGTTGCCACACCTGTTTTCCATTCTCCCATGACACAATGAAGGCTTACAGCGATAAAGGAGGCAGGTTCAGGCGGGAAACAAGACGCAAACAAAAACAGGCCGTTGAGATGTACCACCTGGAAATTCACACATGGCTTAACAAGAAATGAAGAAAAGCAGGCTTTCTGTTTCCGTCCTGGAATGACGGCTGTTACTAGCTGATTTCTTTAGGTGTAGCTATCTAGCATAAGCAAATGCTAACACTTCAACTAGCTTTCTGAGCTAGTCGAACACCTAGCTGACTTTTTAATGTTACAGCTGATTTGTTTTCTAAAGGGAAAAGACCACAGAATATTCTCAAAATATGCACATGATGGCAAAATACGTGATGCTGAAAGAACGGCTGTTGCTAGCGGATTTGAGCTAGTGTAGGCAAATGCTAATGCTAAAACTAGCCTACCTGTGCGAGCTGGTTAAACACTCAAGCTGACTTATGTATAATATGTGACGAATGCACTTCTAAAAAAAAAAATTAAAAAACGCTAACATTTTATACACTTTTATATGACTTTGTTTTGTCGTGCAGATGGCTGAAGGATTAAAGATGCACTACCTGGAGATGCTGCCACTGAGCAATGCTAGTGACAGTTTTTTGAAAGAATTTGAGGAGTTGCAGACCGAAGTAAGTAACCCTGTTTGTGCATTTAAGTTCAATTTTAAAACAGATTATTAGTAAGACGCGGGAGGTGGGGGGTCAGTGTATGTTTTTCAGTTAAAAAGTCCCTCCGTGTATTTTCATTTTCTCCTCTTCCTTTCACCTCGCGTCTCAGTTGCAGTGTTGTGGATTGGAGCAGGGCTACCAGGATTGGGGCCACAACATCTCGATATACTGCGTGTGCCACGAAGAGTCCACTAATCCGTGTGTGAGTGTGATCGCTTCTTAATTTCTATACCAGAGACCACCTGTGCATCAAGTAAAAATGATGATGATGACATGTAAACGTCACCATGTTTTGCTTTTAATGGTGACAGTAGTACCTGTTCAGTAGTCATGCACCTAATGATAAAAGTCTGTGATTTTTTAGGTTTTAGCTCCCAGATTGAGCAGCCTGAACGAGTACGGGCCCATGATGATTTATGAGGAGGTAATAAAAACCTTGATATAATTAAGATGTTCATATTGGTCCTAACAAGTTGATGTTTAAACTGTGTTAATTGTTACTGCATACCTAAGGCAGAAGTATCCTCTGAACCCAGACAGATTACTATGAATGTGTTTTATGGAGACACTGCCGTATAAAACACTACACTGATTGATCCGTTCTCCCGTTTCAGCCGTGCCTTCCACACCTGATCGGCCATGTGATGATTATCATAAAAGTTATACTGGTCATAATGGCGGGCATCATATTACTCTGGGTATGTACCGTCATTCTATGTGTGTCTATTGTGATTGTTCCCACCTAACCGCCATCTTATTAAACCGCTCCTTTCATTTCAATGTACACTAATGCTCATCATGATGTCAATTCCTAATTCTCCATTTCAGTCTTTACAGCTCTCATTTACACTTAACTCTTAGCTGTTGACACATTCTTCTCCTCATCTTGGTTCTACCTCCCTGTCTAATTGGTGAAGGTTGTGTGGGCTATGAGAAAATACCTGCAGATTGCAATCAAGGCCAGAAAAGTAAACTACTACTTAGATTTATTCAAGGGGATGATTTTTAATACAGTGAAGAAGTCCCTGACACCAGCCAATCACAAGACAGTAAAGCAAGGAGCTCTTTGAAGTAAACAAGGAAATAGTGTGAACGACTGAAACTGCCAGTGTGCAGAAATGTATGAAGAAATGTAAAAGGAAAAATGCACAAGATAATATGGAAATAATACAAAAACTGAATAAATAAGAACAGAGTGATACAATAATTGAAATAGAAAACTAAAGGGGAAATTGAATACGCAGGCGAATTAATTACATGTAAAGAAATACAGAAGCAAATTAAAACAAAAACAATAAAATATTATACATTTTAATAGATTAATTAATGTCAACATGTACATTTAATATTATGATTAATGATTAATATTATTTGAAGTGCATTTAAGGGCATATTAATCCATTATTTGAGCATATTTTTTATTTATTTAATGCAGTTTTAGTCGTAATCAGTGACAAAGTTAACTGTAGAACTCTAAAAAGGAATACAATCGGGGTGAATTCGCTCTTCTACAAATTCAGCAAACAACCAAACAAACACTTCCCTTCCTCCTAATCATTTTCATACAGTCAAAAGACTCAAATTAAAAATTAATCCATTAGTTAATTAAGTGTTTCAGTCATTCTAACCCCATCACATCTTAACTCAGCATATATTTGGCTTGTGAAAAAAAAAAAAAAAAAAACGCACAGGTGTCGTCAATAATATTAAGAGAATCCGTCAATTCTTCTGCTTTGTCGTGTCTGCCACCATCTGTCCCTTTCTGAAATTGAAGCTCTGCGTTGTCAAAGCATCCAATAACAAGAGATGCACAGAGAGTAAGAACCGGCTCTGTTTCGCTGTCTTTCAGGTCTCCTCGGTTGCATTGTGCATCGCCATCTTGTGTCGGCTGAATCGGAAGGAAAATATCCCCACAGTGGTTTACAGTCCGGAGGCAAAAGCAGGCAACTACACCATTCTGTCAGACCCTGCAGAGAACACCTGATCTTTTTACATTTTTTAATTTTTATTTGTGGTTGCTCTTCTCTATCTCTCGGTGGAGTTCATCATGTCAGCATATTGTAGAAAGAACATGGTGATTGGTGCGAGGATATAAAGAATATTTATGATGAAATAAGTGAAGATGGATGAAAGTTACACTCGTGGGTTTTTCTTTTTTTAGTAAAAAGTTTCTGTTTGGGTAGTAACACGCAACCGTCGTTCATTTTTGTCTTAGAATGCGCAATTTCCTGAACATACTGTGAAAAGAGCACGGCACCCTTGTTCGTTTGTGATAAAGCAAAAGATACATCAGCTGCATACTCCAGAGTTCAGTTACACAATGATGGAAAAAAGTATGGAATTACTCGGTGACATGAGATTTGTTTTACCAACATGTCCTCCCACTGTCAGATCGATGCAATAAGAATGCAAGTGTGTTAAAATGCGATTTGGCCATTTTGTCCGAGATTTAGTAAAGTAAAACTGCAAGTTAAGCTAAAATGAGATGGTTAAAGAAAATGTGACTGCAGAAATATTCACTTAATGGATGCGTCAGAGCATTAATGTTTGTATTTTGTTGTATTTCTGATTATCGGTATCTGTGATTTATCTGTCAGATTGCTGAGAAAAATAAACAAATCTAAAAATGTGCTTCTTTGGCTCTCATGTAGGACCCTCTCAGATATTATCCCACCTAAAACACCAACTGATTGGTTACATGTCACAATTATGAGGCTCCAGACACTGAGTAATCGGAACCAAAATAACTAGTAACTAACTAAATGTCATTAAGAGGAAGTATATAGAAGCAGAAGATGGAAATGCCCAAGTAAAGCACCTAAAACTTGAATAAACTGTACTTAGATTACGTTAGTTTCACTGCAAATATTTATCGGTTCCATATATAGATGTTATCGGTGTCCTTGATTTCTAATAATCAGTATCTGTTTCAGTATTTGCAGTATCTGCACTTCTACCCAAGTAAACAGTGTGCGCACTTTTGCCAACTCTGGACAAGTGTACTGGAGTATAAATTACAGTATTTGTTTCTGAGATGAAGTCGAGCAGAAGTTAAAAGTTACATAAAAGGAAATGCTCGAGCACACGTACCTAAAATTTGTACTTCTTTAGCATTTGAGTAGATGTACTCAGTTACATTCCACCACTGGCGACTATAGTGTGCATAGCCTACTGTCTGATTCCAATAAATATAATTTTGTGATTTTACATTTTGAACTATCTATGAATTAGAAATCAGTTTTAGCATGGGATTTCTTTTTTTTTTGTCATTGTACTGACCACATATCACCACTAGATGGAGCCAACGCATACTGAAAGTCCCTTAAGTCTTACTCCTTTCAGTGTGACGTATGGAGATGGTTTCAAGTAATTGGTGAGAGCAGGATGGTAGTTTTTTTTTTATTATTATTAGCATCCACCATACTTTCAGCCATGTTGTCTTGATTTTGAGTTCCTTATCTGAGAGGAAACAGAGAAAACAGCTCCTGCATGTTGTTAATGAGTATATCGCACTGCTAATCTGAGGCCAAATCCATCACGCAAGTCCACTTTCGCATTCAAAACAGCTGCACTTGAGCAGGAGAGGCATTCCTTCACCAATATAAAATATAATGAAGCATAAAACCCTGGTGCAATCACGCTGCTGAGGGGCAGCATCCGATCCGTATTAAAAATCGAGCCACCTTTCGCCTCCTGTGGCCAATTCATGCAATTTTTTGATGAGAATGTTTAACGACAGCCGCGTGATAAAAAAACCTCCTTCATAAATAACTCGGATGTACCTCCAGGCTGGTTTTTTTAATACCCGTTACTGTCAGCAATGTGAAAAGCGACTGACTGTATGGATGTTTTAGTCGGAGGTGGGTTCTGACACGCAGCCCGTCATCGAGCCCATCGCGCTGGTTGATGAAGTACCTGCCTGTGAGCTAAACTGTCTGCCAAAGAGACGCATTAGCAGTAATGAGCTTCTCCACTGTTTGAAGAGTTTTGTTACAAAACGACACACAATCCAGCAGAGAAGAGGTGAGATGATTAAGATCCTTGTCCTAACACTCGAAGACCAAATCCCACACTGTATCGAGAGTTTTTAATATGTCTCGCCTTGGGAGTCAAACTTGATCTTGACAGATAAATCCTTTCACTTGTGATAAGTGTTTTTTTTGTTTGTTATATATAGTTCAAATTGACGTCAAATGAGATTTAGTAGGAGTCATGTGTTGGTGAATCCCCCTTAGGTGGCAAACAGGCTGCATATTTAATTGTGGCGCCGTCTGACATCTCAGCAAAATGGTTCAGCTAACCTCACCTGCAGATGTCTATACCGACACGACCATCAACAAGCACTTTTAAAGGTGCAATATGTAGGAATTTTAGCTCAAAACATACAAAAATAAACTCAAATGATCAACAGAAGGTTGAGAAAAACTGTTTTGACAGCTATGCATTGTGTCTACTGAAGTTAGCCTGCTAACCAGCAAGCCCAGGGCCTGAAAACGTCTCTCTCCTGGTGGCCCAGAGCTCCTGCTAGCTGCACGGCTACCTGAGCTAACAAGCTAATGGCAGCTAGAGTCAGAATAAAGTACAGTTAGCAGTTAGCGATATGCTGCCCCATCATGCTGGAATATGAATTCAGCAGGTGGCCAATTCTGACAAACAGCACTTTTAAAGATGAGGCCCTTTGTGCCCCTCTCTTTGAATATGAAAGCAAATTACTCCCCCCACCGGAAAACAATACAATACGTTATACTTTCTGCAAACGGCCGGTGCACTTGCAGTTGAAGAACAGCAGTAGTGAGTATAATTGTTCTGATCTACGTGACAGTGAGAAGAGGACTGGGTCTTACTTCCTCCACACAGACGGAGATGGGTGAGTCAGTGACTTCTCGGCGTCCTCGGGCTGGATCCGCGCTCCAGCCGGCTGCAGATAAATGTTGACCCATTTCAGCAGCGAAGATGACAACTTTACTGCTCGTCTTCGCGAGCACGGCAAAGGCTCGGGAATGAGAAGGAGGTCAGGGGTTATGAAAGACATTAACCAAGGACGCAGGAGTGATATACTTCTCCTCACAAAGAGAGACAGGGTAAGAGGAGGAAGCCTGGGGTTATTAAAGAACACTTACCAAGCAATGTGTACGGCTTTTTCTGGCCATTTGCCCCTTTTTTCTTTTTTTTTCTTTTTTTTTTACAGCACTTTAAAGGCCCTGGAAACATATTTTCTCAATCAGCTCCTCGCTATGAGTTATGGCCCCTTCTTAAAAACAAAGTGTTCTGCCAAAGATAAACAGTTTTGGTTATTTCAGTTAAGAGGTTTCGGTGTGACACATAATTCTGTGCACCGACAAGAACAGTAAAAGCATGATCTGAATTGAATCTCATGGCAGTTGTTTGTTTTTGACACCTTGTTCGCTAATTTTGTCGCTATCAAAGGTAATCAAACACCCTATTAAACACCCTAACCCACCAGCCTATCGCCGACAGAAGGAAGCATGCATGGATGAGAAACTCGGCTATCTGAGCTAACGTTACAGCCAGTCTCTTTTCCCCAACTGTCGCTTGCGTTAGCTCAGTTAGCTTGTAGTGGTCCAAACAGGGAGCTCAGAGCTTGCCGTGCTAACCGGTTTGTCCAGCTAACCGCTTAGCACGGAAAACGATAACTGGCGTCATATCTTTAAAACTGGCATTTCTCCACAGGCCGTTCATGTTAATGAATGTTTCCACTTAAAATTCTCTCATGTTGCAGCTTTAAGAGGACAAACCTATTTTTGATTTGGGGCTGAACTGTCCCTTTAAGATTTAAAAGCGACGTTTTCAGCTGCTCTTGGTCTTGGAGCCACCTGCGATACTGAGGTGGAAGAAGACGGAGGCAGGAGGAAGGACAGAGGAGATAGGAAAAAGAAACTAGTGAAAGGAGAGAAAACGACTCAGTTTCAGACGGATGAAGGAATGAGCATTACCTCCGTTCTGGTTCGATCAGTCCGCTTGAGGCTGATGGTAATGCCAGAGGTTCATACGCAGACACAGTTCCTCGTTCATGATTAGACGTATAAACATTCCAGCGGCCTCTGACCCGCCTGAGCTGCCTTGTCCTCCCGTCACTTGATTGGCAAGTGGTTCCCTGTGTTTGCACTGGCGCAAACACTGATATGAGACTGTGCATGGGGGAATTTTTCGTGAACGTCTGTGCGTTTGCGAGCCTGTCTGTGCCTGCGAAAGAGAAAGCAAAAGGGAGTGTGTGTTTTTCTGGGGGGGGGGGCCCTGTCAGCCATGTTGATGCAGGAGCCACCTCAGGGTGTTGCGCAGATGTGACAGTCTCTGAACGCATTGGTGGCCGAGCGCCGTCAAGAGAGGCTGGATGGAGGCAAAGGCTAGGCTGCTGGCAGAGGAAAATAGCTACAGTGTGTGCCTCTCTACTTCTAAGCTCCCACATTAATGTGAATATGCTCTGTTTAGCCTTTAGTAGTTCCAGTTGTTTTCTTAAGAACTCCTACACTTGAACTGCAGGTATTTATATAAGTGATTTATTCAACAGATGCACTGAGGCCTCATTCAGACCAAATCGAGCAACGCAGCATTAAGCGCGGTGAACTCTCGCCTGTAGAGTTCCGGGTTTCTGGCTACCGGCTTGGGAGCTACAGCTCCTCCAGAGAGGCTTCTCCATCCGGAAACAAGTTTGCAGAGCACTCGAGGATGTTGTCTGAGGCACCAAGCAACAGAACAGGACACTGGAGCGACATGGAACACCTCTGAATGTTTGTGCATGTGTCACCCTGACATTGACTGTGTCACGTACACCGGCGCTTCAAAGACAACATGAACAATTATAAGCGCCAAAGTGGTGGGCTATATTACATAATAATGTCATTTTCATTAAGTCAGTGGGACAAGCTCCAACAACAATCTTCGGTTGCGCGAGGGCTCTTGGACTGGATTCTTGTTCTTTGACGGAAGCTAACAGCGGTGCAAAAGTTCAAACCGGCCTCTGAAATCATTTAGAAATGGTTTTACCACATGAGATTCACATTTAACACACAGATGATTCCATCCACGGAAAGCACAACTTTTCCTTTACTCTGCTCTGCGTTTTAAGGGGGCTCGCTGTAAACGTACCTTGTGAAAGAATGCACGAGATAATAATCACACACGGCTGAACATGTGAGCCGTCTGCGCGGGCCCCCGACTGGTGATCGTTTCATTGAGAGACAGTGTCATTCAACAGTAAAAAACCAGCGGACCTCTCTGCCGCTGCCCGGAGGCTGCTTTATCACCCACTTAGTGTACTCCAGTCTGTGTCCCACATGTGAAAGGTCTGGATGTGGAAAATACACTGACCTGGTAAATGCAGCGGAGCTATTGACAAGCGGAAAAGGGCAACAAAACACTGCTGAACGTGGAATGAGATTGATTAACGGATAATGTAATGCTGCGGAGCTTTGGGAGCGTCACTAGATCCTGTATATGTTGAGCACTCAGAGCGTGTATCAAAAGTGATGGAAATGCATTCGTCCAATCAGAAACTATAACTGATGAACGATGGAGAGTTTGAAACCATAACATGACAAGTCAATGTCCGCTGTGAGTCGGGGTGCAGAGCCAGGCCCTCTGGAGGAAAACACACCTGGAGTCACATCGGATTGTAAGCAAAACCCTGATTAATTTATCTCCGCTACAAATGAAGCACAGATCCTTTCCTACAGCTCTTTTCTATAGTAAAATGAATAAAAGAGCCGTAAAACATCTGGCTGCAAAAATATAAGAAGTGGCTGTTGCCTTTTTTGGGATCCGACCACTCACTGTGTCCAGTCGATGGAAAAACTTAATTTCCTGCCCCGTTTGTGACCCAACGAATAACCCGACTTTTAACACACTCAGGCACAACACCAATCGTGTGGTAGACTGCCTGCACGTGAGCCATGAATGGGTTACTCGCTACAACTGGGGCTTTTTCTCACACTGTAAAAGTTAAGGGGAAGAAAAAAACTGTTAAACCTCTGCCTGGGTACAGTGAGCACTCTGTGCCAGAGTGGACGAATCTGTTGACTGGCTGAGAAGCACAGGGAGGTGAAGGAAGGCTCATTATTTTTAATGGCGTCTCTCCACCGGTTGAGAGAGGGAGAGAGAGAGAGAGAGAGAGAGAGAGAGAGAGAGAGAGAGAGAGAGAGAGAGAGAGAGAGATGATGGACCATAATGCTATCATAGCTAGCTCCAGACTGCAACACTGAGGCCTTGTCAAATGTATGCAAACATGCATCTGACATAAAAACAGAAAAAACCTGCGCTTGTAATGTTTTTCCATTGCCACAGTTTCTTGATTTACATGTTAAATTTAGTCTAACACATTTCCATCTGGTTTTAAGGAATTAAACTATTCTTTTTACAAAATAACTGATGGAAAAGACTAGTTAAATACACTAAAGAAACTACATTGTGCAGAACTCAATCATAAATATTAAACATTTAAAACATGTTTTGCTATCATACAGAGATTCATATGAATAGATATATTCCAGTTTAATCTCTCTACACTAGCTTAGGAAACTAGCTTAGCTTAGCTTAAAAACTGCAACAGCGTGGAAAAGTCTGACTCTGTCCAAAGTGCGTGCTATGATTGTTTTTTGGCCAGAAGCAGTGACTTTGCCACTAGTCACTGTCACTTATGCTGACAACAAGACTCCACTTTTAAATTCAATTCAAATTGACCTGAGGTGTCAGCCTCTGACTGATCTCAGAACTCAGCTTAGAACTCCAGTTCTTTCTGTTATTTTCCACCAGTCTCCTTTTTTCATTTATAAAGTGAATTCATTAAGTCCTTGAATAAGGGAACTGTTTTTCCTCAGATCACAATGACACTTTTTTTGTCTGAAAAGTGAAGCCAACACAGAAGTGCCTATAATCTGCTTACTAATGGCCACTGGTTGCACAAACAAGTCAGATTGTAAGTTTATGAGAAAATGACACCACTTCTCACTTGATTATTAACTAACTAAACAGTTTCCTGATATGTTTGTGGTATCAATTGCTAGTCTCAAGTCTTCTTAAACACAGCATGATGTTCATTTTGTACATTATGGTCCCATGTGGTGTAAAATACGCCGTAAAGCAGGGCATCCTTTAGGGCTTTGCTACCTATTGATTTATACCAGAACAGTCCTTTGGTTCTCAGTCAGCTCCAATCAGGATATCTTCCCCAGCTTGTCCAAATACGATAACTTCTGAGCCCCCCCCAAAAAAGTGGGGACAGCCCTTATGCGGCTCCAGAACTCATAACTAAGAATTAAGGCATCAGAGAGGTAGTCCACAAACTACTGGGTGACGTCACAGTGGGTTTACACCTGGTTTGAACAAAGCTTTACTTCCTGACAACTTTGAACAAAGCAAAGCTCCCAATTCCCTCCTGTTTCCAGGCTTCATGCTGAGCGTACAGTCGTGATGGTGCAATCAGCAAGAAACCAAACACGCATGTATCTCAAAATGCTGAACTATCCCTTTAAAGAAATACCTATCAACACACATGCCTTAAGAAGCACATGCTAGAAGTTAGTGTCCTGCATCCTCTCATTGCCATCAACCTTTCTCTTTCACATCAAACAGCGTCTAAGGCTCCAAACTAGCTACACCGCCGACTGTAGTCCTGTAATTACCTTGTTGGCCAAATCCCAGCTGTGTGTGTGTGTTTGTGTGTGTATTTGCAAAATATGTCCACGTGTGTGTGCGTTCGCGGACCGACAGGAATGAAAATGGGAGGCAGGCCACTTTGGAGCAGCTGCACCGATGAGTCTGGTGGTTTCAGTGCCCGAGGAGGAGAGCTGGAGAGAGCTGTCCTCGCTGTGATTGATGGAGCGGCTTCCTGTCCTGGTAGAGGTTATTGAGGAGCTCTGAGGGACCATCGTTATTTCCTGATGCTCTTAAATATCCTGCTCCAGTCCCCCCCCCTTCATCTTTTTCACTTTCTCAGTCCTTCAAGCCCCCTGCCCCGCTCCCCTAACCCTCCCCCCTTGTTTTACAAAGGAATGGCAGATATTGTTTACATATGGCAAGGCCGATATCTCCATACACCAAATTATCTACACAGTATCTCACATCCAGCCATGCTTAGACCATTAGATAATGTGTTGAGGGAAGTAAAAGCGCCGTTTATCACAGATGTAGGCTAACAGACACATTACAGCCCACTAAAAATTGGATATGGCACATACTTAAAGCTGTTATTCTCCCAGTGTCTATACAAACAGTCAGGAATCAGACCTATAAGTCACGTATATCTCGCCCGTGTTTGTCCACTCCCTCTCTTTTTTCACACCCGTTTTGATCTCTGTCCTGCTCTCTTTTCTTTCCCACACTGCCTTTTTTCTTTTCCGCCTCATGTAAAACTTTAGAGAAATAGTTTGACATTTGGGGGAAATACACTTACTCGCGTTCTTGCCCAGAGTTAGGAGATTGATACCATGTGTCTGCATGCTACATGCGTAGCGAGAGCCAGGAGACGGTTAGCTTAATTTAGCATAAAGACTGGAAGAAGGGGTTTCACGGGGGTTTATTCGCTGGACTATTTCTTGGCCTGGCGCAGAGACTTTCCTGGAGTATGGATTGAATAAACACGATATAGCATGTCAGTTACTGAGCTTTACGGATGCTAGCAGGAAGGGCTTTTGGCTAGCTGTTTCTGTCTGCTTTAGGCTAAGCTCAGCTAATTATCTCCTGGCTCTTGATTTATCCTTATCGCATCTATGAAGCATGACATGTGATAATAAATCATCCGCTTAAGTTTCACCACAATGCAACTAAGCCTATTCCCAAAAATGTCAAACTATGAGGAGTACTAACTGCTGCTAACTGTAGCTGCCGTTAGCTGGTTAGCTCACCTTGCACAGGAGCTTTAGACAAAGATGGGTTGGGGCTAGCTGGCTAGCATGCTTACTTTGGTAGACATCTGCAACACAATACACGGATGTCATAATGTCAAAATGTTTAGTTCTTGACATTCTGTCGATGGTATTTTTTGACTGTTTTCAACTAAAATTCTGACATATAGCGCCTTTAACAATTTTTTTTAACTCATACTCAGACTTATAGAGAGGGACTGTCTCTTACTTCATTGACTTTTGTGCCATTGTCAGTACACTAGCCAGGTGAGTTGGCATAGTTTGTTTCATCCAAATAACATGCAGACTCTTGTCTTTTGCATTATATTTAAGAAAAGTCACATTTTTTAAAGTACCGGGAGCATCTTTTAACCAATAAACCACAAAGCATGTATACTTTGATTGCCAAGGCATACCATAGGTTCTTTCATTGATTTCCTACCTTCCGGGCAAACTTTGTTTTTAAGTTAATTTCAGAGAAGTATGAAAAACAATTTGCAGAAATTCAAGCTCCAAATCAAAGTCCTGTTTATTGTCTAATCTAATTCCAAGCACAGGTTGTCGGCAGCACTTCCACATCAATGCATTCAAGATAGACATTATAGGTTTAGGTGCCAAAAAAAAATCGCTGCACATACTTGCTGTGATGATGAAAAATGAAACACAATACTGCCCGAGGAACAGCTCTGACCTTAAAGGGGAACTTTGCCAGTTTCATGCATCAAAGTCTGTCTACTGGTCTCGGGGAGTAATGCTGAATATGCGGTAAAAGTTTTAGATAGCCTTTTAGCTCTGGAGGGAAGGGCATAAATTGCCTCGAGTGATGACACATTGGAGCTGAAGTAAAAAACTATATGTGTAGTTTTGGAGTGTGTGTGTGTGTCTGTGTGTGTATGTGCAGACTGTAAGAGAAATAAGCTTACCAGACCCTCATAACCCACTTCGTACCTCTGAGCTTGAGGCTACATTAGCTGCTACTAGCATAACCTGTCAATTACTAACAGAATGGTCAGTGGTGGCATGGTGGGCATAGGTGCTAGATTTTGGCAAGGAAAACTGTCTTGCTGTTTGTGATTTAAGAAAACCACAACTTTAAAAACATGATCCCATTTAATCATGTCCCTCCCAAGTCCTTACTGTTGACTGTCTCTATGCATTTTGGAAGCCATGTTTCCCACCTTTTTTTATGTGAAGTTGAGCACATGCCGACAGATGCCAGTTTTAAGGGCATGGATGCAGTACATTGTGACAGTACAGCAGAGAACTGAGAGAGTCAGGCATCATCCGCTGACGGAAACAGCACGTTGAGCTCAAATATTTACACATCTTACTCTGTGAACCGAGGATTGATTTGTTTTACAATAAGTTAACAAGCTAATTAAGCTTGTCTTAGTTCAATAAAAGATAGGGAACTTTAATTCAGACAGTGTACAGTTGTGTTCTTTTCTGGTTGTTAAAGAAGATAGGTGTAGAAATATTTCCTTTCTTGACTTGCATTTTGTGAGTTTATTGTGTCAAACTTACTTGCGGTACGAAATGTTATTTTATTTTTTATTTTGGTCGAGGGCTAGCTCGTTAGCATGCTGACTTTAGTAGACATCTCTGCAACACATGAACACTGTTCGTACTTCACACTCTGTTGATAATGTTCATTTTGTATAACGTTGTGAGCCAAAATTCTCATTATATTTTATGAATTGCCCCTTTAATATTGCTGTTTGGCAGCAAATGTTGGGACATCTGAGTTTCCAAACAGGAACTTGAATGCACCAAAAAAGAACACATTTGTAAATTCAAGAGTTCTCACCAGCAGTCAGTGCTTGCAACTGCGTTAGCGTGTGACAATGCCTTACAAACCTTCATTCAGAAGATGGTTATCATCAATTTAAGAACATTGGTGAACATTCAAGACCACCAGCACCTGGACACAATGGACACCAGACTTATGAATGTGATGTGACATAAATTGTAAAAGCACAGACTACTAAAACCACCAAATATAAAACTATGTTCAAGCCTCCCTGTTTTTCTTTATTGGCAGCTTCCGCATGTCAAGGAAGTTCACAAATAGTCTCTGTCTTACAGCTAAACGTGTGCTCCCTCCAGACAAACCTACTGAGCATCATTCAGCTTCCTGTAAGCCCAAATTACGCTAACTGCCGGTGAAGAGGGCAGAAACGGAGGGAGAGAAAACAAGAAACAAAAGGGGCTCGAGACGCAAGGCCACGAAGTACAGAGTATGCAACAGTACGATGTCTAATTAAATTTAGTATGAGGGGAATTTGCCAAGAATGGAGCCATTGTTTGGGGGCATCTGGAAAAACCTGACATGCATCTGCGCGTGTGGTTCTTTTAAAAGCCGTTGTTCTGTGGAGGAAATGGATTTGGTTCACTGAGGAGGAGAAAAAAAAAGAAGACAAAGGGAAAAAGATCATTCATCATAAATGATGCGAAAACACAGCATTGGTGGCGTTTTTGTTGAGTAGAAACAACTGAGCACAACAGATGGGATGATATGTGGTTGATTTGGGGATAGAACAGTTCAGGCCACACAGGGAGAAACACATAAATATTGCTTTTTTCGTGGATGCCTGAGATGATAAAATATAACCACTCTGTATTTACATGACAAAAACACCTCAGCCATTTTCCCCTCGATTGCTGAAATCTCTTATCAGCTCCTTGCCATAATTTGTGTAAATACACAGGCTCAAACGACTGCCCTGCCCTCCTTTATATACACCGACAAGGTTCTTTGGAGGAGCACAAAGCCTGCATGTCTCACTGGTCGTGTATGGGAGTTCAACACATTCAGATAGAGACATGAGAACAAGTCATCCCAGATGGATTCATCTCCTACGTCAACACAGTCAAACCCGTCAAACCCGTCAAAAGAAATCTCATTGGAGGCCTCTTTTAACTGATGCTTGACGTCGAGCGCTCACATTTGTAAATTCAAGGCGAAAGGCGGTTTTAATCTCAAGAAATGTTCACGATAACAGGCCCGAGGAACTGTTTCTCTAACTGTTTATGAATTAGAAATAAAAAACATACATTTCAGGGATGACTCATGCTCTGGATAAGCCGCTCAGCTAAGCCCTGGAAGTGTTTCATAAGTAGATACAAACTGAAGAGATTTCAGCCCACTTATCCAGCTGCCCCGCCCTCAATCTTTACCTCTAGTGTCACCGGCAAGGTCAAAGTTCTCACTTATCCAGTAAAATATCTCAGTATCCAATCAACCTAACCCTAACCCCCTTAACTTTTTGACCCCTCAACTTTTCATATAGAGCCATCATCGGGTCATAATATTAATTTCTCCAATATTCAGTATGAATTGCCATGAAATTTGGTACCGATATTCATGCTCCCCAGAGGATGGATCTGACTGAATTTGGCCATCCCCTTACTTTCTATCTCCGGCACCACTGGCAGGTCAAAAGTCTCACTCATCCGGTGAAATATCTCAATATCCAGTCAACAGATAGGCAAAAGGTTTGGTTACGACATTCACGGTTCCCAGAGGGTGACCCAAGGCCACCATGAGGTTGAACTTTGTGATTGTGAGTGACATTTCTCATTAACGATTCGATGGATCGCCATGACATTTGGTACAGACACTCATATTCCGCTTATGATGAAATGCCCTTAATGTTTGACCGCTTAACTTTTGTAAAGCGCCAGGTCAAAATATGAATTGCTCCAGTACGTCGGCGGTATTTTGTGTTGCTAATTAGCAAATGTTAGCATGTTAAGACACTAAGATGGTGACAGTGGTATACAGTTTCGCAACATCATCATGTTAACATTGTCATTGTGAGCATGTTGGCATGATGATGTTAACATTGAGCTCAAAGCAATGCCAAACCACAATTGAGCATCACAGAACTGCTAGCATGGTTGTAGTCTCTTGGTCTTGTCCTATGAGCTGTTGTATCAGCATTTATTAATGGTACACACAAATATAACCTGATCTTGATAGGATTGTTTGCTTCAGAGCTGCTCAACGATAAGCTGAAGGGGGCAAATAATTAAAATTTTCTTCCTGTAATGCATGGCTACCATTTTGGATATGACCTCTTCCTTTGGAGAGTATTATGTGGATCATTAGGACTGGTATTCGCTAATTTGCGACCCAGACTGCACTCAATGGGAAGCAGATCTCTGAATTCAGCTGGCAATTTGTGCGAAACAAGCTGGCACGGTTAAAGCACTATCACCCAAAAAGCAAAGGCTTCCACTGCAAATCACGCTGCGACACTCTGGCAAAACACCAGGGTGTGAAATTCATCAGCCAATTTCAAAAGGCACTGTTCAATTCTGCCGCTTTGTAAAGTCATGTACACGGCAGTGGAAAAAGCTGCTCACACCAAGTTAGCCATGGCCAGAATTTCAGAAGTGACTCAGGGCTGGAGCTCATGACTCTATCCCTCAGTTTTGTTGTGAAGTCTGTGTGATTTATCAAGATAAGGGCTGAGGAGCTGTGAACAAAGTATAGTGAGATTTCCAACAGGGGTCACTTCTTACCTTTAACATATTGTTCTTTTCTTTATCATAATCTGTCAGAGAAGATCACTGAAACAGTCTTACATGGGAAAACTAAACATTCAAGTCAGATTCTGACATGAACACATGTGAACATCTGCTGCAGTGTATAATGTGTAATCCAAGGTTTCCACACTTCTGTCACATCTGGGTTATTGCATCAACCTTTATCACATGTTTTCTTGGTGCTTCACTGACGAGAGGACTAAACAAAGGGAAATTATCCTACGTGGGTATATTTGGACTCAACGGTTAAAGAAACATTGTCTAAACTATACGGATGATAAGGGCTAAAAAGCAAACACCGTGCTTATGAGCGATTACGTAACTCGCCTCTTTAATTCCTCTCTCCTGTGGACTGCTCAATTGGGATTAGTGGTGCTGATGGCCTCATAGGGACCGAAAGGATCAAGACATTGTTCCCACCAAACTCTCTCTGGCTGTGCCTCATTTTACTTAATAGTGTTGGCGAAAGACTCTCTACGTATCTGTTTCTGTCTCACTTCTCTTATTTGTCTTCTCCCTCTTGTTTGTCTTTCTGTGTCTTCTATCCATCTCCCCCTTTCCCCTCTCAGCTAAGTGAGTGACTTAATAGACTCTGAATGGCTTTTTAGGAAAGCCAGACCTCTGTGGTTTGGACAGCATGTGATGGTCAGGCAAGCTGGGTTTGAGGTGTTGTCATACATCTGTGTTATGGAACTACAAAGTGGATATTATTACTAAGACATCTCAGATGTAATCTTTGACTTCACTGTGACTGCTCAAAGTTGTCAAATGACCAAACTTGAACAGATGGATTCTTTTAAATGTCGATATTGAGTAATAAGCGATCAAGAAACTGGAGTTGGAAATTTCATTTTCAGTGGTTGTGCTTGGGTTGTATCTTGTGAGTTGTCCATCTGCTTTGCATGGAGATGGACTCATCCAGTACTTAAAACTGCTCTCATCACACACATTACATCCAATGAAATGACTAATGTGCAATGTGATATTACTATCTGCATTTCTTCCCAGATCTGTGGGGGATTTTTAGCATCTTTCAGTACATTCATTTTGGTTTTTGGTAAACTCTCACTGTTCCCTGTGTTGTTTTTCGGCAACATGGGGCACCTCTTATTCATGAAACACCAAGTAAAAGCAACTCTCCAACATTAAATGACTCCAAATAAATGCTAATATTGCTCAGTAACTGCTAGATATGTAAATAGGCACATTTATGTGAACAAGCAGTAACACAAACACTTCATCTGTGCTCCAAGCTCCAATTCTGGACCACTAGCTGCGCGGCTAACTGAGCTACCCATCTAACAGCAGCTGCTAAGGGTTAGACTATTGAGATGCTGCAGCCTATTTGTTTTGAGTATGAATTTCACAGGTGGTCAATTCTTACATACTGCGCCTTTAATATATATATCAGAATACTATTCTGCAGGAGTGATTCATCCATTTTATTCATTATATTAAAGGAATGAAACTCCATGGTAGGAGATTTAAAAGAGAAACAAAGAAAGGACTGATTTTTCCAGAATATTTTATTTAGGGGATTTTAGGGTTTAATTTAGCTCAGGGCGTCATTTCTTAAGGCGGCAGTGGAAAAGTCATGTGATTCCCATTTACACTTTGACCAGGACGGGTGACAGTTTCGAATGTCAAAAACGCTGTATATTAAGACTGTGCGTGAAGCGTACGACACTTACATAATGGAAAAGATTTTAATGGTGTGACCTTTGGACGAAAAGGAAATCCCTAAATTAAAGAAAAACACCTGCATACGTGTCTTAATAGAGTGCTGGGCCATTACAAACTGCCAAAACGGTTTAAATGTACGTTGGCCTTGATTCAATATAGAGTGTATGACACTGATTTAAATTCTCCCGGCGGTGTTCATTTGGGTTGAGGTCAGGGACGGCCATGAGGGTGTTTCCACTGCAGCTGAATGGGCAGGTTGCAGCACCTGAGCAGCTGTTAGCCCTTTTTAAGGAATTTAAATTGACACACAGCCCAGGTTCCAACGTCTGCTCGGCATCTTTACTTCTGGCTTGCTTAAACAAAACCTACCTCTACTGCATCGAAACACAGAGATCAACAATGCACTGTAAAATATCGCTGCTTTAGTATCCCATTGGCATTGCTGTGATGATCTGATTAGAACGCTCCCCTCTCCTGCAACCAGCTGGATTGCCTTCCCTGTCCCCACAGGTCCTGCTGGAGGTATGATATCGGATGACACATTCCCACACTCCCAGTCAGGCATGGGAGAGTTGGATGGGGGGGGGCACCGCGAGATCTGGCCTCACACGTGCCTTGCCGCCTCTGCCAGAACTGGCCCACATAGATAGGGACGCAGACACCTACGCAGGAGATCCACAGCGAGATGTCCTTGTGCAGGTACAAAGTGTAAGAGTACACTGCATGTGAAATGCACAGAACCATTGCACACTTGTTCATGTATACTGAGATAAGAGAGGAGACAAGCTTAGGCTCTGTCGACCAGATTAAGATGAACACTAGATACTTGTGAGAAAAAGGCCAAAAGGTTAGACGGAGAAAGAAAGAAAGAAAGAAAGAAAGAAAGAAAGAACTGATGATAGGAGTAAAAAAAGAAATTTGGCAAATACCCAGCCAAGTAACCAGGACATTATGTTATCAGTTGCCGATTCGACAACGATTTGACACGACAAACCACCAAAACCAGTTATTTTTCAAGGGTAAGTTGGACCATCTCCCTCTGTGATCGTGGCAACCAACAGGTATTTTTAGCCAAACTGTGATGCTTTCTTAACCCTAACAAAGTTTTTTTTTTTTTGCCTAAACCCAACCAGATCATAAGATAGCATAATGATGACATAAAGTTGCAAGATAAAGAAACTTTGGTTTTACAAATATGTACTTAGCTAACTTTTATTCGTGCAATAAACACCTCACTTTCTTTTGGAAACAGGAGGAAACAGAGTTCACGCTGAAGGATTGTAGTCCTCATTCACTCGCAGAGACCAGATCCAAGAGCTTGCCATAACACCTAGATATCATGTTGAATTGGGAGCCACGAGTGATAGCCAAAGACAGCGGACATGGGCTGGTGGAGGGGAGAAGTCAAGAGCAAGAGACGGAAGCATTGGCCAGAAACCACAATCGCTGCAAAAACTGGCACCCAAGCAACTTGAACAGCTTGTTTATTACATCATTTCCAGGGACCTCCTGTCACTGACCAATCGTGAGTTGTGCGAACCACGACTTCAAGATATCCAATCACAAGGCAGAAAGTTGCAGTACAGTACAGCGATCTAGCGACTCTGAAAGTTGTGTAGTCTGACCAGGGCATAACTCTCGGCAAGAAAGCCAATATTTCCCAAAATGTCCACACATTCCTTTAAAGGAAGTAACCCAGTGTCCTTGACTTTTGACCCAGATGCTGACGTTTCCATGATGGACTATATGTCTGATCATGCTGCTGTGAGGTCCTTGGGTTTTTTTGAAGTGTCATGATGTTTTATGCTCCCGTTGTGACCTTTTGTTGTAAGCCCTCTCGGTGCTTTTACAACACCCCGTGGGACTCATATTCCATAGGTTGACGGAGTGAAAGGGTGAGAAACAGGCATCAAAGTTCAGCACTGTCACGTGAATGGATGGACAACGGCCATTTTACAGTCGGAAAGAGCAGCTTCACACATGCCTTTGAGGGAAGATTTTAGTGGCTTTCGGTCGCCGTGTGTGTGAGACTTTGGGCGAGAGAGAGAGAGAGGAAAAAAAAGAAGGACTTACACTAAATCTGTAACTAATCCATTTCCCACAAGCATCGGGCTCTCTACGTCTCAGTATCACCGGTTTACGACACCACATCCACATGTTCAGAGCTGGCTGGTGAGTAAACAAACATGTGTTTGTGATGTTTATTGTTCCCCAGCTTGAGGTTTTGCCATCGAGCGTACAGTTTCATCATGAAAAGAGCCGTTGAACCAGCCATCAGAGCGCAGTGCTGATTAAGGACAGATCTGCTTGTAACAATAGAAAAAGGCCCAAGAGAAAAGACAAGTCAAGTTGTCGTTAAAATAGCACAAAGGGTTTCTGTTGGGAATAGAGTGGACTGTGTGTTACTGATACTGTGTGTCACTGATTGTAGTCCGGAGAAACGGAATGCATCTTGTGAGGCCAGTTTATGGGTTAGGGTTAGGGATATTATTATTTCCATATTTTTAACCTTCGGACCATTTTTCACCCAAGGGTACTGCAACCCTGATTGCTCACCTCCACCCTTGCACTGGAAAATGAATGAAATGATCTAATTCATTGGCAAGCATATTATTGGTGCCAATATCAGATATTCAGTCTAAATTAAAAAGAAAGACTTTTTTTTAAAGGAGGTGGTCCGTGTCACTGGGTGGCTGGTTATTAGTGTCACAGGCCATCACCTTCACCCTGGATTAAACCTCCATAAAGACCCGGAGCAAAGTCGCAGACGAAAACTCCATACGACAGGATTTAGTGAAATGCGTCTAAATTAGCGCGTGATAGTGCCTTAATGCCTCTGACTTCTTTTTTTTTCCCCTTTCTTTCCCTGCCATTTTTTTCCCCTCCTTGGCCATGTGAAAAGTGCAGCCAGCCAATACAAACTGGATCAGGTTAATAGTTCCGTCACTAATGGATGTTATTGTTGAGTAATAGGAGAATTCACTGCCAAGCTCTGACATGTGTTAGAGAAATAGGGCAAAAGTATACCTGCCTTACAGGGCAATAATCGCTTGTTCTTATTCTGAGATGATTTTAGCATTCAGTAATAGTTATAAGAATTTCATTTTATTCCAAAGAAATGGCATCGTTAGTGTTTTGCTGAGCTAGATTTGGAAGTAACCAACGGATAAAATATACTGTTTGCTTTCGCTGGCTAGCTGGGAGATATGTGTGTTAGCAGTATGTAAAACAGGTGCTCTCCGTTTTTGTAGTCTGATAAATACAAAAACAACTCTAAAAAAATCTACCCAGCCCCGAAGCCATCTAAAATGATCAAAAATAATGGAAACAAGGGATGTGGCTATTGCTAGTACTCACAGCTCTAAAGCTAGCATGTTAGGATCGGGAATTCTTGGCTGCACTTTCTCTGCAATTCCAATGTGACTTGCCTGCTAATAGCTTTTAGCAATAGGCTATACCCTCCGAGCCTTGTAGAAGCCTCAGGAGTGCATGAGGGGAGGCAGGTACATTGGTAGATGAACAGTACATCCAATTATTTGAACAGAACCAAGCTAGTATAACCATCTATTTACTTTATGGCAAATATGTTAGCAAACAGGCTAGCGTATTTATTAGTCCAATTTTCACACTTCTGGTAGCTCTGTTTTTGGTCTCCACCAACTCAGGTAAATACAGTTTCTAGCACTTAAATGATCTATTGTGGTCATAAGCTAGCTGCTAACTTTGTCGGCTGTTGGCGCTGGGTCAGTTTGAGGTTCAGTAGATTTGGTTTATTGTTAACATAAATAGTGATTATAGCAGCTTTAGCTTTCAGGGACTCTGCTTTTTAAAACGGCATCCATTCCCCATTCAAGCCTCTCCTCAAGCAGCATGTTGATTTTAATTGGCTACAAGTGAAATTTTATCACCCTAACCAGAATGTTTTCACATGTAAAAAGAAGACAAAAGGACTAAATTGACATCAATTGGAAAACCTATAAAAACTGACATTTTTACAGTGTGTCCCGGCTGCAGGCTCCTTCAGACTGAGGCCAAAACAAAACTTTATCTTGCGATCCGACTCCTGGCTCAAAGCTCCTGAGCATGTCGTGCTTTAGACAAAACGCCGTTTCATGCCAACATGGGATATCCTCCATCTGACAAGAATGACACCTACCCTTAAAAATGCTTTGTGGCATTTAAGTGCTTTCCTGTAATGGAATTAGTTTTAACGGCGTAGTTGACACATGAGATAAGGATGAAAACATCCATCAGCGCTTTTCAAATTTTAAGTTGCTGACCTGAATCTCCTCCGAGATTGAAAACACATGCAGCGCATTAAGATGCCTGTTAAGGAAATCTCTGTCAAACGGTTCATCATCAGCTCATAAAAACATCCTGCTGGTTTGTCAACTTAAGTAACCTCAGTGTGCTTTCATTTTGTTCCTCAGTGTGAATCATTTTGGAAGAGCAGCTGTGACTTCTTTTTAAATGGCTGATTCTTTCTTTCTGGGGCAAAATCAAAAGTAGATATATTAAATGTGGCTCCTGCCGCACACCCGGTAGGTGGTGTTTTAGTGGAACTTCAAATGTGTCTTCACTCTCCGATAGACACATTTTTGTAACCCTAAATGAATGTGTCCAACACTATCAATGACATTTTTTATATTTCAAGATGTTTTTGAATCCAAAAGTGATTCTGTCCTGGTATAAAAAAACTCTCAAACTAAGGAGCACAAACTTGTTTTGTGCCTCCTCAGTTCCTAAAACAGAAAAAGACGTTGTTATTTCTGCACTTACAGATAATAAACCAAGCTTAAATTCCCCCCTTAACAAATCTCATGGACGACCGTTTTGTGGCTGACTGAGTCGAGGCCGACAGCAGCCCAACTCTGCAGCAACCCTCTTGTACATCCACCAGGAAAAAGAAGAGCGTGTCACAACAGATCAGCCGTTTGTTAGAGGCAGCGTCACACGCTAATGGCAACAATGTGTTTTCTCTCCCCGCAGACGCCTCAGCAACAGATAGCCATGTGCGCTCCTGGGCTAACTCTGCTCATACCCTGAAATTTTCCAAGGATAGCTGGGGAGGTTGTTTCCATGCAGAGGTCAAACGCAAGCACCGGGGCATCATTTGAATGCTGAGAGCAGGTTCAGGAGGAGTTCAAGGGACGCAGGGCATCATTTTCATAATTAGCCGTGCTGTAAGTAGTGAGGCCCGTTTCCCGTGATTGAGGCTTTTGGTTTTTGGGCTTAGTGTCTATTAGCACCATTATGACTGAATCAGAGCTGGTCTGACCAGTTCCTGTTGCGTAATTCCATGTTTCTTTGTGCTGGACTAAATTATGCTTCAGGTGGTGGGTGTGCTTACATGTCTGTATTTGTTTACTTGAGAGTAGATAAGAGTGTTTGTAGACACAAACACACAGGCACAACGCCTACTTTAAATAGTTTTTGTTAACATTTTTCCGAGCGAGCTCCATAAATGGTAACATCATGCTCCCCAGAAGTTGAATCTTTATGTATTTGGTAATAAGTCTGACTTTTGTTTATTGCCATCATCTAGTCAAACGTTTCACTTACCCCACGGAAATATCTCAGCATTTACTCTTTGATTTAACACAGAATGTAGTACGGATATTCATGGTTCCCAGATGTTGAATCCTACTGACTTTGATGATCCTCTAAGGTTTCCTTTGGTTCTATCATGAGATTGACAATTATAGTTTAGAACGACACATCTCAATAGATGCCACGAAACTTGGTACAGTATTCTGAGCGTGAGACTGATTTAACAAGACAAAAATAAGACAGAAGAAGTAAAAGTACTGCAGTAAGCTATACTCTTCAGCTTTCACAGCTGTTGGCACCACCATGGATTTTGCGGTTGGGGTTGGTGTGATTTGAAAATCTGACCCGAGGGTGCACTGTTTACTCTAATTAACGAATGTTACCACGCTAAAATGCAACAATAAGATGGCGAAAAATGGTATACCTAAAACATCTCAATGTTGATTGTCATGTTACAAGGATAGTGAAGCCCGCAGGTTCAGTTGGCACTTGTGATGCCTACTTCAGTTAGTTGACCTTCCCCCCATGAAGCTACTAATGCCAGGAAATAAATCGTGCCAACAACTCCAAGAATTAACACCAAAGGATGTTCACCCAAAGAGTATACCCCTTTGACCGTATTACCATGCTGACATTAGCATTTAGCTCAAAGGACATAGGAACAATCTCACAGAGCGACTAGAAAGTCCGCTGTTAACCCCACAGATTCAGTGGTTACCTTGACCTCATCACCCAAAGGTGCTCAGTTGTCCTCTTTATTTCTTTATTGGAGGCAGGCTGAAGAGGACAAGAAACGGGAGACGTAAAGGTGCCTCTCCGTCTGTCACATGTTTTATTCATTTTGTATCTTAAAGCCAGATGGCAGAGGTTTGTTACGCCGCCTGTCATATAAACTCTTGAGACACATAGGTTCGGGTTGGGCATGGAGAGGAGGAAATCGAGGGGTTATTAAAAGACACTAACCATGGAAAGAGCTTGATGTTTTTCTTCCGAGACAGCAGTGGAGACAGAGAGTGTGATACATTTCCTTTTGGATATGTGAACCGTCACATAAATCGGCGCTTCACCTAAAGATTTAGGTGAAATGCGGGATCTGGACAATGCTTTTCGCGCTTCCTCGCCTTCTTCTGCAGAGGTGGGTGTCAAAAACGGAGAAAAACAAATCATGAGGGGAGGTAGGAAAAGTGCTTAAGGAGGGGGCAGAGGGTTTTTTCGGGGGGCCACTCAGACAGGATGGGGAGGTTACGGCAACCGGGAGAGCAAAGGGCAGGGGAAGGTAGACAGGGGTGAGAAAGGGGAGACAGAGGAGAGGAGTTTGAGGTGGATGGGAGGCAGAGGGGAGAAAGAGATGAGGGGGGGGGTCTTTAAAGTGTCTGGGACAGATTATCCTTGGAAGGCAATCAATCTTCCCCGGGATTTAGACAACGGAGGGGGGAGAATGCACGCACACACACAGAAACACACACCGAGGGATCACCCCTCTTAACCTCGTCCGTCTCTTGCTTTTTTAATCTTCCCTATCTCCCCTTCCACCTTCTCCCTGAACGATCGCTCCCTCTCTCTTTATATACTTGAAGTTGAAAGTCAATTGAAGATAATAGTGTTGTTTTCTCGAGGTGTTTGAACCTGGGGTCCCCTCGGACATGTGGCTGCAATTTTTAAAATGCAGGGGGAGCGAGCGTCGCGGAGAGGCAGGCGGAGATGGACAGTGCGGTGGGGGTGTGGGGGGTTCTGGTTTCGGGGGGAACATGAGGGTGCATTTAGCCGTGTGGAGAATTGTTGGATCCACGTGAGCGCTGGAAAATAAAGACAGTCTGATCTGCAGATGGTCGAAATCACAGTGCTGTATTGTGTCAACAGCTCGGGCCTCAATAAACTGTGGCATCCCGGCTGGAGCGGTCCCCGATTCTCCACACATTTGTAACTTGGCATCAAACAGATTTTCTTTTTTTTTTCAGAGTAATTATTCAGCCGAAAATGTTTTTTAAAAAAAGAAAAAAATCCCAGCCTTGCTTCAAAGTGGAGAAGCTCTCTTATATTATTCCATTTCTCCTTGACAGCTTCTCGTCTCCGTCATAAGCAACATATCAAAAGGCCATCTGTGAATACATTAAGTCCAGCCACTTAGTATGGATGCCATGATGACAGGCCGTGCAGCGAAAAAATCAATCTGCACAGCAGCAGCAGGTAAGACATGGTCAGACACGCACAAGAAATATGCTGAGAGAGAGGAAAAGAGTGATTTAATTAGCTTGACATGTCAAACGCTGGAACCTCTGAAGGTGATTGAAGCTAATAGAAAATTAGATTTGTTTTTGATGACTGGGCAATACTGAAAATCTGGTATCTGAGATTATGCAAATTTGAAAAATGTACCCAGTGCTTTGTGGAGATGTGCGTGAAACGTTTCCTTTTAATATTGAGTTAAATACAAATTAGTGCTCAGAGTTTTGCATTAGAGACTCTCAGTTGATTCGCAATGTGGAGAGGCGTCCGCTCCCGGGTTAAGAAGTGGCATCAGGTGTGTTAAAAGTTCCTGAACAACTTCAGAGGATTTTGAGAAGAAAAAGGGGCGAAAAAGAGAAGAGTTTCAGTCACAAGGCTACTTTCAGCACAGTTTACAGAGCATGAAACCATAGAGACTTAAATAGGCTGTCACACACACACACACACACACACACACACACACACACACACACACACACACACACACACACACACACACACACACAGGACCAGCCAATCAGGAGATAGGTGGTATAAGGGAAGAAGGTGTTTTCAGTTAAGTTATTAAGCGGTGTGATCAAAATACCTACAAGGGAATCTGAATTAAAACAACAGACAATAGACCTTTTTTTTCAGAAAAGCATAAGTGTCAATATCACAAATGAATTAAGACGTGTTGTGCACACTGTCACGGCTTACTGGGACACCAATGAGATCAGAGCTCTTGTTAACGTGATTAGCAACACATGTGCTTGACAAGCCAAGATGTTTGCTGCGAATTAGGCCTGTATGTATATGTATATGTGCATACACAGATATATATCAACACAAATATACAGGGAAAAAAAACTATATATAAAAACTATATATTTAGAATTATGACAAACGGACACATTTTTTTTTTCCTGCTAGATTTTACATCAGCTGTTACGTACCTTTTGACGAGCACACCGCATGGACAGATACACAAATGCAATGGAAATGCATGCACATCCAGACATGCACACACTTTGAATAGATGTACAAGATCATACGATGATAACTCTCAAAATAACTTATCAAGAACAGGCGATTGGTGATCAGTTCAAAGGCATGCAAACAAGCCAGAAGGTTTTTTCCCCCCGTACCAAAATGAAACTTTGCTTGGGTGCTGATACAGTGCTGCGGAGAGCAATCTTACCTAACCAAACTGACACAGAAAACCAAAAGCGGAAATAAAAAATGGGTGAACGTGGTGTTAAAATGGTAAGTTAATAGACAGGATACAAACTCCAGCCTCACGGGTGGAAGTCCTGTACCTGTAACGCGTGCGGCCACAACAGCCTTATTCCTGATGTGTCACTCTTTCATAAGCAGACATGATGATCCTGGGGCAACATTCATTATGATGTTCCAGGAACAACGCCATCAGATACAGTTGCTTCCCTAATGTGACTGATTGGGTTTTATAAGTGCCGACTCTCTCTCGCACACCACCAACCAGCCATTTCCTCACAGCACACACAAGGATGATGCTTCACATCATGTCCGCAGTTTGAATTTAAAAAACCTGTGAGGTTAAACTACGTGTGCCAAGACATTAATATGACAAAATACGATTATTATTGGATCCAATTTATCATTCAGAAATCCGTTGCTTTAAAAGGCCTGACAGCGCAAAATTAAATCACTTTTCCAGACGATTTGAACGCTTTTATCTAAATCTTCATTTAAATGATGATATTCAGGTAGGAAAGTTTCGAGCAATGCACTTCATACTCTTAAAATATTCCCCCTCTGTGAAGAATGGCACTCCTTGTTGAAGGGCTGGCCAAGCTCGGCTCCACACTGCGATAAATTAAAGCCATGGATTTCGAGTTAAGGCCCAAATCCCTGGATTAAATATCGCACTTTTTGCTGCGTCAGACTGATTGATTCCCAAAGTGGCAGAGAGCATTTGGCCCGAACGCAGCTGAAGACAAAATCTTTCTGCGCGCTCACCTCCAAGTAATGCGTGTATTACTATTTTTATTAAAGTTACAGGAGCGAGATGACAGATCCACTGGAAGAAAATAGAGAAACCTTTTTTGAAAGCAGAGTTGTTTCCTGGAGGAGGGCTGTCCTTGGGTTTTGGTGCATGTTTCCAGCTGTGAGATCATTGTGAGCATCAGTCTTTCTTTTTCTTTTTTCCCCCCATCGTCTTTTCCTGTTCTGAAGAGCGTCTTCGGCGAGAGGACGACACACACATGCGGACGCACACACACACACACACACACACGATGCACACGCAGATGCAATCACTCTGTCTGTTCAGCTGCCAGGGCTAAGTGCCCTGAATCTGCAAGATCTCTATCAAATTTGCAGACCCACAGAGAGCAATTTCTCAGTGTGACTGCACGTGCATGAATGTGTGTGTGCTTTTTTTTTTTTAGCGTGTATCTCTCTGTGTGCGCGTCAGTGTGTGTGTCGAGGCCTCAGTCTGTGTACACTCAACTCGGACCTCTGCCACAGCATTTGTTAGCATTTCTTTGTACTCAGCCTTAAGACAAACATCTCTTGGCAGATCAGATCACATGCTCTGTCTTTTTTTTTTCAAACACACACACACACACACACACACACACACACACACACACACACACACACACACACACACACACACACACACACACACACACACACACACACACAGAGCACTGCGGTCTCATGTCCCTGATTGATAAGATGTCTGCTGAGAGCTCTATCTGATCATTTCAACATGGTTGTGTTGACTGTGGCTTTGCCCGGCTTAACTCGCTTTTCTTTTTCTCCCTCTCGACTTTCCTTTTCTTTTGTTCTGCATCACTTTCAGTGTCTCACTTCAACTTCTCCCAGTTTTTGTCGTCTCAATCGCGGATAAAAAAGGAGATGCACTGTAGATTTGCGAGCGTTTCTTGCTCCACTTGAATCTGTTCTATTACCTTCCTTGCTGTTGCCAGAGGGAAAAAGAGGAATATTTATTATGGGTACTTTCAGCTCTCTGGTTGCCTGCAAAGTTAGTCATCTGAGAAATGAAGCTCAGTCAGTTGTTGCTCTCAGCGTAAGTCACTTTGGATAAGAGCACGAGGAAGACGCCTTGGATGTAAATGTTTATGCGAAGAATACAGAGTTGTAATGGATTGCATGAGATGTGGGGCCAAATGAAAAATTTTGGCAGGAGTTCATTAAATCATTTGTTTTCCCCCTCCAGGCTGGTCCAGACAGAATGCAAAGGGTATTTTAGTAGTGGCGTGCATTGCATTTTAAAGCCAAGATACAAGTGTGCTTATTCAGAGGCTTTATGATCCTAACTTATGAGAGAAAGGAGAAAGGCTGGAGATAAAATAAGGATGAGGATGTTGTCAGCAAGCTGCAGCAGCTCAGTCGCTGGAATAAAATGTCGGCGTTAGAATTTTCAGCTGATTTACATGTCAGGAGGAGGAGGAGGGCTTGGCGGTGGCATGGCCGCCAAGGGAGAGTCCACTGCTTGAGGCAGCATCTCAGCACCTGCGAGCGTGAAACTACTGGATACTGTCAACAAGAGACCGCTGTTTGAGATGGCTTTTCAACACTTCTATTCAAGGAAAAGCACTGGATACTTTTTAGATGAGGGACCAATGTTTGGAGACAGCATTTCAATAATTGTAGGTGTGAAACCACTGCATACTATTAACAAGAGACCGCTGTTCGAGGTGGCTTTTCAACACATGCAAGCACGAAAACCACAGGATCTGTTAAACCAGAGACCACTGTTCAAGATGACATTTCAACATTTGTAAGCGTGAAGCCACTGGATACTTTTATCGAGAGGCAGCTGTTTGAGCTGCCATCTGAAACAGTGGTTTCACGCAGGTTTCACATTTTTCCACCAATCAACAATTGGTGGCGCAACACACAGGTTTAAAACAGCTTTTTTCGTGTGCGCTGGACATAAACATAACTCTGTGTGGTTACATGAGAAATAAAAACCTTTTTTACTGTAGGTGCTACTAGTGGTAGTATTAAGAAAGAATCTGGGCTGAAAGCGACACATCCAGTGTACCGATTTTCTCCCAGATTGTCTTATTTTCTCTGAAATAATACTTTTACCATCAGCATTAATTAAGAACGACGCTAATGGCATAACATTCTACATAAAGCGGCCTTTATAAAGTAGAATATACCAATAATTTGTCACCTTTAACACCCTCTCCATCTGTCTTTCCGTCATCTCATCAGTCGTCACTGACCTGTAAACCTCTGCGTGACGCTCTCTATTTGTCTGCCCTCTCTACCTGTCAGTCAGCCTGTCAGTACTCAGTTAACCGCTGCCGCTCATTAGTTTTTTCTGTCTGTAGAAATCTTCCACACATCAGACGAGTGGGTGACTGCTTTCTACTCTCCTTGTCTGTCAGTGTCTTTCGTGGGCAGCTGCTGGGGAGGGGGGTTGTTTAAAGTGGGAGTGCTGTGAATCATATGTTGCTGCCTTGATAGATGCTTGAGGAATGCCCCAGGGCTATTTCAGTCCCCCCCGCCAGCCTCAACGCCTTTCACTATCTTCCCCACTTCTCGTCTCTCTCTTTTCTCTTCTCCAGTCCTCCAGTGATAGGTTGACTCCTCTACTGTGACTTTCTCTTCATCTTTCATCAATCTAAACTCATTCCACTGTGACAGACAGATTGGAGGGATCTCCCTAAAAGAGGCCCAAGTGTGTATATATTTGTGTGAGTGTATATGATCTGCAGATAAACGACCACTCCCCCTTGCATCCGGCCGAGACAGAAAACTATTTCTTTCCACTGTCATAAATCTGCCAAGAAGAGATATATATATATATATTTTTTTACATTTTCTTCAGTGGCAGACACAACTACTATGCTTTAATAACGACTGATGTTATCACTGATGTTTATGGGAAATAAAAATGTTTTATATCTCTATAACATGTAAGAAAATTTTGCGGTAAATCAGGAAATGATTGCGCCTCTTTTGCTTTGCTTTTATTCACAATTTCTAAGGATTTAAGGTCTTCACAAGGAGAATAGGTGAGACAAACCTCTGAAAGCAAAAACACAAGCATATTTACACATGTCATTAAAAATGCAGACCTACAATATTCCCAATCGATGCATTTTATCTAATTCAAGCTGTATTTGGATTACAAGTAAATACACACTTGTGCTTGGACTGTACCGTCCTTAAGCACAATGGACATTAGAGCGTGAATAGCCAACCTGAACCCCGGTGGGAGGAGTTGGACAAATGATGTCTTGGTTCAGGTCCATTCGGTCATGGGTTGCGTCCCAAGTCACACTCGCACTCAGGCATCTATCAAACTGTTGATCAAGGGTGCTTGGTGAAAAAAACAACAAAAAATATTTTCTTATAAAGAAATCTGGTATCATTACGATGAGATGACTTCCATTTCTCATTAAACAGCACATGTGGTGATGTGAGAGGGAAAGTCAGCAAAATCTTAAGCATTCATCCACTGGGAACCATGAATATATGAGAGAAATTCAACGACAAGCTATCAAGTAGGTATTTCAATGGATAACTCAAAACCTTGAGCCGTAGTTGCCGCTAATGGGTCAAATTCAGGAAATCACCAAAGTCAGTGGGGTTCATCCTCTGGTGACCAAGAATCCACTGGGAACCATGATCGTAGATATGTATGTATAATTGGACAGTACAACATCAAGTAGGTATATTTCGTTGGATAAATGAAAACCTTGACCTATGGGTGGCGCTAAAGTTAAATTCAGGGGATCACCAAAGTCAATAGGATTTATCCTCTGGTGACCATGAATGTATGTACAAAATTTCTCAGTAATCCTTTTGAGATACTTCAGTCTGGACAAACTGACTAACCACTGTGACATTCCCAGTTTAAAGTAATGTGACTGCACTTGATGAAAAACACACATCTTAACCTCTAACTTCTTATGTGGCTATATTAAGCATCTTCGTCCGTGTATGACTTTGCTGAGGAGACTATGACGATGTAAATGTCTTCATCCGACCGCAGTCCCTGTCCTTTGAATCGATACAGCAACAATGGAAACACTGCATCACACACGATGCTCCCATGGCTTAGAGGAACGCGTCTGATGTGAAAAACATTAAGTCATTTGTCTGCAGTGGAAAAAGAGACGGGCAATTAGGAAATATGCAGTGCAATATCAGATAAAGCCATGAAGGCAGTATTGAATGAGTAAACCATTTTTTGACGGTCACTGTGGCTTCAGCCGCAGTTTTTGGTTTGTGACCGTCCCTCTGAATTCATTTCTTGTCCCATAATTCTCTTTCCACTTCCTTGGTCTTTTGTTTTCCCTTCGTTTCCTTATGATCTTCTCGCACATCTGTCTTTTTTATCTCCTTGTGTCTTTCGCTCCCCTCCCCTCTCTTGTTCTCTGAGGCAGACTCGACCTTTCTGTCCACTCCCTTGTTATTAAAGAGGTTCTTGAAATCACATTAACCTAATGCATGAGACTGTATGCACCTCATCATATGGGAGCTGAACTCCTAAGTAAGCATTATGACATTTCCTCTGAATGGATCCAAGATCAACATCATCTCCGAACCGGATGGTGATCAGCACCATGATGTCTACAGTTACTGATTGTACTGAAGTTCTGGCTACTTCGGTCTTCTAATTGTGGGACCTTTTTGACCAGCTGCATTTACATCCAGTATTTCTTCAATCTGATTGAAATCGTTCTCATTGGAGATTCAATCTGTACAACAGAAGAAGGGTTTTTCCAACAGTTTTGTAACCTTAGTAGGCTCCCTTCAAACGTCTCCAGTGGTTCTTGATTTGGTCAGTGATTCACTGGATTCCGTCTTCGTTCATCTTTTCAAACAAAAAAGACCTTTAAGACCTCCAGCAAATAAGTTTTATCAGCCACAGACCAGTTCTTGTTTTTTTTTGTGCCTCCTGGAAGCACCCGACGTGGGCCGAGCATGATCAGACAGAGTATTCCAACCAGGGAGAAACAATCGGATTAGGCGTTGACATCAGATTGGATCGTCTCTTTCGATTGAGGAGTTTCCATGAGGCATTTTTATTCTGACTGAGCGTTTATTGTGATTGTTAGTGGAATATTAGGGTCCAACACATCTACTGTCCCATTAAAAAAATATACAATCTAAATCTGTTCTACAAATATTATGGATGAAACTTTGAAAATGAACTGGTCAAAAAATGCTAGAAAAAAGTAGATTTAACATTTTACGCTTGTCACAATTGTTCCATGATTTCCTTGTACAGATCATCTCACTCTGGAGTTGTGGCTCCATCGGTCTTCGTCTCTCATTAGGTAAACAGACTGACCTTTGACCCCTGTCTGCTGACCTGCTCCAAGGGTTGTGTGTCTGGGGTGTAACAGTCAGCCAACAAGCATGCTGAGAGTGAGATAGTCATCATCCAAGGCGTCTTGAGGGGGACTTGGCTGGTCTGGATTCCTGTGTGGCATTCCTGGGAATACAGATAAAAAAAATCCTCACCTGGGTTGCCCAATTCTGCACTCTTTCTAGGTTTTCCGAACCATGTTCAAACATATATTTGTGAACAGCATGTGAGGGTATACATGTGTGGGTATGTGCCTGGTGTCCCTGTACCTCAAGGTCCCATAATCCACTTGTCAACTGACCGTAAACTTCGAGAGTGTGTGGTCGCCGCGACGGCTGCTGGCTCTGCGTGTGTGATGTGTGACATTCCAGCCATACCAGACGATCACGCATAAGGGGAGAGAGAGAGAGAGAGAGAGAGAGAGAGAGAGAGAGAGAGAGAGAGATCAGGCAGATCTCTAAATTAAAAGTCACCTCAGTGTGATATATGCAAAAAGCCAATATTGTGGGTTAGATGGGTGTTAAAATATGCAAATGTGAAGTGGAAATATGGTCTAAAGGGGCTGACATCAAAGAGTCAGAGAGAAATACAGAGAGGTGAGAGGAATCAAATAAATTAGATGACGACTTTGCCGGACGAAATGTGCTTTATTTTGGTCCACGTTCACACCGAAAAGCTCAGACAACAGGAAATCTTGCTTCCTGTGATCTAATCGCACCTCCTCCAATAAATGAGACATGGAAATCCCCCCTCACCAGTGTTTGTGATGACCAGACACTTCATCAGATCCTACAAAAAAGCCGAAAGGAAGCTATTTGTCAAAATGATTCCAAAATGTGTTGGATGTGTCCTCTTTTATCAACCGGCAACAGTGAGCACAACAGCTGTGCTGAGCGCAAGAGAGCATGCCAGCGTTTTGATCATCATCATGTATCCTCCTGACGTGTGGTGTCATTCATCATTTCTAAAAGAAATCCCGGTTTTCAAGGTGTGTGAGTGGTTACGTTTTGCTACTCGCACAAAGTTTGACTGAGACAAACTCGCTGACACAAATCTCTCTCGCTCATCCACCGTCCCTCAGCATCTTGGGTAGTAGTCGACGTGATACTTAGGATGAAGAACAAATGACAGTAACACTGTGTTACTTAATATAGTGACTGTAATATTATTACTGATTTTGAAATTGTAATCCCTTCTGCTACTTGTTACTGGGAACAGTAATATTACAGTAATATATCACTGAGTAATCCGTTACTGCCCAGCACTTGTTTGGATGTAGTCATAGCAGACGAAAAGTTTGGGGAATATGGCAGAATCTAATCATGGCCTGAATTAAACCTGTAGCAGCGGGCCATTTAAACGGAATACTGATATGTTATGGAAGACATAGAAAGATGATCTGGCAAATTTGTTGGGAACAGCATATTTAATTCGCACGGCCAGCCTGCAGCCTAGTTTCTGGCCACATGGCGCTATGAAAGGTCAATATTTAGTCTATTTTTTGCTCAGTTTTTGGTCTCCACCAGCTCCTGAGAGAAACATCTGGCTCAAATTTGGCCATTACTCGCCAGTTCATGATAATTTTGACAACATTTTTCACAAATATAGGTTTTATGGGATAATTTGATGAGTGATGACATTTTATATCCAAAAGGTCAAAGGTCAACCTCACTATGACATCATAACGTACTGCATAAACTGTTCAACATATATTCAACACCATAACTCGGGAACAGCAACTTGAATGGTGTGTGGAGGCTAAAACCATGTGGCAGTAATTCTAGTTTTATAACTTTGTTGGCGTTAAACCACTGCCTGCTGTCTGGCTATATCATTAACATACGAGTATTGTGTGATCTACTGGTAATATAAAAATATTGATTTACTTGCTCTAGACGATCTACCCTGTGAACGAATTTGCCAACCAAGGATTTAGGTAGCTATCAAGAGCTGCTGTTTTGCAAGATTTTTTAACGAAGCCCCCCAATCAATCTGTTCTGCGGCACTTCGTTCGGCTGCTCTCTAATTTTCAACGGAACTCCTCCGCTCTCATTCCCCTCAAAATCCCTCCGTGCTCCTAAAAACTCGCAGCATATCCACTGTTAAGCCTCTCAAGATGGCCAGAAAGCGCAAGAGCATCTTAAAACAATTATGGGCCTCGGCATCATTAAAACAAAAAACGGACAAATGAGCATAACACGCCGCTTTTTTTTTTGTTTTTTGCCCGGCAACCGACCGACGGGGATAATGTAACTGGAGAAAACAGGATCCCGAAACATCCGCGCAAACACATCCACAGATATCACGCCTGTTTTGTAACTTAAACCAGAGATGCAAAACACACACACATACGCGCGTGGACACACACACCAATATGTGCACACACACTCTCAGTGGTCAGATTTATGACATCCTCCCAACATAACACAGACAAATGGTCGTGCATAGTTGTGTGAATGGGAAGATGAATGGTACAGCTATAAAACAACACATAGGGAAGGAGCAGCTGACATTGTATGTCTTACCCAGCGCTGCTACGTGCTCATTGCCATGTTACATGAATCAGATGGCGTGTTTCTGTTGTGCCACTATCCTTCTGCAATCGGCCTGCGATGTTTACGGTTCATTTTACCGCCTCCTTTCTTTCAAAGGCTTCCCGTGCATCACGGCCTTCGGAGAGGGATTCTAAGAGTAGTTAGAAAGTTAAACCAAACCAACGGATCCTTTCGCGGAGAGTAAAGTTGGATCATGTACAATAGCATCACGTTTTAACTCAAATATCAATCAGCCCCGAGTGTCCTCAGCAGACTCATCCTCATCCTCTGTGTTCTTTAACAAATATCTCTTTATTGATTTAAAGTGCCTCTCTGTTATCCAGCTCACTTTTACTGCTCTGTCTTATAAAAAAACACATCCTCCCCCCATTGGACGGATAACCGCCTCTTAAATCAAAGCAGCAAAGAGGTTTTTTTTTTATTTTTCCACTTAAATTTTTCTTTCTCCTGCATCCGTTTTCTCCTCCTCTCTCGCTCTAAATTATCTCGTCCTCATCCACCTCCCCACGCGTTATCCTCTCCATCGTCTTTTTTTTTTCATTAATTTAGATGCAAGCTTAAAGTTTCTGGGCAGAAGTTAACTTCACAGCCGACTGAAAGGAAGAAATACTGCCGTTCCAAAGTGCTCTCCAATGAGCCTTTCCACACTTACTCAGAAAGCCAGCGGGAGGCCCGGGGCCAATGAGAAAAGCATTTTCACAGCTCCATCCTTGCAAGTCCTGACTCTTAACAAAACATAGATGTCGGTCACCCAACTGTGTCCTTATTCATTTATGTATGGCACATACCCTGTCCTTCAAGCAGATTTCCAGTTGTCACTTTGTAACGACAACAATCAGGACTCGCACTTCCCACAAGCATCTGTTTAACTATGCGTGCTAATAAAAGAGGCGACTGGTGGACACAAGGCCGAGCTCCTTGTTCACACCGCAAGCAACACCATCGGCATGTCAGCGGAAGTCCATTCGCTTCCTGCTGATGAGTGACCAAGGCAACTCAGCCGGCGTGGGGACGATCAACAGGCTCGTTAGCTGGGGGGAAAAAAGACTTTGATTTATAGTCATCCATCAACGGCTGATTTGAAATTCAGAACCCCCGGTTTGCTTGTTGATGGGAGTTGGCTTCTGGCTCATTATGTATCCGAGTAACAAAACAGTTTAAAGGTTCATTTCAGCAAAAAGGTACAAAATGCTGTCAGGATTTGCAAAATATTTGTAATCACTTTATTGAGTGACAGCAGTACATATGCTGCACTATATACACAGTGTAAAGTTAAAGGTTTAGCGTTTGTGGAAGGCCAGCCTCCTCAGGCGTTTACTGGGTCACCCTGATTGATTTACTGTCCACCGTGGTGAGGAAAATACCTTCCAGAGAGATGGTATCAGCCTCACCTGCAGACTCAGAGCCCATCCCAGTCCATTAGTCCATTATCTCTCATTCTTTCTTTCTCCCTGTTCCTCTTGACAGCAATCAACATTTCTGTGCGATAGATAATTCTTTTGACTCCCCTTGTCTGACTCCTTTTGTCTTCCTCCGTCCCGAGTATCAAACAAGACATTTCTCACCCGGCCCATTACTCAGTCGACTGGAGGGTCAAGCTGGTCCTTCTGCCCATGGCTACATTTCACCCCCCGGGAGTGAGTGATGAGCTCTCGAGTGTAATCGCAATCATGCAAGGAGGCCATTTTTCCCCTCTCAGCTTTACTTCTTGGTTGTTTTAAATTTTTGCATCGGGCATGCGTGACCTTTTTGTAAAATTTGGCAGCACCTCAGATGACTCATACAAACTGCTAATAGTTCAAATGTAGGGAGTTTGAGAGAGCTGCCGTGTGAATTCTGCAATGTCTCAAATGTTTTTCCTAGCTTAAACTGAATGTTTGCTTGGACGTTGGTGCATGCTGGGATGTCACGGTTACAGTTTAAACACTGAATACTGACTCTTTTCACTGAATTCTGACTTTAGTTTCAGATTTAAAGAGGTCGAAGTTCTGACTTTCTGACTTTTACTGACAATTCTATTCTCACAATTCTCACCTAAACTCAGATTTCTGACTTTCAACTCACAATTCTCACGTTTCCCTCTGAGTTCTCACTCTAATTTCACAATTAAAATCAAAGAAAAAGTCAGAATTATAACTTTTCTCAAAATTCCGACTTTAAACAGAGAAAAAAAAGAGTCTTAAGTCAGAAACTGAAGAAACAAGTTCAGGTACCCGAATCTTCCTCTGTAGTAACATGGCTTTTCACATTAACTTTTTTTTAATTCGCAGCAAACTTACTTTCTTCAGACCTGACCTGGCTGAGGCTAGCTAGCCTGTAATTCACTGGGAAGAGCGTTGCCGGACATCCAACCTATCACCAAATCAAAGAGATAATGGCTACATTAGCAGCATCTCAGTGACAGAGCGAGCAGACATAGTGCTGCATTTGTCTGGTATGCGGCACGGCCCAGATAAGGAGACGGCCTGGACAGGCTACAAAGGGAGCTACAGGCTGAGCACCAATCATATCTGTGTCTTTCCCCCCTTTTCTTTCCCACACAGCGCTCCTCATTTCGCTGTCCCATTTTTCACTTCCTACGCTCCTTCCTTCACTTTCACCCCTTTGTGCCTCCTTCATGTGCCTTTGTGTCTTTCCACCCTCTCTCAGTTCAGCAGAATAGAGCCAGGAAATGCTCTGACACCCCGATTCCCAGCACTAATGCAAATGTTCAAAGTTTTAAGGAGCGGCCCCTCAATGTGGGTACGTGAGTTATAACCCCCGTGCCTGCCCACACACTGCTGGCTGACCCCACTATGACCACAACGCGATGCAAAGGTGCGCCATCTAATGGCTGCACACCCACTCCCACTGATGAACACACATTCACAGCTGATCAAGAAAGCGCCGTGATGTGTGCGATGGAAGCACCCTCTCTTCCTCTCCCTGTTGATCTTCTGTTTTCTCCTTATCTGCCTCTCTCATCGCTAAATGTCCTCCACATGTTGCTGTGAGGTCAGCGTTTGGCGCGCGCTGCCCGATCGGCCGCCTTGGACTAATCGCGTGTGTACAGTACGTACATGTAGAGGAGCGTGAACTTGTGTGTCTGAGCCCACAGCTGGAGACTGCACGTTGTGTTGGGGGGAAAACATTAGCAAATCCCTGGCTAAGCAGACCACATCCTCTTCACCCTAAAGCCCTGCAGGTAACGAGACAGCGGGGGTGTTGCCTCTTAAAGGGGCAGCAGGGGATGACATGATTAACATCCATTCCTACCATGTTTTTTGACTCTGCGGGAGGAATTGCTCTCCAATTTGCCGCAGTGTATTAACTTGGGGGCACTCTTCCAGTTAATTAACCTGAGTATTAACCTGTGGAAAAGTTTCGTAATTGCACAATTTTGCCGTTGGCTTCACGAGGATCCCACCGGCCGAGGGAGGACGTAATGAGAAACAGATACGTGAGCGATTTTGAATGGTCATCAGATTGAACGCTGGCTTCGGCTGCCGAACCTCAACTCTGCGCACAGTCGTGTCCAGCAGCGGAAATAAAGTCCCTAATGAATGTCATTTGAGTCAGATTTGCATCAGACGCCACCGATGACAACGCTAATTTGTGTTTGACGACATGATTTGGCACCCGCTGACTGTAATGTGCCTGCGAGCACATGATAAAAAAAAAAAAAAGGCGCTGAGCATCTGGCTAGTGTCATGTGAAAGTGAGTGACTACAGTTTGCAGCTGATTGCCCTAATCGGCAGTCTTCGACACCATGGGAAAATACAAGAGAAACTGTACTTGAGCGCACTTTGCCACTAAACTCAGTGACAGATGACATCAGTTTCATCTTTCAGTGTCCTGATATCTAAGTATCATCCGACGTATGTTGGATATGTGTTGAGTTGTGTACTTTATCCCAAATGTTTCCAACAATGTTCGAAGCTGGAGAAATCCACAGGTTCACTCGAGGTACGGGTGTGCTTCATTTGATCACCTGTCGCTATAACTCATCAGATGATACACCAGAGTGAGGGGGAGAGTTTGCAAACATGACCAAATTTTACATGTGTACTTTATTTACTTTAATACATTCCCTCGTCTGTGACACACTGAAGACAGCATCTCCCATGATCCTACGCCACTTGCGTCTTTTGTTTTGCTTTTATTGAGACCCAATACCAGCAGAAATTAAATACTGTGCATTTAAGTTCCCATAACCTCAATTTCTGACTTTGGATTGAAAGCTATAAGACAGATGGAATGGTTATTGATAAAAAAAAAAAACTGTAGCCATGCTAGCAGCTCTGTTAGCCTGTACTGAGCTAACTGCTAATGTCAGCATGCTAACATGCTCAAAAAGTAAATGCTGACATGCTGATGAGTAGCAACACTAAGTACAACTGATTCTGAAGGGAATGTCCTTAGTTTTATTCGTATTTAGGCTTTAGGAAGCACAATGTAGTAACAGGAAAATATTCATGAATGAACACATCATCTTGGGCCCGAGCATGCTTCATGGCAACCCATCTGAGAGTCATTGTCCATCTGGAACAAACTGGATGACCAACAGACGGACAGTGTTGTGCGCACTCTCAACACAATACATCACATTGAGACAACATATGGAGGTCTGTGCATCGGAAACCGACCAACCTCTGAAAACAATAAAGCGTCCGTTCACGGAATGAGGTGGCAAACGTCGACACGTGCGTCATTCAGATACTGTATGGAATAATACTATTTTGTTTCAGAGAGGGGATGCTGTGACCACATCCTCCCCTCAGCAAGGCCTTGTGTTTAATCCCCATAGTTTGATTTCACTCCTCATTGCTGTTTGTCTTTAGCTCGGTGGTTTAACAGTCCACATCCTGCCTTTTTCAAAAGCTAAGGGGAAAAGAAAAAAATGGATTCTATGCAGTTCGCATGCATGTACACCGGAGCCATCCTAACATCTTTTGCGTGATTGCCATTGAAATGTCGAGTTTAAAGCTTTAAATATGCAACACCTTTGCCCCTGCCAAGTTTATCTTATGGAAAAACAACCATGATGAGGCAACACCACTGTGCGGATTACGGTGCTGTTTATAGCACAGCGCGATGCAGGTATCCCATTGTGACTGGCATTTTATGTAAGTGCACCACATGTAGCATTAGAAAATTAGAAATACAAGGACTGTTAACTCAAAGAAGTGCATCTTTATAACTGCACTGGCAAACGTTCTAACTTTCTGCAGTGAAAAACAGGACTGTTGGTCCGAATGTCAGAGTGAAATACTTGTTGGGATGAGTACTTTCTGTGGCGAGAGAGATGCCAGCTGAGGACAAGGCAGCGGGGAGGAGAGCAGCGCAGAGGAGAGCTGGCTGTTAGCACACATAATGGGAACCAGACCTGCTGGTTGAGAGGTAATTAAACTGCGCAGCACAATGGCGTCACCACTCATAAACTCCTCAAGAGGACTTTTTACCTCCTAACTCTTCCTTCTCTTCCTATCGACTCCCGTGTATCCAGAATCTGTAAGGAGTCATTAAGCTGAACTGGGTGACAGCAGAGAATATCATTTGGAGCGAGGAAAAGTCAGCACAGTGCCCAACTGTGAATGCTGCAATGTCGCTGCTGTTGTTTATCATGTTCATTTCCTTCCTGTGTAAATGACCATATGCAAATGAGAGCACACATAAATTAAGGCGATGTCCACACGTACCGAATCGATCGTTTTTTCCCCCCGTTTTCCTTGGCATCGTTTCAAGAATATTTGCGTCCAAATGGATCCATTGTAAACAACTCAACATGCTTTAGTTCATATTCCAGGCCTATAGGTGGCGCTTGAAATTCACAAAAAATGGAGAAGAAGATACGGTGCATGCGCATAAAGCTTGCACATTGTATACAAACAGACAGTAGAAGGAGAAACTGAACACAACAAGAAGAAGTGCAAGTGCAAGGAAACCAGAATAGTTTGTGTGGACTGATAATGAGGACTACAAGGCGAGTAAGGCTCAATACATACACAAGCATGTCGTCCGCCATTGTTGTTGTTGTTGTTATGAGATGTCTCGGGGTTAAGAGGTCGAGGGGTGGGGCGATGGCGTCATTGATATGCAAAGTATGCGGATTCGCTGTCCAAACGAGAACGCAAGGGCGGCGTTTTCGAATTTTTCCACCCTGAGACCAGGTTTCAAAAAAGTGCATTTACAGGATCCATTTGGACGATCTACCAAATCGATGCAAAGCATTTGCGTTTACACACAAAAGCGTTTCCATGTGGATGGCCCCTTAACCTTCAGCCCTTTAACTTAACACAGTGAAGCCCTTTGAAGACATCTTCTTATTTAGATCATTCTGCCAATAAAGGACTCAGAAACATACCTTGGTCTTTGGTGAAGGTTACTGTTTTTTCCGGTTTTACCCCAAAATCAGACAAATCCATGGATGCTGCTTTCTACATCTCTGCTTGCAATTTACTGGTGGAAGCAGACCGTTCCAAGTTTAGATTAGCCAAGTTTAGCACAATTATTGGCTGTCTGCTAACGTTACGTAGCAATTGAAGTGGCAGCTTGGCTCAGAGGTGAGGAATTACAGATTCTACAGAAGTGTCACACTTGATTTCTAGCCTTAATGTTTTCCTTTTTTTCACAAATGCATAAAGAGGTCTGCTGTATCAGAATCACTGTTAGTTATTATCAAAAGTGTGCAGCTTTAACATAAAAAACAAAGGATCAAGTGATTGTTTTGGTCTTGTGGCTAACAACGATAGCATGCAGCTTCTTCAGCGTGAAGAAGCCTTATAAACCCACTGTACACCAGCTGCCCAGCACCAAATAGCAGACAGACAGACTTAGCAACTAGTTGGTGAACATAATGGAACTTTTACCAACTGCTACCACTTTTACATTAAAATTAGCATGTCAAGGTCTTTTTAAACTCAAGTAAACCTGCTAAAAAAGGGGTTCAACTTTTTTATATTGCCAAGAGACGAGTTTGCCGTCCCGTTTTGTTTTTTGCCCCTTGTGTGTCACATTTGTCATCACGAATGCCCTCAACAAGCAGACAAGCAGTAGAAAGCAGCAGATCAGAATACATCCAGAAAACTTGCTTTTCTGAACTACTACTTCTGAATAAGACACCTTTTTTTTCCTGAGCTGTTTACAGAAGTTGCAAAGGAGTGAGACATCTCGCCTCTTTCTGATCTCTGTTGAGACTTGCACATGAGCAGTACCAATCAGGCAGCTGACTGGAACGGTTACGTTTAAAATATCCTTCATTTCAGTGTTCTCTTTCAAACACAGCATCAACTGAATGATGTTTGAGCACCAATTGAACAGAGACTGACGGAAAACCATTAACAAGGCAGTGTCCTTGACTTCAACACACGTTGTATCACTGCACCTGAGAAGGTGGCGAAAGATGACATGTGTCCATACACATCATGTATTTCCTTCAGGGATTGGTGAGTGCCTAAACAACTGGGAACAGTGAAGATTGGACAAATGAATGCTAATGTTGTCTGCATCTGTTGGATATGTAAAGAGGTAACTGTCGGCTAACGTGTTATGTCATCAAAACTTTGAACAGGTGACAATATGTCAGCTTGATTGTCTTTGATGTAAAAGTTTAGTGTTTTTGTTTAATTTCATTTTTTCCATGTTGTACACTCAGAGTGTGGAAAAAGACAATTTTCAAAGTAGACAATAAAGTTATATTGTGAATGCATATGTCTGGAGTGGCAGTTAATGTGTGTACACAGGAAGTTGATCCAATCAATCTAATGTGCAATTTCTTTGTTAACATTGAATTATTGACTTTATGTTATGTGTAACATGTAGCTCAAACTTGCCATCTTTGGAAAAGCTCCAAGGTAAATATTGCTACCGCTCTGTGAGAGTTGTACTTAACTCCATAGACACTTACTAATTGGGCTGTGGGATTATCATGTCATTTTTGGGTTTAAGCTCATCACTTGCACTTTTCGCCCGCTCCCTCCCCTGATACAGTCAAAGTGAGACTATACCCCGAGGAGGGTGTCAGGGTTTAGGGGGAATCAGAGGGGTGCAGGTCGTGACCTGCCATGTCACGCTCTAATTGTGATTGTCACGTTGATGGAGAGGAAAGAGACTGGAAAATTAGCAAGCTAACATAAATTTTAATGATAGGTACCGGCCGTGGAAACGTGAGTGTGTGTGTGAGTGACAGAGAGAGAGAGAGAGAGTTTGTGTGTGTGTGCGTGTGTGTGTGTAGGGGAGGAGGAGAGTGAGTTATTTTGTCCCGGGGCAAACGGAAACCATTGTTTAAGCCACAGCTCTTGTCTCCTAAGTGTTTGCTGTAGTGGGAATGCTGTGGTTTCGGAGTCACAGAACAAGAACTTAGTGTTACACTAACAGAAACAGAAACAAAGTGAGGACGAGAGCGAGAGCAGATGGAGGGAAGAAGGGAGGGAGCTGCAGAGACAAAGACAAGAACGATAAAGACAAAGAGCCAGGCAGCAGAAATGTGCATGCAAACAAGAGCTAGAAACTATATGAGAGAGAAGTAATCAATGAGAGACAGGCACGGAAAGAAAAGCAGAGAGAGAATCAAAAAGAGGAGACTCACAGAGACATGCAAGAAGACGCAAGGAAAATAGAGGACAGGAAAGAGGTGATTCCTCCCATGCCTGTCATTTTTTTTCTGTGATCTTTCCCAACCTCGGGCCGTGCATATCCCCAGGCCAGCCCGCTGCTGGAATTTACAGTCCTGTAGGCCTGCCTGCTAATAAAACACATGTGGACTTGTAGAGGAATGGGGAGGGACAGGGTCCTGAGAACAGTCTCCCTTCTGTATAGGAACATTTACAGCGCACAGATACATGCACAAGAGCAACCCTATTCGTGTACCTGCTAATGCTAATGCTAATGCAAAAGCACACACATTCACATGCCTGTGAACAGGCTAACTGCACATCATTAAATCAGCCACTACAAGACTTTTTCCCACCGCCATTATTTCCTCTACTGAATACCCATATGCAAAATGCATATCTATATGTTTAATTATATTCTGCCACCGCTACACAAAAGCTATTGTTGTTGTTATTGTGATCTTACAGATCAATATCCAGCTGTATATATACTAATACACTTGTACATGCTGTATCAGATAAACAAGACAGACCATGCTAGCTCTCTTAGCCGCTAGCTAAGAGGCTGTAGCCCTCAAACCCACAGCAGAGCCCACTGCACACCATGTATCATCTTTCTCCAGCATGCTAACATGGCAACGTTTCTAATTAGCACCCAACACAAGGAACAGCGGAGGCCGATGGGAATGTCATTGTCCTTATCCAGTTCCTGCCTCCCAGCAGGTTTATAAAATCTAAAAAGTGTCATGAGATGTCTTGCTGATGCTTTCAAACTTCTGAGTTCTTTGTTTTTAATAATTTATAAGCCTCCTTCCACGTCATCTCCTAACTGAGTAACGTAAGCCTCATCTCCACCCACAATTCAAGTCATGAGAGTGACATCACGCCATAACTTTACAACTTTATCGTCCAGCGAGGCCGGAAAATCAAAATCAACACTATCTCCCGATTATGCTCTTTCTCTTAATCAACACAGGATCCTCAATTTCCTCATCATGATGCATCTTAGAATCAAGAAATGCCTACACCACTCCATGTTAAACTTATTTTTCAAAATACAACAACAACAACCAGGAATAAAGCCTCCAGAATGATCTCCGTGCATACCTGTGGCAAATATTTCTTAACGCACAAAAGCTGTCCTGGGATCAGTTAAAAGCGAATATTCCAAATTTGTAAAGTGGATCATTGGGGGATTAGACTACAAATGTTCCACACATGTCATTGATTTTTTACTCGGCGGAGCATGAAGACTGGCCAGAGCAGAGTGGCCTCGAGTGCAACTGGAATCAGTCCTGTATGTCCTCCCTGCACCCCGGTACCAAATAACAACTGACATGAAAACACATGCAGCATCACAGAACTGTCTCACTGTCGTTCCTCCACTAAACAGATCTGTATCTTGTTCTCTCCTTTTTCCTCTCTCGTCCTATTGTTTCTCCTTCTCTGTGATTCAACCTCCAGCTGTCCACAAAATATGTCCTCGCTGTGCAGATATGCTCAAGGATTATCCCCTGCGTAGAAGAGCTCGCAATTAAATGTTTTATATACTCGCCTCAAGTGGAGTGTGTGTCTGACAGAGGAGGAGAGAGAGTGTGTGTGCATGCCCTTGTCATGTGTGTTTGCGCGCTACGGTTTCAAGCAGAGATCCTGCCTCCGAGTGGGGCCCTTCTGAGTTTTGTGAGACTCCAGGGGGTCGAGCTGAGACTCACAGAGATAGAGGGCCCTGTCAACAAAAACCTCTCAGACTCAGCCTCTCTCCTCGTTAATCTCTGGTCCTCAGAGAGGCTGCAGAGATGTATGTATGTGTTAAAGAAATATGCTCAGGTTGGCCCGGTGGTCGGCGTACCTGTTACATGATGGGAACACAGGCGCCAAAGTCATCCATACTATACGTCCAATATGGAGCATTCACTCAGGCTGGATGTTATCTGAAAGATGGACCTATAGCTGCTCTGGCACTTGATATTAATCATGAGTCTGTTAGCCTTCATTCAAAGTCATGTTTGCAGGTTGTCCCCAATCAGAAAAACTACCATATAGGTCGACTGTTAAAGCAGCTTATTATAACCCGTGTTTCTTGTGAGGTGTCGAACTCTAGCGTCTGTAGTTATTATTAAGGCAGCAAAGAAGGAAGTCGGGCAAAGTCTGCAGAAGGACAAGGTCACAACAGACTGTCGGGTAAAACAAATAACAGACTTTCACCCCGGATCACTGTTTGTACCCAGTGTGGAAGTGAACCTCCACCATGAGGTATTTTGAAGTCACTCATGTAATTAAAAAGGTAGGGGAGGTGAGAAAGGTAGTTGATTGTTGAGTTTTTTTCCAAGGAACTCAAATACCAACACTTTGGGTTAGAATTTCAGACCCAAAGCGATGGTATTTGGCGACCTTGGAGTGAGACTAGACAATCCAACTATCGTTCTCCAGAATTGCCTTCCCTACCTTCCCTTCCCTCCACCAGGTACGTAACTTACATCACGTAGGGATGTTCGTAACTGAAGTTTTTAAAGCCTTACCACAAAGTTTTTCTTAATCTTACCATGTTGTTTCAGTACCTAAACCTAGCCAAACTACAACTGGAGTTGAGTACACCTGTCAAGTATACCTGTTGCTGGTGTGCTACAGAAGTCATGTTGTTTTGGGAACCAATGAGTCACTGGCAATTGACCTATTTAGTCATTTAGGCTTGAGGATATGTTGCCTGTTTGTGTCCACCTGATGAATTTAGGTCCAATATTCACTCTCCTTTTGGCTTTTTTATTGTCTTACAATCCAACCCAAGAGGGAGATACAAGGTTCTTTAGTCACTAAATGGTCCACTTACACAAGATAATTCCTAACTTTGTTTTTCTGTGGTATGGGGCTGGTGCAGGTAGTATTCACTTTCTTAAAAACAGCTGCATTTATCAACCAGAAACAGGATGAAGTTGCAAGACATAAAACCAAAACAATGAGCTGAATCAAGCTAAAACGGAGCTGCAGAACTCAAGAGCTGGGTGATGGTTCCCTTTGCGTATTATCTCTAGAACGACTTTTCACGTGACACTTCCACATTGCATCCATTGTTTACATAATATATGGATTAAAGCAGCTTAAAAACCATCTATTAGGATGAAGGGTCAGCGAGTTTTATGGGTAGATAAATAGAAAAATATTCCTAGAAAAGTCTTTCTGTCTTAATGCCTAAAAATACATAGACAAAATTTCACAAGTGTTTGTTTTGCACATATAACAAGTAACAGTTTGTACAGTAGACCTTTCTGTGGACTTTAATTGAACGCTTTCTCGGTCACTTGTGGTCACAGCTGCGGAGAATCGTCAAGACTCTGACAGCAGCCTCGGAGCTTAATTTGTTTTTACACCAAGATACTATCTATCTACAATCTGTGTTATATAATTGGAAGGATGTGTACACAGAGAAATGGCGCAGACGGGCCTTCCAGAGCCATTGTTTGTCAAGCTGTCCCGCATCATCAGGACATATAGACCGGGGGAGTGGGGGGGTTGGGTTGGGTTGTGATTGGGGTCAAATTAAGGCGACGGCTCTGTCTGTATATTATGAGGATGAAGGCAGATAATGATGGCTGGATGAGGAGGTGGTAGTCCGGCTTAGTATATATACACAAAAGTGTTAATTCTAAAATGTGACCAGCATTTTAGCATCTTATATAAAAATATCTGCAAAATGTCAACAAATATAACGTATGGTATAAGAAAACTTAGTCCAGCCTGTGTATACATAAGGTAATTGGGGTGGGGGGATGGGAATTGTACAGCTGGCAGTCACAAGTAATTGTACAGTATAAGGATGTCATGTCAGTGGAAGGAGGGGCTGGAGTGGTTATTTGTGTATTTCCTTTCGAGTAATCTGTCATAATGAGGGCGACGAGGCTGCCGGATATAGGACAGAGAGCAGGATTATTATTTTCATTCATTCTCAGCGCTGGAAATGAATGAACTGAGTCACCTACACGTAGACTCAGACTTATATACTTGAGGCTTTATTCATGCTCGCAGACCGAGTAACAATACGTGTCATTTTGTAAGGGCAGATTTCGCATTATTGTCCGGGGTGGTTATCTCATCACGGGGTAAAAACTATTTTACAGGGCCTGGCGGACGCAGCTCTGCGGAGGGGCTTCAGCCATGTCTGACAGCAAACCTCCGGGGACTCATAGGGAATCTTCTCTCAGCATGTTAAAAAAGGAAATGGGTATTAAGTTCAGGAAACTTCCCCCTCGTGTGTACGTTTTACCAACTGTTTCCTTTATTTACAGTGTGTTTATCCCTTTAAACATTTATGGTTCTCACAAGGAATAAACCAGTTTGCTGACCCGTACTGAGGTTCATCGTTTCTCTTGAACTACAGACACATCAAACGAGTCTTTGAACATTTAATTTCTTGTATATCTTTTTTTTTTTCATTTAACGGTTGTAAATTGTTTCTCTTAATTGAGTTTACATTAAAGGCTGGGAGTTTCACCTGCTGTTAAATTTTTTTGTTTTTTTCCCCTTTCCTTCAGTGTGTTATAGAGGTTCAAAGCTTTGCACAAACTCGCCTTTGATTCTTTGACTTCCTGACAGCACACGACATCACCATGTCACATATTTGCATCATTTATGCCTATATTCACGGTAGAAATGAAGCTAACTAGAAGCTGAAAACAGAAAGAGCAGACAGAAGACATTGCGAGAGGCACCGATTCAGGCGTGTGAGAGCTGACCAATCAGAGCAGACAGGGTATTCATGAGGGGGAGGGGCCTTAAAGAGACAGGAGCTAAAACAGAGTGTTCAGACAGATGGGGAATACAGAGCTGTAGCACTGGACAGAATGAGGAAATAGTTTTTTTGAGCATGTAAACCTTTATAAGAAGTAGCCCAAAAGTAGCATAATGTGTCTCCTTTAGAGCGTTTTGGGTTCATGTGAGAGTTTTGGAATAAGTAATGGTCTATACACTGCTATTATGGACACAAAACAGACAGAGCTGTGTAACTGGTCACTTTCTGGGAAATGGAAATGTTTTAAAACACTGAATATGCAAAATATGAGGCAAGCTATTACAAAAACTGAAAAGATTGAACCTTCATTCTCACAAGACAAATTTCTGATTTCACTTTATTCACGTGTGTGAGAATTTGGTCTTTGTACGTGTTTGAGCGTGAGCTGGGTTTGTGTAGATGTGGTTTACGTAAACCTGTAATTGCTTTCCCATGTCTGATCCCTGCCGCGGGGCCTCTTCCTCCAGCGTCACGCTGCCGCAGTGTCAATACCATGCCAACCCACACTATCATATACATAATTGATCGGCCCCCGTGCTGACGTGGAACCCGAGGACTCATCACCCAGCTGATCTTGACTGGAAACACAGGTTTCTTATGTGACAATGTCCTAATGACGTGAATATTACTTGCCTGTGTAATTAAAACCCTTTCAGGCTTTTGTCCATGTTAAATCTGATTGAGAGCTTTATTGTGACATGGGTCAGGTATCTTTTGTCATTTCCAAAAAGTGAGGTGTGGTTATTTTTTGCTCGATTTCCACATATTTGGAGAATTTCTAAACAGAACATGGTAATGAGAAGAGTAATCAGTAAAGCTGAGGCTGGTGAACCTGTCACAAATGATTTGTATGAAGGCCACTGTGGTCAGACGAGTCAGGGCATTATTCTAATGCAGGATGTCTATTCAAAGAAAAAGGGGTCGAGCTCCGTATTTTTCATTTCATTATGAATAAATTGCTGCCAGCCCTGGGGTCCGTCTATTTATGTGTTTTGCAGGAACAGTAGTCTTAGCTGAAACGGCATATGGTAAAACACTGAGAATGAGAGTGAAAATCATCCTCTGTACGGAAGAAGCTCTTTCCTTCACCTGAATTAATCATAATAACAGCAAGTCTATAATTCTCCAATAGGCTGTAAAATGGCCCGAAGTTATTGTAGTGAAACTGTGCCACAGGTCGAAGTGTGTTTAAATAAACCACCGTTACCACAGGTGCACACATGTTTCATCGTCTGCGAGGTTCGAGGAGAGCTGCAGCTTGACAGTTACAAGCTGAGAATGATGGGCCTGCGCTCGAGGACGAATGAAAAGTCACGCAGAGTTCAGACACAGCTGGCCGTCTCTCCGTCTGTCTTTCCGTCTGGCAGATGATCGATGTGTCATTCCGCACAGAGTGAAAATCTCAGAGGAGTCAGCCAGAAAGGGCAACGCTGAAAGTGAACAATAAGGTTTCAAACCTTCAACCCAGTGTGTCCCACTGGGTAGAGGATGGCACTGGAATTGGTGGCCGATTTATGGCATTTAACCGCCATTAAGGTCATCAAAATTAGAAAGGTTAGAGGAAAACTCTGTGGAATGTAAAGCAGAGACTGTCATTTATAAGATGTGTTCGCCCCGTCGACATGAGATGAATTACAAAATCCTCAAAAGGTCTTAACATACATTTCCACTCTTCCCACAGCTTTAATCTCTTGGGAATGTGAGGATGTTGAGGTGTCTCAAAACAGAAAGAATGGGCCATGAACCTTAGACCACGTTCACACGGCGGCCATATTCCTCTTAAATCACTTTCAGGGTGGGAAGTTAATGTCGTGCTGCTGTGTCCCAGGTAGCAAATCCTAAAACGAAGAGAGTCTGACAACTTCCCGATTGATCAGCAAATGAAATGATGATGGATCGTGAACATCTGGAGAGACAGTCAGCCATATCTCAGGGTAAAGCAACATATTTAATAACCTGATAGCGTTAGCATTCAGCCATTTTTCTACGTAACGTTACTGCCTGGTTATAACCAGTGCATTTCATTTCCAGGTTTCAATAAAGGTACTCAATATATGTGTTTTAGCTGCTGAGTAGTGAGTAAGCAGTGAAATGATAAAAATGTGTTAGATTCCCTATGTTTCTACATCCTGCACCCTGGATCACGTCACCCTGAGTGATGTCACAAGAAATGGCCACTGTGCACATGTGGTCTAACAAAGCACTTTTCTATAGACATACTGTTTTGTCATCATTTACAGGTACTGTATTTGATACATCTCTTGATTAGCCCCCATCTTCTTTAGATAAACAGTTAGTGCAGTAAATGAATAAATGTCAGGCTGATTCCAGAAATAGTTAAAAATGATGGGAATGCAAACACCATGGCGTGATATAGACGTTTGGCCAATGTGAGATGTGATTTTATGGCTATTAGGACAGCAGCAGCCGGGCACAGCAAGACTATAACAACTGGGTGTGGTGGAGGAAATGATGTTAGTGATGTTCGACCATTAATCGCACGCATCCACTAATAATTACTTATTCTGCACGGCAGCGACTGGGTGTGTTGTGCAAGAGAGAGAGGACGTGTCATCCTGCTGCCTCCATCCTGAGCTGACATTACCGAGCGGATTGATCGGCCTTATAGCTGTCATGGTGACGCTATGGACTTATCTGATCCTGACGAACATGTGACACACATGTTGACACACAAAGCTGCCCGTGTGAAAGTTGTCAACAGCGCATTCTGCATGGTAAACGATTTAATGCAACATGCAAAAAGCTTTGCATGCAAGCGGAACCCCACTGAAAGAAGCCTTTACAGGTCTTCAACGAGTTGTGAGTCAGTACCTCCTAAAATGACAGTTATCAGTGTTTTCTGATCCGTTGCCACTAATGGTAAGGTATATGTCAGGCACAGAAATTATTCATATGACTGCTTCCTGCTCTAAGAAACAAAGACTTCTTGACATGCTACTTCTGCCTTTGCTTCTGCTTTACAGCAGCCTTGGCCATAAGAAGTTTTTCTCAGGAAAATGTCCACATTCGCCCATTTTAACATTAGAACAATTGACTCTGATTTCTTTGACAAGGACAGTCTCTTGTGATGCATATATAGGCATGTATATGCAAAATGTGTGATGTGATGACGTAGTGATGTAAAGAAGTCACGGATTTAGAGGCGGGAAGACTGACGAGGCGTTTCAGGGGCAGCATTTCCATTGGGGAGAGCTCCAGTCTGTGTGGGCTTCAGGATTTTAGTTTAAGACCTTTTACATGCACAAGAACCTTTGTAAAAAAAAACTGAAACATTGCTTTAAAGGAAAAAATCTGAGTAGACCTATCATAGAAATGAAACAATTTTAAGTTTTGAAGAAACAGTGTCAGGTTTTGGCAAACATTGTGAGGACCCGGATGTAAGACACTCGGGTAGCAGGCAGGGTTCGGAACAAAAGGCAAGCTTTAATGAAAGCTGAAAAATGAAGCTCAGCGCAAATTCATGCAGGACACGGAAGTCATAAGCCCCAGCTGTAGCCAGCTGATCAGATCAGCTCCAGTCTCCGACCAACCACAGTCACTCTTCCAAATTAGGCAGTCCATTTAAACCCAAGCCGTCATTCACTGATCTCTCCTTCAACACTGCTGCACGCACATCGCCGCTGCCAACAAGCTTGCCACCACCACCCCAGCCTCCACCTGCTTATTCTGAGTCTGAAACGGCTCAATTTATCTAGTTGCTATGACTCTACTCAAATCTCTATCTCTATGTCAGATCCGGGGAGCTCCTTGAGCGGAGCCTTCAGCGCCAAACCTAACTGTATATTATTTGTTGCAATAAATGATTTAAGCAAATGACGAGAGTGTTCCTGAATGAAATCTAAAAACCATAGAATCCAAAAAAATCAAGAAGTGCAAAGTAGAAATCAGGACAAAACACAAGGAACAACAAAAACAAACAGAAACATTAACAAGGGGAGACACAATTAGACACAGGAACAGGCTCAGGGGAACAAACAGGACAACCTGACAAAGACATCAGGGAGCACACAGACGAAACACACACACACACACACATACTCGGGCTGATTGACAAAAAGTCACAGGTGAACTCAAAGGTGGGAAATCACATAGATGGAGGAAATGAAGTGCAAAACGCGACGCATGAGGGCCAAACTTAAAAATAAAACAGGAAATCACAGTTAGACAAACGAAAACATGATACACAGGATATTAAATGTTATTTTGTATGGAAATATTGGTCATATCATTTCTATAGTTTCCACTGAAGCACATTTCAGTTTACGTGACTCGTGTAGGTGCTGCGAAAACTATAAACACGGAGTGTTTTCAATAGAAACAGTAACATCACAACAATGTAAGCTTTTGTGTTGATCATCACTCAATGTACAGTACAAACCCACATAATGAACATGTGGCTCGCTTAATCCTGAATGCACAGCTTACAAAACAAAAAGGACCGGCTAATCCTGTGCCTCCGCAGAATTTGGAGCATCCCTCATTAATGTACAGCGGCTCATTGTTTTGCTGTACTACACTCTTACTTCTTCCTCGCGACCGTGCCAAACTTTCACCACATCACACACACAATGCTTCTCCTAATGTGGTTGGTGTTGGCCCAGCCCGGTCCCCCAGGCTGTGGAGTGATGTCGTCTGTCGCTCTGCGTACTACCTTGTAATTAACCTGTTTATTTTAAAGAATGCCTTCTAAATAAATTGGACATTTCTCGGCGTGATGGATGTGCGGTCGACCTTTGAAGAGCTTTTTGAGTGTAAAACGGTCCTGTTAGTGCCTCGTTCTTTCTATTTACATTGAGCTGTGAGCTGTAAGCGGGGAGCACCCCGCTGGTAAGGCTTTAATGAGCGCACTGTAATAACAGGCAGCCACACACACACACATAAACACACGTATACACACCAAGGACAGCATTTGTAGGCTACACACAAAGAGAAAAACACGTGCACGTACGTACTATGTATCTGCGCGCTCACACTAATGGGCACTCAAGCAAACGGGGTTAATCAAGATGGCTTGATTTAGCCCCCCCCCCCCTTCAGCTGCTGTGATTGTTGTGAGTGCCCTCTTGTTCACTGTCTGCTGTGCTGCCGGGCTGCTTGATACCATCTCCACCTTAATGTTTGAACTTTACACTTTTCAGGAAAAGACGACAAAAGCAGGCCTCTCATTTCGTCTTCTTCAATTTCGTCAGCCCGACTGTCGCTACCAGATTCTGTTTTTTGCTGTTGCTGCGTAGCTAATTAAGCTGACACTGATTTTTTTTTATTTTTGTATGTTTTAATCAGATTCATTTTCAAACAAGAACCTTGTTAAGGGGTATTAAACATGCATTTGATAGCTCAAAACATAATGTTCTTATGCCTAAAGAGGCTAAAGTTGGGGGGGTTGCCGAATTGCAAAACAGACAGGAAGTTAACTAGGACGATGACAACACAGCCGCTTTTTCGACTGTTCTGTCATCCTATGACAATCTTGTTTAGCTGCATTGCTTACGTACTTGGACAAGCATACAGATAAGAGCCCCATGATTAAATAATGTATCCTAGTTCGAGTTACTGTAGCTAAAGGGCTAAACCTGAAGACGGAAGCCACGGCTAATTTCATACCACTGAACAGTTTTCACAGGAATGAATGGGGCTCTAGCTCTGAAGCTGTAGCCAGTTTCTCCTTAAAACATCCATTCTACAGAGCTGGACATGCTAACATTTGCAGCTTATGTTCGAGTAGGCAAATGGTGCACATCAACTCTTTTCACTTTTGTATCTGTATTTGGTTATACAAAAGCACAACCCCCAAATGACACAGTAACACTCCTACAACTGTCTCATGCACACTGTCAACATGCAAAGAAATTTGCGAAGCTTGACAGGCCTGCCATGCCTTGTTATGGCCGGGGGGCGGGGGTTCAGCGATGGTCAATTAGTGGCTTTAAAATGTACATCATTGTTAAAAAGACTGACTCATGTTCATGTGATCTTAATGAGAAATAATTAGAATATTCTCGGACAGCAGTTAGCGTTGACACGTTACATTACGAGCACTGTTTTTGATTTAGGTTGTTTGTTCCTTTCTGGGACCTCTGGCTCTCACACCAACTGACATAACTGAGCATGATAATGTGGAGTTAGAGAGGGCAGTGGTATACAGGCTGCACCTTATGTGATCCACAATGGTCATTTGCCTCCCTCCTTTCCATAGCCAAGTCCCCTCCGGGCCCAGAGAGTGGCTGTGCTGCTATATGGACCGCGGCGTTGTCCCAATGTTGCGTTTTCCATTGTGAGTCAATCGGGTGTGAATATTGAGCATGGGCTTTCTGCAGGACACGGTTGGTCTTTAGGAGATGATCCGCGGTAAACAAAGGATCAGAGGGTGTGAGGGACAAACTGTGCAGAAGAGGAGAGGTTTACACACACTTTCAGATCACACAATACAGTGGAGGGGTCAAAGAAGAAAGGATTATCTGGTCTCAGCAAGAAAACCATTCCATTGTGTGTGTGTTTCAGTGTTGGGGAATGCCGTTTAATGCATTAGTGCTTTCAGTGATTCATTTGATATAGATAGTGCTCTCGAATCATGTTACTTAGGAGCTAAACGGCTTACTCAGAACTCACATTTAAATTCATCCAGGCAGGCCCGGAGGATCTGAGGCAGTCGAAATCAGCATATGTTTTCGTGTTTTCTTCCCCCTCTGCCTAAGTCAACAGTAATCGGGCCAGTAAGTCAATGAATAGTGTCTTTATTCAGCACGGATGGCTGCAGCAAGGACCCATCTCCTAGGTGGTCTCAATTCAAGCACAGACTGGAGCAGGAGTGAATTACTGACCAAAACCTTGTCTTTTTTATTCAAAGCGACACGATCGGCTATGCATAAAACAGAAAAACATGTCTCAGGTTGCCTTGAAAACCAGATTTGGAGGGAGCCCATGCCGGTAACAACATTAGAAGGGCTGTGATTTGATTACCAGACTTTTGGTCGGAACAGAAATGCGACTTTAAGAGCTGCAGACTTGTGATTGTGACACTTCTTGGAAGAAATCAGTTTAGTGGAGGTGTCACAGTTGTAGGGCACGCTAAGAGGGACATAATCAAACATGATGTATGGTTTGGTCTCAGACTGGGAGCCGGTTGGCAGGAAATTCACATCCATCAAACTAACAGGCAATCTATTTAGTTTCGGACTAAACACTTAGAATTGTGCTTAATGTGATTGAGTTTCGTAAAAGGATGTCTCCAAACCAAGTTTGCACATGATGCCTATTAAGTAGCTTTGTTCTGTGTTTACCCATTTTGGCAGTTGAAGGTCATTCAAAATAAAAGCCAGTATCATTCTGAAGTAAGCACAGATGGCAAAGTGTATTGACTGCAGAAAAATTACATCATCTGCGTATTTGTCCTGCCCACCTGGGTCGATTCTTTCAGCCAAATCGAAGGTTGCATTACTGCTCAAAGGAAGCAACTCTGCAATAGCTCAACGAAAAAGAGGAAGAGGCACTGTTTTCCCCGGTCTAAATCCCCAGGTTATGGTGGAGCAACTGGAATAACTTTGGAAACACTACACTACGAGGAGAGGGTGAAGAGGGAGTCATTATTTCTAGTAGATCGGCAAGTAATAAAACCTGCCTACTTATTAATACGAAAAGGTGTTTAAGTCGAAAAATTGTTTGTTACAGTAGCCAGGCTGCTAGCGATAGCCATGTTGCTATTGCCGTTTTTGCCACAGTAACACCACAGGAAAACGCTATTGAGGGGGGGGGGGTTAAAGTTATAAAGTTGTCCATTTTCCCTTTTAAAACGAACATAAATTAGGGACGATGGTATGAAAGTGTGAATCTGACAGCCTTGACAAAGCTAAGGACCTATGCTAGCAGCTCTGTTGGCATTAAGTGGTTCTTTGTGCTAAATGCTAACATGAGAAAGCCGATATACCCCCAATGACAATGCTAACATGCTGATGTTTAGCAGGTAATGTTTACCATGTTCACTATATTAATATAGCATGTTATCGTTTGCTAATTAGAACAAAAAACATAGTGGCACAGGGGCTGTATGGAATTTCACTAGTTTTGCAGTAGAGCTGATGATCGTAAACTAAAATACTGAACAAAGTTAAAGATCCATTTTATACAAAAATATGAATTCATCAAATACTGATGCTTTGGGACTTTAGGTTGGGTTGGCTGCCATCCCAAAGCATCAACTTTCTTACAAATGCAACCCTCCAAGTTTGACCTGATGGTGCTGCTCGCAAATGCGATTAACAATGTACAATTCACCCTCTGGGGACTTTGCATATCTATACTACATTTTTCATTGTGACTCCATGGAACAGTTGTTGAGATATTTAGCTAAAACCCAAAACCGTCAACCTCATTTTGGTGTCTGAGGAAAGGTTAGGGATCACTAATGTCAGTGGTTCATCCACTGGGGACCATGAATGTAAGTACGAAATTACCACTCTTGATATTTCAGTGTATAAAGCCATGCCACTATATCCTGCTATCTATATCTTAGCTCTCTCAGAACACTTTCTGTGCTTTTAATACATATAGAGAAAGCAATACACATGCCACAGTTTTCAACAGTGGATATAAAAGTTTTGGTTTTCTGAGAACTGCTGTCAAGAAAACAGGAAACCTCTGTCGGCTCCAAAACATTTCACAACCGTTTAATGTAACACACGTGACCTTGGGAATGTCTTTGTTTTGGTTGTGGTGAACCAAGGTCACTTTGCGCCGCGTCCCCGGGCTAATAGCGGGTTAAATGAGCCCGGCGATTTGCAGAGAGGGCAAGAGTCTGTCTAAAGGGTCTCACAGTTTATTATTTAGCAAACACGGTCCTACAAGATGCAATTTAAGCAATTAATAAATCTGTTGGGATGAATGAGATTTTTTTTTTCTCCCTCCTTGGACATTGTTGGGGTAAGGTTTGGGCTGTCAGGTTCGATGTAGCGTTCAGACTGTTGAGTCAAGCCTGTAGGTCCGGAGTGTCGCCACTCATTCCCCTGAGGACGGGTGACCTCCGACCCGACTGGTAGCCTCGAGGTCACCATGCTTTGACCTCGAGCAGTTACAAGGCCGCATTCACGCTGAGAGGGGTTGGAGGCCTGGAACCCCAAGGCCACAAGACAAACACATTCAGGCAAACATATGTACTCACACACACATACACCGATCTCCTGCGCTTGGCTGCTGAGTCAGCAAAAACAAACTCCCTGGTTTCTCGGTTTTGATAATCAAATTTGACTTTGAAGGTTTTCCTGTGAGCATTATTAAATTTCCCCAGAGTCACAAAGTCTGGCACGGCTTTATTAATTAGTGCAATGAGTAGCGGGTGATTTACGATGCGAGTCTTTGGTGTCAGAGTTTAGAGTGGTTGGAAATAGGTATCATTAGTCTGCGAGACGCTCTAAGTAGTGGCCGTGTAGGCATAATGAAAGCTTTCATTAGGAATCTGGGAAGATTGGTTGTGCGAGGTGAGTGAGCGCATGTATGAGTACGCACGCATGCCTGTGTATGTGCGGCCCTTTTTATTTGGCTTTGTCCGCCTCCCCTTTCTCATCAGGGTTACTTTATTTGGCAACAAGCAACAAGTTTCATCCGCACAAGTCTGGTTTCTATCACACGCTTGCAGAATGTTCTCTTTGTCTTTCTTGCCTTTCACTTTCTCATTCGTCCCTTTACCAACTTCACCCCAAAACCTCTCATTCATCAAGTAACAGCACTGTATTATTCCAACTCGCCCCACATGACCCGTCTCACTCTCCTCTGTTTTTCCACTTCAAATACATTTATGTCCCATTTTTTTTCTACCACATGTACCTGTATTTACGTCTTTTCGTGTGCTCAAGCTATAGCCTGCTGATTCATGTTTACAGGCTATACTGCATACAGGTTGGTGATTTAACAAGAGACCTGGGAAAGAACAATATGCTAGGAATATTGCGCCTCCGTTTTAGAAAGACAGGGTGGCACATTGCCGCCCTTACCTTGGAGCAAATGTGCCGTCTTTTCTAAAAAGGGCTTCTGTCTTCTGTTCTTCAGCAAGCAAACGTAAACAACTCTGCCACGTATTCTGTTTCCAGGTACCGCGGCGTAACGTTAGTTTAACTGGCTACCGTAATAACTGGAGTTTGCATCTGCGCGCAACTTTTCTCTCTCCCATTCAAATCGGGGACATTTTCGGATGTTTTAAGTTTTAACCGGGGACAGGGCAGCCTAATCGGGGACTGTCCCCGGAAATCGGGGACGTTTGGTCACCTTACCTTGGGAGCATGCTAGCATGCTGACGTTAGCACCGCAATAATGTGCCTATTTACAACCTTGATTTAATTTTGGAAAAAGTCACAGCAGGAGAACAGCTTATCTTTTAAACAAGGTTATCCAATCAAACGCTACCAGAAAATGGTTTTCTGGGCTAGATATTTATAATCTGTGAGCAAGATTTACTTTAATGAGAATAGACAGGTAAAGTCCCTGAACTTCCAGTTGCTAACGGGCTACGAGCTAGTGAACTGACAAACATATATGCAATTCATGGCACCATGGCACAAACAGGATCTTGCCCTTTACTAGCCTACTGTACATATTTTTTCCTGAAATAAAGTCCCATGGTTGTCCAATAGAGCGGGTGGGACTTTGCCTCTCTAGGTGTTACCTTCTTCAAACAGCACATCCTGCTCACTTTCCATATTTTCACAGGCCTCCTGCCTCATGAATGGAAATCCACTGACCTCTTCACCACCCGCTTCTGCAAAATGTGAATTTATGCAGCCCAATCACACTGAAATGTTAATATGAGCAGTGCTCTCTGCCCACACGTGTGCTGCTTCGCTGCCAGAGGATGAAACTGCAGTGAGTCTGCAAAACTGGAACGCTGTCTCCGTCATACTGCCGGTACAAAGCAGCCAATTAACTGCCGACAACGCCGGTTCATCATTAACGCCGCGAGTCTCTCAGTGTGTGCTTGTGTGTAGACAGAGGGATCTCTAACCTTATGTAATCTGTGTATATCCTGTAGGCCTGTCATCTGTTGGTAAATTAATCATTAAGTCCTGCTGACGTGCTGAACCATCTCTGGCCTCCACTGTTTTTTTCAAGCTGTGCTTCAAGCTGTTCTTTTATGTAATACGAAATCCAGTTTAAAAATAAAATATATTATATCCGTTTTGGGTGCAAAAACTGCTCCAGGAATTGCCTCTATGATCGAGATGCCCTCACTCTGACACTTTTCATCCCTCCTCTCTTGATTGTTAAAAAAAATTAGGAGCTTTTTTTTGCCCTCGCTGCAAGTCAGACGTTTAAACACCTCTCAAGGAAATGAACCAAAATTAGGCCCAAACAAAAAAGGCACCGGGACATGGAGTTGCATTAGGGATAAAATTAAGAGCTTATCCACGGGGGCATCTCCTGATGGCTTTGGTCCTCGGAGACTCATTGATCTCAGCGGCAGGTTTTATCTCAATTCCTGTGTTCCCCGCTGCTGCACGCAGATGGCTGTGTTCCTTCGAACGGCTTAAAAGGTTTCTAAAAAAGCCCCTTTGGTGGAAGACGAGTGGAAGACTTCTGCTTCAGCAAAACATATATGTTTTGTGTTGGTTCTTGTCCTTTCTCTGGCTGTAAATTCTCCTTTTCTCTCTCACACACACACACACACACACAGACTCTGTGGGAGTTGGCTGCCGTGGTGGCTGAGTGTGTGTGATGCCAAGGCAGCAGCCTGGTGCGGCAGTGACGGTGAGTCATAGCTCGCAAGAACACAACGAGGAGCCATGGCACCCAGTCATTATAACACACATGCATGCACACACACGCATGCACACACACACACACACACACGCACGCGCGCACGCGCACACACACACACACACACACACACACACACACACACACACAGGGATGAAACCAGGTGCAGTGCAGATGCAGCAGCTTCTTTTATTCAAGTTGGAATTGACTTGATGAGTGTTCCCTCTCCATCACGCTGTCTCTATTTGTATATTTCTCTCTCTTTCCCCCCGTGTCTATTTATTTTCTTCTTCGTCCGTGCTCGCTTCAAAGTCACATGATTTCCAACCCACTCAAACACCGGAGCCTTAGCACCGTCAAACAACACGTTCTTGCAGAGGAGTTGGGCGCGCGATCAAGCAAACAAACAGCCTCGGCAGAAGACGGCATTAAGCCTCCTGGTGAGCACTCTGTTTACATATTTGAGGAGATGGCGATGCCGTGCCTGGCTGCAGAAATCTATGGGGGTGCGCGTGCATAAGTGTGTGTGTGTGTGTGTGTGTGTGTGTGTGTGCAAGCCTGTGTGTGTGTGCAAGCCTATGTCTGCGCGCCTGCATACGTACAATTCAGCGTTCATTGGCCTGGGTTTGCATTAGAAGCCCCCATTAATGATCTGGAGTTGCGATTAGATGGAAGAATCGATTGCTTCTCCCTCCTCTCTGGTCGCCAACCTGTAAATATCAGCTGAGGGGGTTAGCACAGCACGGCGTGGCACAGCTCTGGTGGCTTTAAGCCTCATTGGATGCAGATGTAGTGTGGCATGCAGCAACACAGATCAGGTTGAAGGAGTGGATTTATAGCAAACACGTAAAATTAGATCAAATATGAAAAGCCCTCAACTACTTAGTTGGTTAGAGGTCACATTTTGTTTGTTATTTGGGCGCCTGTCTGTTTAAGGCCTCCCCCTTCTTAATACCTGGTCTGCTCTGATTGGCCAGCTCACACATGCCAGACCCAGCACTGCTAACATCAGCAGTATAACTATAATACATCATTCTTACACGACAAACTAGCCGCTAGGCATTAATTATGCAAATGTGCGACCCTGTGACGTAGTGTGATGTCACAAAGTCACAGAATTAAAAAGGCAAGGCTACTGACGAGGCGTTTCAGGAGCATTTTTTTTGTGGGAAAGGGGAGCTTCTGTTGGTTCCGACTTTGACCTTTTTGACATTCAAGATCTTTAACATGCGCAAGAACTTCTAGGAAACACTGAAGGAGGGCAAAGAAGAATGAATATTTTTTAACTGGATGAATATTTTTTAACTGGACCCAAATAACAAATGGTAAATCATAATTTATGTACATTCAACAGGCTGACACGATGGACAAATGGTCCTGTAACATACAGGTCACAGCTTCACTCTATACAGCTTCCCATTTGTTGCCATCACGAGCCAAGTATTCACTCAGTTTTAGCTGTTCTGACTGTTTTGCTCATCCGCTGTAAATCACAGTAATGAGAGTGTTTGCAGAGTGTCCGCAGCACGAATGCAAATAGAGCCGCGTGACATGATGCGACTAGATGTGGAGTCATTATAACTTTGTGTTCCAACACGGTTGTAAACAACATATGGGCTCCCGAGGGTGGCGTCTTTACTTTGCAGATAGTTTGTCTGGAGCAGCACTGCGGGACTGCGGGTGAATAAAAACACAGCGGTTCTCGCTCTCTTTCTTCTTCTCACACACACCTGAGCTCACCTGTGAGTGTGTTATTGTACACCCTGCAGCGGCCCCCCGGGAGATCTCGGGCAGGTGTAGCGTTACATCGCTGACACACTTTACCATTAGCCACAGCTCATTAGGATAAACTGGTGCTTCTCTGCTCACTAATCACTGTTTGGGAAGTTCTCCTCTTATTCTGCTGGGATGGTGTTACAGGACTGAAAGTGGAGCTGTAAATGTTACGATCACATGACTTTGAATGTCATATATAAATTCTTCATTTTAAGCTACTGTGAGAAGAGTTTTTTCACCTGAGAGGGTCTAAACATTGTTCTACAGGAGAGTTTCGCATAAAAATTGGGGACTTTGTGGCATAAAGATGGGGGAAAAACTGTTGAACATTGGCACAAAATGGTGGATATCAACAGCTTCGGTGCAACATTTCTGAATATTAAAGGTGCACTATGTCATTTTGGGGAAGACATTTTAATTGACTGATTTTTCTATGCTTATACTAAATAAATGACTTAATAAATTAACTGACTGGACAATTGCTGTTTTACTTTGTTTATATGTGGCGGACCCTGACACCTTTCTAGCTTCACTGTTCTGGGGAACTTATTTTCCTCTGAGAACATCTTGTATATTCATTTATGGTAAAAAATTATGTCTGAGTTCATATTATTACCTCATTAGTAATATTACAATTCTGAGTATGCACTACATAGTGCCCCTTTAAAATCACCCCTTATTTTCAAACCTACCTGGAGGGTAAATGATCCTACAGATTTTGTCCTCCACAGTAAATGTATGGACGTCCTCTCTGCAGGTGCAGAACAACTGACAGTGTTTGAATTTTTGAATGTTTGCTTATAGTAATAAACGTGTATATATGCTTTATATATTTAATAGAACTGTCTGTTTGCACCAGCCTGATGCCCCGCGGCCAAGTGTCCCAGTGTTTACGCGTTTTAACCCATTATTTGTTGACATGCGCCTCCAGCGGTCTCCACACTAAAACAAATCCTTGTCCATTTATTGCACTTGGCAAATGAAGCTATTCAGGGTCTGATTATGAGACTGTCCGAACTCGGCCCCGGCTCTGCTTTCAATACTTCCGAGGGACGGATGAGAGACGAGGCAACGGAGTGGGGGAGAGAGTGCGAGCGACAGAATGATAGATGGAGCAGGCACAGAGGAGGCATGTTCGGTGGACGCGAGCCAACGTTTCTGCCGGAGGGGTGCGACCCAACAGGGAGAGCTTTCTCACATCCTTCCCCGGAGAGTTCCAACTCCTCCCCTACACTCTGTATGTCCCACCCAAATTCCCCCCCCCATCCCTCACATTCCCCCTCTTCCCTTCTCTTTTTATAGCTCTCCCCTCCCCTGATACTCCTCCATCTGTCTCCCCCTTCCTTCTCGCCGCTCCTCACCCCTCTCTCCTTCGCTCTTCGCCGAGGTGATGACAGAACTTCCCTGGCACGTGTTGCGCAGATGAACACTCCAGAGCCTCTCTAGACACACGCCGACGAACACGCACGCCCATACACAGAACACATGTTGGACGGATTAATTCGAGATCACCATACCCACCTGGGCTGAGGAGACGGTGATGGAACATACGCTGAAGTCTACAGCCAGTCCACATGTCTGATTCCCCTGCTATGAGATCCTATTTACCGCGTACTGCGTCCAGCAATATATGAACATGCTAAAGCTTTAGCTTTGCATCAGTGCCGTTGAGACTTATTCCTGTTCAAAAAGCAGTTGAACAATTACATTTTGTTCCCATTCTTGCTGAGTTAGATAAGTAGAACAACACCACGCATGTTTGTACAGTAAATGTGAGGCTCCAGTCAGCAGGCTGTTAGCTTAGCTTAGCTTAGTAAAAAGACTGGAAGCAGAGTGACTCCATAAAACCACAACTTGTCATTCTGTGCAATTGACAAGATTTATTGTTCATTTAGTGTTCATTATTGAGATTTAGAGGTGTTTATGCTAAGCTAGGCTAACCGGCTGCTGGATATTGAGAGCGGTGTCGATCCTGTCATCCAACTCTGAGAAGTAAAGAAAGGGTATCTCCCAAAATATGTCAATAAGGAGAGACTGTTCATTACAATGTGCACATTAAAAAAGAAATTATAGTATTTGGCGAAGAGGCCCTATGGATGTGATGAGGTCGATCTGCTGGAGGAGGCCTTAAAACTGAAATTGATGCAGTTTTTTTACACTTGTGTATTTCCACGTATATCTGTGGTTACTTAACGTAATCCCCAGTTCTCTGATAACAGACTTTAAAAAGGCTACAGTTCACATCTGGCATAAGACCATTTCTCTTGTAATGCTATGCGGTAGTGATGGAATGTAACTCAGTACATTTACTCATGTACTGTACCTCAGTACGATTTATGAAGGCAGAAGGGGCCTTGGTGATCTTTCGAGGATGCATTGCCATTCAGACAACGCGACATGTGTGGGCAAAAGCATATCTGCTCACATCTGCTTGTATCTTAAGATGATCAGAATGTGTCGCTGCATTTTCAGATTCAAAGCTCCACTTTTGTTTTTTTAGGACAAAGTAGCTTTCCAGTTCAAGTTTGAAGGAGCCTTAATGAAGTAAGCTAATGCTTACACATCTGGTTTTGGGTTCTTTCTACGTTCTTTAATTTTATGATTAATGGAACTCGGAGAATGGGTGTCCCATCATGTCAGCGTGAGTGTGCAGATGAGGGAAATCGTGCTCTGAGTATCTTTTTCATCTTTATCTGGATTATGTCTTGTAACAGTGCCCTTTGCTGGCAGTGGACACAAACCAACTCTGTGCATTTCAAGCTCATAGCCACTGGAACGCCCTGGACGTTGCTGAAGTTTGCTGTCATCAAGCGACTGAAATGGACTGTGCAAATATTTTTAAAAAAAGACTTGGAACAGACGATCGTTTCTGGAGTAATTTAAACTAGTGAGCAACAGACATAACGCATAAGGAGGTGCATCAATCTAACCCGTGGAACTCCAAACTTAAATCAGTATGATTTGGTGCAGAGCTCCATGAAATTGCCAGACACATTTCTCGTTGCCAGAAAGTGTTTTGTTTCTTCTCAAAGCAAATAATGAACGTGCTATCAGGCCAAAATCTGCCCTTGTTTTCTCTCTTGAGCCTGTGGGAGCCATGTTTTCTGCTGGACAAGGCTGTGAGCCTCGGCTAAGGTCATACAGTCCACATTTCAGTGGGTGTAGTTTGATAGGAAGGCATAAAACATAGCATTGCATCATCGCTACTATACGTTCCACAGACCGGATCGCTGATTACGCCCTGTGTGTATACATAAAGGTGCATATATCATCTGAAACATTACACAGCGGAGCTCTGTGCGTGTGCGTATCTCGCTCGTACATCAGAGACTGTCCATGTGTGTAACATGTGTTTCTCGTTGGGTTTCATTGCGTTTCATTTGCCTATCTGAGCCAGGTTCTCACCTCTAAAGCCTCTGGGCTTATGTGCGGACGGAGATATGAGACAGGTTGGAAAAATAGATTGTTCTAAGGTTTCAGATGCAAAGAGGAGAACTGTAATGCTTCTGACCACATATAAGTCTGACTGAATGACAGGGAACAGTGGTGTCCGAAGAGTATGCTACACCCTGTTTCTGACCACCAACTGTAGTTTTTCCGAGTTAAAGAGGTTGACATTTTAGGAAATATTGGCTTTCTTGCCAAGAGTGATTGATAGCACTCTCATATTTGTGGTGGAAATAAACATGCTGCTAGCAACAGGTTAAATTAGCAGAAAAAGGCTAGAAATAATATCTTTTAGACTGCTGAGGCAAACAGCTTGCTAGGAAGTTAATTTTCTAATTTTTAGCGATGCTTATGAGCGGACGTTGTTACTTTTGGCTTGCTGTCTCTGTTGGCTAGCTAATGGTAACAGCTAGCTTGTAAGCCTTAGTAGCGTGGTAGCTTGAAGCTAAGTGCACATAACACGGTTCCCTTGCCTGGCTTCATTTGGCTCGCCCACTCTCCACCGCTTTGCCCGTTCTTGGATTGGTGTGCTGTTCCTCCCCGTTTTCAGTCTTTGTGTTAAGCTAAGCTAACTGGCTGTGAATTTCCCCAAATGTCAAACCAATTCCTCAAGGTTTAGTAAACCAGAACAAATAAAGCACTCAAACTACAAACCTGACGGTTCCTAAAGGCACCTACTGTCGACTGATATCACAAAATAAAAACAAATGAAGCAGAGTCGGTTAACTGAAGTGTTTGATGGACAAAATGAAAACGCTGTTACCAAGTGGGGGCCAAATTGTTTTAAACAGCGGTTTGGAGTTGAACAATTCATCTGCGAGTGAAGGGAAGAGTCCCCTGGGACACCTCAGTTAGGGAGCCTTGAAAGAGTTTTCAAAGTATTTTCCTAATATTTTATCTGTCTTTGACGCGCTGCGGTCTGGGGACTGTAGGGAGGGTTTGAAGGCATTTGGCTGCAGTTGCAACAACGGCAGGAAAATTCATTTCTGGACTGTCAAAGACATTTGTTCTCTCCGGCCTCCCAAGGCGAGAGTGCAATCTGAGGTCTTTCTTCTTCTTTTCCTATCCCATCCTAGCCCTCCTTTCCTCTCCTCACCTCACTTTGTTTCGCCCCTCCATCCAATCTCCACCCTTGCCCGTGGCTGACATATCCCCTGGATTTTAGTGTGTGTGTGTGTGTGGGTGAGACATTCCTCAGTACGGTCCAGGAGCTCCGTGCTGTCACACACACTTCCTCCCTGAGGCCAGAACCCTGAGGAGGAAGAGGAGGGAGTCTGGCTCACGACTTGAAAATACTTTTGAAAAATGCACAGGTATGTTGAAACCTTTGCACATGTGTACAACACACACACACACACACACACACACACACACACACACACACACACACACACACACACACACACACACACACACCACCTTGCAGATAGAATGACGGGGGAGCCTCACTGGTATGTTTCAGTCTAATAAAGGAGGTGACCTGTCAAATGTGCATGATATCAGCGATCTTCAACATTCATCTACTACTTGTGCTCACAGGAGGTTCTCTCTGTGTGTGTGTGTGTGTGTGCGTTCAACTCGCCTAAATGCCTGATGTTGTTTGCTTTTTCGCTCACCTCAGTAAGCACCGAGCCAAAAGGTTCATTTGTTTAACCCCCCTCGCGCACTCACAGACACACACACAGTCTAGTGTGTGTACTTGCAGGAGCTCCCTCTCGCAAATCGTGTCCAAACAAATAAATGATGTCACTGTCGCGGCCGTCAGTTTGCATTTTTTAAATGAGCAATCATCTTCTTTCTCATGCCTCACGTACCTGCGATTGACTTTAGACTTAGAGTTGACCTGAAATCCATCATATTTGTAATAATATATCGCAATACGCTCGTGTATTTGCACTTCGGTTACTCTAATATTCACCCACACTCCACAAACAAGACAAAGATAAGTCATTAAAAGTTACAGTTCTTTTAAAATGTGACGTCCCTTATAATACACTCCTTTGTTTAATGGCAGCAGAGAGTTGATCATGTACCGCGGTCCTCGGGTCGCTAAAGGCTTAAAGATTAGACAGTGTCATATAGGAGAGGTTTAGCATTAACTCAGAGAGTGAGGTAATCACTTCACGATCTATAGACAGAAGTAGAGGAGTGGTCCTGTATATGGGCACGGATCTGATCCATGAACAGCAAACACAAAACGTATTAAAGTGTCAAGTGTTTGTCGACAGAATTGTTAATTATAATGTACGTGAAAATGGAGGGATAATGACTTATGTGATACATTTACTCTCTCTCATTATTGAAGTTAAGTACAGTTCATTCACCCCTCAGGAACAACAGTTGGCAGTCAGCGACCCAACATGACAATCCAAACCCTAAATCTTGAGTTACAGGATGACCGACACTGCTGCTGAGTTTGGGATTTCACTGTCCGGCCCTGAGGGAGAGAGACACAGTCAGGTGTTACATTGCAGATGTGGATGAGGTTTCTCTGGTGGCCGAACATTAGTTTAAGTGTTTAGCCTTTTAAAATCTATATTTATTTCCCGTTTTCCCCAGAAAGCAAAACCTGAAGGACACTAACAAAGCACTGCACAAATCATAAAAGGGTCGAAGCAAACTGGTCCCTGGGTGTCTAAAAGGTGGCGGTGGGGGGAAAAAAAAACCCACAGCCACCCACTGATTCTATCAAAATGACAGACGAACAAAAAACCAAAGGCGAAGTGGGAGTCACTGATCAAGGGGGGAAACAAAATGTATCGTTACTGGCCAAAAGAAGGAAATCTCAAACACTCAACTCAGATTTTCAACCCAACCAGAAAACACAAAGAGCCAACTGATGGTGTCGTCTTCCTGAAAACACGCAACCATCTGAGCAGGAGAACTGCAGCACTCTCATATAGACTCCCTCAGCTGACTGATTGCAGCCAGCTGAGGGAGAACATCACAGGTGCACCCAATAGCTTCTGATTACCTGTGAACTAGATCTTGGGAAATCCTAGTTCACATCAGGAACTTGGGGGGAATCTCTGCTCTGTTTGTAACAATATTCCACATTATTATTATGAAAATGACAGGGCTGTCATCAGATCAAGTTCTAGCCCATTGGTAGATCAATCAGAATGCATATGTTGACTATACATGCTCTCCTCCAAGATTCCCCTCTTGAGCGAGTTAAGGGTCTGGATCTAATGGTATCTAATGGGCGATGTACAAATAAAGATTGAATGACGGTTGATTGATATTTGCAAGTTGTGCCTTTCAAACTGAAAAGCGCTCGCGACTTTATAATACAGACATGTTTGACGTGGTAACCCCGTTAACTTCTCCTCTTAAAGCCTACCATTAAATCCTTTGTGTGGGTCTTTTGGCCAGGCAGTGACTGACAAGTCCAGTAATTGTGTTCAGGAGTGGGGACTCGACAGGAAGCGGCAGGCAGCGAGCGATGTGGCGACTTCCATCCACTCCACTTGAGCCTAACGACCACCCAACCTAATATGGTCAAGAATCAAGAGTTAAACAGCCGAGCTCTCGGGGGGTTCAAGTACCTGACAAAGTGCTCAGGTATGCCAGCTATGGTAGCTTAACCGCTGGAGGTCCTGCAGAGGTTGTAGGTAGCGCACCGGATGTCCTTAGTGTCCTTAGCCTAATTAGGGCAGTTTGAGAGGTATCGCTGTAGAAGCGGTGCCTGTGTGTGTATGTGGAGGAACTACATGTGCCCTGAGCAACGAACAGCACATCCACTTAATGGGATTAACATTTAACCAGTGCACTCACTCGCTGTCACACCTGTCTAAAAAAAAAAAAAAAAAAACTCCACACCAGTGAGTCAGAAAACCGTGTGCGTCTGTACGTGTGTGCGTGACGGCCCCTGTGGGGGGGCACCGGCTGTTGATTTACTCCATCCAACAATTACCACTCACAGGTGGCAGGAATTCCAGAAATGAGGAAAAAAGACCGCGTCCCACTCGGAGCCCTTCCTCTCATAAAAATACCTGAATCGGTTGAATTAGTTGAATTAGTTGGCTAAGCCTCTCCTGTGTCATACCACATCTCACCCTTCAAGGTCCACCTGTCATTTTGAGTTACTCATTCCTCTTTGAAATGACTTCCGTTGTGCATGCAGGTAGTGATGAGGTGCCATACTGCGTCAAGGCTTGGACAGGACACCAGCTGTTTTATTTGTTCAAATTCTGTTTATTTCAAAGTTTGACATTTGATGAAATGAGCTCCCTCTTTTTTTATTTTGCCAAAATCTGTACTGTTAGCTAACTGACAATTGTTTGACTGTTAATGATACAAATTCCTTCATAAAACAAATGTCTTCCATACATGTAGCCACTGCAAATCCTCTCAGGTAAGTATGAAATGAGTATCCCAACCGAGCCTGACTTCAGTGAACTGACGCTTCACATGACAGCTCAGTGATAACAGTGCAACCCCCCCCCCCCCAACGATGATGACACGAGCAGATAGACTAATGACACAGATCACAGGTAGATAAATATGATGAGTGACACTGACTGGACGGTCATTTACTGTAAAATAACTGGAATGAAAATGCAAGAATAGGCGTGTACTCTTTGTAGACTTAATAATACTTAACAATGTGTTCTTTTGCTTTCATCTCAAGGAAAAAACGAAGTCCTGCCCTGAGTCAACTTTTGGTGAGACAGTCAGAGGATGATTCAGACGACATTCCTGTTCGCCGTCTTAATCCAGATGATGTTTTTTGGGGACGAGTGGACCGCTGTGAAACGCAGCCCAGATTCCCACAGCTTGATTGACAGTTTTCCTTAAGGCCAAATCTGGAAACACTTACCTCATTCTCACTGAAGGGGGTTGGAGGTTTCAGAGCTGGGTTATACAGGGTCATGGAGAGAGAAGGAGCCCGATGGGTCAAGACCAGGGAAGTAAAACAGATTTTTTTTTTCTGAATATTGCTTGATGATCCTAAACTAATTTCCCAGGCAGCTTAAAGTGACACTATGTAGAAATTCAAACTCAGAATTTGTATATTTACAATATTAATGAGGTGATAACAAAAACTTTTTCCATAACTGAATACACAAGCTGTTCTCAGAGGAAAATAAGGTTCCCAGAACACTGTTTGAAGCTAGAGAGGTGGCAGGGTCCGCCACATATAAACAAAACAGTATGACCTTTTGTTGTCCTTTAAGGTCAGATTGTTTATTTAGATAGTTAAGGCATAAAAAAATCAGTCAATGAAGATATTTCTCTTCAGATTTAACATTTATTCACCAAAACTACACAGTGCACCTTTAATTATTTGCTAGGATCCAAAAGCTTCTCTGTGAAAAGCACCCAGATATACAGCGCTTATGCTTGTGGCTATTTTGTAGTTTTCCCAGCTGGTCGTTAACTCGTCTAGTTGACATAGTTTCACAGGGTTAAATGTCACTTTTAGGCAGAAATGCATCGGTCAGGTTAACGACGCGGTGTGTGAGGTTATCTAAGGTTTTTTTTTTTAATGACCTGATATCACCTTCCAGAGCAGGCCTGATATCGTACACCACTTTTTTTTTTGTTCCACATTCACAGCCATTAGATATATTGCACCGGAGTTGTCATTTCTGCATTTAACATAATCAGGGATGCAGGGATCATAACTGTGGGAGCCCACAGCTCATGACAAATGAGCCTTTTACTGTCTCCAACCACCAGATACGCCGATCGAAAGATAACCTCCTTGCGCTGGAGTTTGCCATTCATCGCTCGTGACATCCAAGCTGCCGTCACAAAGCGCGCAGTCCCACATCAATCTGGATTGTTTTTCTAAAGCAGTGTTCCATAAAAGAAAAGACAAGAGGGGGTGATAGAGGACGGAGATAAAAGGGCGGTATCTGACGTGTACAACGTGCCGCGCCTGGCTATGACACTTCCATCAACCGTTTCCAACGCCGCGGAAGGTGACAGGGGCAGGATTTACTGACCCAGAGGCCCCTTTTGTGCTCTCCACGCTGCACTGATCCTCGGCTTCCTCTCCGGCTGCATGTGTAGGCCTATAGGCTTACCTTTTATACCCCTCTCTCTCCCTCTCGCTCTGTGTCTGCTGTAAATAGGCTTAATGTTACAGATGTCTGTGTGCGAGCACAAAGAGGCCAGGCGAGGCACAGAGGCCGGCTCTATTCGGCGCGGAGGCGAGGAGAACAGGTGGGAAGAGAGCAATCGGGACAGGGGAGGATGATCGGATTTCCCGTTATAAAAAGTTTGGCGGCTACGCGTGTGTTTAAAGCACGAGGCCGTAGATGTGCGTTGCTGCTCAGCCAAAACAGACAAAAATCAGAAAAGCTAGTCTAAGCCAATGTGTGTTTTTCTCCTTCAGTCACTGCCTTGTTCAACTCTTTTTCCACTTTTGTTTAAGGCGACAACTGAAATACTTGTTTACATCTGTTACCAGGCTCCCAGCAGCCACACTGCTGCTTGTATTCAGCGGGTGAGTTGCAGCTTATCCTGCTGAGACTGAAAAAAAAGTTATACGTGAAATGTAAGTTTTAAATCATGCTGTCAGATGCCGTCAGAGCTGCAAGGTGAACGAGGGCGTCCGCGGATCCCTCGCTGTGTGGGCCGGCTGACTGGCTGGCGGGGACAATAAGCCATACTGTTTTGACCTGCCCCGTCTGTCCCGGTGCCAGGTTCACGGACATTCAGACGGCTCCCCTCACTCCCCCCCCCTCGACTCCACAGCTGAGACCGAAACTTCAATCCACAGGCTTCGCTCCACAAATCAGGATCCGCTGCCTTTTGAGAAACTCTTTATAACGTTTACCCAGCTCCGTTTTCATTAAACTATGCCGTGAGCCTCATACTAATACAGTTCTGTGGAAATCAGAAACGACCGAGCCGAACTGAGTAGTCATGATGGAAATTTGAGGTGTCGTTGATAACATTCAGCCTCTAAATGTAGCATTCCAGCTCCCCCACATTGCATTGCATTCACGTCACAACACCGCTTTAGTCCGAATCACCTGCGCCCCCCCCCAGGTGGTTGCCAGTTTGTCCACTAGCTAACAATGCTAACGCTAGCTGAAATCAATGTTGCACGGGGCCCATTTCCCCACAAACTGGCAACTACCAAGACCGTTGAATGCTGACACAACACAGATACCACTTAACACCAATGCTGTTATACAATTGGATGACAAACCTCATAGAAGCTGGAAGGTCAGAATTCTTCTTATGGTGTACTTTGCTTGCACATCACCAGCTTTTCTTTTCACACCTGTAAAGACTCCGTCTGTTGTGCTTCAATGTACTATAAGTGTCTATTGCACACCCGGCCATGGCCTTGTTTAACCTGCCAGCCCAAACCCCATTTTTTTGGCATATCCAGATTGTATCCAGATTGATTTTATAAAGCCTGGACTTTAAAAAACCCACATGAAATATGATGTTTACAAACCAGATCCAAGCCACATTTGGAGGTGGTTTGAAATGCCATAACAGTCAGATTTCTACAGACGCTGCGGCCGCTCAAACTGAATTTCAAAGTGTCTTTGGTGTCATTCACAATGTGACACAGAACAACTTTGAAACCGGAGTGATGGAGCTAACCAGTGCAAACCACTTTACTGACCAGCGGAGCGCCGGGTAAAGATAAAATCATTTGACCGTAGAGCGCGTGCAATGGAGACTCCTGGCGACCAAGCCGGCCAAATGAAAGAAAAAATGATTTAATCTCGCAGCTCATTCGGACTCGATAGTCAAACGAGTGATTTCTCAGGGGTCGTGACACTCCAAAAAAAATGGATCCACTGTTTTACAGCCAGCACTTTCACAATGCACTGCCACTTTTCCACCAAAAGTCGCAGGTCTACGCTGTTTTTTAAATGCGGGCCCCCACGATAAAAATCACCTATCGACCCCTGTGATATTTTTCTGAAGCCTCACGTTGTGCAGCACTGACGTCACGTTTTACACCACAAAGATTTGCCACAAACAGTTGTAACAGAAGCATTAGGGTCATACATTTAGACCTTTAGATTCTTTTTACATTCTGTTGATGGTTTTCGTTGATATTTTAAAAAACGTTTACAACAAAAACTCTCACATATTGCCCCTTTAACAATTTGGACTTAATAGTTTGCGTGATTTATACTCCTTGTAAAGCTCCTGAGTGTAATTTATGAGAAAGAGGTGAACCTGAGGGACACTTCATCGCCTGCTTGCTGCTGTATTCCTATGACTGCTGTCGCTAATGAGTTCCCAATGACCTGATCAGACTTCATGGTGCTGTAACACATATAATCTAATGGGAACCTCCTAACAGAAGCACGTGGACTTGATTAAGGCTTCTAAAAATACATCCATAAAGTCATGAATGTATACAGTATGCTGTCTGCTTGTAAGTGAGAAGGAGAGGGAGGCGTGTGTGTTTGTGTGAGGAGGAGGAGGAGGGATGAGGGGGCTCCGCGTTTGAGCCAATAGGAGCAGAGCAGCGCTAATGTCATTTCTCGACGCTTTAGCTCGGTGCCAGAGCTGCGCAGCGCTCAACCCTGGTGAACGTCCCCACCGACTCCTGTCTCTATCCACGACCATGCACTGACAGTCCATCGAGCTGATCCAGGACTCGGAAGTTGCGAGGTGGTGTTTTGTTTTGGATGCGGTTAGCCCGGATGCCTCCAGACTCTTGATATCGCTCAGATTAAAAACAAAACAAAAAAAAACCCCGGAATATTCAAGACTTTGAACGCACCAAGTTGTCGCTTCTGAGAGGTGAGTGTCTCAGAACTTTTACAGTTATTGCCTTTGGTGTGTTTTGTTGTTGTTGTTGTTGTTGTTGTTGTTGTGTTTTTTCCTCCTCTTAATGTTGCAACCACGCAAGTGCGCACAGTTGAGTGTGGGTGTGCGGGGGTTTTAATAGGAAGAAATAAGACATCATCAAGGTGAAGGGATTGGAGTGGTTTGCCTCTCCGCGACTTCACACCAAAGCGAGAAGAGAAGAGATTTTATGAAGGAGGAGAGAGAGAAAAAAAAGTGAATCTGTGGCTGCGTCCAGCTTTGGAGAGTTGCGTGTGCGTAAAGACGCGCGCAATGGAGGAGGAGGAGGAGGAGGAGGGGAGTGGAGGTCGCGTTCAGGTTTCCAGATGTGTGAACTCAGCTGTTGCTTGTCACTCAGGTGGTCTCCCTCAGTTTTTTCTCGTGTCCGTCTTGCGGGGTCGACCTCAGAGCTCCTCACTTTTTTTCCGCGCAGCTCTTGGATCACCTTGGGATCGGCATCGGCGTTGACAGACCGCAGACCCGACGTGAAGCCACATCACTTCAGCCGCATGGAACGATCGACCGTGCGAGACGCTTTTTTTCTTTCTTCCTCTTCTTATTCTTCACATTCAATCAAACTCCAGACTAAAATCTGTTTAAACAAACTTTGAAGTGTTTCCTCCAGTCGAGTCAAATTGTTCCAAGCTCATGTGAGAGTGATCCCCGTGTCATTTCACCCATCTGTCTTTGTTTTTGAGATCTCAAACTGCGTAAAAATGTGATTAAAGAGCGTTAAAATCTATATATTAGAGTCCCAGTGACGTCTTTAGATTGCTGTGTGATCGGTATTGAAGCCAGTGGTGGCACCTAGTGGCTGGAGAGGTTTGTGAAGATGCTGCAGCAAGCTTTGGATCCTAAATCATGATGAAAAACGTGTCTGCTAATAGGACTTCCATTTGACTTGTAGTTAAAGGTGCATTCTGTACTTTTTCAATCAAATAAAGAGAGATCTTCGCAATGCATAAACAAACTAAATGAACAAATTATTTTTGTTTTCGTGGCTGGACAAACCAACTGACCTTAAAGGACAACACGGTTTCATACTTTTTTTTACATGCGGCGGACCCTGCCACCTTTCTAGCTTCAAACAGTGTTCTGGGGGCCTTATTTTCCTCTGAGGAGAGCTTGTTTATTCAGTTATGGAGAAAATGAATATCTGAGTTTGTGTTATTACCTCATTAATATTCTCAATATTGAAATTCTGAGTATGAATTTCTTCCTCAGAACTACACAGTGCCCCTTTAATTGCTTGAAGTAATCCAAGTTTGAACAACTTTCCATCGCAGTCACTGCATTGGCATGACAAACTGCTGCAGTGAGCCGATCCAGGGTGATGAGAGCAGCCCGGGATCAGGTGACTGAGGTGTGTTCCCCCCCTTTGTGGGGGGCCAGTCAGTCAGACTATGCCGCACTTTGCTGGGGGTACACACTCTGAAATGCTAAGCCTTTGTTAATGAGTATCTGCGTGCGTGTGCGCATGTGTGTGTCCTTGTCTGTGTGTGGTACCGGGTGCTAGTGCTCGTGGATCTGCATGTGTGTGTGTGTGTGTGTGTGTGTGTGTGTGTGTGTGTGTGTGTGTGAGAGAGAGAGAGAGAGAGAGAGAGGTGTTTGGAACCAGGAGTTAAGCTGCTGTTAATTGGTCAGCCATTCGAAACCACATGGGAGAGTCGAGTCAGGCAGTAGCTGAAATGATCGGCATGTTTGGCTCGACCGCTGCCCGAGACATAACATTGATTCTATGCTTTAAATGTAAACTGAACAGGGTATTTTGTCTCTGGAGTCTTTATAATTAATGCTGTCATCCACAGTGACTTGTGTGCAGCCGCGGGATTAGTTTAAAGGGGCTCCGTGTAACAATTTGCGGCAATTTACATGTGTTGATCGCTTTTTTATTGGCTATACGTGAGCGGTTTGTAAAGTGATGTGAAAAATTTGACCTTCTCTGTGTCTCTCGGTTTCCTACACACGGCTGGGGATGATTTGTTCACGTTGTTTGTTACACGTTCTCGAGCGCCTCGTCTTAGCGCCTTAGAGAGCAACCGTAGTTCGCTAGAAATGGACGACGCTAACATAAAAACAGTAGGCTTCCAGCACAACATAGACGTTCGGCAGAGCCCCTTTAAGGAAATAGCTCAACATTTTGTGAAATACACTCATGTGCGTTCACGTTTCTGACCGCTAAATATGTAGCTAGCAGCGAGAGCACGTAGCCTGTTAGCTTAAATGTGTGAAACAGGGAAAGAGCTAGCCTGGCTCTTTTTGAACAGGATAAAAAGCTCTCTAAGTATAGCATAAAATGTCATTAATTTAATCTGTAGAACCAATCCCAATGTTGGGTACAATAACTTGAAATGGGGCTACCTCATCACATAGGCTAGCTCTGGCTACGTAGCTACAATTACATTTTCCTTTTTTTCATGATGCTATTGATGATGCTTTCATAGAACAACACTTTGGCTAACATTAGGTTAGGTTAGGTTACCCTATTCACCTGTTGGACCACAGACTGAAGTAAATGCCTGCTTCAGTTTAGCCAAAGCTAGCAGTAGCGGTCAGACCAGCCGGCAGTAATATACCAAAGCAAAGGTACACGGCACATTAAATAAGCAGAAATGTAGGACAGTTATGTCTGAACAGGGCGACAGAAATAAACGAGTTTGCTGTTTTTAGATATTCGCAATGCAAAAAAGAAAAGTCGTTGCGAGACAGGCGAGAAAAAACCTGACACCAGCTGTAAAACCATGAACAGTCAACTCAGTTCGAAGTCACGTGCGTCCTGAACTGTGAAGCCTGTTAGACGTTTTTTGCTAGCTTAAAAATGATCAAAGGGAGCCATGGTTGATTTTTTTTTTTTGTTTAAACATGTCAAAGCGAGGAGAGAAGGAAGATGTTCTGGTCGAGGAGGACGTGAATCAGACGGGGGGATGTGAAGCGCTTCTTGACGAGATGACCTTTGAGGTTTCAGTGAAGGATGACTGGACGCGTAACGTCATACGACTATGAGCCCAGCTCTGGCAGGAGACGTGGACAGATAATGAATGCATCCTTGACTTTTGTTTTTTTTCTTTTGGTTTCATTGCTTCTCTGAGAGCCCCTGCTGACTTTTCTGTTTATGTGCAAACTGCTGAATTGACAGACTCGTTTTTCAGAGCGCTGTCTCTCGATCCTTCATCCTACAGTCTTCTCTCATGTGCAACCCAGATTCTCATTCTCCAGCGGGGTTTGAGTGCCAGAGAGGAAATCCAGCCTGGAGATTGTTTTGATATTGTTGGACAGTCTCCTGGAAAACCTTTTTGCTCGGCGACCGAGGGTGTTCTGGATTTAGAGCCGTTGGCTTCCCGGCCGAAGCACCTCATCTGATCGGAGCCGTTAAAGTGTTTGAGGGGCTCAGGATGTGCCATGTTTCACCTTTTATGTTTTCAAGCAGAATAGAGTCGATCTAAAAGGGGATTGCTGGCGTTTAGAGCAACACGGGGACAAATCAACTCTTGAATGTGAGTAGGTAACATAAATCTTTGCTTTTAGAGCAGTTTCTCACATTTACGGTGCACGATGTTACAAACACAAGCTAATAGTGTGTACATTTTGAGTGAATTGCTGCTGACCAACTCTGATTGAGCGGCGGCGGGGGGGGGGGCACGCAGCAATCACAGATTTCTTCTGTCCCGTTGTTTGAGTTGGAGCACAGATTGGCATCAGATTAAATAAATGGAACCAATAAGAAACATAAACACGAATGTGAAGTGTGTGTGTGTGTGTGTGTTTGCATGTGTGCGTGTCTGTAAAAAGAGAGAGAGAGAGAGAGAGACCTCCATCTATTAGTCAGTCAACACTGTTCAGTCTGTGCGCTGCTGTCAGCCTAATACCTCCGAACAACATGTGTACACACAGGCAAGTTTGTGCTGTCACACTGGAATTAATCGAGTGTGGGGTTGTGTAAATCATTCCAAACCTCAGAAAACACCCTCGCACACATACACACACACACACACACACACACACACACACACACACACACACACACACACAGACACACACACACACGTGCGCGCTTGCCAAGCAGCTATCCCCTGCAGTTGTGCATGAAGGGCCAAACAGAGTGAAGGGGCCAATCGCTGAACGGCAGAAACAGAACAGTGAACAATGAAAAACAGACATTTCCTGGAAGAAGGGAGACAAAATGAGTCTCAGAGTAATATTCAGGATTTTTTAACGCTCCGACCGCCCAGTTGTACCAGCTATCAGCAGTATTAGCGTCGTAGCAGTGGGAGATTGCATACAACCAGTGCTGGGAGCAGCCTTGACCGAGCAAAAATGCCGAAGATTTCCTGGCCACGGATTCTCAGACGAGAGGAATAGACGGTATTCACTCGGGGGCCATTTCTCCCCTGACATTCCCGAATGTCGTTTTGCCGTGCTCCAGCTTGCAAGTCTTATAAACGTAAGGAATCGGGAAAAAAAGTTTGTTTCACCACTCCCTGACTGATCATCAACTGAAAAGATGACAGACAGTTGAAACCTGGTGGCACGTTTGGCCATATTTCAAGGTAAAACGACATATTTGAATTAGCTAACGTCAGCATTCAACCACTTCCTAGCTAACATTACCGTAAATAAAATGTGTCGTAGTCGTGCGTTGTTAATTTTATGCTATTATCGCTATTTTATTTATTATCAGCAACTGAAAAGACAACAGCTAACGCGAGCATTCAAGCTCTTCCTTGCTAACGTTACCGTTTGCTACGTGTTACACTAAACGATAGTAAAGGCTTGAATTAACTCTGAAATAACAACAAATATTGTGGACACATTTATCTAAGTCTGGAAGTACAGTAACGTTAGCTAGGAATGGTTGAAAGCCAATGTTAGCTAACAGGTTATCAAGTATGTTGTTGTAGCTTGAATATGGCCTGATGTCCCTCCACATTTTCACTATTCATCGTCTTTTCAGTTTGTTATCGTTTGGGAAATGGTGAAAATATAACTTTTAACGATTCCCAAGATGTACAGGACTGGAACACAGCAGTACAACATCAGCGCTTCCTACTTTGAGTGTGGCGTGAGTAGAAAATGGCCACCCTGTGAATATGGTCAATTGCTCAATTTTCTTTAATTACATATCATAAATGTAAAAAGCAAAGAAAAGACATCAGCGAGGGTTGAGAGCAATTATGATGGGCGCGTTTTCACATCTTGTAGACTAAACAATCAATCAAGACACCAGCTGAAAATGTAAATTATCATTATCGGCCCGACACGGAAGTAGTTGTGTCAGAAATGTCTGTCCAAGTTCAGTCTTGTTTGAGGGGAAATATTGCCCTATAAATGGTGAAAGATAAGCTAATACTGTATGTGTTTATTGGCTTACAGTAGCCATAAACCATGGCGAGGCAGAGGAGGTGAAGGGTGCAGTGTGTAAATGTGTGTGTCGGGGCGGGGGGGGAGGCTGGAGAAGCAGTCCTTGATCTCGGGAACACTAATCGTGATCCTTGTGCTCATTGAGTGGTTACAGACCAAACCCTGCAGGCCGCATTGGCTCCCCAAGCCTGGTATTATGGTCAGCTTGTGGGGAGGAAAAGTAATCCAGGGCTTAGAAGCCTATCAGACACTGAGTAATGGACTCAGAGAGGGAGTTGCACTCGACTCTGTGTTAAAACTTGCAGCGGAGCTGAAACAAAGTTGCCCCCAGCGCTCGCTAAGCGGTGCAAAGCCGAGGTGTTGTTGAGAGTTCCTGACTCGTGCCTCCGAGTGAGAGTCGATTTGGCACCACCTTAATTACCTATACACACAGCTCTATTTGATGATGATTAAAGCCACTCACACACACACACACCTGCCCAGACACTGCCAGTCGCCAGCCGCAGTGGTTGTGGAGACATTAAAGGTGATGATTATTAGATGATAATAATTAAAAGGCTTTCAAGCTCTAAGTAAAGGTAAACAGTATAGATAGAAGCAAAAGTCTCGTATAGGAAGACGAGATTGCGAGAGAGCGCGACAACCACGTAATTATTCCCAGTCAAATGACCACCCTGAGGCAGAACACAAATGATAGCTTTCAGTTTTGTTTTTGATTTGGTAGGGAACATAAAAGGTCTCCATAACAGATCCTGGTTTGTTGGGCGCGAACATCACTCGCGCGGTGTTGCCACTGCGATGTGAAGCCCGATTGCGTCTCACAGTCTGATGTCTGGTGGTTTTTCATGTCTGCAGCTCAGACGGCGGACCACCCCTCTTTTCTAAATCCAATCCGATAATGTCATAAATGCAGAACCCAAAAAAAAACAAAAAAAAAACAATCCGGCTGTTGTTTGTGAGAAGCACAGCGGTTTACGTGCAGCAGTGATGTCAGGAGCCCCGCCGGGTGTGATCAAAACATCGCTCTGTTCTATTAACGCCGTTCAAACTTGCAGCCGTTTGCATCATTCAGGACGTTTATTGTGAAACGTGTCCTGAAATGAGAGTGACACCTACTCTTTTTGGCATGAGAATAAAGTATGCTACGGATATTAGATGCAGAAAGCCATTGCTTTCGAGCTGTCGTGTTCAAAGTAGCTGCATTTAAAAGACAGGACCAGGTTGAAAACAACATTGAAATGATCATATTCATAAATATGCCAAGGGGAAATATTTTGTATGTGTGTCTTAGATCAATGTTTGGCTGGGTGCATCAGGAAAACATGACTTAGCTCCTGCTTAGTCCGTAAATTGTTCTCATGTGGTCTCATGTGTTGGACTCTGATCCTGAGGCTAAGACGAGGTCCTGAACCGAATGTCTCATCTCAGGCCTAATCAGAGACAGTCTGCTTCCTCTCTGTCTTTCCCTCTCCCTCCATTTCTGCCCAAAATGACACGAGATGTCCACATGAATCCAACTCCGTTTTGTCCGTCTGCTTCAGTAAACAGAGCCGGACAAAGAAGAGAAGGATTTTTGAAGTTGTACAGTTTCATGACAGTTTCCTGTGACGAAGCTCTTACATGACATTTACGTCAAAACCTCTGCTGTTGGGTGGTCGCCTGTCTCTGTAACACTCTCTGGAGACGAGCCCTATCTGTCACTGTATCTCCATGTAGCCTCACGCAACCCCAGAGGAATACGTCCAATCTGATGGCACTCGGGAGTCAGGAAATGGCCTGTTGTGATAAATGCTGTGTAAGTGAGGGCGGGGAAGATTGCAGGAGTTTCATCAAACTTAAAGGCTGAACACTCGCCTTTACCTCAGCACTAACAGGAGTTGTGCTTTAAAGGGGCAATACATTAGATTTTTCGTTAAAAATGTTCAGAAATTGGCTAAAATGTAATGTCAAACATCATGATGTCTGTATATTGTGATGCAAAGATATCTAATGAAGTTAGCATGCTAACCAGCTAGCCCTGGCCAATCCTGGTGCAGAGCATGTGTGCTATCGATGTGACGATATGATGCCCCCTATTTGATTTACATGTGAATGTGACAGCTGGAAACTTCCAACATATTGCACCTGAAAGTCTGAAAAGTACATTAAAGCTGCTATAAATTATATTATCATGGTGGCAGTTGATCAAATGACTATGTGCAATGTGACAGCTGTTGCTCTCGAGTGCCAAGGCCACAAAAGAGAATGGTCAACTGAATCTGAAGTTTCTCTCTGCTGTACAGTGTGTTTAGCGCATTTGAGCTCCGTGTTTTGGTTTTCTGGTTATGCAACATTAATATTTTGAACTAAATGTTATGCTTTTAATAGCACAAAAATGGCAAAACTCAATATCAAACACATGGTGTCAATCAACATACCACAATATACTTTGAACCTGATGCCCCCGCTGCTCCCAAGTGGCCAAAAATGTGCTATTGCGGCTTTAAACTACATTTGCATGTGCACGAACCCACATGCCACGCATTTTTTCGATGTTGTATTTTCCTAAACGTCCCTCTTATATAACATTAACAAGCCCCCCAACTGCTGTTGTGCTCTGCGGCAAGTAATCAAGAGGCAGCGGATCCCCTCAGCTAGGACAAGAGGGAGAATGTAACAGATATTCACTCGTGGTGGTTAGCTGATGAAAGCTTGGGGCTTTCCAAGCGCTCGTCGCAAAACCAATACAAACAGTGATTTGACAGCCGTCTGGGTTTTGGCACAGTGAGATCCATCCGCTCCTTTTTTTCTTTTTTTTCCCCCTTTTTTCCCGCCTGAGAAAGGGAGCTTAAATTGCCACTTGCATTAATGAGGTGGTAAATAAATGTCTCTTGTGTTTACACTAATGACCTCGAAAACCAGACAGTTAACTGGGGGGGTCGAGGCGTTCATTTTCCAAAACCAGCCACCCGTGAAATCCAACATGTGCGGGCTTGTTTGTTTGTGTACACGATGTATGTCTCTGTGCACGTTTGCTTGTTTCCATACGTTTTGATTCATTCGGTACTTTACATACATCCTGTAGGGGTGTGTGAATGACTGTGTGTGCAGGTTCCCTTCACGGAAAGCCCTCAAGAATCCCCCTCAGGGGCCTTTTCAGACATCTGGTTGCGGACGGACAGCTTATATCTCCAAGTAATATGTCCAGTTAAGCCTCTGGGAGCCGCCGCAGTGCACATCATTACAGCCTTCCTCCGGCTTTGCTCGGAGCTCCGCTGAAACCCTATCGTTTGCTTCAGAGGGGTACAAATATGCTGTATATCCTTTTATACTACTTCCTCCCCGGTCCGCGTCCCATCTGTTGCAGATTAGTCTTCAGTGTGTGTTTAGAGAACTGAGCCTGTCGCCAAGCGGGACAGATAGTAAACCCAGAAGGTTTTAGTCAGAACTGTCAGGTAGGTCTGAATTAACAGAGAGGCCAACTGAGGATATGGCTGGCTGAGAGCAGAGGCGAGGGGGGGAGCAACGGGGGTTACTTTCGGCAGGCTCCGAGGTTACACAGCGAAGCCCACCAAACGGTTGATCTGTTTACCCGTGAACCTCAGGCCCGCTACTCGAGGGTCAGTGTGGAATGCCAACAGCGGCTGCCTGGCCAAATTCAACCGCAGTCCCTGGGAGAGGAGGGGAGGCAAACAGCCCCGCAAGACGGCCAGTCACGCCACTCTTCCCTGTGATAGTGGTGCTTATTTAAGCGCCGAGCTCAAAGTGACTTTCACATGACACGCAGCCTCGATATCTGGCGCCCTCGTGGCATCCAAGCCCGCCACCAAAATGTTACCGTGCTGGGCCGATATCACTCAGCTGTTTTTGTAATCCGTCTCTATTCAAAAAACTCTGACTCAGTAACCCATATGAAGCTGAACAAAAAAAAAAGCACCTGGGGAATGAAGCTCCTGGAACTAAAGGCTATATGGTTTCACACACACACACACACACACCCTTTCTCCGACACTATGCTCTCGCCTTGAGAACTGTGCCAGCCCATGTAGGCCAAACTGCACAGCCGGTGTGTGACAAAGTGCCCCCGAGGCGGCGAACCTGGTCGGACCCGCCGTTCCCAGCTCTTGTTGTCTTTCCAGTGCTAAATTTATGGGAAAGCGAGGGTGCTGGTTGTGTAATACACAGCCTGTGTGTGTATGTGTGTGTGTGTGTGTGCGTGTGTGTTTGTCTGTTCCGCTTGACTGATGTGCCATCCCCTCCAGGGTCCCTGTCATTAAGCCTCTGTGTACACAACCCCAATCCCTGGCCTACATCTATCTCTTATTCAGAATTCATAGCGTGTGTGTGTTCATACACACACACACACATAACCACACAGACACACACAACCACATACAGCAATTCCCATACTGAATGTGATGCAACGCTGCTGCTTGTCTTGCATGATATGTCATCAGGTGTATCTGTTTTTACATTTGCTTCTCTCTCGCTCTCTCTCTCACTCTCTTTGTTTATTGTTTTTTTTTAATGATTTGTTTTCTTAAGCGATTGCCTCGATGTAATTTGATTGGCACAGCTCATTAAAAGCCCTGACTTCTCTGTTTGATTTGGCTGTAACGTGTGACACGCTGTTAATCACTCAGACGGATGCATAGACTGATGGACGATCTGCACGTAACAGTCATAATGAAACCTGCATCGTTTGTGGTTCGGGTTAAAAAAAAAAACAGGTTTATTCTGACATGAGCAGCTGCAGCGTGACACTTTTATTTTCCTGCGAACAAAAACGGGAGGAACTGGTTTCTTTTTTAAATTTTTTTTTATTGTTGCAGTACATCTGTGCCTTTTGGGCAAGCTGGGATGTTTCAGTGTTACTCCTTTATTTACAGTTTGTGGGTTGTACATCAGCAGCCAAAACATGACCGCTGTGCTTTTCTTGCCATTCAAGTGAAGCAGAACTGAATCGCCACGTACCTTTTCCCTGTCAACAAGAACAAGACGATCTGGTTCTTGACATTTTTCATTATTATCATCGGTCTACTGCTCAGCACTGTACACATTTCTGTCTGTTCCCTCTCTTCTGTAGATCATCAGTATATTGTTTTGGGATATTACAAGAGTCGTACATGCTTTAGTGCTCAAAAAACACACCCGTTTTCTCAAAATGTCCAGTACTGCATTACTTTATTCTCACTCTGTCTGAAATGCTCTGTTTCAGCTTCTGTCTCTTTAAGGCCCCAGTCTCCTCTGATTGGTCAGCTCACACACGCCTGACCCTGCACCGCTAACAACAAAAAAGCAGCTCTGCTTAATCAATTCCTATGTGCCACACTGCAAATGTGTAACTCTGTGATGTAGTGTGATGTCACCGAGTTACAGAATAAAGGGTTTTCTGTGGGAGAGAGGAGCTTCTGTCAGTGTGGACTATGACCTTTTTCACTTTCAAGATCTTTTACATGATCAAGAACCTGTATAAAACACTCAAGGAAAGGAAAAAACAAAAAAAAAAAACAAAAACATAATAGGTCTCCTTTAAGACGCTTGAAGTGGGAAGAATGTGTGAAACTACACCCTTATTCCATCCTAATTCCTGGTATTATAATGGATTGGTCACACTGTGGTCAGCTGAGAGTGATTTTCTTTAATGTGGTGGCAATTTTTAGCCCCACCAGAGAGGGCTCATCTGTGTTTCAAAATATGACCCAACAAAACTCCAGAATTCATTAGATTTGGCGGGTTAATAGTTTGCATGTGGCGATCAAACCTTGAATGCCCTGGACAAAAAATGTGAACCATGCACTGTCTGAAGAGGAGTGTGTAATTTGATATGTTGCTTGCCTGTGGTCCAGAAATTACCAGACAATCTAGGATCCAAACTAAAGATTTATTGCATTAACAAGTAGTCGGACGATTAGTTTTTCTTCAGAATGAAATGATTAACATATTTAATGTATTTTTAAAATGTGACAAATGCTCATCACAACTTCCCAAAGCCCAAAATGACCTCCTTAAATTGCTTCTTTTGTCAAAACGAACAGTCCGAAACACAAAGACTTGTCATTTACTGTTATAAATGACAAAGAAAAACAGCAAATCCTTACATTTAAAGGGTAACTCCACCAATTTTACACATTAAAGTGTGTTTACAGGTGTTGGGGAGTAATACTGCATATGTGAAAAAAGTAATATAAAGTATTTTGTAGCTCCAGATGAAGCTACATGTAATTAGATAAATTGCATCCAACGATGCCAGTCAGTGGTTAAGTTGCATTGTGGGCAATGTAGGCAACATAATTAGAAAAGCAGTCCACTAGTCCATTAGGAGTCATGCAGTTTATAAACAAATGATCAATATCAATACAGCAGAACCAGAGGCCTTTTTTTATTCCATGCAATCTTTCCTTTTCAAGACCCGGTGCCTACATTACCCATGATGCCACTTAGCAACTGAGTGATTTCACTGGAGGCTGTGTATCAAACTAAATGCAGCTTCCTTTGGAGCCACAAAATACTTTATACATATGCAGTAGCACTCTTAAAGACCTGTTAACACACTTAAAGGTGGTAAAATTGGTGGAATTACCCTTTAAGAAGCTGGAACCAGCAAACTCCATAAATGATGATATCTATCATCAAAAGACTTGGGAACTAATTGCTGCAGCTCTAATAAAAGCAGTGCGGACTCCATCCGTTCCAACGAATACGTTTCGCAAAGGAAACATCCCGGGTTCACTCTTTAATTACAGGTTATGGAGTGTGTCTATTATTATAGATACACAGCAGCAATTATTGTAGAAATTCAAGTGCATGTGTTCAATGCCGTTGTAGAGTGATTTACATTGCAAAGTGGGAACAGCATGCTCCGAGACCTAGGTTACCATTATTTTGAAACGCAGTAATCATTCATGCAACCTGATGAGACAGTCTGTATCCAAGAGGATGCTTCGGCTTGGCAAGACATTTTCGCCTACAGGGAGCACCAACCCTTGCATGCAGTCCTTTTCAGGTAATGACACGTATTTAGCAGTTTAAGTGAGGTCGACGCTGCCAAATCGTGAAAATAATGATGATGATAAAGACGGAGTTACCTTCTAATCACGTACTGTAAAAAAGCCCCTTTACCGTTTTTCACCGTAGTTCCTCAGCATACTGTAATCAGCCTGTGAGTAGCGAAGGGATTTGCAGAAAATCCACTTGAACGTCAGAGTAATTGGCCGCATGTGCGTCGACATCGGCCCAAAGCACAATGTAGAATTGACACATTGACAGGACACATGTAAGGGCTGAACAGAAGCTGCATTGAAACAGCTATTACTTTCAATTTGCAGCGATTTATCCAGAATGAGATCCCTACTGTTTTGGAGGAGAATGAATAGAGCCTTTTAAAAGCATCTGTTGGTCGTACGCTGGTGACTGAATTCTGCTCTAGTTTTCCTACCCCCGGAGCAGATCGCTTTATTGATCTTGTGAGAAATCATAAGCAGCAGCTGCAGATGGAATGTCCGCCTGCAAAGGTTTCCTCTCTAGTAAAAGAAGGGTCGGCCCAGAACTGAAGCTGGAAACCCATTTGAACTCACGCTGGCAATACAGAAAGAGTCAGGGGATCACCGGAGTCATTAAGGGTTCATCCTCTGGGCACCATAAATGTTTGTTTAAAATTTCATTGCACTCCATCCAACAGTCATTGAGTTATTCTAGTGTTTTCCGAGGTACGGACAGACTGAAAACTTCAAAAACGGTCTCTGAATTTCACTTGTAGATGGTAGGCAGTTGAGGTCTGAACAAGCAGAATCTTACCCAGAGCTTTCCCAACCCAATCCCCACCTAAGCTCCCATCACAGGTACTTGACAATTTCCTCCATTTTACTGCACTTTTATAGCCGCTCCCATTGTCCCAGAGGTGTGTAGGTAACACCCTGCAGCGGTTAAAGAATCTCGGGCAGAGGGTTTTATGACCCGAAACTTAAATCACGCTCGGCCTGGGAGTGTCAGGGAGTATTAACAACAGACTGGCGAGACCGCTGAGCAGCACCTCCGCGAACTTGAAGCGCGGCGGGCGGGTCGAGCTGGCAGACCCGGTTAGCGGTGGCTAAAGATCTGTTTCCTAGTGTGAAAGGCTGCTGAGAGGTGTCTGTCGTCGTGAATGGGGGCTGAATGGGGAGGCATAATGGATGTGAATTGAGACGCGGATCTGAGGTCTTTATGTGAGGCAGATATATTATGTGTGTGTGTGTGTGTGTGTGTGTGTGAGAGAGAGAGCTGGTTTGTCAGCTGTTGTGCATGTGGCCTTTGTAAGTGGGACGTCGCTGATTACAATCAGAAATAGATGCAGTCGGGATACAGATACTGTATGCCTTTATTTGTTAAGCCACTTGTAGAGGTTTTTTTTCTCGCTGGTGTTACTTTAGATATATTATTAAACAATTAGTCTACAGGGAAATGTAGAGGACCAGAAATGCTAAAGACAGTTTTCAGTAGAAAGTCAAGTTGCACTCTAAGCGTTTGAGATGCCCCCATGGGGATTTATTTGTCTGGGCTTGTCATCTTTGGTTCAGCAGTGTTACTCGTTGTGTCGCTGTGGGACCTCATGAAGATTGTACCTGTAGCTAATACAATATGTATTTGAGTTGCGCACCACATTTGGTCTCTCCCTTCTCTATTACCGCTTTACGGCAAAATCAGCAGGTACAGTAGAGTCCAAAAAGTCTGAAACCGCAAGTAAAAATACTTAAACGTTGCATTTGTCTTGGATGTGACTGTATTTTTTTCAGTACAGATGATGATATCAACTTGATATCAATGATATTGATGATATGAATCTATGAAAAACGTTCATGAATATCAGAATATCTCAGTATTTGGTTAAGTCCCCCTTTTTGCTTTGACGACATCATGCACTCGAGCTGGTATGGACTCCACAAGTTGCTGCAAAACCTGATGATTAACGTTATCCCAGCACGATTTGTTCCGCAAGATGGACAAATTATACTTTGCATCACCACTACCTTACATTCGACAGTATTATATGAATGTTGCTGAGCAGTAAAAAGTTGCCATTAGGGTGAAGGTTCACAGATTCTTTAATCTCGGTCACCGTCCCAAAGCAACAGTATTTAACAAGTTGGGGACGAGACTCATAAATCAACATTCCAACAAAGCGGACCTTTAAAGCCTGTGCTGCTTTCAGTCCCGTGTATGAGAGCTGTTTCGCAATCTTGTGTATTTCATCAGCTATTTTTGCTTTACGCTACTTTAACATCAGGAATGGTCTCTGCGCTCTGTTTGAATTTGGCTGTTTATGTGACGAAAAAAACAAGTCTGGACACGTCCGTGTCCTTGTTGATGTCTGTTTCGAATAACCAGAGGGACATCTCACCTGATATTTGCATTGGAAGGGATCAGTTAAACCACTTCTTGCCTCCTGGGGATGAGGCACAGTGCTGCGCCTGCTGGAGTCCAGGTGTGAACGACTGTTGTAAATGAAAATGGAGCACGGCGCTGCAGAAAGGAGCACGTCTGTGCAGCACAGCGAAGGTTAAGAAAAGGCCAAATTACCAGCCGAGTTGTGTTCCAATAGATAAATGAAATGTGCAGCCAGAAAGAGTGAATAAGTGTGCCTGGTATGTGTAACAGTGTTTGTGTGTACTGTGTGTGTGTGTGTGTGTGTACAGTGAGTGTGTAGTCCAGGCTTGGTCTTGGATTTCAAGAATAGAAAAGGCCACTAGATCTTGTCTGCTCTACGAGTTTGCCAAGGAAAGAAAACTCTGCTCCGAAAGTCCTTTGAGAGACTTGATCAAAAGGATTGTGACGAAATTGCTTGTGACTTGGCTTGGCTAAAGGCCGGACTGTTATTTTTGGACAATAATGCCCTTTTAAATAATACTGGATATCAGCCAGAGGCTCCTCCATGAAATCAGATTCATTTTCATTTAAAGTCAGTATGTTCCTCTGCTGTGGAACAGTCTGGGGTTGATTAAGTCAGTCTGAAATGGCCGCTTAAGGAAAGTTTTTTGCCGTTTTCTTACGTATTTATGCACATGGGCTATTTTTGCGTCATGTTTTTGTATTTGCTAGCGCTCGGGTCAAAGGCCACCGCATAAACCCTCCATTAGTTAGTTCCTGCCTCGTCGGCATCGGACATGTGAATGAGACCGGGGTATCATCCATCCAGCGCATGTCCAACGGCTTTGCAGAGTGCTGATACGTGAGGTCTTTGCCCTATAGGGGCCATTAAAAATCTCAGTTTATATCGCAAAGGCAGAAGTTCTGGTCTCCTAAAGAGATGTTGCTGTGGTGGTCCAACAAAATTGAAAGCCGATGGAAAAAGTCCATGAATTCAAATCCAAAGAATGACCAAAAATCCAAGTTTTTGAGCGCTGCAATTTGTATTTCTGACAACTGACCCATTCGTTAACTTATACAGAAAGCGCACCAGATTATATTTACGAATGCACCCGCCATCCAAAAGGCTCGATTTGAACTTCTGATACTTTCTCCCGTTGCCCTGTCTCCCCTCAGAGAGGAAGCAGAGGAGACAACAAGGTCAACTCGCCTCTTGTGCTTTCCAAAGAACTGCGGGTCTTTGGCCACAAGTCGGGCTGATATCTGCCCATTGTCTGGGGATAAAGCCGATCATCCTCTGACCTGTCCTCTATTCACACCACAGCATCCCTCACCCGCTCTTTGTCCATTTCGAACTAAGCGCTTGTCGTCCTTTTTCCCCCTTCGCCTCGTACCCCGGAGCTTTTCGGAAACGCATATCCAGATAAATATCTCAGGAAACTCATTGCACATCTTTCGAAAGGGTTAAAACACAAAGTGGCTTTTGCCGAGCGGCGCCAAAGGACCCCGTGGAAAACTTGAGAGCTTCCTCTGAGAGGTTTACCCTCTGACTGGACTGCCAAGCTCCTCTCCCTCCTCCCAGTCAAACTTCAAATATGCGCTGGGATGCCAGGAAAGAGGGCCGGTGTTGGCAAAGCACACAGACGATCCCATCCCCGTGCACAGGGAGAATCTCTCGCTTTATCTCGCTCCCCTCGGCCGGTTAGCTCGCGGAGTCGTTTCTCATTTGTAACAGGTATCTTGGCATGTGACAAACAGCTCCGTTGCCCTCTCCACAAGTCACTTTGTGGGGTTGTCAGGGGAGAGGGCGCCTTTGTCCGCCGGACAATTGGGTAAACTCATTTGTCATTTTAGACTCCGCAAATGAAGCCGTTGCTGCTTTTCAGCCCTTCACAATGACGGATGGTGCGGAGCCTGTCCAAGTAAATTACATTACAGACTTCCCTAGGCATATCAGCGGACTGTTTTTGTTTGTATTTTGTTTACTGTTTTGTGTGCAGATGGTTTTTCAGCACTTTTTCTTGGTACATGTTATGAGCAGTCTTGCTCGTGTCACGTTCTTCACACGGTGGATATCTCATCCCATTTCGGAGCAAAACTCTTCACTCCTCGTTCTGCCGGATTGTCAGGAGTTTCCTGAAGTGAAGTGCTTTCTGACAATAACGTCATTGTGATGCTGTGCCGAAGTGAGAGATGACGACGTGGGACCCCTCCCCCCTCGCTCATTCAAGATCTCCGAAATAGGAAGGAGGAGGGGTGGTGTTATCAGAGGATGGGGTGAGCGGACAGGTCCCCTGCGTGAGAAACTTCCTGAGATGGATGAGGCCGACTTGGGAGGAAGCACAGTCAATATTTAACCAGAAAAACCCTCGAGGGGTTTAGTGTTGGGAAGCCATTTGCTGCTTTCAAATGACTCAGTTCCTCTAAATCCCAACTTTTCAATGATTGATTTAAGTAATCAATAGTTTTAATATTAACAATTAGCCGCATGATAACTTGTATTGCAGTGATAAACCAACGCGGAATGACCCCGCACTTCAGCCTTATGGAGCTTTTTGGAATCTTTCAGCTTCTTGTTTTGGTTTTCTGGCACACAACTATTGCTTTCATCCAAAAAAATGATAAAAAAAATAATAATAATAAATTTTTAAAAAAAACAACTGTTCCCTGACTCATCAGCACCGAAAACAAGACAAACAAAGTTAGCTATTGGTTGGTGAACAGGAATTGGTGAAGACCAAAGTTTATTGATGGGATAATGGAGCAGCTGGGCCCAGAACACTTGCATTAAACCCGGCGTGTGATCTAATCAGCAGCTGAGTGGAAATTAATGTGACGTTATTAGAGCAAGTGACACAAGGTGGATCAGACAGGATGACCCCGGGAGCCGTTTAATGACTGAGAGAGCGGCGGGAGGGCGCAGCCACTTGAATCTTAAATAGAAAAGCTTGCCTCGGAGGAATTGGTGATATCAAAATAAACTTGCATTCGCTCTTTTTTTTTTACACTTTTAATGCCCGCCTCAAAAATGAAGACGAGCCCTTTTTTTCTTTTCCTTCAGGGTTTGAAATTGACTTTGGGATCATTTACCCTTGACTGCTTTCTCAGAAGGCGGTGAACAGCTGTCTGGCTTGTCGAACAAAACATCCAGGAAAGAATAAGACCGACTGACTGAGAGAAAGGAAAAGAGTGTGAGAGTAGAGTGGGCATGTCATCTGGCTCTCAGGAATCCTGCAGCCCAGTTAGGGGGTTGGGGGTGGGGTGGAGGGCTCTGTGTCACTCCGGAGGAGGAAGGGGTGTGGGGGATAGGTGGGGTGTTGACTGTGTGTGTGTGTGTGTGTGTGTGTGTGATTGAAGTGCAGTGGCAGGCGATTTGCTCTGGAGGGGAGGAATGAGGGAGGGGCTGACGAGGCTTGGCTGCCCCTGGAGCACACACACACTCACTCATCCACTCACTCCCACACTCACAGGGATCAGAGACACTCCAGATAGAGACGTCACCTCGCTGCCCTCCTCGGTGCTCTTTGGACTTAATAGATTTTTGGATCCGAATGAGTTGCTCCCCGGCTGAGGGGCTGAGCGCATCTCTTTAAGACGGCTGAGACTTTTTTGGAGAATCTGGATCCGATTTTAAAAAAAAAATCGTGGGTCCGTTGAGCTTGATGCTGCAGAATGGTAGCCAGCCAGAATGTGTGACCAGGGGACTGTGGCAGTGAATGAGAGCTTTATGCGGAGGTGGAAAGAGGGATGCTTTTCCTGGAGGTAAGAGGAGTACAGATGAGCACGCTTTCCTGAAAACTTTTGCAAACGCAAAAGGGGTTTCTGTTGACTGAAGGGCAGGGTGGAAAAAAAAAACCTCCTGCCCAGGTTCCACTGTCGCCCGGCTCTGTCGGTGAGACGCCGCGCGATGGATTGTGGGGGATTTGAGAGTGAATAGCAGAGCTTGGCTCCAATTTAAAGTGCTGTGCGTCTGAGAGGCGATCCGTCATTTTCTGTGTGTGTAGGTCTTGCATCTTGTGCCTGTGTGTGTGTGTGTGTAGGTGGTCTCACTCCAGCTGTGTTAAGTCTCCTGTGCACCCCCTGACACCCATTTGGCCTAAAAATAACACTCCTCGCCAGTCAAAGAGTGATGACCTCGGCTTTTGAACTCCACTATTTAATGGTTTTCTTAAAGTAAATCCCATGACGTTTAGGAAAATATTCTTTTCTTGAACTGTTTTGGTTTCAGCAAGTGCTCAGCCGCCTCAGATCTGTCCTCTGAATCAACTGCAGGTAACTAAATCTGTAACTTTGTGATGTTTAAAGGGACACTATGTAGTTTTGGAGAATACATTTAAACTCAGAATTAGGTATTAGGTGATAATAGGAACTCAGAAATATTTATTCGTTCAAACAAGCTGTTCTCTGCGGAAAAAAAGGTCCTCGGAATACTGTTTGAAGCTAGAAAGGTGGCAGGGTCCGCCACATATAAACAAAGTATGAGAGCAAGTTATGAAACAAAGAGAGTTTGGGCATAAAAAATCAGTCAATGAAGATCTTTCTCTTCTGATTTAATTTTCTACATAGTGCACCTTTAAATAAATACCTACTGAAATATCGGCTCATAAAAGTCGAACCTCTCGGTAAATCAGGATGTATCCCTTCAGGTCGCCCGAGGTTGTGTTCACTTGGAACTATATGTGTTTGACTAACTAAGGAGAGCCCTTTTAAAAGTGTCAGTTAAGCGGGGGAAGGCGCACGTGATTAACCGTTAGCCGGCTACATCTGGCCCCGTGTTTGCACAGGCCCGATGTTGTGACTCTTTAAATGCCTTTTTTTCAAAAAAAGAAGTTTCCCTTTTTAACCCCCTCGACCTCCTCCTGTCACGTCTCCGCCGGGGTTTTTAAAGGGGGAACGGTTGGACATTTTGTTTTTGTTTTTCGACAAAGGCGGCCTTTGTGCGGCTGCCAGTGGATGACATGGTGTAATGTGAGTTGCTGTGTGTGTTGGCTCAGGAATCCGCAGTCACCTTTCCACTGAAAACTTGCTGGGTGAGAGCTGAAGGGCAGAGGAGGACAGGCAGGCGTGAGAGGATGCCGAGCTATCGACAGTTCTAACAGTAAATTAATCATTTCAGTCACTTGCTAAACATGCTCTGGTTTTTATCGGTGGTGCTTTATTGGGTCAGTTATGATGGAAAAGTAATTGGGTGAAAAAAAACGACGTGTCAAGAAATTGAACTGAATGGGTGCACCCGGGGCGGAGCCACCTTCTCATTCCTCAAGTCATTCCTTTACTCCGAGCTGTGCACACATAATCTCACAAACAATCACCACTGTTGAGATAGGGGCTCAAAATAATCTCAGAGAAAAGAAAAACTAACTCGATCTAATTGCACCACTTACTGGTCTTAACTAGGTTAACTGAGATAAAGTAGAGCCGGTAAAGAAAGGGCTTCTGGGTGATAACATTATCTGCCCCACCATAAAAACTGATAGATTAGTCACCGAAGAACAAAGCGACGGTCGAGATACCCTTTTGTTCCGTGATAACAGTACTGGTTTGACTTTTAACTGCGTTTGTAATCTATAAAATTCAGTGTTTGGAGGCCCTGGGCTTCTTTCAACTGTATGCAAATCGGGGGCAATGCTTATATTTCCCTAGTTTTCTTGTTACTGGGGTTTGACTTCGCGGTGGAATGAGGTCTGCAGGGTGAACTGAGAGATGACAGATGAGGCTGCAACACTGCGATGTTTGGATGCAGCAAAGAAAAGATCAGGAAGAAAATTGTGATCAATATTTTTATCACACATTTCCACCTTCAAATATGTATTCATGTACATATATTAAGTTTTGCCCCACCCCATTCCAATAACTGCCTAAGTAGTCGATTACCACCCGCGACAAGCCCTGGTTTTTAAATGAATTGAACCAAACTGCTCTGCAGTCAGTTAACAGGCATAACGTTTGGCCAATAGAAGCCATCATGACCTTAATGTCCCTCACAGCGCTGCTTTTGTGTAAAAGATCAAACCTGTGTAAAGTTTGGAGGGCCTATGTGAAGTCCTCTGACTGTTTTGTTTCCACCCAAACAAGTTCTATTCTGGTCCAGATTTGCATGTGAAAGACTCGGAGCGTGGGCGAGTCGCGAGTGGCTTCTTCGACACCTTGAGACCAAAGTGCGTCTATCGGGGGCAGGCTGAGGGGGCTCCGGAGAACACGGCCGCCACGTCCCAGATAAGAGAGGCTGCTGCTGAAGGCGGGAGGCGCACGATGACGAGACAGATTAATCCCTATTCGTGTCACGGTTCATCTGTTATCAGCTCGTAAAGAAAATGCTTGAAACGCTGCTGCGAGTGGACTCATGCTGCAGTTGACTTTAGATTTATATCAGTTTTCCCTTCATTTGCTGTCTTTAGTGCAATTTCTTGATCATAGCAGACGTGACTTCTTGCACGCAGCTGTAAATCTCCGTCCCGGCGTAACGCGCTAGGCTGCTTACACGTGTTTCACAAGCCTCAGCACTTTTTGAGCACAGCGGTTAAGATGCAACAGATGTTTGGTGGGTAACAGCTGGAAATATCTGTTGCATCATGTTAGGTCGAAGCATTTACAATCCTGGTTTAAGAGTGCCGTCCGAATGTGCCCGGTGTACATTTTGTTCACGGCTGCAGTTAAAAAGGAGAGAAGCCAGTAGTGAGGTTTTAAATGTGTAAGACACAGCAAAAGAGGCTTTATTTTGATTTGGTTTTTGAAATTTAAAAAGGTGCAGTGTGTCAGAATTAGCAACGCAATGTGAGGAAATAACAGTTTTGATGTTAGGATGTCTATACAGGCCTATTACAGAGGTGTCCACAGAAGTTAGCACACTAACCAGTTCCCCCCAACCCGAAGCTCCTGTGCTAGCGGCGTCCACACCAACACTGCCCTGATCCAGACCGCTAGCTGCACGGCTAACTGAGCTAACTAGCTAACAGCAGCTACAGTCAGCAGCTACTAGTGATGTGCTGCCCCCTTTTTGTTGTTTTGAGTATGAACTGGACAGGTGAGCCATTCTCACATACCGCTCCTTTAAATGTAAATACAGGAATTTAAAACCGTCTGTATTTATTCGTTTGTGTCCTTTATGCAATGTAACATCAGTCCAGTCCAACTGGCAAGAGTCACACATTGTTGTTGAGTAAGTGCATCATAATGGAAAAACCCTGCTTTGATTTTCCATTATATATCACCCTAGGTTTGTCTTACGTTACCTTTTAAGGTGTTTCGGGCACTGTATCAAGCATAATTCTGTTGCGGATAAACAAAGGAAGTATGACACACCGCGCTAATGCGATGGAAAATAACATATCAGTGATTCTTGAGTGTGACTCAAGTGGACGAATTGAGAAAGGATGGAAATTTGTGTGATATGTTAAGAGGAATCTTTGTTCTGTTTTTCTTCTCAGCTCTTCTCAGTGTTTGTTCAGGCTGTTCCGTTAAACTCTTAAAACACTGAAACCACCTTGTTGGGAAACAGCGATTAAGGCTAATCGATGTTGCAGGCACACACAAGAATGCGGAGGGGCTTACAATAAGTGCAAAAAATAATCCCAGTCAGCATTATCACAGCCAATTAAAGCAATTATCAAACAGAGAGGGGATTCAAAAGGCTATTTTTAAGACTGAAAGGTGGATTCTGTAAATGTGATCCATTAAATCCTCTCTTTTTTTTTATATCCACAGCGCTCGTGTGTGGTGAACCTGGAGCGCAGTGAAAGAGGGGAGCGTCCTTCACCGCGGGGCCCGGACATGGAGCCTCGCGCCGGGGGAAAGATGGGGAAGATCACCGTGGGCTTCCAGAGGAGCTCCACCTCGGACGACGACTCTGGGTGTGCGCTGGAGGAGTACGCGTGGGTGCCGCCGGGAGTCAGGCCTGAGCAGGTTGGTGCCATGGCCTGTTACGCTACGGAAGGTCATTCCTCTTAGAGGACGAGAGTATAAACCTGTACGATGACAGAACATGGTTTTAGTTCAAATAAGGTTATGTTTTCCAACCTTCTGCTCTCTGTGCCCTACCAGCGGATTAGTGGTGCCACATGCTGATGTCCAACATCTGGCTGTGGATTTTTTGGCACATTTATTAATTTTAGATACACATGTTCAGGAACTGCTTGAGCTCCCCCATATACTCCCATTTTTTTTAACAGCGACAATCAGTCACTGTTTCCTTTTCCCCCTGTCAGCCGCAATTATCCCAGGCAAACATTCTAGCATTTCCAGTCCATTGCTATACATGGAGAGATGTCACACTCAGGCCTGTGACTGGATCGAGATTGGCGTGTTTGCCCCACAAGTGTCCCAGAACAAGAGACGCACAGAGCGGCAGTCACTCTCCGCTGAAATCCAGCTGGCCTCTCCTCTGTCACATCTAAAGCAAAACATGAGAAAGTGTACTGATAACGCTGCTCGCGGCATCATATCTCACTCAGAGACAGAATCTCAAAATATTGCATTATGAGAATCCGGCACTCCCGTCTCGTTTCCAACCCCTGACTGAGTGCCACAGCACAAATCTGCCAATGAAATGACAGAATGCGGTTTCTCCTCTGTCCTTTAACGTTCATCCATCTGTCCTCGTCCGCAGGTCCAGATGTATTTCTCCTGTCTGCCGGAGGAGAAGGTGCCGTACGTCAACAGCCCCGGAGAGAAGCACAGGATCCGACAGCTCCTCTACCAGCTGCCGCCGCAGGACAACGAGGTAGAGATGATGACAGAGACACACTGACAGTGTGTGTGTGTGTGTATGTGTGTGTGTGTGTTTGAGAGAGAGAGATGGAGATAGGAGCAGTCTGGCAGACAGTCAAACAGCGGTCACTGCTTTATATCTACATGTGAAACAACGTGTAGTTAAGAATACAATAAGCTTCAACTTACTAACTTAATATTGGGATGACAGTGGGGAGCAGAGTAGTGGATCTCTTTAACTTCATACCAGGAAAAATGTTAAAGTCTTTCCGTGCTCACCGCTTGAATTTTGCAGCTGAACATTTTTTTACTGCAATATGAAGGAGGCAGAAATCTCAGTTTAAGTGAAAGAGGAAGCTGACGTTGGGGGGGGAACAATGCTTTCACTAATTACACTTCAACTGATTTCAGCTGCTCAGGGTGCTCAATTTCAATGAAACGGACGCTTCAAATTCTCTCAGCGCTTCAAACGTGAGACATCTCACATGTAACAAACAAATTATATTTTAGCACATTTAAATCTGTTTAGCTGTGCATATAAATTATTATTATGTCTATTGTTTTGGTTTCTGGCTTTAACTTACCTTGTATTAAGCAACACTTTAAAAAAGTTTGGTGTTTTTGTTCAATATAAAACAATTCCTCAAAGTGAGGCTGACGTAAAAGTAGAAGTTTGGTGTCATTTTGCTCACGTACTGACAATTAGAAATGACAGACTGCACCCAGCATTAACTGAACTAAAGCCAGCAGCTGAGTAAAGCTCAAACAATCTTGCTGACCTTTTCCTAGTAAATCTAAAACAATGGCCGCATTCCCTCAACTGACAAAAAAAACCTCTTGTGACAGTAAAGCGCATGCCAGCCTCTTGTGTATAAGAGCTTTTACGGTGTGTAAACCAGCACTCCTTTCACATCTGTGTTAATAGAGTTTACATTAGGAGATATGGTGGAGGGGTTATCACCAGAGGGGATGACCGAGGGGGGGGCTACTGTCTGACGGAGGTGGTCTCTGTATACACACATGGAAAACGCACAATAAAGACACACAGCCGCGCTGTGTTTGACTGAGCGGTTTTATGATGTTTGTCGGCAGACCTGGCGGTTGAGGAGGCAAACCGCCGGAGGATTCCTTGCGTAACTGTGGTTCGGAGGGATAAGCACTATGTGTGTGTTGTGTGTGTGAAAGGGAGAGACCGAGACATCAGTGTGTGTGCGAGCTCACACACCGGCATCGTTTACTGTTGTTTAGAGAACAACCGATCTGGTTGTTAGGATACTCTTGGTCTTTTATCTGGGCCCTTCATCACCATCTCTAAACACAGAGGAAGGATTTGTGTATCGCGCACGCCATCCTTTCAACGCAGCCTTCAGAGGAATCGGCTTTAATTAAAGCCTTTTTCCAACCATATATGGATCGCGTGTGATACACATCCCTAAAGTTGAAAGCAAAGATGAGAGATGAACCATCAGCGGTAATGGTAATGGCTGGATGTCATTAAGCACTATCTGCTTCTCCTTCTAACTGGCTTCTCTCTTAGCCAGTGTTAATTTTGGCCGCCATTTTAGATTAAGTCTCGTCGACAACTCAAAACATTTTAGTCCAGTCTGGTTGACGAGATGTCAAAATGTTTTCTCTCTTAGCTTAACTTTGCTAACGCTGTTTTGTTTCACTTGAACAATAGAACAATACTTGGTAAAGCAAGTTCACCTGTACGACCAAATAGTTTACTTGTCCCAGACAAATTAAAACAATGGTTATCTTAACTGTCAGGGCCTGTGTGTTTCACTCACAACTTTTCAAGTTAGCAAACCGATGTTAGCCTGAAAGCAAGGCTCATTCATTCATTATTTTGCTAACGTCACCGCAAACCACAAACTTTTTTAGCAAGAAAAACTCCCTTCCAAAGCAAGATGACTGAGCCAGCTCCAGTAAAACTGAGTTGAAGGTGCCATATACGAACATTTTTGTTGAAAACATTAAAAACAGTAACTAAAGTTGTCAACAGAATGTGAAGAAATAACAGTTTTGCCATTAGAACGTCTGTATGTTGATATCTACTCAAGTTGACATGCTAACCAGTTAGCCGGTCCTGTCCCGTCTAAAGCTGTCGCTGATGCTCCGAGCCCCTAGTGAGTCTGCACTGCTAGCTACACGACTAACTGAGCTAACAGCAGCTACAGTTAGTAGTTAATCTTCTGATATGCGTCCTTTGTTTGTTTTGAGTATAAAACTGATAGGATGCCAGCATTGCACTTTTAACATTAGTAAATGTAAAAAGTAAACACTAGACTAACGTTAGCATGCTTATGGTGGCATTGATAGCAGGATGGCGTGGCTTCAAGAGTCTGCCCCGGTTGGTTGTATACTTCTCACAGATGCACAATCTAACATTTTAATACCATCGCACATTGTCCAAGAAAACGAAACACATTTCCTCGGTTTTTACTTTCAACGATCCAGTTTTAGCTCGTCAAAAGATTGCTCACAAGCATTATTCGTCACAGTCTTCATCAACAATATCAACAGTGCTCTGGGCGTAAAATAAACCTTTCTTGTTCATGTTCTAGTCTGTCAGCTCCACTCATGCTTTCCTTCCGTCTTTTTTTTTCTTTTTAGGTGCGTTATTGCCACTCTCTGAGTGAGGAAGAGAAGAGGGAGCTCCACATGTTCAGTGCCCAGAGGAAGAGGGAGGCACTGGGGAGAGGAACACCCAAGATCCTGCCCCGAGCTCTGCAACACACCCGCTGTGAACATGTAGGTGCCACACGTGGACACCCCCGGAGCACACGCACATGCATCGCCGTGCTCGTGTAGCCCTAAGATAAGCAAGCATTACAAGGAAACCAACTTGTGGGTCTTGAGTTATTTATATCTCAAGCAACTAACACCCACCGTCCCATCCCATTTGGTGGGCACCCCGAGGCCGTTCCTGATTGGCTAATGCGATGGTTTTAATCATGGACATAAACTTCCTCATTAGGACGAGAGGGGAAGCGGGGAAATTAAGAGGCTCGTGCTCAAGCCGAGCGGAGAGAGCAAGTTCCTCAGGAGGAATTCGGCAAATTTCCTGCCACCCGTCTATATCTCAGCATGACAGGCTGCAACAGAATGTACATGCTAACGAGTAATTCTTGCATAAAGTCCTAAAATCCTACTTTTTCCTAAACAAGACACAGTATGTGGCACAGAGTTCCACATCTCCTGGTATAATCACAGCTCAGCTCAGTACATGCAGCTGGCTGGCTCGAGGACTTTTTCTAGAAAGGATAGGCATGAAAACTATCAAACAAAGTACATTTCAGCAAACAGTTCTAAAGCCTGACCTCCTGTTCCTACTTTTGATTCGGTGATGGAGGTTTAAACACAATGTCCAGTTCCATTCACGCCGGCCTTCATCATATCCGTGAAAAATTCCCTTTCAATGCAACAAACATAAATATTAGTGTTATGTGGCTTCCAGCAAATTGAGCCCCGACCATCGAGTAAAACCACATCCTCTGCCAGGCATCCAGGAAGAGCAGGCCAGCGATGTTAATACCCCCGGACAGGCAGATGATGACTGTCAGCACTCCAACACAGATGCTGCCGCAGAGATGCAAGGTTGCGCGCGGGAACAACAGCGGAAGAGCAAATCCTTAGACGTGCATGTGTTTTCACATATGCTGTTATTTCACAGTTTTACTCTATAACCACCCTCTCACTCATCCATACAGGCACACCTACACACATACTGTACATGCTCAAAAGGATATATCGTTCACACACACTTTGTCAGGCTCCAGTTTCCTGGTGCCGCACACCCAGGGACACACAGCACCCCCCCGTATCCAAGGCCCCTGTCTGTCCACCCTGGTAATAATGGTAAACAGCTGGGCATGCTATCTCATTGCTGTGCCTATGGGCGCCTCATGGCTCTGCTGGGTTATATAAAGACTTGATTGCACGTTCAGACACGCTCCGACGATCTCTGTGGAGTCATGCGATCTTTTGACTCGGGACCGAGGCCAGCGTATTGTGTTAAATCCCGCAGGATCGAAATGCTGTCCAGTTCCTCAGCAACACCCAGTGAATAATTGATTTTCTTTTTTTTTTACTTAAGGGAAACAGGCATCAGTTGAAACAGAGAAACTAGTCACTTTACTTGAGCCAGCATTTGTCCTACAACCTCTAGTAAAGAAGTTATGCTAGGCATGCTAGATTCATAAGAGTTTTGAAATGTTTAAGTTGCATCTTACCCCATGTCAGTGCAAAGAGTTAAGCGCCGGGAGAAATTTGGTGGGGTTGTCGCAGATGCAGTCTGTGTTTTCGTTGCCTTGAAAAGATAAATTGCACCCTCTGTGCTATCAACTGTTGCTGTTTTCTGGCAAGGGTTGTCACCGCTCTAGGATTCATGGATGTGTTTTGAATAGATCATATTCCTCTGGCACTTACAGCATGATCACCTGTTGTTTGGCCTTCTTTGTTCAAGCATTGCTGCAAACGAAACATCCGCAGACATGTGATATATTTTGAATAGTTATCTCCATAATCTCTCTTTTGTTTATGTAGCATTCCTAAAGTGTCACAGGCATTGAATGTACCAAACATGTAATCATCATCACATTTCATTCTTAAGGTAGCATACTTATCACCAGGTTTATTATTAATATATAATAAGCAAGGTCATAGGCCCGATGATGGACATGTTTTGTCCCCTACACATGGTAAGCCACAAACTGTATCAAGTAGATGCTTGAAATATAAATCTCATGGATCGTCTGTTGTTTGTCTTTGATTGTCAGTGTGGCGGAGGCATCAATGGAGGGGAGATGGCAATCTTTGCCTCCAGAGCTGGGCCGAGCCCCTGCTGGCACCCAGCATGTTTCGTGTGCGCCACGTGTCAAGAGCTGCTGGTGGATCTGATCTATTTCTACCAAAATGGCAAGATCCTCTGCGGGAGACACCACGCTGAGCTTCTCAAACCACGGTGCTCTTCTTGTGATGAGGTGAGATGCAGTAACAGCACCACTGCCCCTTTGCGTTTCACAATGAACTATCGCAATGCCAGTACCAAGTTACAAAGAGTTCCGAGGAAGTCACTGACAGTGTTCTGCATTTATCCTTCAGATCATATTTTCGGATGAATGCACTGAAGCAGAAGGTCGTCACTGGCACATGAAGCACTTTGCCTGTTTCGAGTGTGAGACAATGCTCGGGGGGCAGCGCTACATCATGAAAGATGGCCGGCCCTACTGTTGTGGCTGCTTTGAGTCGCTGTATGCAGAGTACTGCGAGGCCTGTGGTGAAAACATCGGTAGGTTACAATCGTCAGGTGCTAGAAAGATTTAAGATCGAACACAAAATCCTGTGGGTATTTCTATGACTTTGTGTTAAGAAGGACTATTGCTAATGCTATGCGCCTCTTTTCTTCATCCCACGATCCTTCAGGTGTTGACCATGCCCAGATGACCTATGAAGGCGTACACTGGCACGCCACAGACAAGTGCTTCTGTTGTGCCCAGTGCAAGACATCCTTGCTGGGCTGCCCTTTCCTACCGAAGCAGGGTCACATCTATTGCTCAAAGGCCTGCAGCCAGGGGGAAGATATTCATGCCTCCGATTCGTCTGATTCCGCCTTCCAGTCGGCACGCTCACGTGAGTCAAGGCGCAGTGTCCGCATGGGGAAGAGCAGCAGACCTGCCGAACAGTGGAGGCAGTCACAGCTGTTCAACCCACCCCCCACCGACCCTTCATTTGAGTACAAGTTCGGCGATAGAGATGGTGAGGGCGATGGAGATACCGACTGCGACGTTGGTATCGTAGGGCGCAAGCTGTCCCGTCTCGGTCTGGAGGAGGAGAGGTTCTGGAGGGAGCGCGAAGACCAGGATGCTGGTGGAGAGGAGGATCCAGAGGAGTGGGCACAGCATGAGGACTATATGACTCAGCTCCTGCTTAAGTTTGGTGATCGTGGGATGTTACACCAACTTCAGCAACCTTCTCTAAAATCGCCCAGTCCTACCAGTGACAGAAACAGACTATTACCTAGCTCTGACCCCTGGCTAAAGCCTGATAGTACGTCTTTGGGGGTTACTGCCTCGTCTCCAACACCTGCCAGCCCCACCCAGAGCCAGATTTCCAATCAATCCCGAGCCCACAGCCTTAGCCCTGGACTGATGAGCAAGACGCACCTGCCTGAAATGTACTGGGCCCAGTCCCAGGACGGGTTGGGAGACTCTGCCTATGGAAGTCATCCAGGTCCTGCCAGTGCCAGGAAGATCCAAGAGCTGGAGCTGGACCAGGATCAAGACCAACCTGGGACAGGAAGACAGCCCTTCTGGCCAGACACCAGGCAGTGGTATGAAGACTCTCTTGAGTGCATCGCTGATGAACTGAGGAAAGTCGAGCAGGGTGCTGGAGACTCCATGGACTCCCTAGCGCTCTCAAACATCACTGGTAAGGAGACTGATAATTGCATGTGTTAATTGGAAAAATGTGCGTTATTTTTATATCGAGCAGCTGTTTAACACCTGTCTCTCCTGTCTGTGCTTTTTAGGTGCATCAGTGGATGGAGATGGCAGGGACAGACCCATAGTGTACACCCTTGCCATGCAGGATCCTTCAGTGACAGAGGACTGTGAGAAGATGAGCAACATGGGAACCTTTAATTCATCTCATCTTCACCACAGTGCCAACTCTCTCAATCTTAACATCGAGAAGGGAGATGAGGAGGAGGTAACATTGGCAATGAGAGGAGGCACATCAGGAGGACTTCTCTCCCCACACTCAGAAGGCCTCCCTGCCTCCTTTGTCCATGCCCCAGCTCTGAGGAGGAGCAAATCCCAGTCCAGGCCTCCTCAGGTGGTCAAGTTCTCAGAAGACACTGTGGATAATGGATATAACGATGGGTTTGACGTCAATATTAGAAAGCATCCCATGAGCGAGAAGCCACAAAGGAGGATGTACTGCCCAGATGAGATGGGTCGAGAAAGAAGCCGCCCATCGAGCCACCATGGGCGCAGCAGGCAGCACCCCCACCGACAGGGTCGGCATCACAGGAGCCGCAAAACCCGCTCGGACAACAACCTTCACATGGTGCCTTTGGAGAGAGCACAGAGGCCGTACGAGCCCCAGCAGCCGGGTTTGGTAAAACCTCCTTGTAGTGCTATGCTGCTACAGCATCCCGCACACAGGCTGCCCATGGCCTGTTCCCAGACCCGATCTGACTTCATGCCTCAGGGCTCAGCTCAAGGAGACCCACGGGTTGAGCATTTCATGGGCCTCTACAGAGACGAGGATGACTTTTGCTCCACTTGCTCTTCCTCATCGTCAGACTCTGAGGAGGAAGGCTATTTCCTGGGCCAGCCTATCCCTCAGCCTCGACCCGCTGGGCGCTACTATGCCGAGGACTACCCAACAAGGGTTACAGCCCTCTCTTCCCACAGCCACGGGTTACAGACTGGTCGTAAAAAGAGCCACCGCTCCAAAAACAAAAACTGTATCATCTCATAACGGCTCAGAGTGTATTTACATTGTAATCTGCACTACAAAGAAAAAGTCTTTTTTTTTTCTAATCATGTGGTTTTTGCAGATCAAAGACAGTTTAAAACAACCCACATGCAGTCTGTAAAGTACACCCTAACAGAAGGTGCATGGCCAAAATGTCAAAATGCATATCATATTTTAGACCCTAATCTGCTGAAAGAATAAATCAATTCAAACTGCAAAGACGGCATAGGAAAGACTGGATCTGTGTAACATTTAGTCAGAAGATCTATTTTTGTGTGTGCAAACCTGGCCTAGATACCGGGGCTTATTGAATTTTAGCACTAATATGATACGTGGACTGGTACATTTGGAAGCCTTTCTTTTGACAGTACAGACCAAAACTATGTACAGAGTTGGCAGAGTGGCCACATCATACTTTTTCTCTCATTTCAGCATTTGCCGTTATGTTCTTTTCTTCTGTTTCATGTTCAGTTAAAAGTTTTGCAGCAATACCTTTGTGTGCTTTAAAATGGCAACATATTGTACACAGAGGCTGATAAAGTAGAAAATAGAAACAAACCAAATAATTATTTAATGCATAATAGTACAAAATGATAATGTATATACTAAGTTAAAATTTTAATACTGGTATTTTTTTATCTGTGGTTTAAAGAATTGTTTCTTTTGAAGTGTTTGATATAAAACAATAGCAGTTGTAACGGTAAACAAACAGACCTCCTTAATATTTTGTGAGAAAGAACAAAGAAGGTGCCACTTCATAAACTGTGCTCATCGCGGTCAAGTGCCATGTTACTCTGAAACAATGTCGATTATAACATATACTCCACAATGCTCACTATTGGTGTACAAAATATAAAGCGTAACGGCAGTAACACCTGCATCTCCCATATTCAGCTGAACTGTTCACTACCCTTGCTCCGACATAACCAGCTAAATGCTTTGTGATGTAAAGACGCTTTTAATAAATATTTTTCTCCTCTCAAACTTTCAGGAATGATTTTTTTTTTTCATGAAATGTTGATGACTCTATACTCAATTTCGTGACATCCTTGTTGAACTTCTATCCACACTTCAGACTACCTTACCATTTTCTTCAGATGTGCATGTTTACGTATTATGGTGTGTAAGGCATGTTTGAAGCCAACGCCTCAGGGAGACATGCAATGACGCCCTAAAATAGAGTTTAACAATGCCAGTGAAATAATTACGGATCAGGTCTACCACACCCGGGATAATAATTGGGTAACTTGTGTTAATAGATCACAAAAAAACAAAAGTTCATAGAAATCATCTTTACTAGAACCTTCAGAGGCATCCCAGTTTGTGCAAAGCTTCATCTCAATGTCATCAAAATAATCAAGCTTTGTGCAGATTTTTTTGTTGGGGGGCATATTGGATATAAAGTGTGATAAGCAAAATGAGACAACACCATGAAAAAGGAACCCAACTGGCATCTCTGGACAGTACAAATTTATACAAGAATGTAGAACTGTAAATTTAGCAGCACCAGGTCATCCATCTGACTGCTACAAAACATGGTAAAAAAACAAAACATTGTCCCCGTCTGAGTTTTCTTCAGCAAAACTCTGATCATGCTTCAGGACTCTAATCTCAACAACATATTTTCATCAAGACCAGTTAAATAATGAAACCCATGCTGACCATTTCCACATTGATGTAAGACTGGTAGCTTTTTAAATAAAATATGTGTTTTTTTTTTGCCAACATTGTATAGAAAAAAAAACGTAATATTTTAAAAATCAACATTTTTTAACAGAAAACTTGAAGGTAAAAACGGTCTGTTCAAAACTAACACTGTTCCTCCCTACATACAACGCAACACTGCATCCCTGCCATGTTGAGCTGCTCTTCAGGTTGCTGTGCTGTAGAACCAGTTCAGTCCAGCAATCCAAAATGTATCCCAGAAATCCATCCTGTTGAGCAGCAAGTCCCATAATGCTCAGTCTCACATAGAGCAGATGAGGCCAGTGTGTCAATAAGACGAGCTGTGATTGATTCCTGTCTTTGAGAGTTTATGACCCGTCAGAGCCGTAGGCGGGGTGGTCGAGTCGCAGACGGACGGTTCTGGCTGCCGGACCGCCTCGTCCAGCTCGCTGATGAAGTGTTTCAGGTCTTCTAGGCAACGTTCGCGGATCTCGCCGAGGTTCTCCCTGAGAGGGACCTGTAGCTGCTTCTCCAGGTTGGGGTCTTTAGCTACCAGCATCTTTACCACCATGCCAAATGTCTCGCAGTCCTGACGGTACATCTGGAAGTGGACAGGAACATGAGTCAGAAAAGCATAAAAGCCTGATGTGCTTAAATTAAAAGATAAGAAAAGACAACGCTTTTCATGCAAAACACTTTCAGGAAGACTGAAGAGAGCAATGATGGAATGTAAGTACATTTACTCAAGTACTGTGCCTCAATACAAATTTGAGGGAATTGTACTTTACGTGAGTATTTTGATTTCCTGCTACTTAATACTTCCACAGCATTTTTGAGGCAAATATTTAGCATTTTACTCCAAAACGTAATGTAATTACTTTACTTACAAATTACTTTGCAGATTACACGAGCATCAGAGCCAAAGTAGCTCAATTTTAAATTACAACTGGATAAAAATAAAAATAAAGTAAAAAAACCCCACAGATTCACATAATCAGCACATCAATTGATTGTATACAAAAAAGTATATATATATATATGTATATATATATATATATATGTGTATATATATATATATATATATATATATATATATACTTGTTTGTTTATATATATATATATATATATATATATATATATATATATATAATATATATAATATATATATATATATATATATATAAGTGATAAATAAATCACTTCTACCTGTGCATTTGATAGTAACTACTCTGTACATTAAATACCAGATAGTTTGGGACTCGTTTGTATGTGTGACTTTCTCTTCTACCAAAGCGGTAGATTATGCAACACTGAAAAAGAGTCAACAGGCAGAGGTCAACCCTGATGAGAGGGACGCTCTTAATTGAGGAGATAAAAAGCCGTTTCCTTCCTGCTCTACCTGGCGCCTAGGTGTTAATATTCCAGCGTCATTGAGCCTGAGCTGATCATTCTGGTGTTAACACTCATCATGTAGTGTCAAAAGATAAACACTTCTCCTCTCAAGTTTAATAATGGCCCTTTATGTAGGACAGGGTAGCCCAAGAGGCAATAAAACCCCTACTTTAGTGGTGGCTCAGAGGCTTAAAACAGGTGTTGGAGGGACAATGAGGAAGAGGTGCTGGCATCTTGTTGGGGAGCTGCTATTTCACACCGAGCCTCAAATGTCTCATTAAACAATGGAGGGAGCCCGGTGCTGCTGTATAAACTGGATGATTCGCAAAATACCAACGCGTGAGGGAGGAAGTATCGGCGACCTGAGCTGATCGTAACTTTTTTAAATGCCAGTTTTCGTTTTCTCCAAAGCTTCCGACATGCGGTGGCCTCCCACAAACAAGAGGAGAAATCCTGCACCTCATACCTTTGTTATACAGAGCAGTTTTTTCCTTCATGGCTTCAACAGCACGTTTTTAAAATGTACAAGTCACACTATGAAGCAAAACATCATGTCATTTTGTTAAGGTGCAGGAGAGGCATTACGTAGTACAACCAACCTTTGTATTTACATTTGAGTAGCTGCTCTACTCTCCATCTGTCCCTTTTACTAGAGAAGGACATGTATCATGGAAATAGTCTCTCTGTGCGTACTTTTGTCTTACGTCTTCCATCCTACTTATTAGCTCACAGATCAGGCCATCACTCTGAGAGTCAGGCCTCCGTGCTGCAGCAAACATTGGCGCCTACAATGACGTGGCCCTGTGTTTGGATGTGTGTGTTTATCAGTGTGTGTAAAATTAGGCCAGGCAAGTGTGAGTTTCAGTCATTCACTGGATACCAACAGTGGTCTCTGTGCTGCGGGGCGTTTTCGAACTCACTGGCTTATTTATAGCTTTTCACAATGTTCCCTGAACAGCGAGGATGGTCAGGGTAGAGTAGAGAGAGGGCACAAATAAAGATCTGCTGTCAAACACAGTTAATATACTTGCGACAACAGATGGCTGCTTTCCAAAATCTGCATTAAAAACTTATACTTCCGCTGTTGCATAACAGGGAATTAGGGACAGAAATGTATTTTTGGACATTACACAGTGCAGAATGAGTAAATGAAATGTTTTCTTCATTGCTTCCTTCTTGAAAAATAACAAAGCCGTGATGAGAGGTTTTAGTTCTACCTCTTGTGGTGACCTAAATCTAACAATGGATAATCAATCCACAGGAAATTTGGATATAAACAATTTAAGGAGCGACGCGAACACACCACCTCCTCTGGGCGTTTCTATACATTCCTTGTGTACAATGAAAAATCCAGTGGAAGATGTTACACAACAGCCAGACTATCAGATCCGTACAAGAAGCAACTTTCTCTGCTGTGCTTAATATAGCACCAATACATTGTCCTTTTTAATCTCAATGTCCCAAAGTCTCATTCAACAGCTGATAGATGATGACTGTGATTTTATTTATCATCAACTTCCAAGAGGAAGTATCCAATCAAGCATGCTGACAACTACTTCTCTGAATAGTCGTTCCTAGATAACAATGAGCTGAAAATGTACTTCCTGTATAGGAACGCACTTCCTGAAATCACTCCCTTGTTATCCAATCAGGAAGGAAAAGGACCAGTTCTCGACTTTGGGGTGGGGTCGCTCCAGAACCGTCTCTGCTTCTGAAAACTTTAAACTTTAGTTTCTATAGCCGGTTGAAACAGGATTAGGAAGAGTGAGCGTGAGCGCACTGCCTGGCTTCAGAAAAGACGAGTGACGGAGTTGGGGCCCGAGTCCAGTTCTGCCATCTTTGTACCTAAAAAAACCCACTGAGGCTGGAACTGTCTGGCTGTCTGTCTTGTAGCCAAATATATTTAGATTCTCCTACAAATGAAATAAAACTCCCTTTGTATCACAGCCTGGCCTGGGAGGAGTAAAACATAATACCCTTTATAGCCACTCTTGCCTTGTCACTCACTACAACCAGTTAGTCTGTACTGCAGCCAAAGTCAACTCTGACAATGAGAACGGGGCTCAGGTTGAATTTCTGCAGACCAGTTTCACTTAGCTACACAAACACACACTGAGGCGCTGGTATAGCGCTGCCCAGCACGACGTCTGGCCGATGATGGAGAGTTCAGCGTGCGATCTGTGAAAAGTGTAGCAACAGTTGGTGAGCTTGTGAGGGGAGCTACTGGACCGGAGTGTGTTTGTGTCCCCATGTTTAGAAGAGATGGCTAGACCTGATTGGGAGCAGAAAGCCAAACATCTGGCCAACACTTGTCATGTCGCTGAACGCAGCCATACTGCAACAGAAGCGCCTGTGAAAGTGACTTTGTTGTTTCAGACTGAAAGAGAGAGTCCAACTGGAGAGTGTTTAACTGTGTGTTCTGGGCACGATGGCAAATGAGCACCAGCCACCAGACAAGTTGCTCATACAGTTTCCACTTGCCAACCAACCACCATGTGAAAGCAATTCTCTCAGTTCTGTTGATTGGTGTTTTAAAGGGTTAAAGCATTTGTCAACAAACAACAAGACAGACTTTTGATGGTACTTTCCATTTTCTTTTATGTTTACTTATATAGACAGCTAACGGGGCTAACGCTAAACACAGTCCTGAGAGTCTCTGTTCAAAGGAACGTGAAGCTTTAAAAAATGAACTGCAGTTTACTGTAAATATATGAAGTACTTCAGTCAAGTTAAATGACAACATTTTGAATTCAGGGTGGTTAAAACTGTCTTTTGGGACAGTTCAAAGACAGTAGTGAGAGAAGTTAGTCTGGAGCCCTGGTATAAGGAAAAAACACAGGGCCGAAATGATTTGATTACTAATTCTCTTTCTGACCTGCTTGTGTGCGAAAGAAACAAGAGCCCACTTCACTTCCAGTCGTGACTAATCAAGCCAGCCCTTCATGGTGGACAAAGTGAGGACTGCCAAACTACAAAACAACCTTCATGCAAGTGATCTGGGCATAACAAAAGCCAAAGACGGGGATGAGAGATTTTGTTTTACCTTCTGCCTCCTAAGAGTTAGAAATCCTGGAAAGAAAACCTGAAAACACTTATATCTGGAATGCACTGCTCGCTCTGGTTTTTCAATTTTCAACTGTTATGCTACCTTGCTCTAATGTTCAAATGTATTCTGGAAAGTTACAGTTATGCTTCGTCGAGTTATACTGACGAAGCAAAGCGGACAGAGTTGACATGGCCGTATCAAAATACCCAAAAGGTTATTCTTTACATGGGTCTTGGTAATCATTTTCCAGAAAAATATGCATGAAATAAAAGGTTACATTCTACTGGAAAATATGAAATAAAACTCACACAATAGAGCTCGAATGAAGGCGAGGAGACACAGGCGGGGGAGAATGAGACAGGCTATAAAACAGGCCAGAAGCTGCAGCGTCAGCAACAGTGTTATAACAACCTATAGGCTCTATGGCGCTGCTATATGTGAGAACGCAGCAGTGTGTGTGCTCCAGGGCAGAGCTGGCTCAGGTTTAATGGTCCCAGTAAAGCAGCGGTGGTGCTCACTGGTGCAGGAATGGGCTTCATTAGATAACTGAGCAGCGCTGGAACCTCGAGCCTCGGGTGGTTTTTAGCTCCGTTAAGTGGTCGGCCTCCCAATTTATTGTACGCGCAAAACCAATACCGTGTCTGGGGCTTTGCTTGTGTTTCTGCTTTTGTTTATGCGTTACCCGTGGCATGTATATAATCCCAGCGTTTCCAACTCTATGTGTGCATGCCTGTACTGTGCGTGTACGTGCATTTGTAAAGATGAGTCAAACACTGAAGGAGAGACGTGAGCCATGCGGGATATTAAGTCGGTGTAGGACTTAATGAGCTGCAGTTAGGAGAGAGCCAACAGGAAAATGCTGATAAATCTGGCAACTTTGGCAGATAATTACCCATCACTTAAATACTGTTCTGAAACCGATACCTGGCTAGCAATTTGGCGAATTTTAGGATGCACTCACCACTGTGCCTGGTGGACAGGAAAGTTAATTTCCTGCCTTGTTAGGGGAACATAATAGGTGGCTGTTCCAGTAATGCCTATCCAGTAAAATAATCCGCATGTGTGAGTCAGCGGAGTCGAGGACACCATATGTGCGAGGCTGTTTGCCAGGGTTGCAGCGTGTGTCATGCATGCACCAAGGTGACGTTTATAGAAAAGTTTTACAAATCACCAACTTGTAATGAGACGACTGTTAATGCAGCGACTTTCCGAAGGAGGCGACTGAGAGCTACTGACACAAAAACCTTCATAAATGCTGTCGATAAATGCTCCGTAAATACAGTAACGGATTCTCAATGGGACGAGTGTGGATAAAGTACCTTCTCTATCTCATGAGCTTTGGCTGCGATGGCTTGGGCTCGTCGCTCTTGAAAGTTGTCTGCAGACAACCTTTGGCTCTCCTCCACAACTGGGGCCACCAGTGGCTCCTCTCTTTCCCCCTCCAGAGGATGGTTCTCCTCCTAAAATTGGGGGAGAGAACGGGGTGAGTCAGTGCTCGAAGAAAAAAAATATCAAAGCCAAATAACACAAATAAGACATAAGACAAATGAAACGTTTTAAAAAAAAGAAATGCAAAGCAAATAACCAGAGAAGTGATTTACTACTGAGGTCAAGATGATAGAAATGACACAATGCTAGCAATTACACGACGCAGAGAACAGGAAAAGATGTGAAAAGACGTAGGTCAGCAACTTATAGCCCACAGACAGTCAGCGCAATGCTCTGACCTGACCTACTGACTGTAACTTTCCTGCATATATATACATATAAGCATCATCCTTTCATACGCCTCATCAACCTCCTCTTTCCATTAGCTTCTGCAGTTGAACAGCTAGAATATACATCGAGTACACTGCTAGTCAAAGAATTAGGGATTCATTGGAATTACGGCACTGAAACAGGAGATGTAACACTGATCTCATTACTTTGCAAATTGTGAATAAAACTTGTCTCAGCAACAAACCCGTTTCTTTATGCAAATTTCACAAACTGACATCTCAGCTGTTTTTATATCTCGAGAGTAGGAATTCTGGCCAGACAAGCCATGATGAGCCTTCTAATGGGTGGACTGGAAACTCGGGTACCCATAAGTATTACTGTGAACGCCAAAAGAAAGAGCAAAGGGGAGAAATGAGGCCAACTTGGATCACCGCTCAATTTCTTTTGCTCATTTCCTGATACTATTAGAGTTTGAAGGCCAGGGAGCAGAACTGCCCAGCCATGACTAAAGTCCACTCATACATTAAGGGAAACAGGCCAGGGACTAGGTCATATTAAATCTCTAGATGACTGAGGGAAGTAATTCCAGGAGATGGTACATCACAGCGCCGAGTGTGGTCTAAAATAAAAAGCACAGCTCATAAAGCATCATCCAATTATTCCTCCTTCCAATTTTCTCCCCTGGAGCTAAGCTCGGGAGAAACGTGTACGCTTATGTATGTACGCAAGATCGCATTTGTCAGTGTTCAGCCTCCTTGGACTCAGTGAAAAAAATAACCCTGTCTTAATGGTTCACTTCAACTTGCCGGGCACGGCTCAACCTGGAGGGGAGGTTACACTATCAATACAGATCTCGGCAGATACGTTTTGCGCAAACTGGATTCAAATCAAATGTCATCCATTAGCAGGTACGGGCAATCTAATTTCAATGTCGTGCTGAAAATGAATTTAACAAAAGGGTATTAAGAGTTTTTGTCCCCCTCTTAATTGTCTGCTGAGAAAAGAGCTCACTTAGTCTGGTGAACAATAAACTGACCTTTTAAGCGAGGATTGTGGTAGATTCATAATTACTGCATTTTAACAAGTGGTTTGGTGCTGTACTTCTCTTATTCATTTATTGGACGATTTCCAGACCATTTTTTGGGCTCAAACTGATTATATCCAGCCTGGGCAGCGATAAAACGTGTCTACAGCCATGTTAGCAGCTCTGTCGGGATTTAAACAGGCATGGCAGAAATTAATGCTAATGCGAGCAAAATGTTACATTTAACAGGTATTAGGTTTGAAATATTCAACAAACCCGTCTGTACCAAATGTCAATTATCCAATAGTTGTTAACATATTTCGGTCCGAACCATGGACGTAAACCTAATGTTGGTGCTAGAGGAACTCATTAGAGGTAGAATGACTGATACATCCACCTCCCAAATTAACACCAGGTTTATGAGGTGTGTGATCCTCTGACCACGTGTGTTCCTTTGACCTGCTCCTACAACCAAGATCTCAGCAATTATCCTAGTAAGCAAAATGTTATCATCCTGTAATTGACAGGAACTGAGTGCCCTGTGTAGGGATAAAACCTTCGGGTGACCTTTTCAGTTACAGGACATGCTCTCCCACCCTCTCGGCCACGGTGGCCAACAGCCAGAGCTGGAGGTGCCCTTAAAGGTCCCAATATTTGGTCTCTTCCGCCTGGGGTGGCTCCAGAAAGCCTGCGTGTGTGTTTGTTGAATCACCACAGCAGGCAGCGGCTGGGGCCATAAGTGCAAGCTTTACTGGGGGTACAGCGAAGGGGCCCTTTCATCTTGGCCAAGGTTACGGGTTTGTGCCCCCAGAACAGAAAACAACAATGCACCACAGGCTAGATCAAACAGAAAATGCAAGAGTCTGTGTGTGTGTGTGTGTGTGTGTGTGTGTGTGTGTGTGTGTGTGTGTGTGTGTGTGTGTGTGTGTGTGTGTGTCAATGTGTGTGTGTGTGTGTGGAGGGGTGGGGCACTTTGTACAACTTTCATCACAGCAGTTGATTGGGTGGCGGTGGGTGGTTCTTACGAAGACGCACGTAAGGAGGGGAGGAAAGGACAACTTTTGTGTCTTGTAATTTTGGACATATGACATGTGCATGGGTTTACAAAGATATCCAAGTGCCCACCATGCCAGACAAAAGGACAATCCAGTAAAAAATCTATATAAAAAAAACATGGCAAACATAAAAATGACCTCCAGCATGTTTCAGAAAACATCTAATGGCTGCTAATGGGATACATAGTAAGACTGCTTGGACAGAAAAGCAGCATTAAAAGGTGCAGTTTTATGGGCTTTTTGATCAAAGTGACTTCATGGGAATGTTTGCCTTATAATGAAAGAGTCTCTGTCACAGGACAACAGCAATAACTACACAATCAGTGTGGTTGAGAAAAAAGGCTTTAAATATTACAGGCTAGCAAGTAAACATTGTCCCTTAATTCTAGATTGTTTTAGGCTGGTGGTTATTTCAACCAAAATCAATCAAAGTCATTGTCACGGAACCTACAAAACTCAACGCAGCGAGCATCTCCAAACTGAATGCTTTCCCGTCTAATTAAACTAGTTTCTTCAAAAAATATATACATTTTGATGTCTTTGTTAGGTATACTGAATCAAATACAATTGCAGATAAAAATGTGATTTAAAGATAAACATTACCAGATTGCATTCATGTTGCTGGAGTTAGAGGCTCTGCTAGGCTAACTAGCTGCTAGCTACTGTAACTAGTTTCTCTTTCAGTTGTGTGAAATAACAAACTGAATGATCAACTTGTCAGTTCATAAAAATGTAATTTTCAGTAGCAGTTAACAGCTAGGGGAAAATTAATGAGCAAATTTGTTTATAGCTCTAACTAAGAGTAGCTTTCTCTACCTCAGCAGATACCTTTAGCTCTCTTGCTTGAACTGACAGTTGGCTGTCTCTTGGTTACAGAATGCAATGGTGGCCTCTAGATTCCCAAACCAAAGTGTAGTCATTGCCAGTGTATAATAAATTGAAGTGTCAGATCCTGGTTTTAACTTTTTTTTTTTTTTTTAACAAATAACGTAATTAGGCAGCAGAGTTTGCTGGTGCACTGCACAGGGTGGAACGAGAAGGGATTTAATGTCTTAGTCTTGCTGAATGACACGCGATAGTCTGTTCTCAGAGGCTTGTTCATGTCCCAACAGATTAACAGTATTGTAATTATGTGTTTCTAACTTCCAAGTTGTGATTATTTTTGGGAAACAGATTTTTCTGAAAGCTGCAATATATCTACTGGCACTGAAGACAGATATGTCTGAAAAACCAAGAAAACAAGAACGCCTCACACTTGCCAAAGCCTGTTGTTCAGTGTTGTTAAATCAAAATGTAGAGCATTTACTGTAATTTTGTTAATTGTTGACTGTAATTTACCAATATTGTAGGATTGAAAGATAATGTGAACACTGGCGAGTTATTAAATCTGTCCAATCTCTACCATCCACTCTCTGACGTGAGCCATGCTTGTTGTTGACAGGATATATCAAGGCTTTTCCTGTGACCTTTTCGTTACATATCAACTTCTCACAAGCACAAGACCTACTACATCTGCCAGGCTGGCACAGCTACCAAACTCTCCAACAGAAAAAGGAAGCGATTGTTCATTGTAAACGCTCAAAACACATCCCAATGAGCTCCGCGGGGACTTCTCCGGGCTTTGCGGCTAAGATCCTATGATAAAGCTACGACTTGGGCTACTGAGTTAGCCTCTTCACTTCTGGGTGGCCACAGCCAGACGCATTGCGCCTAATCACATCTGATTGTATTTACACTTCTCTGCATAGTTGGAAATGGATGATATCAGCAAAACAAGCTATTATTTTCAAAACAGGTGGTGGAGATCTACATCCAATACCTACTCAAAACAGTAAAAGTATTTTTTAAAAACAAAAGCGCCTTAAGGGAGGACAGCTCGTATTCTCTGCGACACCTGAGCCCTTTTCCCTTCAGCGTTACGAGTTCTTGTGATTGAAGTCTGCTTACAGCACAGGTAAACACAGCACAGGCCCGATGGCTTTTATGCTCTGCGTGAGGGCCACTTTAAAACCCATTAACATACTTCAATGGGACTAAACACTTATTAAAAGGATGGAATTTAAGAAGTTCCAGATGCGTCCGGCTGTACAGTGACAAGGTCCACCATATATAATGAACAGAACAGCCCATAGTACATCGTGGACTGCACTGCTTGATTTATAATGTCAAGACAAAAGCTTGTATTGACGAGACAAAGCGAGGGCTTGTGTAGTGTTCCTGTTCATTCAAGAAAACTTGCTTAAATTTAAGCACAAAAAACCCCCCAATATTTTTGAAGATTTTCATTATTATAAATAAAAAAATCTATTTTTTATGCCTTAAACTATTTGTTTACGTGACTGAACAAACTGAATAAACAAACTTACTTTTAAAGGATAACACAATGTCATACCGACTTCATTTGTTTATATATGGCGGACCCTGCCATCTTTCTCGCTTTGAACAGTATTCTGGGGACCTTACAGCTCGTTTACTTAATTATCGTGAAGATGATTATTTTTGAGTTTGTATTATTGCCTCATTAATGTTGTACAGTACCTTTAACTCAAGGTATGCTCACCTTATTTGAAGATGCGCTGTGTGGGGAGCCTTCTCTGGACAAGCCAGGAATTTTGTCTGAAGGATTAAGAAAAGGACAAAAAGAGTTTGTCATCATGAGATCTGAGTCAGGAGCAAAATAACATGATTTAGAATAAGTCAATTATAAACTACAGAAAGGAGAAAAGCAGCGGGAAGTAGAAATTCAATGGAAAAACTCAATTAGTATGTCTGGAAAGTAAGTAAGCATGTGTTTATGGTAATTAGCATTCTGCAAAGGTGTTGATGGTGCTAAAGGCTAGAACAGTTGGAACAATCAAGAAACAGATGTTTCACGATCATACAGTAGGTGCGTTCACTGCAGCGCACTGTTCTTTCTTGTACAACCAATCAGCCACCATGTCCTCTCTCACTTTCTATGTGCTCTTCTACCAGCTTCCCTCAAACGTCCGAGATTCTGCAGACAGGTCTACCACCAAACATGAACTCTGAGAACCTCGCTATGAAACAAAAAACACCCCGATGTGGAAGCTTCAGGAATATCCATCAGACATCCTATACCCTTTCCTAGTCCTTCCACACACGACCTGGTGGCATCTTTATGAGGCCTGACAAAGTGGCAGATGGAGCGGGGAGGACGGCTGGCTGCGGGACACATTAGAAACGCTCTCTGTCTCTCTCGAGTTACCCAGACTGGGAATAGGTTAAGTTTAACGATTGTAACCTTTGTATGTTTCCGAAACAAATCCTCTGCATGTCATCGGCTTGCTTTCAGTAATTCGTAGTGAAAATCAATTGAAAGATGGTATTAACATGCATTGTATCATGTAGGAGCAGTGCTTAAATTGGCTAATTAAACACTGCCAAACTGTATTTGATGCAACGGTTCCCTCCCGTCTCGAACAACTAAACTGATCTTTACTTACCAGTTATCTTGTTCTGAGAAAAAGTCTCCTCATACCCTGTAGGAAGACCAAACCGAAAAGGTCAACGGCTGAGCACATCATAACTTGGCCTTCTTATCTTACAGCAATCTAGCGAGGACACTCACTCCCCTGATGCTTCACTAAAAATATGAGTAATAATGTTGAGCTCTGCTTCAATGAGGTTACAATCATGCATTTCAAATTACCAAACATTTTTGCCCATATCAGCATGATTAGCCCCAATTGGAACTCTGTTAAGCTCATTTTGTGAGTAAGGAGCACAATCAAGATGGAGCTTTAAAAAGGAAACGTAACCAGCACTGATGGAGCAGTCCTAAATAGGGGACTTTGGGAGGTCTGCAAACTAACAAACAACATGCAGTAAACAAGGAGATACTTTAGCACTTCTTAATAGGCCACTTCATTCAATATTTATCATTAAGTAACTGGGAAATTGATGATGACATGGGACAACATAAGAGGGCCAATCTTATTTGGGGAGGACATTAACTTAAATCGTTGCATATTGCTCCACACCTGCCCCCAACTTTAATTCATTTAGTTTCAGTGTCGGAAACATGTTAAGTGCTAACGTACCTCCACAACAGGTAGCAGAGAGGGTTTATATGAAAAGGTAAAGGAAAGTAAAGGAACCACCAGCTAACAACTAAGAAACAAAACGTATGATCTATCTTACTTCAGACCTGGGTGACAGAAGTTCATTGTGGCTCTATAGATTACATTGCATATGCTTCATTATCCTATAGGTTTAAACTTGAATTCAATCAGTCCTCTGTCCTTGCATCCTTCTCCAGACATCTCTGAGGACGCAACAACATTTCCTTCTCGCATTTTTCTGACGTGACAAGGATGCAAGGGGAAGTGTGAGGAATAATGCATCAGCCCACTGTCACCCAGGTCCAAGCTTGTTCACATGGCTCAATGTACAGACCCAAAGTATCATGTCCACTCTGTTGGGAATAGAGCGGTCCCCAGGCGTGCTCAGCGACACCTGCGTGACCTTCTGGACCGTCCACACCTGAAAAGCCAGTCAGCCAGATTGTCAGTCATGGAAGAGACAGTGAGATAATAGAGGAACATGAAGAGGATTTGTCCTGGACAAAGGCCTAACTGATCGTTTCCCCATAGTATTGTTTATTTTTGCATGCAAGGCTGATTTTCAGATGATGTTTTACTCAGTGAGCGCATGTCCCTTTTTTTTTTGAGTTCTTGGCACTAAATGAGTCATGACTAACACTTTTACTGTAGGCAGTGACTATAAATGGTCTGCTTCATTTTGGAAGTATTGCTGGTTGTATATGAGCAGGTTCTATCAGCTTGTACTGCCATTTTAAAACCATTTGTACAATTTAAGATCAACCCTGACTACAAATCTTATATTCCTAGTATAGAATTCTGCTTGTGCCATGATAGTCACAGAAGGGTTTCAGAGGAGCTCCTTACTACATCAGGGGAGTGGCAACTGTAAGTTCTACATACTCTTGCCTTGCTGTGAGGGGTACGGCAGGCCCTTGGCTCTGTCTGGTGAGTAGCCCCTGCTGCTGACGCTTGAGCCGGAGCGACTGTGGGGGGAGCGGGCCACCTCGCGGCGCACAGGGGAGCGTTCTCTGAGAGGAGGGAACGGGGCTGCCTTTCTCCTGTAGTGGTCTCTGTCCTCCCTGGAAAAGAAGAGAATGTGTGGGCCGTCGTTACTTTAATGGTCCGAACATCCGAGGGTTTGTGCGAATGACATTTTAGCTACTCGCCTTCATCTGACAAAAAGGTCTCAAGTAACAAAATCTGCCACAGCTGCTTCAGAGAATCTAAAACACAAGTGTTTCAGCCATTCCCTTTCTTGTGCAAACGTGGCACAATGCTGCCATCTAGCAACACATAACTGTGAATACTTATAGTAATGTAGAGCTACAGTGATGCTCAACCAGAATTACAGTTTTTATAAAGAGTGTGACAGGGAGATGACAAGAAATAGGCAAAAGATTAAACAGGGAGAGTTAAACAGATGGACAGGCGAATAGAAAACAATACAATTTTGGCAACATTAACAGAGAGATTTTAGATGTGCTAGACAGACAAAAAACATGAATCTATATGTTCAGATGAACATGGTATCTACCCTCTATATAACCTTTAAAAAATGTAATGTTCCCATGTAATCGTCAAGAAAATTTCAATCAAACTTTTGAAATGTTGCAGAAAGGGGGAAAAAATGCAAATTTAGCCACATTTCCACCAGCTCAGGTATGCAAAGTGCAGTTCTGTCAGAAGTTGCCGTGGTAGGCTATATGAAGCATGGCTCTTATGAACAGAGTAGCAGAAGTAGAGGTTGCAACCTTGAAACAAACTAACCAAATCTAATGCTAAACTTCTAAATGTGCTTAAAAAACAACAACCACTTCTATGAGGGAAAAATATATGTGGATTATTATTCTGACCAAATACACTTAGTGCACACTGGTGCAATCTTCACACACATGAGCAGTGAAAGCACATGAATGCCCTATGTAGTGATTATTGATTTATTCAGACGTACCCTCTGTCCAGGTTAAGGATGGCCTGCACTAGCGTGTCCTCCCCGCTCTCTGGGAGCGATCTGGCTGCTGGGTAGATGCCCTGGTTTCGCACGCTATGAGGAGGTGGTGCACGAGCGCTGAGGGGAGAAAAACACACAAATATGAACTGAACTGAACAGAAACATACTGCATGACATAGGAGCAAGTTTAATTTGGTCAATTTATGGCCCAGTAGCATTAAAAGAATTTCAATACCGGTACTGATACTTCAACTTTTGAAACCGGTTCCTGAATGACTTTTCATAATACCAATTTTCGGACGTTCATTTCAACAAAAGACTACATCACACATGCACGCGGAGAGCCCCGTCCGCCCCAAGTTTTCAGTGAAAGCCCCCGTCTGCCTGCTAAGTATTTAAATCCCATCAGTATAATTTGACTCACTTTCTCTCCTGATGTTGCAACTGAATATAAAAGTGCAGTTGGTAAGATTCAAGAGATTTACGCTGAAGTCATGCAACTCTTCACATGACACCGAAGTAGAACAAAGATGGCAGAGCATCTGGCGTCATGCTAATTTGTGTCATCTTAGTCGGATAAAACCACAAAGGTAAACTAAGGAAACCTCCATCGACTGCAACAATAGATTAATCATTTTGGCACTATCAAACAGCACAGATGTGACTTGAGAGCCTGATCAACAGCATTTTCCACCATCAAATTCACCAGTTTTATTGTTTTATTCATCTTAATTATTTAGAAAACAAGGGATTTTAACTTTGAGGTGTGACATTTACAATTTAATTTATAATGTTATGTTAATCTTATATACTTTAAGCTTACATTTTTGAGATGACACACATTACAAATGAGTAAATGCGTTTGCTAATGTCATATGAATTCAGTTTGCTTCATTGAATGTTTGCCTGTTAACTATAACATACAGTATGTTTACCGATATGACTGAATGGGACCACAGCCATGGACTCTGAAGAAATATCATAAATCTGTCAACTAACATCTGCAGTAGGCCTGGGCGATAAACCAAAAATTTACCGATACCCAAATTTACGACGATAACCAACGTCATTTTGGCCATGTCGGTATATTCGGTGTCATGGGCGTAACATCCACTAGGGACAGGGGGACATGTTAGGTCCACTTGATTAATCTACCCTGGTGTATACCGATGTGCTTATTTTACATTAATCTGATGGCAAACTCCACCCGCTGTTGCAACACCAGCTGTGCCAGGTTAGTAATCAAGTCAACCCACTCTGGCTGTGAGTCGCGGACAGTTTGTGTAATGATGCTGCGTTCAAAGGCTGCAACAGGCCACTGTCTTCGGCCGGGCACTTCCATTGATCAAATATTTTTTTTTGCTTTTTATTCACTCAAAATAATGACTGTATTTCCAGCTAGAAAACGCGCATCTCTCTCCTCCCTCCATTGTTGTTTGCATTTGTGTCTCTGCGTGGTCTGACATGTGAGTGACCTCATGCTGGAAAACGTGACTTCTCGCGTACGTGACGTCACTCCCTGAGACGCAAGAAGAAAGCAAAAATATGTATTTTTACTACGGAAAATGACAAAACTAGTAACGCCTTACCGGCATCACTGATTGTGTAGCTTAAGTGCAACATGTAGCATGAAGATGTAAAGAAAAAAATAAAAACAAATTAACAGAATTAACTTTGAGCAAGTGTGGAGGAAAGTCGGAGGTGTGGACCCATTTTAAACAAGTCGTGGGCCGTCATAATAACGTGTCGGCTTTGTCGAGTGCATTAAGTGCGGCACTTGTTGCATTATTCACTAAGATTTCTGTAGTTCAAACAACTCGCAATTGTCGTCGAGAACGTCAGTTATAACAGCACACGTATTAAACAGTTGTCGGGTTTAAATCGGTCTCGGACACAACGTGCACGGGCTCGGGTCGGGCTTGATTATAAGCTCTACTCGGGTCCAGCCGCGACTTTACTAAGGTTCACCCAGTGTGAGCAGCAGGAGGACGGTTAGCTCACCTCCCAGAACATGGCACTGAATCACTGGAAACTGATTTAGGGACTGTCATCAAATTAAATAAATATATTAATACAAAATAATTGCAGTTCTTTCAATATCTTCTATGTCATGGGGCCCAGTGACTCCAGCAGCAGATTGTATTAGTAGACTGGACGAATGAGACACAGCTATGTTTATTGTATTTTAGCACTTCCTCTATTTTATATGAATATTAATATGCTGAAATCTTGATTTTTTTTTCTTAGCTTCCATGTCATGTGACCCACTGACTTCCGAAACAGATTACGTGTCTATCAAAAATATATAATGATAAAGAAAATAATGGTAAAAAAAAGTTCTCTAATGCTCAAGAGGATAACATATTATTAAGCAGCAATGTGAACTTCACCACTATTTTGTCTCATGTCTTAGATTCTGATTCTGAAGTCCTCAAAATGTTTATTTATTTACATCCAACCTCTTCCACCACCTGCAGTACAACCACGTGATTCAATTCGAAGAAATAAAATAAGCAAGAAGCTTAGAATTTGTTTATAAGAGACTGTATATTTTATACTTTTAAACTTGTTCAGTTGTTGTCATTTCAAGTAATCTGTGCTTTTCAGCTGTTCAATCGTGTGCTTATCAGTTGTTCTTAACTACTAAATAGATAATATAAATCTTAATTACAATGTAGTTTACAGTCCTTTAAAGTGGCATTTCTGGGGGGGGGGGGGGGGGGGGGGTGACTTATCGTTCATTTATCGTTATCGAGGTGAGTTGCTCAATATATCGTGATATTGATTTGAGGCCATATCGCCCAGCCCTAATCTGCAGTCTCATTTTTTGCAACCAATCTGTGGCCTAAATACAGACACTGTTCAGCTCAGACTGAAGAGTCATCTAACCTGTTACAGTGTGGAGCCAGGTGAGCAATATGGGAAATATGAATCAGATGAGACAGACTGTTATACGTCAGAGCAGACCATGATTCATGATCGCTGCTATTTAAACAAACATTTCAAAGACATACTGAAAACTGAGGCTTGCTCCTGCAGAAACCCACACAGGCCTGACCAGTGAGTTCCACACAGAGGACTTGTTCACAACACTAGCACATGGAAAAAGACTGTCCCCTGCTGTCCAGAATGATAAGATCCCATTTTAATGAGTGATATTAGGTATGAAGAACAAGTTGTCAGTAGGGATTCATTATCAATTCAAGGAAAATATCCTCCCTTTAAAACAAACAGAAAGAAGTTTACCCAAACTCTAAAGGCCGTCCTGTGTGTGGGTCTTCCCTGGGTCCTCTGTAAGGATAGTCCTCCTGTGGAAAACAGGTAAAATCCATGAAAGTGACCCATTATTTTTCATACAGTGTGATCATGACTTAAAATACAGGTTCTCTGTACTTAATATAACAAAACCTAAGCAGCAAAAGCAGCAATTGATTTGCACACCATAATAAACAGCTAAAATATAGCAGACATTGTGTGGCTTGAAAATATTTCACAGTGAAAGTTCATCAATAGCGCCCTCAGCTGGCCATTTATAAGTGTGCATGTGAAACCAACAGTAGTCTTATTCAGATCTAACTCCTCTTTATATAAAGTCTATATATCTAAATGTCTGTGTAAATTGATATAGGCAGTCATTCAGTCATTAAAAAAAATAATGATAACAATTGAACGATAATCATGAGAAAATCATTATTAATAATTACACAAATGATGACAAAAATACTTGTCAACATGACATCCACTTGAGTCAACAATTACTGGCAGCTGCTCATATTTCTGACTTTCAAAACTAACTATTTATACCTGAATTGCTGTAATTTGCTGCCATTGAACATCTTATTTGCAACTCTATGTGCCTATAAATGTTTTAAATGATTACTTACTTTGTTTTTTAACATTAACTTGAATCTATTTTTTGTTTGTTTGACTTTTTCCTTCAGCGTTGAGGCAGTCTTTGCAAGCTCATAATGTATTTTTGTTTGGGTTCTACTTCAGAATTTTTTACTCCATTAACTTTTATCCAACGTGTTCATGAGGCCAGCAACTAATATTTATTTTTATCATCAATAAATCTGCCAATTACTTTCACGATGTATCAATTAATCGCCACCTCAATTCAACTATTAAAAACTATATTAAACAATTTTTGCAACTTTTGTTCAATCAACAGTCCAAAACCTAAAGACTCTTCATTAACCATCATAAATGACTTATTTGCTTAAAAAATGACTGAGACAATAACTTGATTATCAAAATATTGGTTAATTCATTTTGTATTACATCTATGCACTCACCCTCCTTGAAGGTGGACCAGCTCTGCGTTCAGCAGGGAAGTGGACACTGTCGCCATGGTAGCCCCTCTGGTCTTCATGATAATTTCGTGGGCCTCCTCCATTCGGGAAAAAGCGTGGACCTCCTTCGTATTCGTACCCACCGCCACGGCTGTAGTCGTCCTCTGGCCTGCCAAACGGGCCTCTCCTCTCCGGTGCACCAGCTCCCCGTGGGTATGGACCCTATGATTGTACATTTCAGTTTCACATGCTTTTTGTTTGCTTTCAAAAAAGCTGTTGCTGATTTATTTCAACAACTTCTGCTTGATATATCCCTGCTAAAGTGACTTTTGACTTAGGAAACCTGTTAGCTAAAGACTTCTTGACCTGATGTGGAATTAAATCTCTAGGTGGAGGCAACATTGTTCAGATATAGAAGACTAGATTAGACTAGACTAGACAGTTTTCCTCCTTATTTTTACGTTTGCATACCTCTGATTGTGATAAAACAAGGTCTAAAGTGATGAGAGGAAAATAAACTGCGAAATCACTTCATAAACACTTACCGGTCTCTCTGTTATAAAGCGTTCATCATACATCTCTCGTATACTCCTGTCTCTCCTGTATGTCACTGTGAAAGGCAAAAAATGAGACATGTAACTGTGCAAGGGTAGTTCCACAAAATAAATACTGAAAACTAGATTCTGTATTCATTAGAAGTGTCAACTGAAGTCAAATGTGGGAACTGGAAAAGTTTATGTTTGTCTATTTATGGGAAAGCATTTGGGTTCTTTTCCTTAGTCTGGAAAAGTTGCAACACTGAGACTGCTCCTGCAAAAAGACTGTTATACAATATACAAAATGCTCTGAATATTATCCAAATGTTGTATATATGCGACTTGAGAAATGTCGCAATCCTGATCTTTAATTTCAGATCAATTTAAGCAGTAGGAGCAGTTCTCTTGTTTGGTGTAACACAAAGTGATGACAATTGGATGTAATGCATGAAAAAAAGGCACAAACTTACTTTTGGACACAGGAACTTCTGTGAATGAGGGTGATATGGTGAAAACAAGATCTTCAACACTATCTGTAAAAAGATTTCAATAACAGAGGCAGAGTTAAGACACTTAGATTTTATATCAAGCAACTGTTTTGGTCTTTCATAAACAAGCCCATGAAAGATGACAGATCAGACGTATGTTTTGTTAGTTATACTGCAAATTAAAACCAAAATCTCTGTTTTGCCGCAAATGCAACACAGTGTGAAATAAGATAAGATAGAGAGCACTCTGTGATGTAATCAAACGACATGAGCCGGCTGATGTTTCTCTGCACAACAGACTGGCCCATTTGACCAACAACCCCACATTCAACGTAGCACCAGCTTGACAGCACCCACCCAACAACCACCTACTGGGTACGTTACAAAAACCCAATCAACATTTTCTCTGTCGGTTAATTTACCAACTGCTGCGGGTCCATGTAGAGCGGACAGCTAGCGTTGCTAATTAGCTAGCCTCCATATATGCTGCAAACACCCGCACGTTTTATTTCATCTGAGGGCCAGTTAACTCAACGATATTGACACACAAAAATGGTGTATAAATATTTACGGCGAAATATGGCATCGTATACATGAATGTGTGCCAAATAACCCACAGTATAGGCAATGTATTTCACACAAGTTAGCAAAGCAGGCTTACCTTCTCCTATCGTTTAGTTAGCCTAGCCTTTCCGTTAGCATGTACATGTACAAAGGCTATGTTATTGGATGAGGAGTGCCCTACGTCATCAAGCTGCGACTCACGGCTATGGCGTTTGTTGCTGTTTGCTAGCTGCTTGCTAGCTGCTTGTGAATACACAAATTTCTGCACTTTTAGACACATTTAGATATTACTCAAACGTTGGAGGCTGTGTTGGTAAGTCATTTGGTGCTTAAGGTAACGTTAAGTCTATAAAGTTACCGCTACACAAACTACTTAGCCGAGTGGAGTAACAAAGCTAGCAAAGCAGCTAGCTATGCATTAGACATATCTTATGCTCATTTGGCTGTCTTAGTTTTGTGTTTATAGTTTTGTCGGATGCGTTCAGTATGAGCGGAGGTTTGGCACCAAGCAAAAGCACTGTTTATGTGTCGAACCTGCCATTCTCTCTTACCAACAATGATCTACACAAGGTAAGTGAGCCCTTTATAGTTATTTATGGAAGTGTTTATCAGTGTCATGGGAGAATAGTTCTACTATTGTCTCTAAATGTAATCAACTTCCTTAATGAAACTAAACTATTTTCCCCATTTCAGCTATTCACCAAATATGGAAAAGTTGTGAAGTAAGTAAGGTTCTGTCATCGCTTTTTAAAATATATTTTATACAGCAATGTGTAAACCAAAGAAAGTAAATAAGGAACACATAACCCACAACAACCAATGAAAGGCTCTGTAGTAATGTAGGCTAGTAGTTTTTATTTTTAACATAGGTTTCAAATATGTAATAATAACAACTGTCTTATTCCAGGGTTACAATCGTGAAAGATAAAGACACTCGCCAGAGTAAAGGAGTGGCGTTTGTTCTCTTCCTGGACAGAGAATCGGCTCATAACTGTGTCAGAGCTGTGAACAACAAGCAGGTGAGTCTGCGTCGCATTCAGATCACTAGCCTTCCCATAAGCTGCAGGCTGCTTGTCATTGCCATTTCTTATAATGGATGTTCACTTGTTATACTTTAAGATTGTGTTTGTATCCCAGTTGTTTGGCAGGACACTGAAGGCGAGCATTGCCGTCGACAACGGGCGAGCGACTGAATTCATAAGGAGACGGGACTACGTAGACAAAACTAAATGTTACGAATGTGGGGTCAGTGCATATTCATCATATTTGTTTGTCCGGTGATTTTGTTACATTTTATTTTAAATTGCGTGCATAATTGTTCTTTTTTTTCACATTACAGGACACAGGTCATCTGAGCTACGCATGCCCCAAAAACATGCTGGGTGAGAGAGAACCTCCGAAGAAGAAGGAAAAGAAAAAGAAGAAAAAGGCTCAACAACCTGAGCATGTGTAAGTACTTTATAGCTGGTGTTGTGAGACATTGCATAGTAAGCTGTGTTGTTTTTGTAATTCCTGCATCTTTTCTCTTGTAGTGAAGAGAAAGAAGAAAGTGAAGAGGAGGGAGAGGACCCAGCCCTAGATAGTCTGAGCCAAGCTATTGCTTTCCAGGTAAGTGTGCAGATACAGTAAACTAAATCATCAGTGACTTAAGCATCACCTGCAACATCTCTACTGAAGTGCAACATACACACTGCCTCAAAAAAGAGGGGAGCAAGGAGATGATGTGAAAAATGGCCGATTGCAATGAGGCTATGGGAACTGGAAAGTTGAATATGTGCAAACGTTTGTGTCCCTGCAGGCGGCCCGTATAGAGGAAGAGGAGGAGACGCGGAGGAAGCAGAGGCTTTTGTCTCAAGAAGAGGGTGCTCACGCTTCGACATCCTCAGACTCTAAGAAACCAAGGATCAAAAAGAGCGCATACTTCAGTGACGAGGAGGAGCTCAGTGACTAACGACAGTTTGGACATTTGTCGAAATACTGTTTTATTTTTGTAAGTTGGGAGATTTTCTCCTTGTACAAGTTGAAAAACCACCTGGTTGATTCTTTGACTGTATTTATACGCATTTTTCTGTTAATAAAACCTTTGTAACGATACCTTCCCGTATTAACTGCAGAATCAGATAAAGAAGGTTATTTACTTAAAGGGAAGTTAACAGAACTGATGCTGAAAAAGTCTGGTTTCATCATTGTTCAGGTCTTAGACTCTATCAGTCACATCAGTAGGAATTTAGTCTCATCAGAGCTGAAGCTTTTGCTCATTGTCTGTCTTTGAACATCAGTTTGTGGCTGAAGGTCCACATTGAAATATTACATTAATGTATATGCACGTGTGGATAAAGGTGCATTGCTGGGCTATTAGCTGAAAACACTCTGTATATAAAGCTTTACATTGGTGGTACATACACACACATAGATTACACAATGGAAGTTTGGTTTTAAAACCAAAGTCCGCTCAGTGGGCTTTTACAAATGTCTGTTGGTTTGTTCAAACTCACAGGACTTTCAAGGTGAGATCCCAAAGGTGATACAGGTAGTGATGAACAAAGTATTCAGATCCTTTACTTAGGTAAAAGATGTAATACTACAGTATGAAAATAGCAGTGTGGTATAGCTTACCAAAAAGTCTTGGAGGGGAAATGTAAACTCAGAATTGTAATATTTAAAAAATTAATGATAATGCAAACTTGTAAATGTTTATTTTTTCCCCCCAACTGAATAAACAAGCTGTTCTCAGAGGACTGTTTGAAGATAGAAAAGGGTGGCAGGGTCCGCCAAATCTTAACAAAGTTAAACATTATGAAATTGTGTTGTTCTTGTTTATACTTAAGCTCTGATGAAGAATGCAGTATGCAGAGTAACTAGTAACTAAAGCCATAAAAATAAACGTGGTGGAGTAAAATTACAAAACGTGCCTCCAAACTGTAGTGGAGTACGATTGCCTCAAAACTGAAGGTTGTACTGTGGGTATAATCAGTTAACAGTGTTTGAATATGTTTATTTTCCTCTAAAAACGATAAAAGAAATAATAAAATGGTCTCTTTATTTGACATTGCACATAAACACCAGGGCTCTGCCTCTTTCCTGGCCACTTGATACTTTTCTGAAAAGGATTAAGCGATTATCACAAGTGAATGAGCAGCTCTGAGCCCCTCGCTGTGAGACACAGTGTGAATCCTAAATATTGCAGCAGCTAAAATGCAGCAGTCGGGGTTCCCCTGCGGTAAAATCCCGTCGTCGGGAGATAAAGGAGAATCCATTTGGTTGCCCTTGATATGAAAACGTGTTGGGGACAGTCCCAGCCCTGGAAAGGCAGCGTGTTAAATGGAAAGTCACGGTACGGTGGTTCGCTTGGAAATGTGCTCTTTTTTTTTTTTTTCTGATGCTCGCTTGCGTCAGCGCGCAGATAAAGCGAGGGATTCCCCGCATGTTTTTCTGTTTCGTGCGCCTGTTGTCTGTCACTGCTGCGGCATCTCTGCGGGTCTGACACGGTTCAGATGCCGGGATATGAGAGGATCTCCGGTGCTGCGAGCCGAGGACCCGCGTTAACACATTTATTACCGGAGACGCAACATTAGCGAGGGGCTTTTGTTGCGTTCAGGCGCTGTCGGAAAGTATAACGCCATGAGATGAAGATGTGTCTGCTGTGTAGAAAGCGCTTGCTTCTTAATGTGTGGGGGTTTAGACCATAATAGCATTGTTTATGGCGTCATAAGACACACAACTAACCGCAAAGGTTTTGATAATCTTAGCCATTTTTTTTGCTGATGTATAAAAAGAAACCCCACCCATCTTCACGTGATATTAGAATTAATCTCACATAATATTAAGTCCCTGGAATGAATTGATTGAAGTACAAACGTGCCAAACATCTCTTTGTATTATTAGAAAAGGACAGCACCAATGTAATGCCTTGTGCTTTTTTTCTTTTTCCCATTATTACCTCTACATCAGTGTTTTATGTCTTATTTTATGTGCTAAGAAGTATCTGTACACAGTGGAATTTTGTCATTGTGTTTAATGTTGCCTCAGAGTGTGTACATTTTCATTTTGTAAATAAAGTTTTTTAAAATGCATTTATTGTATGGTTTTATAGTCCTCAGAGTGAATGGAACAGGTGACAGTGACATTTAAATCACAGACAGCATGAGAAGGCGTTTTTCTGAGTCATTTCCTGATTCAAAATGGAAATTAGTGATATTAGTGAGAACACCTTGTTTATTCACTTATGGAAAACTATGTGAAAACTATGTGTATGTATGTGCATGTATATATATATACATATACATATATATATATATATACCCACACACATCTGAGTTTGTGTTATTATTTTGATGCTTACAATATTAATTGTAAACATTTAAATTTGAGGTTCTTGTCCAAATCTACTTAGTGCCCCATTAATAAGTGTCTGTTAACTCAGGAAGGATCAGTTGTTGCCTTACAGTCTGTAAATTTGAATTATATGTTAAAAAGCAGGGGGGAAAAAGCTACTGGTCCTCAGAATTACGAGCTGTACAGCGGGTACGCGAAGGCGGCATAGATTCATCAAGAGGAATGTCAGCCTCGGGAAGTAACCCGGGCCCTGATTGGCCGCGCCGAGTCACGTGACCATTTCCCAAGCGGAGTTTCCACGACAGCTGGAAGCCGAGCGGCACGGGCGCATCGCTTCTTCGCTAAAATAATCGGAAAATAGCGCGACGTGTGCTCGTCTCAGCACCTCCAGATAATCCTGGTCTGGCATGGGCGACAAGAGGAGTCCCACAAGGTAACCACCGAGCCGCGGCGTCCGTGATATCCAAGGCTAGGAGAGGGGGAGCGGACATCGGGAAAAAAATGGGTTTCTCCACGGTCTCTCTCTCTCTCTCCCCCCCTCTCTCTCTCGCTCTCTCTCTGCGTGTGTGTGTGTGTGTGTGTGTGCGCGCGCGCGGGGTGTTAAAACCTCATCGCCAATTACAGTGTGGTCGGATCACCGCGCGCTCGCTAGATGATTTTCCCCCAAATCCTGGAGGCTTTACCCAGATGTTTGCTATCGATAGCCTTCGTGGATGCGAGCTCAACTCACTCTTGCCTCTTCTCTCTCGCCCCCTCCTCCTCCTCCTCTTCTCCTCCTCCGTCCCTCTCTCCTCGACCCCCTTTTTTTTCTCCTCCTCCTCCTCCTTCATTTTTTAATGTTCTTTTCTTCTCTCTGTTTTTTTTGTTTTTTTTTGGTATTGTTTTAAAGGCCGAAGCGTCAACCGAAGCCCTCCTCCGACGAGGGGTTTTGGGACTGCAGCGTGTGCACGTACAAGAACACGGCAGAAGCTTTCAAGTGCATGATGTGTGATGTCAGGAAGGGGACATCAACAAGGTAAGGCCGTGGATGTGTGTGTTACCTTTGGCGTCTTGTGCAAAGGAGGGTGGGTGGTTGTGTGTATGGGAGGGGGTGGGGGGCAATTAGTGCATTTGCACCACGAGACAATGGGTATTTAACCCTTCACACTGTAAACACACACATGTAACAGGCTGCCTTCCTTTCCTCCCGTGTTACTGCACGGGTTTTTGTAGGGCAACTACTTTTTCCGTGCGCCCCTCGAACTCAACACTTCTTAATCCTCAGATGCATTAGTCTCCATGTTCTTGCCCTGGTGTTGACACTGACCTCTGTAAAAAAGGAGGGAGAGTAGGGGGGCATACACATCCATCTTGTTGCCCCGGTGATATTTAGGACACACACCCACACTCACACACACACATGCATGCTCAAGCCTACAAATACACAACATGTAGGTGCACACACACTTTGTGGACCGCTGATGTTTGTCCTGACATTGGTGATTTGAAGCAGGAAATGACTGTTATCCCTGAGTGGCAGTCATTATCAGGATGAAAACACAACAAAGGGTGAAGGACAGGAAGTGTGTGTGTGCGTGTGTGCTTGCTCTTTAATGCATGGCCGCTTATTCTCTCCTGCGTTAGCACAACTTTCCCAATGATTTAACTACAACAACAAGAACAACACATCAGTGCGGTTGTCAGCTTTGATGCCTTTTCAGAATTGTGGGTTTTGCTCGTGTTGGTGCATGCACTTGTGTGTGTGTGTGTGTGTGTGTGTGTGTGTGTGGGAGGGAGGGCTAGTTGTGAAAAGAGGTTGTCAGAGCAGCTGCCAGACAGACAGCCATAGCTCATTACTATGCAACAGCTTAATCAGCCTGCTGTCATCAGAGACGCGCGCGCACGCACACACACACACACACACACGTACAGATGCACTCAACATGCAAATTTCACACATGACTGCATGCATGTTCGTACACAAATGCGCTCAAGTGCACGGTTTGTGCTCAGGCAGACGCGGAGAGTGAGCAGCGGCCATACTGCTGTTGGGTTGGATTGTTGAGAGGACACTCCAGGGACTCTCTGTGTGTGTGTGTGTGTGTGTGTGTGTGTGTGTGTGTGTGCGTGTGTGCGTGCTTCCGTTCAAAACAAGCGGCCCACAGCTTCGCCAAGAACCTGTCTGATACCTTGCGTCGCCGAAAACTCTCCGACACCCTTTTGTCTCACCCATCTTGGCAGTGGGGGAAAGTTGGCAAGGACACGAGGACCCAGAACTCCCTCGCTCACACCCCCGACGCCTGATGACAAATTTAGAAAAACGTCCGTGAGAGTATTTAATGCTAACAACCCACTTTTTCAACTGCAGTACTGCAGAAATAGTATTTTTTTTTTTTTTTTTTTCTTATCCACGCTCACACACTCACGGCACACGCCGGGCTAATGCCGCAGCAAAATGGCCACACAGGTGGTCGCAGCTGTTAACGAGCGAACACAACAGACAAGCGGATTTCTCGGCGAGCAAGCCGAAAGGTGCTAAAGGGCAAAACGGCACGCGGAATATAAATGTAGGGCATGGCAAAATTCCCTGGCTGGTTACTAAACAAGCATGACTGAGCCATTACTGTGGAGTAATGAATTAATGCCTGACACAGGCGTGGAGAGTCCAGTGTCCCGCAGCCTGAAGGTCACAGGTTTGACGGCCAGTGTGGGTGCTGTGAGAGCGCGTTTAAATCAGCTTGTCATCTAACGGCATATAAATGTCTCTTTTTCCTGACCAGGATCTGTATCAACGCTGCGGCTAACAATTTCTTTCGTCGGTGATTGATCTGTTAGTGAGTTTCTCATTTCTTGGTTAGTTGTTTGGGCGTTAAAATGTCAGAACGTGGCGGAAAAATGTTGGATCAGTGTTCCCAAAAGTCCAAGATGACGTCCTCTAATGTCTCATTCTGTCTACAACCAGAGGATATTAATTCATTTATCGCAGAGAGGAGATGAAAAACAGGAAATATTCTCAGTTAAAGGGGGATCTGTGTAGTGGAGCAGAAATACAGAAATATTTATCATTTCCATAACTGAATGAACAAGCTCCTCTCAGAGCAAAAGAAGGCCCCCAGAACACTGTTTGATTCTAAAAAGGTGGCAGGGTCTGCCACAACAAAGTAACACAGTATGAAATTGAAGTGTTGTCCTTTAAGTCACGTTGTTTATTTAGGTTTTCTAGGCATAAAAAGATCTTTATCTTCTGCTTGATTGATTGATTGATGAAATTTCTTCCCCAAAACTACAAACTGCACCTTTTTAAGAAGCTGGATTCAGAGCATTTTGACTACTTTTGCTTAAAGGATACTCAAATCTGTTAATCGACAAATCAGCCCCGATCTTTTCAGCAAGCGCTCCAGATGATGGATGCCAAATAAATCCAACATCCGTGGACGTGACGGAGGACTATTTTAGGATGCGGAGGGTTTGAAAGCCGACAGCCGTTGAGAGATAAAGATGACTGTTTTATGGAGGGGAGGCTTCGCAGAGCCTAAAGATCCCTCTGATATGGAGACGTGATCTACTGCAGGGACCCCGGAGCTGGCGGCTGATTGAAAGCGCGCCGTCGACTTTGACTGAAGACAGGGATACATCAGCAGGATTGGACTGGCTTATCGTAAGGACGAGTGAAATGGGAGAGCGAGACGGCAGTGACAAAGAGGCAAAGTGGCTGATTGACTCGCTAATTCTGTCAGCGGCTCGGAAAGAAACTTGCGCGTCTGGAAAGTCGAATTGGAAGTGCTTTATAGAGGAAAACGCTCCCCGGTCACAAACCTGATGCAGCCATTTGTACTTCAAACGTATCATGCAGCCCTCATTACCCTCAAGACGTCGCTCTTCCTGCCGCTCTTTGAGCTCAGTCCCAGCCTTTGAAACCCACCAGGAAGGAGAAAAGTCACAGCACAAGCTGCGTTGCTGCTTAAAAAGAGGCTGCGTTGATAAGTGCAAGGTCACAGGTTTGAGTCCTGCAGCGGCTGAAACGCCCAGGCAGAGCGTCCTTGAGCCAGAAACTCGATGGGGGCCTCTCCCAGCGCACCCATTATGACTCGCCCTGGATTAGAGTATCGTCTTAATGTTTAAACTGTCAGATTGGAAGGTGAAGCGCTCCTGTCTCGGAACAAAGCTGAAAATGTCATGTGAAGTGGTGCTGACAGACCCGAATCCAAACACCGCCCTCAGCCAAATACTACTGGGTGTAATAGAGCGGCGCGCGCGTGTGTGTGTGTGTGTGTGTGTGTGTGTGTGTGTGTGTGTGTGTGACCTTCTCTGGTGTCTCGCCTACACCACCTGCATCTGTTCACCGAGCTGAGCTCTGACAAGCCAGTCGCCACCAGGGAAACACTGGCTGTGTGCACGAGGAGCTTGTTTAGCAGCATTCTGTTTCTACAGGTCAGGACAGTGAGCTCGATCATGTTCCTATCAGTCCTCTCCCTCTCTGCGCCGTTGGCTCTCTCGTGTTTGTGTTCACTTTCTGCACACCTTTCGTGTTTGCTCTCTTTCTGACTCCGTCTACCTGCCTCCCTCTCTCTCTCTCTAGGAGTTGAACTTAACCCAGGGCGTCTCCCGGTGACAGATTGACTGATGTGCAGATTTTGTCAAACAAGCACGAGCCGTTCCGCGCTGGCTGGGAACCTGTCAGCGTTTGGCTTTTTAGATGTTGGCTTTTTTTTCTTTTTTTTTTATCATCGGCAGCACGAGCTCGTCCTCACGGCTCATGCGCAATGCACAAACTAAAAATTGGGTTGTTCTTGTGCGGTTGGCTCGATTGCAGCTGGTTTGGCCTCTTTGGAAAAGTGTTGGTTAAGAGTTTTTCTTTTATTGCATGCAGTTTATTTTTGCGTTATTGATTAATCTGTCGAATGGTTTTACAATCACTCGATTCATCGTTTAGCATCTGTAAAAAATGTCGGAAAATTGACAAGTGACTTCTTCAAACAGCTAATTTCTCCACCCTCCTCCATATAAATAGCAAATATGAAATTATGGGACCAAACCTCAAGCGGCACTGGCGGGCTGAAATGTTAGAATGCAGAATATTAGCAAAAGAATACGGGGCCAATATCTGCTCCTCCAGAGCTCGCCACGACACCCGTGCATCAGGTTGAAACCAAGTTAGTAGGGGCCTCACATATCCCCAAACTCAAAGGTGACACGTAAAAATGTCTTGTTCCAACGGTCAGAACCTCGAAGATAACCAGTTTACGATGGAATAAAACAGAGAAAAGCTGCAAATCATGGACATTCCAGTGAAATGAAACCGCCTTTGGAAAAAAGGAAAAACAAGCGGCAGGGAGAAAAGAACTCTGACGCAACTATTAGTAATGAAAGTGTTGCCATTTGGAAGCTTTTTGCGTTACTACGAGATACTGATCAGTCTGCTGGAGCTATCTGATCATGTGGAACAGAAAATGAGCCGCGGCAGACAGTCGACTGCACTGCGTTCACATGACAGGATGGATCCTGAATTTGGGATCAAAATGCAGCACAGAACTTCTGCAAAAAGTAAAGCAGTCATTATCCCTCTTTTCTATCTGTTTATCCCCTGGAAAGAGCTGCATTAGTAACAGAAGTGTGTGTGTGTGTATGTGCAGCTGCCATGGAATAGTAATATATAATGCAGTATGTGTATGCATTAAAATGCAGCCTGAAGACAAATGTATCCATTTGAAATGCACAGTGTAAAGTGTGAATTAGCCGTGCTTCCATATTGTTCCGCTGCCTGTGCACGCACTCATCCCGACAAGACTGGAATACAGAGTTTTCCCTTTTGGCAATAAAGTCAGTTACCCTTGCTTTACATCTCTATCAGACATATTACTGGCTTACTCTGCAAGGTTTGTACTCCTCCTCGCTTTTTTACGGCCTTTCGTGGGGTCACAATTAAACAAATCCTTTAAAATCAGAAACTAATCTGGCGATTCGGTAGGCAGGGCGCGTGGGAGAAAGCCAAACCTTTTAGCAGCTGTGTTAATGTCGGTGTTAATTACCCAGTCTGATTACATGAAATGTGCAACTGGCAGAGAGCAACACGTTCGACTCGCCTCGGAGTCGCGTGTGCTCATTCACCTTAAGTGCTAATAATGGAAACGCTGGGGTTGTTGTGTACCGTTGTGCAACACTTTTGGTGCTGCATATCAGCGTCACATACACAGAAAAGCAGAGGGATTAATGAAATGTATCCAGGCCTTTTTTTTGTTTGTGTGTGTTCTTCACGAGCCAACTGTGACTCAGTTCCAGTTCCTACTCCCTCGTTTTCAAGTGCCCCCATCGCAGGGGACTTCAAGCTCCAACACGGGTGTAATGGTACTACAGTGCATCAGGGCAACTGCGACACGCCCCCTTCCCTACCCTGACCAATTGTAATTGAAATACATCAAAATGTTGGGACTGTTATACACAAATCAGTAATAACAACGTAACGTTAGCTCCCTAGCTACTTAGCTACCAGGACAAAAGCATAGCAGCAACTGTTTTTATGGTTGTTTTTTAAGGAAAGGACCGCAATACGAGTTCTCATTATCCTCGCATTGAAGTGTGTCGCCTAAAAACATCCATTTGGATAATTGGCTTTACGCCGCTGTACCAACAGGCATCGTGCCGTCCTCTTAAGACACAAAACAGAAGGGAAGGGCAAAGTGGTAAGGGCAAGAGGTGTATTATCTTTAGAACTGGCAACAAGAGATGCTGACGAAGGTTTCATGGACCGGATCCGCAGGTAGAGAGCGACAAAACATGTCATTTATTCGAAAAAACGTGCCACAGTAAAGTGATTGATACACATCCTTAAAAAGGCATCGCACGGGTAAAACATATTGTACACAGCCAATCAGTGTTCACTCATCTCATCTACACGACAACATCCTCTGTGTAAGTCAGGCACACTCGGCTCTGTCGCGTGGCTTACCGGTTTTTTAGCGCTCGCACAGCATACAAACACTGCGTGTACACCGAGGACAATGAAGCTGGCTGTTATCACGTCACTGTGGCTCAAGATTATGGCTACGTGATAAGCCTGTAATTACTGCGGTGACACTGATGCATGACATGCTGCTGTGTGTGTGTGTGTGTGTGTGTGTGTTTGTGCGTGTGCGCAGCCGGGCCTGTATGAGAAAGGAGAATTTGGTATATAGTGTGGATAGCGGGCTGTAGAAGGTGTCATAAACCACAGGACGTAGAGAGCCATCTGTCTCTCGCTCTCTCTCTCTCTCTCTCTCCTACACACACACACACACACACACACACACACACACACACACGGCGGTAGCATGTACAGGCAGGGAGAGACATTAATCATCGGGTTGGAGGAGCTCCCAGGAGCAGCCTACAACCCGCTGATAGAGAAACCTGAAACACGCACACACCTACATCTAGATTGAGAGAGTGTTCAACAGGGCATAAAACGAGCTATTTCACAATGATCTTACAATCATCACAGAGCAGCGAGATGAGGGTTGTTTATAGTAGCGCACTCCGGTCCGCTATTTTCAGTCCATCGGCTGTCCTGTGGGCTGTTTGCTCACCACACAATGTACTCGACAAATGTTAGCGAGCAGTCCAAACATCTGCGGAGTTCAGTACTGCCGTCTTTTGAGTGCAATGCCACGCTACCACATTACCAAACAGCATTTTAGAGAGTCGATGCCCGGAATAATCAGTATAAGGGACACCGTTGTTTTTTGGGCTCCTTTTTTATGGCTTTATTGAACAGATGAGGTGAAGCGCTGACAGGAAACAGGATGAGAGCTGGGGGGGGGACACAACCCCTGCATACATGAATATGTTTTTCAAAATAAAAGACTTCTAAAGCAAGAGACTTTGAAAGAAAAATACTGCACCTACTTCCCTGCACCTCATTTGTATGAACCTTGCAACAAACACTTCAGGTTGTGGATTTCTTACATCTGTGTTCAGTTTTCTAAGGGTCCGTCCACCCAAAAACACAATAAAGCTTGAGTGGTTTCCTCCTTCTTGTGTGAAGATAATCAGTCAGTAGGCATAGTTTGGTAGAAAGTAGGTCTCTGTCAAAACGTGCACAGGGTCTGTGAAGAATCATGAGTGACTGTGTCGGAACATATGAAAAAAAATTGAGGCCACAACCCAATTGTCGCTGATTTTACAACCAAACTGCTCATTCCACTGGGGTCAAAAAACAAATCAAACACTTGCTTGAGTGCCGTTTTTGTTGAAAAGTCTTTGAATTGTTTATCCCATTGTCTGTTGTACATTTAGAGGACTCGACCACTGGCTGTTTTTCGAAGTGGTCTTTTTTTTGTGTGTTGTGGATCGTCTGTAAACAGATTCTGGCCTCGCGCATACCCCACTACACCATCTGTGTCAATTGCTGAGTCTGTTTGCTGCGGCATCCGTGACCTGCTTGTCCGCTGTGGCAGAAACTTTGGTCGGTCTGGCCAAACCATTCTGAGTCATAATTTGACCACCTACTGAAATTTTCAGGGACAAACATTTGGTCGCAGGCCGTGACCCAATCAGAGATGGAGGAGATATGTTCTGGTGGTGTTGCTTCTGGGAGCACAGGCCAGGGTTGGAGGAGTGTGAGGTCAGTGGGTGCACTGAAGGGAGGATGAGAGTGCAAAAGGGTAGAGAAGAGATAGGGATAGACTCTGTGTGTGTGTGTGTGTGTGTGTGTGTGTGTGTGTGTGTGTGTGTGTGTGTGACATATTTGGAAAGGGGTCAGCCAGAGTTCCCCCGTCGGTGAAATGTGTGAGGGATCAGTGGCAGCTTTTCTGCTTTCCAACCCCTCCAGTCTGCAGCTCAAGATGAGTTTGTCTTTAAGCTTGCGGTTAAAAGCTAGAGCTGTAAAGAGACGAAGGGGTTTAAAGTGAAAGTCATGCTTATTTTTTGAGTTTGATCAAAACCAAATATGGAAGACATTTGATTGGTATGCTCTGGAAACACTAGAATGATCTTATCGAGGTCATAGAACTTGAGTTGAAGTTTTTATGGGCAGGGGGGGGGTTCTGATATTCAAACCATTGATTGGTTAGTGAATTGTCCCTTGTGCTTTCATGGACATTTGTGTTTGTTTGTGGTCTGCAAAACCAGGCCATCATCAATTAACTTACAGCAGATGTTCCTCTGTTTGGTTGTCGGCGAACGGATCACAAAAGTGTGTTTGTGTTTAAGATGATGTCATTGCAGTTTCACACGGCCTAACGATGACAGTCAGCTAAAGAATCCTGCATTCATTGAGGCGGCACCAGCTGCAGCGGTAAATAAAACAAGAAACCTTTCTGTAGGGCTTGGCGTAATAGCAATATTTCGAGGCTATGTCTAGGGTTGGATACCGTTCAAATTTAACTCATACTGGTGCCTGGAATTTGGTACCAGTACCAATGGTACCTTACTTTATTCTCTCTGTAACAACAAAAATGTAATTGATTTTTACTGCCAGCATTGCTTCAAAGTAGGAAGCCATTCAAAAGACCTGGAAGCAGCTGGAGAACATGTGCAATTTACTCAACCTAGACAATTGGATGATTTGCAATCGGTAGAGGGCAGCAATACGATATTGCAGCATCTAGTCTGCCTGATCCAAAGAAGAAGAAACTGCGGCCTTTTCTTGGCCGTGACTGTTATGTTGTTGTTGTTGTGACAGCAGTGCTCACAAACTGTAATATACATACAAAAAAAGAGTTTAGGCTAAAGATAAAGATAAGCCTAGTTATCTCGAACTAGCTTATTAATTAAATCAAAATGCTGAGGCTTTGTCTATCATGTTGGAGGGCTCAATTTTCCAAAAACGAGCACAGCAGTGTTGTGCTAACGTTAGCTGCAGCTGGTGCAGGGGACTTGGCTTTCAGGCTGTCAAACACAATACACTCTTTGGCTTTTATAAATATTATATGTCCGACCTGGTTTTTTGTCAGGTTAGACGTGTTGGTCAACTTTGTATTTTGCATCACAAATACTGCGGCGAGTGTTGCCCCTGAACGCCTCGCTCACTCTCTTTCCCTGTGTAATGTTAGCGTTAATGTTGGCGTCACTCTCAACCCTTGAATTAAAACCCACAAAGTTAAGAGATTGTGATTAACCATCCATTGTATTTCTTTGACCTCCACCGTTGAAAGACAGAGAATTTTCCATGATACACCTCGTGGTAACGAAGTGGAACATAATTCCCTCATGTGGGACTCCATTAGCTGCCGTGTAATAGATGGTGTGAGTGGAGCATAATGTTGTTTGGAACAACAGCTCAAACACGACGCGGCGTTAATGACAGAAAGAATAGGCCCGTTGCATTAGGCACAGAAATCCCTGTCGAAATCAATAGACGCACACAAACACACACACTCGGCCTCCAGATGGAGGCCAGCAGCGGAGGCCTAAGTGCTAAGATAATAACCATCTGATTGGGTTAACAGAGGCAGCTCTGTTTAGGGCTGCTGCTGGGCCTCCACGTAACATTAGGTTGTCCGTCTCCTCTTTCACCTCCAGGTTATTGAACTGGCTCTATTAGTGAAAATCTACTCCACTGTAATACACGGGGAAGATTGGATGTACAAAATATGTTGATACGCTCTCAGGCACGCGCAGCCTTAAATAGAAAGGATCACGATTAGTCTCAGGTGACATATTTCCTTGATCGCACTTCAAGCAAAACATCCTAATGAGACAGCAGTAATTGATCTGTTTTGTACGCAGTAAATTACATAGAAGGACTACACATAATAACATCCTGAACAGAAATCAAATAAACTAAAAAGGGGAAGCTATGAATGAGGCAGTCAGCGAGTCATCTTGTTTTTTTGGGGGGGTTTTTTTGGAGGCAGTAACATGTGTGCCCCGAGGGCGGGACAGTCCACTCTGTTGTGACAATATCTACTTTGTGTGCGAGCTCCAGAAAAATGAGCCCATTTCTTTATTGCGCTTGGGTCGAATATGAAGTCGAGAGCGGCTACCGGAGGACTTTGAGCGGCCTCTGCTTTTTATTTAAAGAGGCGTCAGCACTGCTGCAGTGTCGTGCTGCTGACGAGACAGACATATTACTGGATCTCTACTGTACATCTCCTCCCCATCAAGACGGTTATGTAGGCCAAGAGACCCATTTGCATTTCACTCTAGCCGCGCTAGCATCGCCGCATGTTCCATGGAGGCAATGATAACTGAGAAGGGAAAAAAAAAAAAACTGATTGCGGGAGAGACTCTTTAAAAGCTGGGCCCCCAATTTAGGTCATCTCACTAGTGTTTAACAACAGCAGACCAGCAGCCTCGATTAGATGTATCTCCTCTTAGAAAACAAAGTAAAAGCCACTAAATTAAGCTAAATAGGACACCAAGGCTCTTTTTTTGGCAAAAATGTGTCGCATTGCACAAAAACACTTGGCCTCGTGCTCGGACTAATTTCGTGGATGGATTTTCGTACGCTCTGTTCTTGGACTGCTTCACGCCCCTTAAAATTACAAGAGCATGAGCACATTTCTCTCAAAAGCACCTGGAGGCCAGTGTTTTGTAATTGGGATACTTTTTAAAGGGTTCACACACAGGTTAGTACACTTGAGTGAAGCTGTTGTGCGTTGCTACAGAGGCACGCTGCAAGAGCATCCATACAATGCTTAGCTTGAAGGGGCACTACGGCATTTTGGAGATGAAATTCAAACTCAGAAACTTAATATTTATGGTATTAATGAGAATCGGTCGATGAAGATCTCTCTCATCTGATTAAAATGTCATCTCCAAAACCACACAGTGCACCTTTTTAAAGGTGAAGATCATGAAAGTGAAAAAGGTCAATGTCCACACAAACAGGGGCTCCAATCTCCCACAGAAAACACTGCTCCCGAAAAGCCTCGTCAGTAGTCCCGCCTTTAATTCTGTGACATTATGACATCACACTACGTCAACATGTCACACATTCCCATAATTTAGTTAGTCACTTAAGAATTGATTTACCACAGCTGCTCTGCTGTTGTCGGCTGTGCTGGCTCAGGCATGTGTGAGCTGACCAATCAAAGCAGACTAGGGACACAGTAGTGGGGGCCCTTAAAGAGACAGGAGCTAAAACAGAGCGTTTCAGACAGAGGGTGAATACAGTCTGCAGCACTGCACACAATGAGAAAACTGTATGTGTTTTTTGAGCCTGTAAACCTATTCTAGTAGTAACCCAAAATACCATTATAAACCTGAAAATGAGAATATTATGTCTCCTTTAAAGTCTAAAATACGTATTTTATATTTTATGTGCTGATCTGCTGTTAGAATTATGAGCAGCTGTAAAACCTGGCCGACGGATGAAGAAGGTGTTAATATTTAGCTCTAATTGCGGATGCGACCGCTCAACATGGCTCAGAAAACACACTGTGCTCTTCTGCTGGTCTCACCATGCCCTCATGCTTCATCTGCTCACTGCTGAGTGTGTGTGTGTGTGTGCGTGCGGGCCGTGTGCATGCGCCTCAACGTGCCTCGGTGTTGTCTGTTGCTTCGTTTGATAATGCATGCGTTCGTTTTCATTTGCACCCAGCTTTGATTTTCCACGCCACCCCTTTGGCCTTTTTGGTGCAGTGTCTCCGTGCAGCGGTGTGCATTGGTGCAGTCATACATATAAGTGCGTCTGCGTCTCGATGCATTTGTGCGCGTGCAAAAATCCGACACTAGATGTGTAGGCTGCCTCAACAGATGGCCTTTTCAACGCGCTCGCCTCTCGGCTAGGGCTCTTGCCAGCACCAAACACACACACACACACACACACACACACACACACAGAGAGAGACACGCACTCCTGCACAGAAATACGATCGCAGCCTTCATGCATGCAAACTGTTGCCAGACCAATTGCATAATATATCTTCTTTTTTTTTAGACAGCAGACATCCGCGGAGGATGGAAATGTGACTGCGAGGAGGAACATTTAGTTAACCGTGTTCCAGTTATATTTGATTTGAGATTTGCCTGTTAGCATTTTGCGGAGGCCGTATTGTGAAGGCGTATCATCCCCCGTTACGGGTGAGCACTGTGTCTCTGTCATCAGTAACAAGCCAAGGGTCCGTAACATTTGATGCCTGAAACAAGCCAAGGCAAAAACAAATCACTCTGTTTGTGCATTACCTGTAATTAGAATCTTAATAAACCATCACGGAAAATATAATTATACGATGACAGAAGCCATTAACGCCACTTAAAGTGATCGGGGATCATGCCCCTGATCCTGCTGCTGACACCACTTACAACTGTTTATGCTCTCCAGAAAGACTGCAGTGCAGGAGAATTGGACGTTTCAGATAAGGGGGAAAAAAAAGGAAAATGTATCGGGTGTGGCATTGTGATGAAGATGTGATGAACTGTGCTGCCCTACAAAAATGGAAAGCAGGAGCTAGAAAAGGGATGAAGCTGAGAAAAAAAGTTTGAAAGTTTAGAAGCTGGTTAGCCAAATAATGTGACCACAAGATATATTGTGAATTTAATGTGGTGTTTATGCAATGACGCAATGTTGCAATGCTGAAAAAAGTAACCAGGGTGTCAGGGACCGAGACATCCACGTCAGCTCGTGATACTTTGCTAAGCTAGCTAGCAGTCTTTTAGCAGGACACGTTTGACTGCTGTTACTTTTTGCATGGTTGGATGAAGCCTCATTCATACAGGATAAATGAATTACCAGACTTTTGGATTGGCAAAATAGATTATTAAGTTGAAGAAAAAGGTAGGAAAGAGGTGCGAAATTTAGCTGTAGCTATGGCTAGCTGTGGCTCTCTGACTAGCTAGCTAACTCTGTTCTGTAGCTCTTCAAATTTAAATTTTACATCTGTATATATTTAAAGGGTTGGTCATTATATCAAAACTATTTTGTTATCCTGATATGAGACTGTATATTTTGTCCAAGTGTCAAAAGTTTTCTTCAGTGTTGTCTTTTCCTGGTTTCAAAGGCTTCATTGCAGCAAAGTGATGTCATTTTTTATCTAACATGACCGTTCCACTTTTTTTCTCATGCCTTCCTTTACCCACTCAGCCATTATATCCACATTACCAATGACTATTTATCAAAAATCTAATTCTGTTAAAGACCTGTTGCTAGCTGCCATTGTCTTGATAGCTCAGTTAGCCTCTAAGCGAGGAAGTGTTGGCATTCACACTGCTGAACATTGGACTGGGACAGTGGGCATGCTAGCAACATGTATTATTATTTTGGTGAAGTTTTGAATGTTTGCATTTTGAACCTTTTATAGTTTGTACCAATAGTCATCCCTGCAATATTGTTGCAATATTGATGTTTAAGAATGTGGTTGAATATATTAATTTACCTTGACTCTAGCATTTATTAAAATAGTGAGATATGTATTGTGTATTGCGATATTGTTTTATATGTAAAACAAGTCGGACTCTGTTGGACGTGTAGCTGAAGTCACTTTTCTCGTTTTACACAGCATCACATGCCTCTTAGTTTCCTGGGTTTTCTTGAGCCTCTTGTTTTGAATTGACTGTTAATTTGCACACTTCCAGCTCCTATCACTTCTCCGTGCTCACGGAAACAGATCCCAGCTCGTCAGTGTTTACCCCCTCTGAGCAGCTCTAAAAACAAGCCTGTGCAGGTATACCTCATATCTCACAGATGGCTCAGTCCTGGGGTTTTATTCTGAAAGCGCTCAGCGTGTGTCGCCCCGTGCTGCCAGAGTTAAGAACACTTGAGCAGCTCCGTCCTAACAAGCACTGGCAGTGATTATTGGCTCTTGACTGTGGTGGTACGCTAGCATGAAACCATGTGCCCGCCATGATTTTCCCTCTCATTAATCTGCCACACTCTGTCTCCCCCCCCCCCCGATGTCTATTTCTCTTTTCCTCTCCCCCGGATCAGGAAACCTCGCCCCGTCTCCCAGCTTGTCTCGCAGCAGCAGGTAACGCAGCAGTTCGTGTTGCCCTCGCAGCCCAAAAAGGAAAAGAAGGAGAGGGTAGAGAGGGAGAAGAGCGACAGAGAGCCGGCGCTCAAGAAGAACAGTCACAAGAAGATGAGGTAAACAAGATCACATGAGGCGGAGGGATCAGCGGGAATCAGACAGTGCAGGGATGCATGAATACACTCGGTAGATGGTGTTTATGTTGCCACCTGACGTTTGGGTTGATGTGTTTTCATTATATCATGAAATACTTCAAAAGACTGGAGTGAAGAGGGTGGGAAACACCAGAAATACATTTCAAAGTAGTGTCTGGAAGAAAGATCAAGGCACCCTTGGGTGAATCAAATCGAAAGATAGTGTCGCAACGCAAGAGCAAATACAAAGCTTCATTCAGGATTTTTAAAGGAAATCATCTTACAATGCTTTTTTTTGTTTCTCACTTTTCCCAACCACCTGCACTCCCTCACCAGGCCCAGGTTAAAAAACATCGACCGGAGCAGCGCCCAGCACCTAGAGGTGACGGTCGGGGACCTGACGGTCATCATAACGGACTTCAAGGAGAAGGCCAAGCCCACGTCCACCTCGGCTACGTCGTCCAGCGCCGCGTCCACGGCCGACCACCACAGCCAGAACGGCTCCAGCTCAGAAAACACAGAGAAGGGGCTTTCCCGCTCCTCCTCACCGAGAGGCGAGGGGAGCTCGGTCAACGGGGAGTCCCACTGAGTCACCCGCTCCTGACCTCAACCCCCCACACACCCCCCGGCCTCCACCCACATCTCATCTGCAAGTTCACGCCACTTGGTGGAGTGTCCTGCCTCTGCAGCTGTACAATACCGACTTTGTTTGGCTTCCTTTCTTTCGGATATCTCAGTAGGAATTCGTCAGTCGCCAACACATCGCAGTTGGCGAGTTCAAAGATTCTTCGCAGTACAGGAATCCTACATTTAGAAAAGCAATACGAAAAACCTGAAGTTTTTACTGATCCACGTTTCCACTCAGGCATTCGGTGTAATCGAAAAGGATCCCGCACGCAGTCCGAGGCTCGCCACAAGAATATTTACTAAGACAGTTTTATTCTGACGAGGAACTTCCTCAGGACTGACCTGAGACACGTCTGAGTAATTGTTTGGACAAGCTTTACGGTCCTGCATGGTTTCCTTCAGATGCACCCGCCAAGGCCATCAAGTTTCTTTTTTTTTTTTTCTTTTTTATGTATTTTTGTTGAATGAACCTTGCAGCCCCCACCCTTCATCTTCATCGGCCGGCAGAGTGACCTCTTCTTCCCCCATGTGGAATCTTAAACCTACCTGTTACGAACCTGAACCGCCTATTACACACTGAACCTTTGCTCCTGTTCTTGATACTCTAAGCTTTTACTTCTGGACTGCCGCCGCTGTAGAGTGACTTTTTTGACACAGCAATTGTGGCCGTACTGCTACTGGCACCGTTTTTTGCTTATTGTTTGGAGCAGGTCGTCAAGTTCAGGAAAAGCCTGTCGTGTCCGTGTAAAGGCACCGGGCGGGTTTTGATGAAAGCCCTCTTTTCAAAGGTGCTGGAAGGTATAATATATAACTTTAAAAGGATAATACCGGTGTCTTGTTTTCTGTTTGTGCCAATAATCAACGCTACCCCTCTTTTTGCTTTATTCCCAGTTTGTTGCGCACATTCAGCTGAGTGGGAGATATAATCAGGGTTTCTGTTTGTCTGTCTTTGCAGAAGTTCCTTTTGTACTGTATATAAATAATGACCACCAACCTGCATTAAGTGATATTTTTGGTATAAACATAGAATCTTATTGTGTGAAAAGCTGAACATGTAGAAAATTAGCAACTCTACTGCTATATGCAGCTTTTGGCTCATTACTTTGGTTTTCTAAGTCTTTCGCAGCTTCTAGCTAGCTTGCTACTAGTCAAGTATGGACTAAGCCAGAGTTACAATGTGGTTAAATATTAGATATATGCAGCTTTTAGCTCATTTTCTGACCCTCAAATACATCAACCATGTCCAGCGAGCAAGTTCAGAATAATAAACTGTTATCAACACTAGCAGGCCAGCATAAAATGGCAGAAGATTGAAGTTAGCTTGTAGCTGGTAAAGAAAGTATTTTACAGCTACTCGATAGCTAGCAGCTCGCCAAGTCAGGACCCCGAACCAGAGCTAAAATCTTTGGCAATATACAGCTTTTAGCTCACTACTTTGCTTTTCTTACCCTCACAAACTTCAACCACGTCCTGCAAGCCAGTTCAGACATGCATTAACAATACCTAGCATTACATTGCAGAAGATTGAAGTTAGCTAGTAGTAGACTTCTTGTAGTTCTGCACTTGACTAGTAGGTAGCATACTATTAACTAGCTAGCAACCAGAAAACAGATTTTGGCTAAATATTTGGCAAATATTGTTAGCTAGCTAGATAGGTAGTAGTTGCAAAACTACAGCTACAACCTAACTACTAGCTGGCTAGCTACCTACAGGGCAAAATTTGGGTGAATATTTGGCTGGTATTTGATAGAAGGCCAGTAACTTCAAATTCAAAGGGATCTTTTTTTGTCACGATTCCACCGAAACATGACTGAATCGCGTTCGTCTGTGAAAGGGCCCCCGGTTGCGAACATGTTAGCAATATTAGCTAAATCTCTCAGGGCTTTGTTTATTGGAGCTAAATTTTCATTCTTGCTGTAACCTCATACAAAAATATCGCTTAATGCAGCTTTGAGAAAGCTAAAAGCTCTGTTACCAATCACTGTCTGCTTCATGGTAATGTTGCACCATGGTTATTGTCAGTCACATGACTCCCACAGGCTGATTAACTGCGCGGATACGATAACAACTCTTCAAAGACGTCATATTTCATCACGTTTCAACTTTTTTAATCGTGCATGCATTTTATGTTCTTGAAACTAATTTCCAAACAGGTTCACGACGGGAGAGTTTGTTTCAAAGGCGCAAATAAAAAAAAGAACCGCTGATTGCACAAGGGATCGACTGAGGAACTGGCACCTAACTGTAGACGATAGTTTAAGGGGCTGTAGCTGTATATGACACCGGTATTCTCCTTTTTTGAATCTCTGCTGCACAAACGGGGCTACGCGTGGGAAAAAAAGCCGAGTGGACGCTCACACTGTTTTGCCCCCACGGTGGACCCGGTCTGGATACAGCACGGTGCTTGCACAAATGAAACAAACAAAAAAAAAAAGAGCTTTGACTTGTGGACATGCACATTAATCAGCTGTACAGGGGATGGCGCGCAGCGTGATGGACTTCAGAGACTGTTTAAATTCCTCCATTTTGATGTAGCAAAGTGGGGGGGGCTTTAGAATCTACTAAAAACTCCCAGCAGAACAACTATAGATCAACCTAACTACACAATAACTTATAAAAAAAAAAAACTGTAGAAATAATACACAGATGAAATGGATATTTCTAAAATATTGTACTACAATGTTTTGATGTGGTTGTATTATCCATCATACCAGTGTTATTGTCGAGATTTTTACTTTTTACATTTTAGCACAGATCCTGAGAAACTGTCATGGCATGATAATATTATGGTCTCGGTATATTGTGGGACAGGCTGTGTCTCTTAGTTTGTTAGCATCGTTTAATGTGTCGGAGGCCTCGTCGGCCCGCTGCACTAGCTGGGACTAGTCGTGTGGAGCCGAGAGACCTGTTTTCTGACAGACATCTGTTATTCGGTTGTGGCAAAAATGGAAAGACACTTAAAAATATGTGGGTGTCACTCGTTGATATTTTTTGATTTTGCTTTTTTGCTTTGCCATGCTCAATTGTTTAAAAAAAAAAAAAAGTGTGAACTTGTTTATTACATGTCTGAATAAGAAAATAACAAAATTCAAACAAAGACATGTTGTTTCTTACGCCCACACTTTCATGCATGCTATGTGTCGTCATGGTTTTTTTTTGCTAATATTTGCTTTTTAGCTGGTGAACGGCTTAAAGGATGAGGTCACCCAATTCATTGTCTACTCACCGGTATGTTGATGGAAAGTTGGATAAAGTTTAGAAGTTTCTGAAGCATCACAGAAAACACTGTTGTAGCGGCATTCTCCTTCACAATAGCAGTAGATGGGGACTTGTTTCAAAACGCGGAAAAAAACAACAGAAAACAAAACATAAAACGGCTCCATGAAGCTCATCCGGTGTAATCCAAGTCTCCAAAAGCTCTGTGATCCAAAATGGATTTGAAAAGACGTTGTTTACACCCTTGTGCAACCATTTCGGATGGTGTACATGCTAACGTTTTTAGCTCAGCAGCTACAGCAAAGATTTCAGGTGTAAATAACGTCTTTCAAAATCAATATGTGGATCTTGGGGCTAGTGGGGACTTGGGATTACGCCAGACAATCTGTATGCAGCCATTTTGTGTCCTACTTCATTTGTATTTCTGCATTTTTAAAAACAAGTCCCCATCCACCTTCATTTGTTCAGGGGAAGGCTGCGACTCTGTTTCGCCGCAAAGCTCCAGAGAACGTTTCACGGACGATAAAACTTCCCCAGACTTTCGTTCAGGTGTACGGGGGTGAGTAGTTAAAGACTGAACTTTCAGTTTTGGGTGAACTTGTCCTTTAACTGCTGCTCTTCAACACAGTAGGTTCAGAGATGACTGATGGATCACGTTGTGAGTCAAGCATCTCCATGACATGATTATATTTAAGGTATGGTTTATACAGTAAATAATGAAACATAGATCAGTCAGTTGTTTTATTTTTCTCACTGAATGCAAAATGCAGTCGGCCATCAGTCCTGTTGTCTGGTGGAGCCACCTCAATAAAGACGACTAGTCACTTAAAGCCATGAATGGGTCTTTTCAGAGGTGAAATCAATTGAGAGTCGCTGCAGACGGAGGCTGACCGGGGGGGAGGGAGGGAAGGGGAGACAGAGGGGGGGGGGGGGATCAGCCTTGCTTATCGCTCCCACCCTTCCCCCAATTTCGGGTCCCGACCTCCTGCTTCTCGTGCCTCACACACACTTGTGCATCAAATGAAGGGGGCACAGCAGAGACACAACCCGGAAGCGTGGCCTCGCCTTCAAAATAAAAGTGCACAATGAAGCCATAGGTGATGGGAAAGGACAGGCAACAAAATAATGCGGGCAGTAATGGAAATGTGACTTCACACTACAAAAGTTGTAAATAAAAATGTATTTAGTAAAATCACATGCTAACTCAGACCACACTAATCATATAACGTATTATATGTTTAAGTATGTATTATGGTGCATTAGCTAGCCTCCCATCTTTCAGGGATACCTGAGTAGGTTTGTCAAAGGTAAAGAAAAAATAATAATCTTGAGTTTGTTGAAAGGTTGCTAAAGATAATAGTTGCAGGAAACAGTTTCTCCTTTCCTAAAAAAAGTAGTCTTCAATAACAAGAGTTAACAGAACATAAGAGACATCTGAGTAATTTTGAGTGTGTATGCCTGAATAAACAGGTATTAAAATTCATTAATGACCACACTGACCAGGTGCTGTTCTGTTTTCTTTTGTTTAGAAAGGCCTAAAATGACCTTCTGTCACTAAAATAATTACAGATCTTGAATCCCTCTGACTCGATGAATGAGCATGTACCCTCAAGATAGGAAAGGTAGCTTTCAGCGTTTCCAGTTTGTGACAAAATCTTAAATCTTCAAACATACTAAAAGTAAAAGATAAACATAATCATGTATTTACAGCTGCAAATAGATGCTGTATGTGTAATCTTGCATAGGCTTCCCTTTGCCTCTCGTTCATAAACAAAGCTACTACTGTATTTTTCCCAAAGCTTAAAAATTAATATGGTGAAAGCTGCAGGGTGTTAACATGGCCGCCAGAGGGCGCAGTCGCAGCGCCTGATAACACTTTTACTTTCCAAACCTGGACCGGAAGTGCGCCGCCTCAGCCTCTAGCTTCGCAGTCCTGATAAACGCTAGTTTGTGTGTCATGACTTTAGCTCCGAGTTGCGTTTACAAACTCCATAATGCGGCGTTACATTCGTGCACTATTGCTGTGCACAGTGTTTGCCGTGTTTTCGGGCTTGTTTGTTTACAGTAAGCTGGTTTACTCGGACGTGCCGGTCGGTGGGAACGGACCGAAGAGGGGTTTCATCCCACCGAGAGTCCCCGGAGGCAGGCGAGGGGCCGCGGACAAAACTGGGCCCCAAAACCAACACTGGTACAATAGGTAGGACTGTGATTTTTAGGTATTTTTTTTTTAACTCAACACAGTACACTAGATAAAATAATTCACATTCCATACTTTGAGTGTGAGTAGAGATGTAGAAATGAACTCTGTATCACACTTGTATGTATAGGAATGTGACGTTGACTGACCGAACGGCCCATGACACACGTAACGTATACAAACTGCTAGCTAACGGTATATAATGAAACAGTTTAAGTCAGAATTGACGCGAGATTTGGACAGGTGAGACTTCAAGAGGAGCACCTCTGTTTTTTTTCTAGATTATAGGGGCTCTGTGTAGTTTTAGAGAAGACAATTAAACTCAGACATTTAATATTTAGAATAATAATGACAAACATAATACTACAAACTCACAAACATTCATCTTTACCATAACTGAATAAACAAGCTGTTTAGAACACTGTTTTGAAGCTAGAGAGGTGGCAGGGTCCACCATGTATAAACAAAGTGAAGCAGGAAGTTGTGTTGTCCTTTTAAGGTCAGTTTGTTTATTAAATTTATTAAGTCAAGAAAACGAAGAGAGTTTTTGTTGTTTAGGAATACGAATCAGTCAGTTAATACCTTTCTCTTCAGATTATAATGTATTACCCAAAAACTACACAGTGCACCTTTTAAGTGATGTGTCATTAAAGTCATAAAGAATAGCGTGTCTCCCACAGACCAAACCAGCCTTATACTGAGCCAAATTTAATTGAAAAAAGTGTATAGAAAATGTGTATCTCATCATGTGAAGTGACATCTGTAATTAAGTGTTAAATGTATGATGCAGTTGCAAACTCTGCTTTGTTTTGTTTTCACAGCTGACTATTTGTGTCAGTGTTTGAGGAGGGGGATAGATGGGAGGAGTGGCTAATAAAGTTCAAAAGAAAGAGACCACAGTTTTTGTCTGCCTTTCAATCCCTCGCAGAGACAAGTAGTATCATGACTGCAGGCGAGGCTGGGTCCAGTGAGATAAAATCCACAGCTATGACGGTTTAAACATTTCATTAGATACTCAGTTAATTATTTGGTCTATGAAAAGGTCTAGATAATAGCTCTTCAAAGCCTAAAGGGATTACTCCCAAAGCTTGAAACATAAACAAAGGGTTTACTTTGAAAAAGTACATAGGAAAGCAGCCATTTCTCACTTTTGAGAGGCTGAAAACAGAAAGTGATTTGGTATTTTTGTTAGGGTCGACTTATATAATATCACAAATATATGGGTATTTGCATATATTTTGTGTGATATGTGCAGATATAAAATGTATTTATTTATTTACAGAACATAATGCAGAAAAAAATGCTTTGGGTGATTTATTGGTATTAAATCCCAGTAAAGTTTACTGTTGTCATTTTGGATAGTAACGTTTCTTGTTAAACTGTAATATATCCTTCGTATGTTAATGTACATATCTTGCTTTGATAGTGTTTGATTACCACATTTGAGGTATCATAGCATGAAATATGTTTATAATTTGTATATCCATGAATATTGGCCATTATATTGATATCAGAATTTCTTTATGCCCCATTGCTGGCATCGGCCCCCAAAATCCAGTATCAGTCAGGCCCTAATTTTGCTTACAATTTGACTTGACTCCAGTTCTGCTTCATAGTAGGACAACATCATACTGGTGGGAGTTAACCACACAGTCTGAGAAGTAAACACATAATAGTTTGAACTGATGTCATGTACAGTGAGATGCTGGGCTTGCCTACTCTAGAGGATTAATTTAAATGGTATAAAGCTGATGTTAAAACATCCTGTGTTGGCTTGACACTGATGTCATTCATCAACTTTTTGCAAATGAGACAAAACTGCAGTGTGTGTGTTTGCTTCATGGAATACAAAGACCCTCACACCGTGTGCCCTTTGGATGCTAATAGGAAAGAATGGCTGACTCATTCTGAAATCTCTACATCCTCTCTCTCAGGTACATCATGCGTCAGCGGGGTCAGGTGGAGGCGGGTGGTGGCGGCGTGCAGAGCAGACCGGATCCTGCCATGCACCTGGCTGTGGTGGCCTGCGGGGACAGGCTGGAGGAGACTCTCACCATGATCAAGTCTGCTGTGCTTTTCAGCATCAAGCACATCTACCTGCACATTTTTGCTGAAGATCAGCTTCACGCCAGTTTCATGGAAGCTGTGAGTTAGAAATATTTGGAAGTGTACTTAAGTTTGTGTTGACCATATCCTGTTCTATGTATTTGTACATGGAATTCAATATTTTATCTGTGTTCCAGTTGGAGTCGTGGCCTGGTTTCGTTCGCTCCAAGTTCAACTACACAGTCTACTCCATCAGCTTCCCAAGTGAGAACGCAGCAGAGTGGAAGAAACTCTTCAAACCCTGCGCTTCTCAGAGACTCTTCTTACCTGTGAGTTACAAATAAAGAGAAGATGCATCAAAGTTTTTTGCATAGACAAAACTTAACAGATTAGGAAATCAATGTCTGGGAAAATCTGAACTGGAAAATATGATGTGAACCATCACCGTAATTTCCCATATTTTACAAGTCACAAACTTCACTTGTGGTATGAATTTATACTTAAACATCAACAGATTAAAATATGTAAAAAAGAGAATATTTCATATTTTTAAGAGCATTTCACCTCACACATACATAACGGCAACTGCAGAACAAATTGACACTAATAATCATCACAAACAATGGAGAACATCCACATTATTATTATTCTAAGTGATTTCTTTGTCTGTTTTTGCAGCTAATCCTAAAGGACGTGGAGTCCGCCGTCTACGTTGACTCAGACATCCTCTTCCTGCAGCCTGTAGACCACCTGTGGGAGTTCTTGTCCCAGTTTAATTCCTCCCAGCTTGCAGCCATGGCCCCGGAGCACGAGGAGCCCCGCATTGCTTGGTACAACCGTTTCGCCCGACACCCCTTCTACGGCAGGACGGGCATCAACTCAGGAGTCATGCTCATGAACATGACAAGGATGAGGAGCTTTTTCTTCAAGGTAGGACTGACCATTGACATTTGACTAGTCAGACATGTTTGGTTTACTGTAGCAGTGTAATACGTTTTTTGGCCACAAGATGTCCTCCTTTGACTGCAGTTGCCGTGCACTAAGGTCTGAGGTGGGATTCCCATTTGAACCTGTCAAACACCTGACATACAATAAAGGCATCTTTGTGACTGTTTTGTATCCATGTGTATGTTGACAGAATGACATGACATCTGTGGGGCTGCGCTGGGAGGAGCTGCTGATGCCTCTTCTTCAGAAGTACAAACTCAACATAACCTGGGGAGACCAGGACCTTCTCAATATCATTTTCTCTCACAACCCAGGTAAGTCTGCACAGTCCAGTGGTGGCTAGTGACTCAAAAAATCAGGCAAAACAGGAGGGTAAAAACCCATCGTAACATCTTATTTTACACCAATAGCTAGAAAAACTATTTTATAAATGATACTGAGAATTTACTTCTACCAATTTCTATATTATCCCTCTTGTCTCTCAAAATTAGAGGAGCAGCCTCGCGGCAGTGATATGTTGACTGAAGCTTTTCTTTGTTTGTGCTCCTCCACTCTCAGAGTGCCTGCTGGAGTTTCCGTGTCGGTGGAATTATCGTCCAGATCATTGTATCTACGGCAGCAACTGTGTGTCTGCTGAAGAAGACGGCATCTACATACTGCATGGAAACAGAGGGGTTTACCATGACCGCAAACAGCCTGCCTTCAGGGCTGTTTACGAGGCCATAAGAAAGGTGGGCATGCATGTTTGTGTTATGAGATGCTTGAATACAGTAGTCCTTATGTAGGTTCTGTGAATTCAGGCACTGAATGCAATATAGGCCTCTTTTACAATGTCCAGGCCAGAAAAATCATCAAAAGAAAAATACAGAACTCTCTACAGTGTTGAGCAAAAAAGACAGAAAAGAATTCAAGTGGCTGTATCGGACTCCAACTGATGCGTCAAGTGCCAAGATTTATCTGCTTTAATGTTACCAAGTGTTCACATCTAGTACATAAAATTAACTCCACTTCCATTAATCTTTTAATAGCTTTTTTATGCTTCATTTTAGCCAGCTTCATTACAGACTTGTAAGAAATGCTCTTGAAAATGTCTTTCATATCTGGGTATGTTTGGTGATCTATTTCACCTCTAACGATTGAATACTAAATTAAGATAACAAGACTTATTACGATGTGTGCAGTTCATCTACAATTACATTAAATATACCCCCCAAAAAAGTCAATAATCTAAAATATTAACAGGTTTTAGTGTCTGCCCCTGAGGCTTCAAAAGGTTGTGTCCTAGACACACAGATATGATACAGGCAGGTATTAACAGTAGAAGAGAAAAGGCATCAGTCACTAGTAGAGGACACAGCTGACTTTCTTTTAGCTGGAAACATTTGTGTTCCTGTTATGATCACAGGTTTAATTGCGCTACACTTCCATCTGCACACACTGAATGCACACAGTGGAGCAAATCAAGTGTCTACCAGGGTGGTGACTGAAAACTGCACCCTGTTACGAGTCTCATGGGTATATTTAAGTTTAAAAAAGAAGAGGCTTGTAGGTGTAATTTAGTGCAGCGTCTGATGAAAAGGGCCCTTTTATGACCCCAGTGACCCACCTGCTCTCCTCCATTGAACTGTTTCTTCACCCTCCCAGATGAGGTTCTGGATTGGTGTTGACCCTAAACACCCTAAGTGTTAGCAACAACAGATTGTCCACATTGAGGAACACAGATCTCCACCACTTTGAAAAGGTTGGAGTGAAAGCTAATTTCCCCCATGAGGATGTTTATGGGTTGTTTACCGGCTCTGTAATGATATTGACGACACAAGTGGCATTTACTTAATGAAGCCATCAACATTGGGAGTCCCATTGCTTTCCTATTAACAAAGCATTGAACGTAGATCAGAGCGATGGCTGATCCATAGCTGATCCATGGCCTGCAGTTAAAACTGCAGCTTTAAAGGACAGGATCAATTACAGACACACATATACCTGTGCTGTTTGTGCTGCTACATGGGAAAGCAAACCCCACAGCAGGCAAAAACACACACTTTTCCAATAGTAATGTAGGTATTGATACTTTCATAGATATGTGATTAAGTCTGGTTTGCCAGGAGGACTGAGGAGTATAGATTGATCCTCTGTGTGTTTAATCTCACAGCACATTTCATCCGCTTCTTGTTGGTTCATCTGCAGCAGAACCTCGGGCAATGTGTATGGTGTTTTGGAATGAATAATAACAGGACAGTGATACATTGGCAGCTCAATGAAAGTGATGGCGTGAGGAAAACTGGCACCAGACAGAGGACTCGGATGCACTTTTGCTTAATTTTTATATACAAAATACTACTACCAACCTGGTTTATACACTGCGACTGTGACAAAACATCTTATTTAATAGGATTCAGAATGGAAAGGTTCAGAGAGGGTGACATTGATGTGAGAATGAGACTTAAAAATCTCCTTTTTTCAGATTTAGCCTACATTAGGCATATAGAGTGATGCTTTAATAGTCCATCTTAAGGCACACTCACTGGCAAAGCGAGGACGGATTGCCACTTAGGCCTTTTTAATCGATAGTGGATGGCATCAATGTTGTGGACAGATAAAACATCTTTGTTAAAGTAGTCTGTATAATGGGTCGCCAAATATACTTGGCAGTCAATGTAGCTGAGTGGGCTGCCCAAGTAAAATGTATGTTCGGGAAACACAGGTCATTTGTCCGACTCATCCCCAAAAATGAAGCATATTGTCAAGACAAAGGCTGATAATCATGGTATTTATGTTGGGCATCAATTATTTTCACGTTGATGTTTTGTTTCCATTTAAGAAGCTGTAGCTAGTGAATGATGAGCACTTTTGCTTGTAAAATGATGTAAGTTGTGAAATAAGTTATCTAAATTGATGGTCATTTTCTGTTAATCAGCTGTTAGATTAACAGAAGTACTGCAGCCCTGTATCCATCTGTTCTTAACATCACTAGTCCTTAATCATACAGAGTTTCTTCATAGAAGTTAGTATTCTTAATAAACTAGAGACAAAGTGTCCATGTCCGGTATCTTCAAACAAAGAAACGGGAGTACAAGCAGCAGTGCTCCTCCCTGTCTGTCTGCCCGTCTGCGTCTTAAACAGACCGCAGTGGTCTGTCCATCATAAAGCGTCTCCGCCCTCCCTCCACTCCAAGAGGCTGAGCCCGGGAAGCGGCAGTTAAATTTTACAGCCGATGGCACGTTTAGAGTCAGAGTCTGCACACCAACAGTGCCCCATCAGCCGCACAAAATCAATACACCAACTGTAAATGCAACTTTATGAGCGGCGGGTGTGTGTGCGTGTGTGTGCGCTCATAAAAACGCCATTCTCTTTGTGACCCAATATCAGGGACCCAACCGCAAGCAAATGAGCTGGCATAAAAAATGGTAATTCCCCTTTGATTTCCTCGGAGCATTGTAAAGGCTCCTTCATTATTGGAAAGACATGAAATTTCTTCTGTAATCCCTTCTTATCACCGGACGGTAAGCCTATAGCATAAAACTGACTCCAACTACGTGGGCTCCTTTATGTTTTTGCCCGGCTGACCGATCACATTAGATTTGGAGTCCCATCTGAGTTCGGCATGCCTCGCGGATTGAGTTTTAATTTATCGAGGGAAAGATATATTCCAAGCACAAATGCTGCCCAAAGCACCACTTTGCTTACTTACTGAGGGAATCTGATCAATTTCGCCGGAACAGTGGGGGGTTGAGAGGCGTCCTCGGGGGAGTTTTGACAGCAGTTTGGGATTTCAGCTGCTCATTTTCAGCTCCGGAGCCCATTCCTCCAACCTTTAAACCAACACCACCCCCGTCTTTTCCGCTCTGTGGAGAAACCTCACACTGGTACGAGGCATCTTACTTGGCAACATGAGACCAGATGGATACACAACAGTCTCCTTCATACCATATGAGCCTGCCTTTATAGTCAGAACAAGTCTCTGTTTCAGAACATAAAGTGTGTAAATACACTTTGAACGCACATTTCAGAAATTCCTTAGGATTGGTTGCCTTTAAGTATTTTATTTACATTTAGATTTTCCATCTAATTGGATTACATAATTTCACTGGTCACATTTGATGCATCATGCTGAGTCAAAATGAATAAATAACTAGAAAAGAAGAATGAGAAACCTGAAGCATGTAAGCCTATTCTAGTAGTAACAAAATGAAATTAGGAACCTTAAAATGAGCATAATATGTCTCCTTTTAAATCTTACCAATGAATTTGTTTTTTCCCTCCAGTACTCTTTTGGTGCAGATCCAGTGACTTCTTTGCTGGAACCTCTAGAGGAGGAACTAATGAAGACGACACACACTTACTGCGGTAAAACTCACCCGCTCTTCACCAAGAAACTGGCGTACAGCCTGGCAGACGTCAACAGGAAGGCCCCGAGTGGACGATGACAAAAATGTACCACAGTGATTGGACGAAAAGGCCAACAGGAGAGACGCCGTGCCTTAGCCGAACGTTTACAAGCGTGGTCAGAACAAACTCGGCCGTACATACTCGTCGTCGAGCAAGAAACTAAACAGATTACTTCTAATCTTGCCAGCTGAACACTGCTGTTTAAAGCAGGGCTTTTCTTTTACCGATACACAACAAAAATGTAACCACTACACACACAAGCTTTTTAAGTTGTCAAAATATGCAAACACTACTTTGTGGACAACTAATGAGTGAAGCTTTTGGCTTATTTCGATGAACCATTAAGATAATTTGTCTCAGACTGAGACTAATAACTGCTCACCTCTTGTAAGTTGCTCTGGATAAGAGCGTGATGTGAATGCCTGAAATGTGCTGAAACTTCCAGGCTATATGGCCTTGTAGAACTTAGTGTAGGAAAATATTTACTACACGTATAACCTTGGATATGTTTTCCAGGACAGACTTTTACTTTTTATATTTTACTGACAACTTGGGTTTTTTTGTTTTGTTTTGTTTTTTAAACAAACAAGCATCTTGTCTCTTCTTGAACATTATTCACCATGGTGCACAAAAGATGTGTAAAAGTTTGACTTTCCATATTGGAGAATTTATTGAACCTTGTGAAACACTGTTATTAAAAGAGACAAAATCATATCAGAGTTGGATGAAGGCTTTCAGCAGGGCCCATATATGAGAGACGTGCACTGGGCCACTTTCAGCCTTTAGAAACCACTTCATTACCAACAAGAGCTTTCTGGCAAAAGATCTCTTGTGATTTTGGCATGGGCTGTGCATACAAATAACTCTACCGGAGTACTGTTACTTTATCTGTTACACAGGCTACCTTAATAAAAATAAATCAAGCTAAACAAGGTGATTAACACACTGTATTTTTCACATATACAGGTGTCACTCCCACTAAGAAAAGGTCATTTATATGTTGTACGGTGTCAGTATACGTATATTTCCTTATGTTTCATGAACACTACTGAATAATTACTATGTACTCCTTTTTAAAAAGGTTATGTTGTGTCAGTCTAGACACGCAGCTATGCTAAAAATCCTGTGTGATGCTAAGATTACGACACACAGTACAGACAGCATGCATTGCTGTGAACATGTGAATAAGCTACAAGTTTCTCTCCTGATGCCAAAGTATTTCTTTTTTATTATTATAATGACGGGTTCTGAACCGTTGAATGTATTTTAAACACTTAGGGTTAAAATCAAATTGTTGTTATCAGTGCTTTGTTGGTATGTTTGTAATGTAGGCTATCCTTTGTGATGTGTTTACTGGTTTATATGTCAATATGCAAAAAAAAAAAATAAAATTGAACTTTTTTTACATTAACCACCAGAGGGCAACATTTTTTGATTACAAATGATGTGTTGTGAAGGGGATGTGAAAAAAACAGTAGTTCTGTAGGAGAAAGACATGATTACGGGAACAAAACAACTTAAAGAAACTGAAAATGAACAATTATGAATTCTTTCTCTCTTAAGCCAATTTAAAGCATCTTTTCCTCTATAAAGATTTAAGCTGAAGAAGATGGATGCTTTGTTTCTATCGCCTTCTCGGGCAGATCGATGGGTTTGCCAATAATCTATCACTAAGCCACCAGCGATGCTACACCATCTCCGCCTCAGCTCTGAGGTGCTCATAAAGTGTAAGTGATGGACCAATAACGCGGCCATATAGGTGCCTGTCTGTGACACTGTATGGCATTGACTACGGGGAATGAGTTTATGCTTATTCCCATTAGGCGGAGGATACAGCCATCTGTTTATGGCTCCAGAGGAAGTTTGATTCATTGCCCCAGAAATATCCTTCATTCATCACTATATATCCATATGAGAGCTTATCAATTACCTTTATTGACCTGTGTGCTTAAATGCAACATGTAACAGGCCGGGTCCCCAGGGAGAGGGAGACAATGGGCTTGAAATGAGCACCATGCTGAAAAATTCAATATCATCCATCCTCCAAGGTTTCATTTTCCAGAAACTCCCATGTTTTATACGGCAATAAATAAGTCCGATTTTATTTCTTTTGTGCCATCAAGGCTGGAAGAGAAACTATTCAAAATAAATATGTGACCTCCAGCGTTTAGTACAGGGTCAGAGAGGGGAAGATGAGGGAGAATCGGACACATGACGGAATAAATTAGGTGTACGCATGTGTGTGTGATGGAGAAAAAGATAAATGGATTTCAGGTAAGGTCGACCCTTTTTCTCCATTGTCGTGGGACAAAACGTTGAAAAGGAGAGACGAGTGTATAGTGGGAGGACAGAGAAAAAGGCGGATGGAGTGTGTTGGTGATGAAAGAACAAGAACAAGGCTGTCGTAGCCAATAAAGCAATTAGAGCACTCTGTTGCTCCGGAGCTCTGTCTTTTGGATACAGCTTTCCTGAAAAACACGGTCGGACCTGAAAATGGTGTCATCAAAAGAAAAACACACACATACCTGCACCGTGTAATGGGACTACAGTGTCACCCTGAATAAAATATGAGGCTAATTATGAACTGTATTCACTGATCAAACCGAATCACCACTAATAAAAAGAGAAATCTGAAATGGTTGAATGAAAGCACAGACTGAGCTGCAGAGAGAGAAACCCGACATGTAAAGTGGAGAAACTAATTGAACTAAAACAAATCGGTGACTCGAGGATAAACAGACGCCTGATGAGTGTGGAATGAGCAATCTACCTTATTTTTTTAAACAATTAGCCAATAATTCTGTTACAAACATTTTAATAATTTGTGACTAATGGATTTACTAGTATAAAATTAGCGCACTCTGCCTGGACTGGGAGCTTGGAGCATCAGGCAAGTGTTGGTGTTGTGCTAAAGATCAGACTGTCGGCTCCTGAGGTACAAGATGGTTCGAGGCTAGCTGTTAGTATGCCATCTCAAATAAATATCTCCGCAACACAATACACATCTTTGACACCAAAACAGTGAATGTTTGAATTTTTTTTAGATCAAAAAGCTTTGATATAATCTAAGAAGTCAGTAACAGCCTATTGAAATTCACCATCGGTACAGTTGTCGGTAAAATTAACCAAGTGGCCTCAAGTGGCCATTCAAGGAATTGCAGTTTTTTGGCTACATTGTTCAGCCTCGGAGGTTGCCGCTTGTCCTTGTTGCACCTATGTCACCCACTATGCAACTCAACCTTCAAAATTCTGTCGGGAATTTGGTTGTGTTATGCTAGTAGTGGCTAAAGTAGCCCTGAGCTGCTAGTGCGAGATTATCATCTGTTCAGTGCTGGGCAGGTAGCATAAGGTGAGTTAACGAAAAGAGGCGCCTGCTGTGGCTGAGCATCACACCCAGCCACAACAAAACAGTGAACTTGTAGGTGCTGAAACCAAAACAATCAGCTGAGAGACACTAAAACTAGCCATGGAGCAGACTGTTTATATAAAAATATTGATTAGAACGGCTTTAAAGGTATCAACAGAGTGTCCTGACAGTATGTATTGTGTTGATTTCTATATATATCAAGTCACTACCCAGGTTGTCTGGTAGTAAACAGCACCAACACTCCTCTATTACTCAGAGCTCCTGGTGGAGTCAGCTAATTCGACAGCTAGCTACACGGTTATCGGAGCTCACTAACAGCGGCTAAAGTTTGCTACAGTTAGCTGTTACCCTGGTGATATGCTGCCCCCTGTTTGTTGGTATATGAACTTGACAGGTGGCAAATTCCTACATATTGCGCCTTTAAAGAGGTGACTTTGACAACTGGAGAAAACACCAGCAGGGTGTCCATCGGAGCTCAAACCCACAGTGGTTCTTATTAGTGGCTTATTGCTGGTCGATGAAGCCTTATTATCCATCAGAAGCCCTTTGTGAGCGCGCCTCGTTCGAAAGTGTAACCCTCTTTCAATACGGGCTGTGAGAGCGCCGGCTTCCCTTGTAGATGCGTGCCATTTATAGTGAATCTCCGCTTTGATCTGAAGCAGAATTCTCTCTTATTCATGTGACTTGCCAACAAGACAAGACAGCATCTGTCCGATTCTGACAGCTTGAATCTAACACACATACAGAATATGGATGCATAATGCACACATGTTTGAGCAGGAGGTATTAGGTTAAGACGCATCACACACATACACACAGGTGTGCGCACACACTCACTCATAGACTATACGACTTCTGCTCTGCACATTTGAGCGTGGATGTCATACCGCACTCCTAGATTGCACAGCAGGGGGTCATTTACATGTTGTAATAGGGTCTACACATCACAGCTGTAGGAGATGAGAGAACGAGAGGGAGGCACGCAGGCCTGAACGCTCCCCACAAAACCAAACGTCACGCATCCGCACGTCTTATTTACATGTGTGCGACTCCGGGGTACGTTTGATGCCCAGCGAGATGGAATATGACATCTTTGCTCACGCTGACACCGAAATGTGCTTCAGCGATTCACTGGGCACGTCACAGAAAGAGAAAGAGAGGCAGAGTGACGGGTATTTCAGCAGATTGGTTTATTTACTTCACAGCTTTTTTTTTTGGTTTTTTTCTTTCTCTCTGTGTGTTTGTCGGGATAGACGCGCCAAATGCCACGGAGCCAAGCCAAAGGATGTCTGTCCAGCTCGCAGCGAAATCTCGCCGCTCGCAGGGGGAAGGACGGCTCTCTGGAATCCCCCACCATTTTATCAGGCTTCCTGCCAAATGTAGACCTCGTCTTTGTTTTTGTCCGTAATTGCTTTGTCTGCACGTTCCCTCCTTTTCTTTCGTACCTCCCTTTTAAACGTTTCATTTCTCCGTGCCATCCTCCGTCCTTCCCCGCTCCTTGCACTCCCCAAAATTCTTACCTTTTCACATGATTCCTCCAAGAAATCCACCTTTGAAATCCACTTCAGTGTCTGACCCAGTTTCTTATGCCTGATTTCGTCTTTCCTGCACCCATCTAAGGGCACGCAAAACCACACTGCGAATACAAAAATACCCAATACGCTCATCAAACGCGCTCATATTTTTTTTGTGCTGCTCGAGAAATGGCAACAGAATGGTTTCAAAGACGGATTGTGTTGCAGGAGTTCTCACCTCCAAACATTTCAAGAGCGTGAGTCTTTGCCTACTTACAAATGCTAGCCTTGGGGATATGAGCTTCTTCGCTTTGTACTAGACCGCAGGCACACATAAGAGCCAAAACAGGGCTGCTACAGTAAAATCAGATGCATCCAAGGACAACAACGAGACGGGATTGTCTTGTCAAGCATGTAGCATTGTCAAGTTACTGCTTGCAACAAAATGGGGATGTTTTCAAGTGGTTTGAGCACCTGGATCTGCTAATTATAAGAGCTACATGATTCTGGAATCTCAATCAATCGCTGGAAAGATTGATACTCATTTCTCAATGGTTAATATGATGCTACCACCAGCAGCTGGCTAACTTAGCTTTTTGTAATTTTTACTTTTACTTATTATTAAAGGTGCCATATGTAAGAATTTGCCACCTGTTGAACTCATACCTCTGACAAATGGGGGCAGCATATCACCATAGTAGATAACTGCTGCTTTCTCTGCTCTGATTATGACTTAAAGGGATATTCGGGTGTAAGTTTAATCCATGGTCTAACACACCGTGACACAGAGTAAGACCCCCCCTCGAGGGATCAAGTTTGCTGACCGCTAGCATATGTAGTTTTAGCAACCTCAGAAAAAGACAGCACGATAATAATACACTGCAGTCCACGCCTCCAACAAGAAACCGCCATCAGAAAGCCACAAATAATGCTCACAGCACCAAACTTCAGCAACAGTACAAATAGGGTCCCAGCACATAGATCGAGGTATCAAACCTCCACTAGCTTAGCCGGATCACTATTGTAAGGTAAACACAACTCACCACTCTCCTACCGCAGCTTCCTGTTGTGGGGAAGCCCTGCGAATCGATTACCGAGTGTGGTTAGAAATGCTCAATTCGTTCTTTTCCCTGTCCGCTCTCGATAATTACTGTTATAAACTGGTAGACAAGACACATGAAGTTTGATTGCATTTCCATGGAGTAAAAATCATACATTTTCATCCTTGACCTGCGGAACTCTACTACACTTGGTAATCGATTCGCCAGTTAGTTTTAGCTTGTTAGCTCACTTAGCCGTGCAGCTGGGAGAAAGAGGTTTTAAAGCCGGGGGCTAACTGATTAGCATGCTAATTTCAGTAGGGAATCTACAACATAATGTCAAAACTGTGTCAACGTTAATAACTTCAGTTAATTTTCAGGGGGTTTAAACTAAAATTCTTACATATTGCACCTCTTAGTATTAATTATGAAGCGAGTTGGTGAGCTTTGGAAGTATGGATTTCTTTTACATTTGGACAGAACCAGGCTAGCTGTTTCTAGCTAGCCAAAAAGTTTGATACCTCTGTGATATCTGTTTGTTATATACAAGGCTACAACACCACTTAATATAACAGCAGAACACATCTTTTACACTTCGGCTTTAGAGGTGCTGTTAGGAGCATTTTGTTACTTTTGGACAGAGCCAGGGAAACAGTTTCCTCCTTTTTTCAGATATTATGCCAGCTAAGCTAACTAGCTGCTGGCTAAAGCTACATATTAACTGTACACACACAAGTATGGTATCTATCTTCTCTTCTTACTCTCCTCAAGAAAGCGAAAAAGCATATTTCCCAAAATTACCAACTTGCCTTAAGTTTGTTTCTTTAAAGTTACAGGTTACAAATTCCAAGTTGTTTTTAATTAAATAAGCTAATTTAAAAACATCCAGTTAATACTACAGAATTTTCATTAGAATCCTTTGTTGTAAGTTTTGTCCTCCCTGTAAAAGTTTTGTTTCAGGCTGCTACGTAGTCACTTTCATGCACATTGAGAGCACATACGTCAACGCAGGAAATAGTAAGAGGAAGCAAATGAAAGGCTCAAAAACAATCCAAACAGTTAGCCCCTGAGAAACATCAACAGTGCAGGACTATGCTACTTGAGGTTGTACATGGTGTAAAAAATTTAGAAGATAACACACTGCAGCAAATTTTTAAATAAATAATATTGTCCTAGTACATTTAAAATGTTACACAATACATATGAACACAGGGACTGCATGCACACAGACCCCTCCCGCTCTCCCTCTGCCTGTGAATCCCGTATGAAACTTAAAGCCGAAGCAGAGATAGAGGGGCTGACATCAGAAATGAGAGTGACCATGGTGCTTTCATATCCCAACGTACCCTGACCCTCCTCCTCTCTTCCCTCCCGCATCCTCATCGTGCAACAATAGATTTCCCATTACTGCTCTCCTCTTCACTCCATGCCTCAATCACAGCTCGACAATGTTTACCCCCGGGAGCGATCTGATTCACAAAATACCTCAGTGAGTGCTCGCGTGCGGTCTTATACACGTGAATATTTGCTCATGGGTGCAAAAATGGCACCATGGACGCATATATGTGTGTGTATGAATATGTGAGTATGTGTACAGTTGTGTGTGTGGTGTGAAGCGTATAGCTTTTTTGTATTCCAAAAACCCCAGAGCTTATCTTTTCCTTTCTCCTCTCGTTTTACCCCGCTCTCCACATTCTCTGTCACTCACAACACACACACACACACATTCACTCTCTCTCCCCTGCGAGCTTTTCAATTAGGTAATTACAGTGGTGCTGAATAGAGCCTGCCTGGACACTGGCGCTCTATTGTAGAAGCACCTGTCCCCCCATAGACAGCAATTACCTGCCAGGCTGGAGGGGAGTTGCAGGCTATTGTCTGTGTGCATATATTTGCCTGTGTGTGTGAGTGTGTGAGTCTAACAGGGACTGTCTGTACTGTAAATGCATCTAAGCAGTCGTGTTTGCTAAAGGGTCTATTGGTTGCGTGTGTGTCAGAGCCGACGCCCTGCAAGAGAAGGCTGCATTTAATTAATCATTTACCCTGGGAGTGATGGAGGAAGATTTAGAAAGTTCATGTTTTTTTTTAGTTTTTTTTTTTATAAAAATCAACCTGATTGTCATTGTGAACATGTGGACTGTACGTGGTGAATGCCCGTGCTGCGTTCAGGGTCTGTCAACGGCGTGCAGCGGGAGTGTAGCAGCGTGATTTTGCCTGGAGGGACGGAGGAGTTTAGATTTGACGAGGAGTGCGTTTACCGCGTCATGTTCATTACTTCATTAGCATTTTAATCCCTGCTGTGGAGCAGACTGTGAGTAGAAAGTAAGTGGAGAGTGGCAAAAAGAGAAAAAAACTGCAGCAATGTCTGAATGCTTTGAGTAACCAGCTGCCACTAATACAGTTCACTAATACGCCTGAAGAGGAAGAAGAAGAAAAAGGAGAAGAAAGCTGCATATCATTGAAGATAAACAGTGATCGCTGGCATAGCTGGCCACAACGGCAGACATATTGATGTATACATGAGATGCATTCATAGATTCATAGAAAACATTGCTTCAAAGTGCTACTTAAATTATTGTTCTTACGGAAAAAGACTGAGATGTAAACCATCGTCAATGTTTATTAACAGTACAAAAGCTACTGTAGGCATTAGCTTATGAAAACGACAACATCCGCTTTTGTTGGTATTAGTAGCAAAGCTAGTTATAGACGTTATATATTAAATCTGGACACAGCCATGGAGGCCAAGCCCCATTCATCCTTATGTTTTTTTCATAGCACCTGACTGGAAAAGCATATAAATAATTGCAAAAACCAGAGTGGATTGTGGAAACTTTCCCCAATTTTCTTTAGCTGGTTTACTCAAAATTTCTTCACCAGTTTTGCTACAGCACGCTTGGATGGAGACCTGGCCTTTTAACGTGAAGCGGACGTTTTTGAACGTCAACAAAGATGTCAAGCTGTTGCATTCTGTGTGAAATCTCTGTTGCGTGAGGCTGTTTTTCATTTGCATTAATTGCCAGAGGTGAGAGCTTGTGGCGCGCGGTCCCACTGGTTCTACGGTATATATGGTGACGTCGGTGCGATACGAAATACGAAAGCTGTTGTGATGCATCTCGGTCACTGCGTTGGCTTTTCTTTCACACTCCCGTCAGATCCGTGCAGTCTGAGCCTTTTCGTGAACAAGCAAAGAATATATTTCAAACGTTTTATCTAGAGCAGTTTGTAACAAGTAGAAGTAAAACGTGGATGATGACACGTTAGATCACCGTAATCACATTCAGCCGACGGCGAGGATCGGCGGCACGGCGCACTTGAAAATATAGCACGTGTAAAGTGTTTTTACAGCCTATATTAACCATGTTTTCATGTATAATAGATGCGTGCGAAGTAAACCTGCCAGGCATGGTGACATGTTTTTTGAAGGCTTTTATTTGCTCTTTTACAGCCTACAGTAGCTTTACTGACTTGTGAATCTGGACCCAGTGTTAAATAAGGAGAACGCAGCGTTTTGCGCATCACATTAAAGAAAGCCACTCTCTTAAATAGGAAAATAGTGCAGCAAATTGCACCCCCGACCACTTGTTGTTTACCCAGGCAGCTGAGGTGTGTTTGTCGAAATAACACCCCTGATGATTCTTGTGCCTGTGTCTTGTTCTGGCAGCTCCCCGGTGTGTTAATTTACGCCCGGGTCCTTCTTTTATAGTGAGCACCTATTGATCTGCTTGGACACACATGTAAGGCTCTAAAGCTCTGTCAAGACAAGGCAAAATGTCTGCTCCGAATTGATGGGAGCGCAGCGTGTCGGCGTGTGTGTGTGTGTGCGAGCTGTTTCACACCATGTAATTCTAAAACCTGTCAAGGTGGCAAAACACGTCAAGAGCAACCTATCACATCTGTTCCCATGACGATAAGGATCCGCTCGGTTAATTAAAGCCCTTTGCTTTCCCGTTACGTTGCGTGATGGACAGGTTAAAGTGTCCCATTAGGGCCGGTACTGGGAGAGAATTCACACACACGCATACAAACAAACGCCTCAATTTGGTGATGTGGCTTAGTGTCTGTTCATGGCTGTATTATTTCCCCCAGGTAAAAGCGGCGACGCCGTTACATGAGCCCCGTCACCGGCTGCTCTGCGGGTTCCTAAATGATTTCAGTGGGCAAAATGCATAGTGACTAATGATTTGGCATCCTGGCACGGCTCCAAGTCTCCCCCGTAATCACACCGCATTCAAAGTTTATCAGCGACGTTTATCAGGCCCGGCGCTCTTGATGTTCCGGGCGGGAGGATGCAAGACAGGATACAAGGCTGATGGTTGTGATCAATCACTGATAAGCATCACACGGGACTAACAAGGCCTCCTAACGAAGGAACATGGGGAAAAAAGGATGTAATTGGGAAAACGGTTCTCACTCAGAGATGGATTCATACCGTCTGGGGAGACTTGGGAAAGGAGGGAGGGTGAGAGAAGGAGATGTGAAGTAAAAAGGTCAATATATAAAACACCGCACAAGGCAGTGAGAGACAAAGACTACAGCTAGCAGTTTGTCCATCAACAGTCGCGTCTCCCGCCAATTAATCCTTGAGAGACATCTGCTGCTCTTTGTCAACTATGTTTTTGATGGATATTTCAAATTAGATACCGATTTCCAGTACAAGTCAGGATACAAGTTTGTACCCTGGTTAGCTATTGTTGGTCATTCTTAGCTATTCCACTTGACACATTATGCCAAATTTGGCAAAACATACGGTGGGTTAGCGTTAGCACCTTATATATTCCAGACTGTGCGTAATCTTGTCCAAAAGTTGTCTTTCATACATTTGAGATGCCATGGTGTCGCCATTGTTATGATCCTAGTTTTTTTTGTTGTTGTATTACTTCCTGTTTTATTTTGAAAATGTTCCTTTCCCTCACCTGACCTTTTCCCGCCTCACTCCACCTGTTCCTGATCCCCTCGTTAGTTAGTATGTCTGTGTATATAGTCTTTGTTCTCCCTCATGTTCTTGTCAGTTCGTTCCGTCTTCCTCCGTGATGCCACCCTGTGTTTCCCAATAGTGTCTCCCCGTGACTCCCCGCGGTACGTTTCTGGTTTTTGTTCCTTGTTGTTTTCATTGATCTGCACTTTGCTGCCCTTTTGGTTGTTACTTCGTCTTTTGTCCCCGTGACTCATATTTGCTTTATCGGATTCCTTGGTTTTTGCATATTCAGCTTTGTTTTACTAAAGCTCGCCTTTTGTTTCCCCTACCGGCCTCCCATGTGCTGTCTGCATTTTGGGTCCTCACCTTGTATAAATGTAACTTGCAACAACCATGGGGTCAACATTTTGTGTATTGAGTGAGATGGTTTGTTGATTTTTCCGATGGATAGCCATGCTGATATGTTGGTTAAACCCTTGATTCCACTGGGTGTGTCTCTGTTAACTTGCTGTGACAGTGATTAATTCTGTCCTTCATGCGACTTGAAATCCCACTGGGAGCATTTTAAGTGGATTTATTGTTGATATTTCTGACTTCGTTGTGCTGTAGATCCCAAATGGATGTTTTATTTTGAAAATTGACTTGATGCACTATACCCTTGGCTTGACCTTCTCCTTGCAGCTTGGCACTGCTGTTGTCTGTTTCTGTCAAAAATAGACTTTGTGAGTTCTCCGTGGAGAGGCCCTGTGGAATCTGGGGGTGATAACTTAACATTTATGTGTAATTGCACACTTTTGTCAGCATTTCCTTCCTGTGAAACTAGCAAGCATGCTTTACGGAGTATAGAAGAGAGTAAACAATGGCCACATCTTTTATTATTTTATTTATTAACGTGTGGTAGCTAGCTTACAAACTACCATGCTAGCAAGGATAGTAAGCTAACTACCATCTACGGCAGCCGTCATGCACAAACTTCCCTCGGAGTCTGTGGATCTTACAAGATTCCCAGCTATGTGGCTCTTTACTGTTGTTTTATCATATCAATGGCAGAAGAAAAAATGCTCGTGTACACCCCATTGATATACTAAGTGTACCTTTTACTATATTATACACTGATACCGTTATCATGAATTTTCCTACTTTTTCGTTTTTTTAAATGCACATAGGACTATGTTTTAGTTATTTGATAACCCAAGCAGTCGTGGGCTTTAATCTGTCCGTCTTTGACCATAACAACGTCTCTTTTATCGAGTCATGAACCAGCAGTGAGACAGGCCAAACCGCCCTGCGGCTCCGCCTGCTGAGGCGAACGCACTGAGGGTGCCTCAGCTGCTCAGACAGGCCTCGCTTTGATCTGGGAACACGCGGCGTCCTCAGTGCTGACAGTTTATGCAGGCAGTCCGTTGCGTCGATCACGGCCACTTTGGGGCGAGAAACGTCTCGCGCTTTTCCGGAGCTCAGACGCGGAGACGCACTGGGAGGAAGACAGGGGTAGAAAAAGCAAACTAAAAAGACACTGACACATGTTGGGTTTCTGAACACGGAACGTCTCAATTGTAGAGGAATGGCGGAGAGGTCTCGGGCATCTCAAACACAGCGCAACAGTCCCCAGTCGAGGTCGAGCACAGTGTGATGGCTTCCGGATCTTTCCTGCTGCTCTGATGGTGAAATAGAAGTGAAACCACTTTTTCTAAGGACTCATTCATTAAGAGGTTAATGACTCGAGATGTGAAATTAATTTTACATCCAGTGGAACATTCCCTGTCTGTGTGTGTGTGTGTGAGAGAGAGAGGGGTGGACCGCGCTCAGCCATCGGCCTAATGTTCTTCAAAGTCAAGATGAATGAACCCCTCCCGTCTTTGGAGAACCCAGTCTCTCCTATACCGATCAGAGATATGTGCTGTTGCTTCTTTTTTTTTTTCACGGCCCTGGATTCAATTTATGGTTTAATTAACATTTCAGAGCCAAAAAAGACACTCTCTCTCATGTCTTCAATAGCGCAGCTGGCCAGAGATGTATTTATGGATATAGTGAATCGAAAATGGGAAAAAAAAAGACAGAGATTTTCGATTTGGAGATTGTTACATCGTTTGAAGGAGCCACATATATGGACTCAAGCTCGACAGCTGGTGGAAGATGTACTGTCAGTGTAACATTCTCTGGAAAAAAAAAAAAAAGTCCCTCCGTCTCTTTGTTCACCGGGGAGCAATAAAAACAGATGGCAACTAAAATGATCCATGTATGCGGTGCGACGACAATTCCTAATCATAATTTATCCCGAGCTCATCACAGTAATGTTGTGTTTGCAAAGTGGTTAATTCCTTTTTGATTCAGTGCCGTCGTAAAAAGACACTCTCCTCGCCGAAGTGAACACTATTTCAGTTGTCACGCCGGCTACGGCTTACTGTCAGCGTTATACCGGTGGACGCTGATTAAAGCTTTAAATTTTGATCAGTGGTGATTCAGGCTCTTAATAATGGTCAACAGCGATTAAGCTGTCACTGGAGGGGAAGGTCATTTCCGCTTCCTGGTAATGACACACGCTGCTTTTCAATATCGAACGGCAATTACGCTGGCAGAGAAAAGAAACTAACATGAGCTAATTTATTCATTTATTATTTATATGATAAATCGATCGTACAAAATATGAGGATCGTCTTCGAGCCATATTCTATATCTGCATTTTGGAGTGTGTGCCACTTGAGATGCTGAGTGCAAATGCGGAACAGGACCTGAATGTCATCTCTGTGCAATCTGCTCTACACTCGTTCCCCCTTTACAATCCAGGAGAGATGAAACGCTGAGAATGTAATATCAATATGAGGGTAATCAATAAGAAACCCAGGCTTTTATCTGGATTCGCCTCATTATTTCACATCATGAGGAGTGTTTGAGCCGGATTGGGCGAGGCTCTAACGACGGCGGCGTTGGTCTGATGGTCGGTTTTTTCGGGTCAGCCACATCGCCGCGAACTGATTCCAGCCACAAGATTTAAATGAGTCTCACCGTCTTACACACATCATAGCGCATATTTCACTTGCGCTATAAACTTTGAGGTGATCTGAAGCATATTTCTACCAATCAAGTCTCGTTTATTTCTTTTTAACCACAGCTATTGTGTGATGGGCCCTGAGTGCTGCTTAAACAGCATATTCTCACTCCCAACTCTTCAAATACATCAGTGTAGGTCAGGTCAAGTGAATTTTATTGATATATCATCAATTTATCACAAGTTATCTCATGACACTTCTCAATCGGAGCTGCTTAGGTCTCTTTAATTAAGTATTAAGTGACCTCAAGCTTTAGACTATGATGCTCTACTCCCCTAGTGTCATTACGCACAAGACTGCGGTCGAGTTAGCAAGAATACATATTCAACATCTGGCTGAACCTTCTCTCTGACTAACAGCTCACATACGACACATTACGACTTTCTGGCTGGACCTTCTCAAATTACTCTGGATTCAAAGCCACGAAAGGGACACGAACACCAGTCTCTGGAGGAAAAGTCCAGTGTATCACGGGTCCAACCACCCCAGCCTATCCTTGACTTGGAGTTTTCTCGTTTTTTAAACTTTTTTTTCTAACAGGGCGACTTCAAGAAGTGATTCTAGAGAGGTACGTTCAGCAATAAACTTTGACACAAACAGCCACTGACCAGACGCTTATACCTGACAGATTGGGAGTGATATCGTTCTTGGCAAAACGCAAGTGCACTACACTAACCCTGTGCCTGAAGGCATCGTGTGTGTGCCTGTCTCCTGGAAGTTAATTGCTTCATGGGTATCATTTTGGTAAGAAAAGACTTTTAGGCATCTTTTGTGCTCTTGAGTCATTATTAACCTAAAGAAAAATCCCCTAATCCCCTATATAAAAATCCCCTAATCCCCTATGTTCAAATTTCCATTTTCGAGCGCTTTTAGTCAAGCTTGAGATATTTATTGTGTCTGCTTGTTGTCAATGTAATTGTAGGCTAATTTGTTTGGTCCGGCCCGAGCCTTTGTCCCACAGTACACAAAAAACAACAAAAAAAGCACTATTCAACACATCACACATCACTTGGCCCCATATTGTTGTACACACCGTCTGCAGATGTTGACAAAGGACTGCTGGCAGGGTACACAACGAACTGGGATGGATTGGATTAAGCAGGACTTACAGAAGGCTTACAGTGATGGATGTCTTCCAAAGCATTTCATTTTTTTCAAGGATTTCTTACTTTGCTTTTCCATTTTCTAAAGTGTTTATTCACTTTTTACCAGCTGTGGTTTCCCTTCTTTGTCGTGCACCGCTCTGATGTGACAACAGTCGCGCAGCCACACTTAAGTTTGATGCACAATGGCACGTCTTTCATTGTGATCTTACACGTGTTCAAAACACAGTGCGGCGATTTTATTGAAGACACAGAACAGATATGGATTGTTTAGATTTACAGCGCGGCAGAGGAATAATTACGTCTTCTGATTGAACGGAGTCGGCGCTCTCGGGGGAGCGACGCCGCTCCAAAAACAAAGAAAAAAAGATTAATAATGAAATGATGAGACGCCGGCGATCGGCTGGGAGGGGGGAGGCTGTGATTTAAAGATCTGGACAAGCTGAGACTTAATCACTTTATCTGATTGGTATTTGAAGCTATGAATCTCAATTAGCGAGCATTAGGATGTTTTCTGGCAGTTATGCGGAGTCCATTTCCATGATTGGAAACCGGCCTGCTTGTCGGCCGGAGATAATACGCTTCTAATGGATGAAGGAAAACAGCTAGAGAAAATAGTGCAGATTTAAAAATGTCAAAAAAGAAACTTATTTTACATGTCAGCGATTGCTAACATATTGATAACACAGTACGAGTAAGATGTAAGCCTCATACAAAAATCCATGGACTGAATTTGTATTAAATCCGGCCTTTATTCCCACGTTTTCTCTCAGCTGCTGCTGTTGTTGTCGTTTTGTCTTATAATTAATGATTTCCTATCTTTGGCTGCTTTGTCTCTCCACGCTGGCCACCGAGCGCCGGGTCCTCTCGTCATTGTGCGCCTTAATTACGGCTGAACAGCAGACAATGGCTCCCGTAACCGATAGGCCTTTTCTCTCAGCGCGCAGGTTCTCTATCATTCCCCGCCACAGGTCCCTCAAAATGGCTGCCTTTGTACCTGCTCCCTCCATACCTCCATTATTAACAAACCCAAAACAGTCGCCCTGGTTACCTGCTGATAAGCAAGCTAGGCTAATTCGGTTAGCCTGTTATCTCATCAGTCGGAAGGTAGAATGAAAGACGCTGGGAAATCACCTAATTAGCCACTTTGATGCATTGTCCCTTTGTAAGGAGGTGATCAGCAGAAAGATTAGCTTGTTTACTTCGCCGCTGCGGCATCGACAATATGCTTTTGATTTTCTTTTCCCGCAGTTTGTGATATATATTTTACATTTTTAAATTATTCACATTCTGATCTCCTATTTTTTTGCTCTCTTGGTGCACAGAAATTCCCTAGCCCAGGTTCCACAGAGCCTCTTAAGCATCACCTGGGGTCATTTTGAAGGAACACTAATCTAGGATTCAGTTTGATTTTTTATATATATATATATATATATATATATATATATATATATATATATATATATATCTTCATATATTATGAAATATTCACTCTCCCCTCTCGCTCTCTCTCACCGTTGATTTTTTGCATCCCACAGTAAGCTGCCTCTTTGTGGCAGCCTGTGTCTGATATCAGCAGAGGCTCTCGGGGAGAAGTGTGTGTGTGTGTGTGTGTGTGTGTGTGGATGACATCGGGGGAATCACTCAGACGAGTATCCTACTTGACAGTTGCTTGCTACCATCCGATGCCTCTCACCTGAGGCACAAGCACCGACGTCCTTCAAAACCATCTGCCTGTCTTTCACTGCTAATTGATTTGTCCTTGGATGGAGGTGTCTGCGAATGCTTCGGGGAGAATATGTATTTTGACAGATGCGCTGTACATGAACGTGTACCAGGCACAGGAAAAAAGGGTGGGGCCTTGAACAGAAGACGCTCTCGGCGCCCGGAGGTGAATTACTCGTCTTTGTGATGCGTTGAGTTGTTTAAAGAAAGCGGCGGGGAGTTTAATGGCGAGGCGTCTCAGCGATTTAACGGCAGCAGCCTGGTTTGTTTTCCTTTGCGCTTCAAAGTACATTAAACTCGCTCTCTTTCTCTACACTTCTCTCATGCCCTCTGGTAGTTCTTTAACTAAGCCAGCAGTTTTCACAGTCTTTAGGGATTTCTGCCAAAGTGCTAGAAAGCACTATCACAGGAAGGGGGGGGTGGTCTCCCTGCCTTTTCTGATCCAACCTGATCCAGACTCCAAAACTGTTTCCCATCAGAAGTCCAATTCCCCAAGCACTGAAATCAATACATTTTTTTTTTAACACAATAGCACTATAATGGCCCACCCCCTGCTGGGCGTCTTTATTTCTCAGCAAGACCATAAAGGCAATTATTAATCCAGGAAGTGAGGAATTATTCAAAAAGAAAAGGCTGCAAGCCAAAAGTTGAATGCTTGAAGCCTTTACTCTGAGTTCAGCCTTCTCCAGGGATTCCTCAAGCACAGATTTTTATTTTATTTTTGCATGATAACACACTAGAGTGTAGCGCCCCTCCTTCAAGAGACATTTCACCATCCCTGAACTCACCGAAAACAACCTTGTCACCCACTTTGGCTAGGGTTAGGAAAAAGACCATGTTTTGCCCCGTCTGGTTCTGTTGCCACAACCATGGCTGGAAATTGTCCTGACTTTACAGGTCAATTAAAAGCCATTGGTTTCATGTCTAGTGTTGAAATGCAGGTTTGAACAGAGTTCTATCGCCTCAAAAATATGCAGTTTTGTTGCCACAAACACAGCTGGAAAATATTGCAATGTGTCATTAAAAATATCCATTGGTTTCACCCATACAAATGTTGAAACCAGCCGGTGGTTTCACGCTGGCTCTGAGATCTCTCACCTGGCAGCCGTCTCACCCAGCTATCACCACTATCCCCTCTAACAGCCGACATGAAGAAGAAGGTGTTTGGGGTTATAAATGAAGGAAATTTGGCCTCATTTATCAGAAATAATGCGATATATAAACCACTATAGAAGCAGCTTCTGCTGTAATATTCTACCCTCCTAATTAGCATCGGCTGCAGCGTGAGGGACTTTCTCCGACATTGTAAGAAGATGGGAGAGAGGAGGGCGAGCGCAGACTTACACTGCCCACCAATAATTGGTCTGACTCTGAGGATCTATTCCCCAGTGCTATATTGAACAAGGAGTGCAGCTAATGTATTGGTGTCAGAAAAGGTTAAATGCCTACACCAGCATTGAAATGTAATTAAGCTTTTTCTCCCAGCTTGGGAAGAAAGAAGCAACACAAACATTGATTGCACATTACATATAATACATACAAAAACAGCATTAATACCTTTTTGAGTATGCATTTAAAAATACTCTAATGTTCTTCTGAATAATGTAGTTAGGCAAGAAAATAATCACACCATGTAACATTAAATAACCACAATCACCAGTATGTTGGCTTCCACAACAGCATCCACCAGCTGAGGCTCAGCACACCCATACAGCAACAGCATCGGAGTCCCTCGGCCTTAATATGGCAAAGCAATACAGGGTTTTAAAAAATGCAGGTTTAATTATTTGATCGTACCTGTGATCGCTTCCCCACAAACCTAATAATGGCATGGATGTCTGCTGGGGGCGCGCGTTGATTCCTGGGAGGCTGTGGGCTACCGAAGACACGATTAACCATTTGCATTTAGATTGTGTGTTGACACATAGTATAGACGTATGGCCCCGTGATTCAGTCATAGGGAAAGCGGAGCGGAGGGCCCGAGAGATAGAAGTTGTCTAGAGGGGCCCTCAGTGTGTTTATATGTGTGTGTGTGTGTGTGTGTGTGTGTGTATGTGCACGTGTGAATGTTTGTATATACACACAGTTTGAGGTGGTCCAGTGTTAATAGCCATGTCTATCTCGCTCCCTCGCGGCTTTCCTCAGGTCTTTCCTGCTATCAGCGATGAGGGATTGGAGGAGTCGCAGCATCAGCGCCACAGTAGCTCATTGCTTATTAGTTAGCCTCAGCACTCCGAGGAGAACACGGGGGGTAAATATAAGGTGGATTTAAGGAGGTTCCATCTAGTGAATGGATGGATTACATGATTATGAAGAGCCCTGCGGGGAGGCTGTGAGGTGAGCAGAGGCAACCAGCTGGCGAGGAAGGAAAAACATGAAAATACTTTAAGCAGGACTCCTTGAATGTGCAGTCATGTAAAAGATGCTTTTTCTGAGGGCATTTGATTTTTACTATACAGTAAAAGTCAGTGTTGCCATCGTGCACTGAAGTGTTAGTGTTATTGTTATGTGGAGACACAGTTAATGTAAAATAGTATTTTTACAATCTGGTTCTCATTTGGTAGTTGGTTATGATAACATTTTATTTATCAGCTTCACAGCTGCTGTGACGGTGTGAATGTGTAAAAATGGGAGAATGTACTCAAAGCACATCTGAAGAAAGTGCAATACTTGGGTACTTATGGGTGTTAGCCTCCTTCAGGGTGAACAGACTGTGGCCGGGGTTGGTGTCGTCTTTTAGTATCCTTCCGGCTGTGTGCAGACATCTCACTTCACCGATGTCGCTGCTGCTCTGTAGACGGGTACCGGTGATTATCTGATCCGTTTTTAGTCACCCGCTGTGGAGCCTTCCTGTCCGTGGCCGGGATGAACAATGCCAGATTGTGACGTTTCCAGCCAGGATGCTTTTGGTTTGTGCAGCAGGGAAGGAGAGCTACTTACACCGCCATTTTTCAAGGTGAGGTCAGCGGAGAGTCAAGAGGGCTGATGTGTCACGATTCAGCAGACTGGAGGAACCGCAGAGGGAGAAAAGTGGTGCAGGAGGAGTTCAAGGTCATGAAAAGGTTCAGCTGAACCATCTATTGAGTGCTTTGTCCAGGCTTTTCAAAGCACAACATAAAGTGAATCCACAGTTATCCAGTGTCAGTCCTGAAGTTCCTCCAACAGAGAATAGTGCTTATTGGTTGTTGGGACATTAACACATTGAATGTATGTATTAATGATTTAAATACATAAAACATGTATTAATTGAATTACTTTTAAACTTGGATAACTGAAAGTGTGAAGGACAGAAACAGTTTGTTAGGTATTTTAAAAAAAAAAAAAAAATCTGCAGATAAAAGTTTTAAAATCATCACATCGTCATCATCCCAGTTCTTGCTGCGACACCATTTTGGAAAGGAAGCCTCACACATTAATCCTACATGTATGCTTTTGTGCTTAGAATACATATTTTGTATGTTGCAAAACAACCAAGAAATGTGTCCCATTGTATACAGTAGAGGTTACTGAATCTGTGGATGCAGGCGACAGGTGATGACTCGCGTGACAAATTCTTTCACAACCGTGAATCGATCGATCAGCGCGCGGAGCGAATGTAAGTTTGTAAAGTCAGCGGGGGAGACAAATAGACAAATGCAACATGTAGAGCGCACTGAGTTTGTCTTTATTGACGGGCTGCTCAGCTGATATTTACAGAGCTCCGCTGTGTGAAACAGTTCATTAGCGTATCGATCCCACGGCGTACGCTTCTCTGTCACGCTGTCAAAGGAGCTTGCTTTCCTCTAAAGCTGTTGTTATTGATATTCCTCAATGTTTCTCGTATTTTTCTTTTGTTGCACCAACTCACTTTTCTCACTCAGATGAATCTTTCATTGATTTCGACCTTCAAAAAACGTCTTTGCTCTCCTGCAAAATTCAAGAGGTGCACTTTTGAAAAGTTAGATCTTGTTTTTCAGCCTTTATGTGACGAAACATGTCACGTACACTCAGAAGACTGAGACGAGAGTCAGCGACACACAGCCGCCTTCTTGGGATATAAAAGATCCTATTTAGAGGGTCTTAGGTCCAGGCTTTCACATACTTTTTAGATTGCCTGAAGCCAGTTTTACAACGGCGAGATTGGAAAATGTGTCTAAAATCTTTTCAGATAACATCAGAAATTAAGTTCTAAATGGATAAATAATGGAAAGACACAATGAAAATTCCTAAGAATGGAAAAAACTTTGGACTGTGAGCCCCGGGATTATCTCTTCCAATTCAATTTCATCGACTGATTTCTTCAGGAACAAATTGTTAATGGATGGGAGTTCTGTATCTTGCCCAAGGACACTTCAAAATGCAGACCAGGAGAATCAAACCAGCAACCTTCCGATTACATTGCGCTGGCTCTACCCCTTATCCACAGCGACCCCACAGCGTTTACACGTTACGCTACATCATGACACGTGTGCTGGGTGCATCAGAGCACGTATGCATGAATGGGCAAACGTTGATATCCAGCGCCAAATTAGACTATCATGTGATGGTGTGTTGGTGTACGTGCACAACTGCGAGGGCATAATGTTTGTTTTTTACTCATCTCACCATGCAGGGTCTTCATTTAGTCACAAATGAGAAGGCAACACATCGCAGAGCTTTTATTGCTTTTCTGTTCTTTCACCAGACTTATTGTGCAGCTTTACGCAGCCCTTTCACCTAGTTTTTTCTCAGCACGATTGGCGCACGGGCCCCAATCATCTCGGCGCTGCTTCTCATAAAGCCAGATCAATTACTCCGAGTGGGACCTGATTTTTGTCTAATTTCCTGTCCTCATTTTTCACAGCTTCACAGGGACTGTAGAAGGGAGCACCATCTGTGCAACTTTGCCAAAACGACAAAAAAACAAAGGGGGGGGAAAGACATCCTTCTCTGTGTTTAAGATAATCTCACTGAGGCACTTGTTCTCCTGGAAATCCCCTTGCCACTGAAATCAATTTGCTTTCATCAGGACTAATGACACTTGGTTAAGGCTCCCATTTCCAAGTGAGTCCATTCAGGGAGCTATTCATAGAGGATGAAGTAACTTGGTGAAAACACTTCAGTATCCAATGATCCATATGGTCAATAGACTTACTGAAAGGATCAAATGGAAGTGCACATCCTAATAGGGATCTGTGCTTTTACAATGCAAAAGTGACATATTTTTAACTTAAGTGGAATACTTATTTCTTCATTTACTGCTTTTTATTCATTTGTGTGATTTGTACATGTTCTTTTTTGTGGGTTTCTGCACTCGAGCCAAATGTAAGCCTGCTACCATGCTCACAGCAACCGTGCTAACATGCTATTGTTTAGCCGGTATAATTACCATGTTGTGCTAATGCTAAATTTTGCTAACGACAGCTAAAGTTAACCAGCCTTCCTACAGGGGTCATTAAAGGGAAACTTCACCGATTTGCATTAAGCTTTGTATCTTCAGGAAAACAGTCATGTTTTTGAATGGTCGTGCATCATTCCCTCAGTTTGCCCTGAGACGGAGAAATACAGATTTCAGTTTTGGACTTCCTGCTTTCTATGATGTAAAAATCGTCATTTTACGTCATTGAAAGCAGGAAGTCCTATATCTGTGTCGAGGTCGTAAGACTACAAACGCTTCACTCATTTTTCCAAGGGTGGGGGCTAGAGGTGGGACCCACTCACGCTACAGACCTATCACAGACCAATGGGCGGGACTTCACTTGCAGAAACGAAAAAACATAGCCGCCATCTTTGTTGGACGCTAAGCGAACAGACGCTGTGCAGCCAGGCTTGTACTCTTGTATTCAAGATGATCATTCAGATATCGAAGAGAGTGATTTCGAAAGCATGACGCTCGAGTCAGATGTTCGTGGCTACTTGTACGGGCTGAGGGAGATGGAGGCGGCAGGTCTTCCTCCTCGGCTGTGGCGGCTGCTGCAGCCGAGGCGGAAGACCTTCCTGTCCCGTACGAGGAGCCTGGACTGGCTTGAGCAGGGGCGGACTGGTGGTGCTCTCGCTGTGCGCCTATGGACACCGAACTGGACTCTGTCTGTTGCAGTGAATTCCAGAGATGCCAGTTTGTTCGCGGCGAAATATCTACAGCGGACGGAGATATGTGTGATGTGCCGGATTAGTGGGAGTGGCTTGCAGAGCTGTGCATTGTGGTGCATTGTGGGAGTTGTTGTCTTTCATACAAATGCACCCTAAAGTCACTTTCTGCCTTTTCTCGGTCAAATATGCACACAATTCGAAAATTATGTTACAGTTTGACTACAAATATGACCGTCTTTCAATAAAGATTAATGTTTCCACCGGTAAAATGCTTCTTTAACGGATAACAAAACTTAAAGGCTAAGTTCACCCAAAAATGAACTCTCAGTCATCATCTTCATGTCCCCATACCGATGGAAAGTCAGGGTGGGAGTTCCGTAGTCCGCAATAAATGTCTGGACCTTCACATCAAAACAACGTCTCTGGGAGACCCAGAAAAACAAACTGATTTGAAAAGACGTTATTTACAGTTTTTCTAAAGCAGAAACCTTCCTTGAAGCCATGAAGGTAAAAGTGTTAGCACACCCCCATCTGTCATGGTTGCATAAACTCTTCTGAAAATAATTTGGGACATCAGGGCTTCCGTAGAAGAGCTGTGTGGAGCCAGTCTACGTTTTTGACTGTTTGTATGTGTTGTTTCTTCAATGTTTTAAAACAAGTCCCCATCTACTTCAGTTGTTTAGGAGAATGCTGCAACTCCGGTTTAAGTTCCGTATTCCCCAAAAAACATTTCGGGAGCTTCACATCAAACCAATGTTCTGTCGGCATTAGGGTGAGCAGAATTTCATTTTTGAATCAACTTGTTCTTTAAATACATTAAAAACAACTTGTGAAGTCGCCCCCTCAACAAGTGTAATGTAGTGTTACCATAACACAACTTTCATGTTTTAATGAGCATCATTATAGGAAAAAAAACAACACATTTTTACAATTTTCCTTCTATAACTGAGATAATTGAAATAGCATTGTTGCAAGTAAATCCTGTCTATGTTGCCTTTTAACAGATCATTTTAAAGAAAACTAGTCTGTGTAAAACCCTTGTTTTTTTTCACTTCCTCTAGAGCTTTCAATCCCCAGAGCAGAGCAGAGATGACATTCCCAGCACAACACTCGAAAAAACCACAGAGCCCACCAGAACGCCTGCAGTAAACGCGTAATAACTGAGCGAGATGGGGAGCAGTCAGTCAGATCAATAGTCGAGCACATCACGGGCTAATCAAAGCCTTCACCCCACAGGAGAGACTCAAGCAGAATATGTTTGTCTCTCAGGATGAACCAGGTGTCAGATCGGCTGGATTATGAAACCAGCTGCAACCAACCGCCAATGTGACTGAAGAGACAGAAAAAAAAACAACCGTTACAAAGCTTTAAGCTCACATTCCAATGTGTAGGTGGTTCCAGAAAGGAAATAAACAAAATAAAGTGCTATCCATCAACTTGTAGAAGGATTCTTTTATTTCTTTCTCGTGTCTTAAAAAATTAGCAAGAAAATCTCTTAAAATGCAAAGAACAAATGTGCCACCAGTTGGTCACCTGTCAAATTCATTGTCCAGACAAATAGAAGGCAGCACATCACGAGAGTAACGGCTAACTGCTGCAAACAGTAGCTACCGTCAGCTAAGTTAGCGAGGTTAGCCAGGGCCCTATTAGCTGGGCCCAGAGCTCTGCTAGTTGGTTAGAATGCTAGACATCTCTGCTAAACAACAAATTGAATGTGTCTAAAAATCTATACGGAAAAATTAATCCAATTTATAATTACTTATATGCGTATACATTTGTTTTGAGCATACACCGTTTGTTTCTGGGGTTTTTTGTCAGGTAATCCAGTCGTTTTAAAAAAGGTTTCTTTCAGGGTTTTTGAAGTGAATCCACTTGGTTCAGAGGGGAGAATGCGATCCTTCAGGTGAAGTTAAAATTAACCAAAGGGGAGTCATGAGCTGTGCAATATTCTCAGAAAAATCCCGGGAAGCTGTCGGCTCATGTCATTCATATAACATCTTCCTCTCCCTCCACCATCCCACAGAGGAACGCTTACAGCCTTTCCAATCCCTGCCACCCTGCTTCTCCTCTATGTATCCTGGTCCAATTATCTCCAGTGTTAAATCTGGATGGGACCGGTCCTCTGAATATTTTATGGTCGCTCATTAAGCACGAGCTGCGCCACCTTTACTGTTGCTACTACAGCTCTGCATGGGGTTTCATTCTAAAATAGCAGTTCTTTGCGCTGAACCGGCAAAATTGTCTGTTGAAATGCTACAATGGTCTCCTTGTGTGACTAACAATCAGTAGAAAGAGGCTGGTCTAGTGGTAAAAGAGAGTTTCTGTTACATTGTGTTATTGAACAGCTACCCATTTGTAGTAAGTCTGGATGAGGGTGGCACTCATACATGACTCAAATGTCAATAAACTCAACTTAATAAACTTCATTTCATCTCTGAGGAGGCAACTACATGTGAGTAAAGTATTGCAAATCACCTAGACGTTCAAGTATTTGCATGTCATATGGACCGTATTGATATTTTTGTATTACGTGTCATATCACGTTCACGTCACATCTCAGGATAAGCCAGAGACAGCTGTTCAAGATGGCTTTTCAACATTTGTTTGTCTAAAATGACTGTATAATTTACGGGGGATCGCAGCATTTCAACATTTGTAAGAGTGTAACCACTGGGTAATTTTAACTAAATGTCGGGATATTTTTTCTAGCTGTGTTTTTGGCAACAAACCGGATATATTGATTATTTTTAACCCTGTTTGTAGTGAGAAAAATTGATAATTTTGGAAAGATGTCAGGACATTTCAAGCTGTGTTTATTGCAGCAAAACTAGGAAACTGTAGCCAAAATGTAACCTTTTCCTGACCCTAACCAAGTGGTTTATGTTCCTGAACCTAACCAGAGCATACACACGACGCTGTTAAGGTTCAAATTGAAAATAAACCCTAAGGAATTGTAAAGTTTTAACATGAAGTGGGTTAGGTGTGTGTGTTAAATTTTGCAGAAACGGACACTTTAACAGTACATCTTGGGATTGCAGCTCGGTGTGCAGATATTCAGAAAGTACAGGCTTTGTGTGCGATTCCTTAAGCAAAATGACAACATTTTAACGCAGGGAGAGTAATTCACTTCACACAGAAAATAGTTAAAAATATGATGGCAAAATTGCTGTTTGAAAGTGACTGAAGTTCCACAGGAGTACAGTGAGAGAAAAAAAAAGACAGTGAAAAATATCCATTTTCTTAATTAAAATTGGGAATGAGCCATCAACACATAATTGAGGCCACGAATAGAAGTGTAATGAATGGAAAATTATCAGTCATTACCCCAACCCCAATCAGTAATTTATTCCGTAATAAGGCACAACTCGTGATTGAGCTGCATATAGTAATATGTGACAGACTTGGCTGCTGTTGGGGCGACAAACAGCTCTGATCACATCTGCATCTGCAGGTCGTTCAGTTTGCATCGCTCATTGTTTTCTCCTCTTGTTTTGCTGATTATGTGTGGTTTTTTTTTTTTTTTTTTTTCTGCATCGCCTCTCTTCTCGGTAATGGTGAGACACGTTAATACCTGGGAGCAAGCCAGTACATCTGCAGCCTTGTGCTGTTTACCACTTGCCAACTTCACTGGAGCAATAGGGGGTTAATTGCCACGCTCAAGGGCCCCTGACTGGTAGCTGCTGAGGTAGGTGGAGCCATTACTCATTCAGCTCTGAGCTTTTCCCACAATGTGTGGGGATTCATATGAGCAGCTCTACGCACAGAGGCGAGCTTAACCAACCTTTAAGCTACATTCATCCTGATTAGTTGAAAAGGGATGTAAAACATGCAATATCCCACTGACACAGCCTTATCTTGAAGTCGGCTAAAGCAGCATAAAAAAAGTTACTTTTCATAAATTGTTCGCCCAAGATCTCTTTAATTTCTATTCTGAGAAAAGTACTCCAAAGGATCGTTTGCATATGCTATATTAGCAATATAGCAATGCTATATTATGATCATCCAAACTTAGCAACTTTAACTGGGCATTGCAGGTCTATAAAGGTTTCAGTTTATTAGCATATTAATATGTCGCCAAGCACACAAAAGAGAAAAGTATGAGGAAATGAATCCTCTGATGTAAGCTGCTAATGCAAGTATTCACAGCTAACCAGCTTCTTTTTGTATTCACCTTTCGAAAACCAAAATGAGCAGCAACATATGAATAATTGTAATTGTCATTAGTACTCCCAGCTAACTAGCTACTTGCCACCATTAGTCTTAATGTTAGCATTCTCAGCTAACTAACTTAGTGTCTCCAGTAATGGTAATATTAGCATTCCTACCCAACTCGCTTGTCTCCAGTAATGTTAATTTTAGCATTCCCAGCTAACTAACTTTACTGCCTCCTGTAGTGTTAGTGCTAGCATTCCCAGCTAACGACTTCACTGCCTCAACTAGTGTTAATGTCAGTATTCCCTGCTTACTTGCACTAATGGTAATGCCAGCATTCCTACCTAACTAGCTTGTCCTCAGTAATTTTAGCACTCCCAGCTAACTAAATCACAGCATCCATGATCAAAACAAAAGTTACAACAAGTTTGAAGAGGTAAATCCACCATTCTTGTCATTGTAGCTTGACAGCAAAAGGTAAGTTAAGGTACAATTCTTAAAATGTCATTTTTAGACTGAGTGACTGAATGTGTATAGATCTTATGTGACCAGAAGATTATGAATAATCAGGATACAGACTATTTTCCACATTTCCTTCTCTTATAAAGGGAGCATTTCATGAGGATCTCCCAAGTTACATTTTGTTTTAATGGCACACTGTGTATAATAACACTCAAGGACACACAGCATCAACACCCAAACACACACACACACACACACACACACACATAAAATGTCACCTACTTCCCATCACCGGCGTCTCACTAAACCACACCTGACTTTGTTCTTTTCCCACTCATTCGCGGCTGCTTCAAAGGCATCATTAGATTAAAGAGAGCCAGGATACCGCGCTTTTTCATCTGCGCTACAGTGCAGCGCCGGGCCGCTCAGCTGGTGGAATTTGAATGAGACAGATGAGAAGAATGGTTGAAGAGGAGGCAGATACGTGGATTTCAACATATTCGTGTTTTTGGGTTTCGGAGCAGCCATCCTGCTGTGAGGAGCAGTACATTTTTTTGAGAATAAACAGCTGTAAAGTTTCCAACAAACACTAATTACTGAATGAACAAAATCCCCACGGTGTCTTCCTCCTTGAGTCGAGGCACCTTTGCACCGTGCGCTTTTATTTCTTAAAAGAGAAAGTCAATGGATGTTACCTGGATTGAACCCATGCTTTTCGTACATTTTGCAGACTGTTGTGTGAAGGCGTGTGAGGAGCGTTTCTTCACATCGTCTCTTATTTCAAAAAGTCTACGACTGTCACATCCACCAGGTTCTATAAACACAGAGAATCTGACACATTTTTATCATTCCACTGCTTACCGATTGATCAGCGACTGAAAAAAAGATGAAATAGTATAATTCCGTTGGGACATCGGGCCATTTTTCTAAGTAAAACAACATATTTTATAGAAGTATTTAAACTTTATGTTAGCATTCAACCACCTCCTCGCTAACATTTCCATTTGATTACATCCAGTGAGTCTCATTTCCAGGCTTAAATAAAAGTGTCAAAGATGTGCATTGATACTTAAGAATTAATTTACACCTTTCCTATAATTGTCACGTAACACTGTCAAACAGTAGCGTTAGCTCGGAAGTGGTTGAGTGCTAATGTTAACTGCTGCTGCTAACTCTACCAGTTTTCAAATATGTTGTCTTTCTGTAAAGTTTGGTCGGATGTCCCTATCCATCGTCTTTTCATTTGCCGATGTAGGATTGGTCAGATTCCCTATGTTTATATGACTTGCAAAATGGCTGCAATGTGAATATGGTGTATTGCTACAGCTTTGCTTGATGCAGCTAAAAGTGCACCGGCGCCATTGTCGCACTTTTTGGTCATGCCACTGTGCCTCATTACATATGTGAATATCCAAGCCAATTTCAGCGCCGGCCACCACACAGTTGTTCTTCTGTAACAGATCAGCATTCGAACACATTCAATTACCTTTGCTGTGCACATCGGGATTAATCATTTATAATACTCAGATAACTGCGACGCATCATTCCTCAGTTCCTGTGCCACTTCTGTCACACGGATAGAACCGGTTTGATATTATACAGAAAGAGATGGGTGGCTGGGAGAAAAAAGTGGCGCAGTGCTTACCTGATTTAATGTTATGCATAAAAAGCCGCGGTGCCGGGGATGCCAGTCTGATGCCTCTCATTAATTCTTCAGTTCAGTGGGCTGTGGACAGACACAGCAGATTGACAGGGGATGAGGAGACTTCACCGGCATCTCCTTAATGCTTTGAAATGGGAGTATAGTTTAGCTTTGATGCCTCCTATCGCTAAATGGACACGCACCCCCCTACTCGCGCACACCCTCCGTGCACCCGTGTCCCAGCCCCCACACGCCATCAGTCAGTCGTCCCAGTGTGAATACATGAATACTGTAAACTGTAGCGACAGGGTAAATTACTCTGTGTGCTATCAAGCCACAAAACATCAAAATGCTTTATGACTTCCTATGACGGTGAATATGGAGACCCGGTGGCTTGGTTCGGTTCAGCTTGTAGGCAGGTGGAGTTCGATTCGCAATCATTTTCTTTGTAAATCGCTCTCAAATAGACGCTCTGTCTTTAAGCTGATTGCCAGGTATTGATCAGGAGCAGCACTTAGGAGGATTTTTCCTGCATTACGTAGCAGATAAACAACCCGGCTCCTCTCACACACAAGCACGCCGGATCAAATGTGTTATTCTCTGCAGGTAATAATACATTTTCCGTGGAAAGCGGCGATTTTATTTTGGAGAAGGGAGATGCCAGTGTTTCTCTTCAGCTTCTCAAATCCAAACATCCAACCGCTGGCCTCCATGCATAATGCATGGCGGGTATGATGGAGACATCACTCACTGCTGACTGAGCCACATTCAAACCGAATTGCTAAAAAGTTTTGGAGCTCCGTGTGTTTGATTCTGAGCAGGGGAGGGGGGGTGATAGCAGAAACATGATGTGGCTGATATCGGGTTTTCCACAGAAAGTAGCTGGAAGGTCTCCAGCCACAGCATGTTTCCACTCTGTATATAAGGTTCTTTGGATTGCTCAGTGTATGAGAATTATTATTTTGTTAGGCGGTACTGAGGCAACATCAGTATGCATCCCAGTCACCAGCAAAGTTTCTGCAAACTATGGATACATTCAAATTTGTACGTGACATACATATCTTATTTTCTGCAATATGGGTCATATCACGTCCACGTTACATGTGTATGAGCTGATTGTTAAGTCAGGAGGTGGAGGGGACAGTGGCAGAGTTACAGCTAGGCAAGGCAGCCGCCAAGCAAGAGGCCGATGTCCGAGGCGGCGTTTTAATATTTGTAAGGATGAAACCACTGGATATGTCTAAAGAGACATTGTGACATTTTCCAGCTCCATTTGTGCCAACAGGATTGGGTATATTTGAGGACACATCAAGACATTTTCTGGCCATATTGGTGGCAACGGTACCAGATATTGTTGGGGATATGTTAGGACATTTTCCAGCTATGTTAGTGCCAACAAAACCTGATATTTGTAGGTGATTTTCCAGCTGTGGAAGTAGAACAATAGCTGGATTTTTGGGGATGTCAGGCCATGTTAGTAATAATAAAACTGGATAATCAGAGATGTTGGAACAGCACTTTAGCAAGACTAAAAGACTCAGATTTATATATGTGAAGGTTAAGTCCAGTACAGGTAATAAAGTGACTAAAAGTGAAATCTTTTTTAATATTACTGTTTTATTACAAATATCACCATCAACAAATACTGAACTCAAGGCCCCTTCAATGAGCTTTACAGTGAAAAGCAGCAGATTTAAGTTGAAAGGCTGCAATATGATACATTTTCTTGACAATGCCTTGAAACATGTTGGCCTTTCAAGAGTAGCCACTTAATGCGAAATATTTATCAGACGGACCATAAAAATGAATTTACAATAAATAGAAATAACAGTAAACAATATAAATATGAATCTATTTCACATTTTAAACATAATTCACACAGTTATGGTTCATAGTAATGGTTCAGGTATGACCCAAGGACTGTTTGGGTCAATGTTTGAATAAACCAGGTGTTCTACCACTTGATAAATCAGAGTTGTGACTGTAAGTTGAGGTAAAACTGTTAAAAAAAAAGGAAAGCCCTCCAGGCTCATGAATAATATGAGCTTCAGAGATAGCATAATGATACTTCCAGTGCTTTAATTTGAGTGCTCTAAACTTCTCAGGTAAGGGGTTGTTTGAAATGTGGATTTCTCCTCTCTCACGGAGTGTCTCCTGTCATCTCTTTGTGTAGGTCTGGCATACAACGCAGGCTACAGTACAATCAAATAGTGTCAATTCTGACCTTGATGGGTTTGGTGATACAAACATAAATAAGAAATTACAATAAAATGTTTACAGTACATTGACATTCAGTGTAGAAAAAATTCATTACAAAAAGTTACCGAGTTTATAAAGTGTGAAAAATATTGTTTTTTTTCCCCATTATAAAAAAATGCCGCCTCGAAGGAGGCAAGTGGAGTCGCTTCATATACAATGAAACAGAAGAGTGGAGAATATGGAGACACGATACACAGTGTACATGAAGTTGACGTTTTGGTTCGTCACTTCAGTTTGAACCAATGTGCTACCAAAGTCATCTGCTGTCAGAAGCCAGTGCATTACCAAAAAGCCAGTGTAAAAACAGTGAAAAGTCATGTTTTGAAAGGCTGAGGTTTTTGTAATGATAGTTTTCAGACATTCTTAACGTGATAGTTACAAAGTTGCCTCCAGGATGCTACAGAAGTCCTCAGCAGAGACATTTTTCATTTCACAAACTGACATTTATTTTACATAAAGCAGTAGTTCCTGAAATGCAGGCTACCTGATATTAAAGTGTTTTGTAGTTCTGTATGTGTCCTCTAGACGGTTGTGACAGATAGGAAGGCATTATGTACTTTTGAGCCTTCAGGGACTCTCGCCCCATGGCTCATGAGCTCCTGGATGGTCATCCAGTTATCCAGGATCTTTTTGTTCCGTTTCTTCATCATCTTTTTGTGACTTAGCTCCAAGATATTGATCTCCTTCCTGCCCTCGGCTCCACTGGCTGGCCCCTCTTTTAGACACTCGAGGCGGCTCTTTTGCATGAACTCCCTCCTCTTCCTCTGCTCCCTGGCCCGTGCCAAGTGCTGCTTCCTCTCCTCTTTGCTCCAGTAACGGCCCATCTTCATCTCGCTCATAGCGTCGTCATCTGTGGTCATGCCTCCGCTCCTCTCCTCTCGGATCCTTAGCGCTCGTTCTCTCAGAATGCGGTCACGAGCAGGCCTCCGGGCCACGTAACGTGTGCCATCAGCACGAACTTTGACCTTCCACTCTAGACGGGGTTCCCCAGGGCGCCCACTCCGGTTCCCGGGATCTCGACAGACACTGAGCAAGCTCAACTGGCTTTGGGAATACTCCAGGGATGAGTGCTGCTGTAGCAGCTGCATGTAGCTCTGCAACAAAGACAACATTGTTAACAGAGGTGCCTCACTCCAAGGTATATCTACATTGGGTTGACTCGTCTCGTCTTGATTTCACCTACCTGAAGTTGCCGGGATCCTCCCTGGCCTGTATAGGGGGTTGTCTGATAAGAAGATCCATAGGGAAGCCCCCTCCTGGAATCTCTGGTCCTCCCTTTTTTTTCACACCTCTCATCATCTGCAGGAAGGGCAGGATCCGACTCAGACCGGGAAGGGTTGCTCTGATCCGGGCTGCTGGAGATAACAGAGCCTGGGTCTGCTGGTCTGCTATGACTGGGTGTACTCTGGGGCTTGGGGATAGGGATGGGGCTGGAGGGTGTAGAGGAAGCCAGTCTGAGGTTTTTCTGGTTGGTGATGCTGATGTGTCTCTGCAGTGAGTGATCGGGAGATCTCTCCATGCCTAGAGGCGTCGACCGCGCACTCTCCGCTGTGTTGTAGGCACTGGAGCTGTCCTTCTCTCGGATCTTATCGCTGTCCGACCTTTCCGGGTATTCGTGGATGTCGGCCAACCTGCCATGTCGCTTGTCTTTGGGGCTCCGTCCAGGTGAGGACGTGGGTTGTGAGGCGTTCAGCTGGTTGGCCTGGCGGAGCTGATGCGCTTGCATGATGCTCTGGCACTCGAGCTCAATGTTGCGCAGTTCCTCATTTAGCATCCTCAACTCCTGCTCCACTCCATTCTCTCCTCCAACACTATCTACATCATCTACATCCCCTCCTCCCTGCTCAGTGAGACTACACTCTATACTGTGTCGAATGGAGTACACCCCACACTCGCCTCCATTCCTGATTTGACACTTGAGCTCCAAGAGCTGTTGGAAGCGATTCTCTAAACCTAGGATCCCACCTCCGCCATTGCGAACACTGACAACACCTTCATGGCCTTGGCCTTTGGACAATGTCCTCGGACCCTGGCTGTCCTGCGGCACTACAGTCCCTCGTCTTGTGTGTGGATGCTCTGCTCGCCATCGGTCCCTCAGGCAATGAGCAGGGGTCCTCCTGTTAAGTCTAGCGAGCAAGGGTTGGTGCTCCGGACTGTCTGTGCTGCGTCCAAACCCACTGTCTTTGTCTTGATTGTTGGAGGAACAGGTAGCGGTATCTGTGGTCATCTCATCTTCAGCTTGATGCTGGTGTATAAAGAAAGATACTGTTAGTCGTCCTCAAGGGCAATTTCAATCATTTGCAATAGCTTCTTGTGTGTAGAATGATGGTAAGGTTGCATAGATCAAATCCTGTGTTCTCATCATCTTTCTTCCACTGCTTCCTTCATTCTTTCAGTCAATCCTTCCTCCCTACCCCATTACATTTGCTCCCACTTTTCCTGACGCCCTTCTGCCTCTCTGTTGGACATTTTGTCTCTCGTTTTTTCGTAGCTGGCGCTCTCACCTCATCTCCCCTGTCAAAGTTGCGTTCCCTCTGCTTCCTCCTCTCCTCCAGGATCTCCATCTTCAGCTCCTCCACAAGCTGCTGCTGCTCCTCATCAAGCCATACCTCATCCTCCAGCTGAAAGCACAAAAATCCTGTCAGAAGCCCCGTCTCTCCTGCCATGTGCATGCATGTGTGTTTGTGTGTGTTTGTGTAGAAGCTCCAGACAATCATGCTGACAGTTCGAAGGAAAGGAGAAGGCACTTAGCAGGCAGCTGTTGTTATCTGACATGACATAGGTTGTCAAAAATAGGGCAGAGAGCCTGTTTCGGGTTGTGTGTGTTTACCTGGATTTCTGGTCTTGTCACCAGTAGTATGATGCTCCTGGCTTCTTCACTCGACAGCAAGGCAACGGCTTTCTCTCTGTCTTGCACTTCACAGCCATTAATCTGTACATCAAAGACGAGTACAGATGGTCATGTTAAGAAGAACAAACTTGTTATAAAGATATACCCGAGAAAGGACAATCTGTGCTTTTGATCATTATCATCCATTTTTGTGTAATCACATGCTGACACCTTTCCTCCTCATTCACTTTTTCTGCCCATTAGTATTTTTTCACACTTTTTTTCCTACTCCTTCCTGCCATCACTTCGTCCAACTCCGCACACCCCAGGAAAGGCCTGGGTAGACTGCACGCCCGGCAAGTAAGTCAATTGCGAGTGCGTGGTCCGACCTCACAAGAGTCTGCTCTCACCACACATCCAGACACACAATTAACTGTTCTTTGACAGGTGGCGTTCATCTTTTCCTCACTAGAGTAATGGGGCTGTCAGAAGAAGATAATAGGGCCTGGAGTAGAGCAGGCCCAGCTCCCAACAATCACTCACACCACCGGGGCGCAGAAACACTACAGTGAGAGCACAAAGCTACTCAGTGTTACAGTGTAGACAGTAAATATGCAGGAGAGGTAATGCTGGTGCACAAGTTGACATCCAACTATATTTTGGCGTTATATATCATGGAAATACCTCCGAAAATCAGATTTATATAAACTAACAAGAATAAATATGAAAGTACTCCTCTCTGTGTGAATGTCACAGTTCCACTATAATGTCGTATGAAGCTCCATATGCATAATTCCTTCCTATCTGTCACAACTGTCTGGTGGACGCATACAGAACTACAAAACATTTGTTTTGAAATGTCGATTAATCTCTTAATTACTTGATTGACTGATTAGTTGTTTGGTCCATAAAATATTCAGTTTAGCTTCCCAAAGCCCAAGATGACGTCCCCAAAAGTCTTGTGGAGTAACCACAACCCAAAGATATTCAGCTTACTGTGATTGAGGACTAAAGAAACTAGAAAATATTCACATTTAAAGGAGCAATATGTTAGAATATTAGTTAGCAGGACTCAAAGACTGCTATGTTTTGCGTTGCAAAAATATCTACTAAAGTTAGCAAGCCAACCAGCTTACCCCAGACCTAAAAAACATTCTCCTAGCAGTCCAACGCTCCTGTGCTATTAGTTTTACAGTAAACACCAACACTCTCCCAGTCGTCCAGCCAACTGCATGGCTAGCTGAGCTAACAATAGCTACAGTCATATTAAGCAGCAGTTAGCTGTTACTCTGTTGATACACTGATCTTATTTGTCAGGAGTATGAATTTGACAGGTGGCCAATTCTTACATATTGCATCATTAAGAACCTGGACTTTTTCTCTCAAAACAGTTTTGCAATTCATGTAATACAAACTAATACAGTGGCAGACACGCTGTTTATTTGTAATTTTGTACATTTTGCATTGAAAACTTGCGTGTGTGTTTTCTAACTTGCCTTATGATCAAAAGCGATAAGATTGAGTGCCCTGAGTTCACTGTTGAAGAGACATGCCCGAGATGTTTATACCTTTTCATCGGGGGCAGTTTTTATGTCTTGCCGTCAAGTTCATATTGAAAAAAGAAATTTCATCATGTTTGGTTAAACTGAGTGTATGGCTTCAAAGGGGTGTGCTTCTCTTTGTAATATACAGGCTCATTTTTCAAAAGGTGTTTGCCGCTGCATGTTCCTCTCCTTTACAAGAAGACCACGCTGCTCTGAAGCGCAATGACCTCAGTGATTCAGAAAAGCACACTAAAAAGGAGCTGTGAGACTCTTCACGGGCGAACAGGTCTGTAAGCCTTTAGCCCAACTTACAGATGTCAGGAGGGCAGTCAGAGGCGTTGAAGGTGTTTTCAATTAATTCATCAACTAGTAAGGTGAGGTCAGGCCTACAGGAGTATCTAAAGAATGTAAGCAGCACTTCTACCAACCCATATCTAAGTTGGTATCAAACACGGCAACATAGAGAGCATAGGCGATGTTTCATTAAGTCTTAACGAAGGACTTATTACTGTGGCTAGCCTCGAGTCAGGAAACCTTTTGTCAGTCTTGTACAGATACAGATAAAATCCAAAGTATGAATATGTTGGGTAAGTGAATATAAGGTTGCAACATTCACTCGTGCTCGGTTAGAGAGGGCTATCCACAGTCTCCGACCCCATAGGTGTTCTCGCATAATGAGACTGAGAAGGGAGGAAGGAGTGCTTTAGATGATGTAGTGCCTGGTGTAGCTGCGACCAGGGACTTTAATTTCCCTGGTAAAACGAGGTCATTAAATATACATATGCTTGCCCAGACTGGGGACACCAGCAGATTGGAAATCCTCTAGAAAGACAGCTTCGCAAGTGGCTCCGAGGATCTACCGGGGCATGTTTACAAAGGAAGCAAGAAGCAGAGATTTTTTATTTTTCTGGTTAAGTTATCATCCTGTCCGCGATGTCAAGAATACTAAAATCCAAACCTTGACATGTTTAAAGCCGCGTGAGTCCGTAATACAACCTGTCGAGAATGTACTGAGATGAAAACACACACCTGTAGAATACGATCTCCTTCCTTGATACGTCCATCTCTGGCTGCTATGCTGTTTGGCTCCACCTGCACAAAAGAAGCGTGAAAATCAATGCTGACAACCGGTCGTTGTGTATATCTGACAAGCCACTGATGCCCCGCTCTCCCACTAACGCTCTCTCATCTCTGCCGTCAGGAATAAAAGTCTGCTCCTTTTGCTTATTTTCCCTCTGACAACCTTGTATTTTTCATGTGACACAGGTGTGTTTTCACGGGTTCTTCTGTCGGTGCTTCTCATTTACGCTGAGTTTAGTAGCTGGTGACAGGGTAACGTGTAAGTCCTTGACATTATACAAAAGAGCTTGCGAGTCATAAATGAGGCATGTGGAGAAAGACCACGAGAGACCGCGAAGAGACGACTCAAGTAATCACTCCCAACTGATTACGGCACAAGCGTGATTCTATTCTTGCTGAATGAATCAACACCTCGCATTTTTCGAAACGCATCCCGGTGGATCTGCAACAACACTACAAGCCCTCGATAATCATTTCATAAACTTTGTTGTTTTCACATTGAAGATCAAGAGAGATAGCTAGATATGGAGGAAAAATAATATCAAGCGCCTCCCAATGTTGCACTGATGCTATCCACACATACATTTTAATGAGGGGAAATTAGCATTTTTATGCTTTTTTATCAAACAACCAAAAATAGATGACGACAGGAAGCTGCTTGAACAATCTGCCGAGGTTCAGCAGGTACCGGTGTTGTTTGTCGTATTCAGATTGCTCATCTAGTTCAAGAAGAATAAGAAGAGAAATATAAAGTAAAAAGGTTAAAAGGGGCCACAGGTCTTTGTATTTCTGCCATTCACACTGTTATGGTAGCATTCTAATCCTCATAACAGCTTTTACTTTTCACTCCCTCGCCTTTTTTTGTGTGTTCATAGCTAGATTGAAACCGCACCTGCAGTCAGACAAAACATGTTCTAATTCTGCTTGTAGTGCTTAAAGCCCTAATAATTCCATATAATGCCCTAATCTGTTTTCATTTTCTCTTATCAACAATTTTGCAAGAGGAAGTATTTCTTTTTTCCGCGCTGCAAATGATTTGAATTTTAAAAAGGATCTCTGCAATATGTTCCTTCTTTGTTGTGAGTGTTTGGTATTCAGAGGGGGTACAGTAAATGGGAAAATGGGTGTCATTTCACTTACTGCGGGGGAGGAGGAGGGGGGGGGAGAAGGTTGTAGCTCAGAGCTAATTAAAACCGTCAATTAAATCACGTTAAAGGAGGAGGAATGAGAATGAGATTCACATTTCAAACCTGACTTCCTCTTTGGCCATGCGTGGCTCATTCAGAGTTGATATTTGACAGGCAAACATTTCCTTCTCTTTCTCTTACTCCCCGGTTTACTTCGACTTGCTCCCTGCTTCGGGATGTGGGGATGGAAATTCAAATGGGATTTCATGCCACCTTTTAATAACTTCCTGCTCCAAAGGAAAGTGATCGCCCTGAGTTTGATTTAACAAACCCGCAGCCTTCATCGGGGAGCGCTTGTTTCTACTCCAGTGCCTCTCTTGAGCATCGTCTTTTATTTTACAGAACAGTAAATATCTATTAAGTGGAAGGTAATTGTCTAACATGAAGAAGCAATTGCCATTAAATCTTAAAAAAGAAGATAGTTAAATGTGGTAACAATGTGCAACATAATTTTTTTTTTACCTACCTGGCTGACATAGATGCCGGTGTCCTCCTCATCGTCGGTCCTGTAGCACAGCGTCAAGCCAAGCTTCTCCTGGCTGTTTTGCCTGCACAGCTCCACCTCCTGTTACAACACACACAAATATACCAATAATGTTTTAAACCAAACACGTTCTCCCCCCACGGGCCACCTGTTAGGAGCCCATGATTTCCCAGGTGGATTTGATGGTTTCCAAAACCATATCAACTCAAACGCAGAGTTTATTCATCTGTTTTACAGAACAGCTGAAATGATACCACCCACCATTCATCCCCCACCCATGGGAGATGAGGTCCAACTTGATCGCTATGCTCTACATAACTGTAACTAATCACTTTGGGAGTGTTTTTGTTCAGCAGTTTTCTTTCTGCCGATGAGCTCACTACTCCCTATGTAGTGACTAGGGAGTAGGGAATGAGTGGGTGATTTCAGACACAGCCATAGATGTCTTTGACACAGTGTCGTAGCTGAAGTTGTTTTCTGTTGATAATTTTAGTTTTTAATGTTTTAAACTAATGTTCTTACATATTGCACCTTTAAACGCACAACTTCAAGCTGTAAACATAACATTGATATACTTATTAGCGCCTAACTTGATATGACTAACGCGTTGGCAAACATTTGTCGGCTTACACATCCAGCAGACACATAGCAAAATTTGTGTTCATTTGGTGCCAATTAGTTGGCTCTTCTTTTTTCATGAAGGAAATATTTCATTTATTTGGATTCATTTAATCTTATATTTAATCAGACAGTCTCACTGAGATCAATATAGTTTCCAAAAGAGACTGAAGAACAAGAAAAATCTATCTCTTTAGCTTATAAATGCTGTGCTATGTTCACCAGCTAGTTTTTCTGTCATTTGGTTCTGGACAATGTATTGCGGGTTTATCAGATTTTTTTAACTTAACTGCCTGCTGTGTCCAGAAATGGTACTGAGTATGTGAGTTCACCAAAACGGTCAAATTGTTTCCATTAAAAACAGTTAGCTGAGAGAAGCTAACGCTATTTAGAGCGACGGGCAACTGCAGTCAACTACGACAAAGCCATCTTCTTTTTGAAAAAGAAATCAGTATAAAAATATGAATATAGTGAGCTTGATGAGTAATTAATTAATTTGAAAAATATATCATTGGGTAACTTCCATATCTTAAATCAAGCTGCTACCCTCAGGGCTAGCCTGTTAGCTATGATTCAGATTATCAGAGAAAATGGTGTCTTGCCAGCACAGTGATGGACACACACACGTGCGCGCACACATACACACACACACACACACACACACACACACACACACACACACACACACACACTAGAGTGTAAGGTACAATGTAACACACACACGCGCACACACAAACACAGCCCCAGCATGTGTTCTGTACATCAATGGAACAACAGCCTGTTAGTATCAAGCTGAATCCAGCATGTGGCAACATACAGGGCAGGTGTTTGATGGCTGTAGTGGTGGTATTTCACCGACCGGTCCCCTTCCACAGGAAATATCTCTAAATTTAGCCCCCGACCAGCTACTGGCTCCTTTTGATCCCCACTGCGTATAAAGGTAATCACATAAAGATAACTCTGGGGGGTAATCTTTATTAACCCCACGCTGCCAAATTCATTTCAGCACAGTGAAGTTGTGAAAGGAGGGGAGCTGGGTAAAAAGGGGTTGATGGTGAGGAGGGGTGGGGGCAAAAATTAAACCCCAACCCCCTTTTTTTTCTGTCATGGGAAACCTTGATAGCAGAGATTGACAGGGGAAGTAATTAATTTCTGTGGCATTTAACCCCCTGTGCAGACAGGCCTGACCTTCAAAGGTTGGGGTGTGTAAGGAGTTTATTATATAGTAACACCATATGCTGGTCTTGACTACCTGCACACGCTCCTCACCAGTTAAGTTAACTGGCTGATTTGTACACACCCTGACAGCGAGATCAGATCGCATTCAGCACGCCTTAATGTCAGTGCACATTATTCTGGATTTTACTGGATTTCTGGAAGTCAGTTATGGTGGAGTGAAGCCCACCAGTGATCAGTCTCCAGATGTGAGGAGCCAAGGGTGCTGAAAACTGCCAAGAGGCTCATTTAGTGATGATTGGATCCTAATATGTGCCACTGTGGAGTTTGGATTATGGCCCAGCAGCGATGTCGAACTAATTTCACGTGGCTTATAATGCATGGTGACATTTGGAGGAATTTATCTTCTTGATTTACAGTTTGTGTTGTTCCCAATTTTCAGCGGGACATCACATTTACCACATGCTACTGAGGTGTGCGGGGAACGAAGACGTATGACAATAGGTTGCGCCCTGTCTTTTACTGCCAAATTAAACATCTGTGAGAAACATTCATTTTAAATATGCGCCTAACAGTTACCTAATGTTTCATTCAAAAGACATTACTGCCATTACTGTTCATGGGCTCATTGTTTCCACTTTGCAGGTGATGACATCCTTCCAGCTGTCACTGCTTTTAAAGCAACAGTCTTCGAAGTACAGTAATGATAATTCTGTCAGTCAGGAAAGGCTTGCAAATTACCCCTTGGAGACATTATGTTAATTGTTGTTTAATATATGAGGATACAGTATGTTGGATTCTAGGATCCAGTATTTCTGTGCTTGGCTCGTACAACAGAGGAAAAACTGGGATATTTTAGCCCAGACTTCATCAATTCTGCCAGTACCCGTTTCCTCTATTTGATAACACGTCTTTCAACTTTAGTTGATCTCTGGCAGTGCTCAATAAGAGACCTTATTCCCGTAGCCCCTTTTGAATAACAATATTTTTTTTGTTTTTGAGGATTAAAAAAAACATCCAGCGTCTGATGTTTGGCACCGGTTTACGATTCATAATTAAGACATGTTTGTTTTGATTAATTCCGGCAAACAGCTGAATGGCTGCTTTCAGGCAGACTGCTGCCAGTTCATTAACAGCCCTGTGTAACCTGGTGACCGAACAGAGCGTTCATTAAAATCACTTTGCCTGAAAGGGAATTTAATATCCAAAAGGAGTGCAACTGTTGAGAACATGATTATCTCTGATAGTCACAGCAGTTTTTTTTCTTTTTTTGTAACTTTGGAAATTGCTATCGGGATTGTGCAGTTCCACTGTGAACTTCAACAATCAAAGCATCCGTAGAACTGTTAGCTCTGAAACTCCGCCACTACATTCACTGTCTGCTACTTGGCAGCATTATAGTTTGGTAGATTTGGCAGAAGTAGCAGGAGTATTATGACAGCAGGAGTACCCATGTGGACCATCAGTCGGGAGTGAAGCTAAACCTGTCAGAAGTAATAGCAGCCCTATTCTGTTCCATCCGAGAGAAAAGCCATTCATGTTTCAGTTAGATACACATGGATGGACAGAGGTAAGTGAGGATGGCTGATTCGGTGTGTGTACGTCTGGCAGGTGGGGGTGGGAGTTGACTGTATGTCTGTGTGCGTGTGTGTGTGTGTGTGTGTGTGTGTGTGTGTGTAAAGCTGACCTTGTTCTGATACTCCTGCTATTACCACACATGAGCCCTCCCACCCTGGCTCCCACCTCTGACACACACACACACGAGAGACTCTTTCATCCAGATGACGCTGTAAGGTATAAGGCCACAGCTGGCAGCGGAGGAATCCTAATGACCCACAATGCAGTTCACTGAGCCAGGAAGTGCCTATTAAACCAGGGGGGACCACTGACGGTAGCAAACGTCACCCATCACTGTCACCTAGCATGACCTCGAGGGGCCACTGTCGTAGTGGCATGATGCATCTTTGACAGGGGAGACACTCAAGTGAATGGCACAGGCTGCCCTCTTCTGAGCAAGAGATTTTAAAGTAGGTACACCTTATGCTGGCATAACTGGAGCTGCTTACCGAATAAAATGTGTTTTAATAAAATAGGCAGATTTTGGGTATCATCATTCACAACCAGCTACTTGGACAAACTTATATGTGATTCAAACGTTGTCAGTTCCACAAAGGCCAGTGGAGTTGGTCAATTAAACTACAGTGAGTGATTGAGTTAAGTGAAAACATCTAATTATTATGGACTGCCTGAAGTAGTTTTCTAATCACAACCACCAATATCAATATAAGGCTTAAATCTGCAATTTCTGGTTAAGTCCACCCATCAAAGAATGCTAGCAGGGCTGCAGATGTTCACCTTCCATTCACAATCCGCTGTAAAAGCCTCCTTTTTATTACAGAGGTCCACTTGTGTAAGTGACGAACATACAGTCGATAAAACTGATTAAATACATGCCACAGATGGAGGATACACCACCAACCGTGACCTAATAATGAACAAAACCTGATTAATGAATCAGTGCAAGGTCATATCATTCTGTATCGCTGCTCACACAAACCTGGAAACTACACTCTAATAATCACTCTGTTAGTTGTAAATTGAAATCCCACCAAATCCATTCAGGTTCCAGTGAGCACATCCTCCTTGACACATAACATACTCACAATTTATGTTCAGGTTTAAGTGGCTGTCTGAAAAGGGACTCAAACAATTCTGAGGGACAGCGCATGGAGAAAGGGAAACTAACAGCGTCTGAATGAAAAACACAGGTAATTCAGCAGGGAGGTCTTTTCAGAGAGGGGTGTTCTTTTGGCACGACTGAAATGAAAAATGGCCTTCCGTCTTAAACCCAGGGACTTCGCTATGCTACACAAAACAATCTGAAGAGTGGGTGCAATTCTCACAAGGGGCAACCAATTTTCTTCTATTATTGTGAAAGACAATTTTTGTCGTATTGTTATGGGACCTGTGAGCATCGTATGTCGGGGCTGGCCTTGGATTATCTCTAGGGATATTGTGTGTTACTGACACAACAGTGGCCTTGTGACTGACTGCTTCATTTGAAAATGTTAAGCCTATTCAATGCACCTACATTGGAGCCACAAATAGCTTCACAATTGAGCATTTCTGTTTCCCGTAGTAATGAGCTGTGTGCACCCTGCGGGGGCTCATATGAGCTTGATACAGCATTATCTCCATTGGAAAACTCAATGCTGTGCATGTCACTATCAATCTACCAGTTTGAGACATTCTTTTCAGAACCTGCCAAACAATGGTAAAACAAAAGCAGCAGAGGAAGGCTGATTTGTAAAGTCCACAGAAGTTTACCCATTATATTTTAATATTTCGTTCTTTCTTAAAGAATACATACAGGGCAGGAATACAAGCGTAGGGGAGTTATTAAATGCATTAGTATTCATCCTCTGTGGACCATGAAAATGTATACTAAATCTGATACCAATGTTATCAGGTTATCTTGTTCTGGACTGATAAATAGGACCTGCCCGGGCCCAGACCTTTTCAATCCATCCACTACACCGAGTTGACTGAGTCATCTGGCATTGTGACTAGTGGTTTCCAAAAAAGCATACGATGCAGCGAGTGTTGTTAGGGGGCTAATGATTAGTCAATCAGCACCACAGACGGTGTGCCATACCTAAGGGGGCGTAACAGCCAACATTGGCAACTTTTTTTGGCTTTTGATACTACAACTGCAGGGTGACAAGAAACAGGATGAGAGAGAAGAAAATGAAATGCAGCAAAGGACCACAAGTCGGATTCGAACCCTCGGCCGCTGCAGCGAGTACACAGCCTCTGTAAATCGGACACATGGTCTACCACCTAAGCTTTTACAAAGACAGCCATGCCTTTTAAATATCGCTCAACACTGTAGTTCTTACTTCGCTCTGCTTCACTCTTAAACTCAGCAGGGCTACGTATTGGCGTTGACTTGAAACTACATAATATTTGGGTGGATATGTTGGCCAATACGGAAACCCAAACGCCCCTCCCTCACGTAAATCAGTTGGAGTGGGTGTTAATGTCAGACTGAAGGTGGAAATAAAGTGTAAACGTTAAAAACGCATAAAAGCTTAAACTCCCCTGCAAGTTGGAACAACACCAAGTGCAAAACTTCTTTTTGGCGTCCATGTTGCTACCCATACTCCGACTAGATGCACACGAACACTACCAAATTCAGAAGAACAACTTCCCAACTCCGAGGTGCGAGTGGAGGCAGCATTATTTCAGAAAAGAAAGTGGGAAAACATTATTCATACACATTCAGCAAAAAGATGTCAAACTGTACCTCATATTCATACTCTTCAGTCCTCTCCACCTCAGCTTGGGTATTGGACAGGTACTCTGGACATTCATAAAACTCGTGCTCCATAGTGTGGATGGAATGGCAACTGGAGAGGAAAAAGAAGAGACACGTATGTTTAACATCGTTAATGTTTGCACCCGTATGTGTCTTCATGTTGGTCATCTCAAATTTGAAATTCACGTAGCATAAAAAGTATTGTTGTTTTGTATGTGTGGCCTCATCAAAGCCATGACCTCTGTCGCTTGTCACCCTGATAACTGCCCCTCCATGATCGTTGACCAAGACTGGCAGATTTGTAGTTTTATAGGACAAATTGATTTCATATGCTGCCCAGCAAAGCCCTATAAATAGCCAAAGAATGGATGTAGAGCCAGAAAGCCTGCTCCATCAGACCATTGGCTTTTAATCGCCCAGCAAAAGCTCCCATTAAAGAAAATGGATGTAGCACACAGAAGCAATTATTGGATGCAGGTTTGGCTCTGCATAATGATATCACAGGGACAGAGTACTTAGCTATGCTGGGGGTTTCCACACTGTGATACAACTGCTTAATAGCTACTATGAAATGAAAGAGAACCACAGTGAAGCCTCGGGGAAGCTTAATGCTAATTTGGGATGGAAAGAACTATCTCTTGGTTCCAGATAACAAAATATAGGGTAATAATTTTCATCTCAGTGTGTTTAATTAATATTCAGGAGATGGAGCATTCTTTTTAGTGGCTACATCTGTACCTGTCAGACAGAAGGAAGGGACAGATGTCAGGGACGGGCGGGGTAGCAGGCCGAAGCTTCGCCAGTGCCATGATGTGCTCGAAGGTGATGTCCGTTTGCGTGCAGACGTCCACCACGCACACGTCCTGTGGCGTGCCGCTGTCGTTGTGTCCGCAAGCAGCCGCGGCTCTGGTGGGGGTTCTCCGGAGAACCTGGACGACGATGGGGTCTCGCCTGATGGCCTCCACCACTGCCTCGCCATGGTCGACCTTGGAGAAGTCCCGTGCGTTCACCTGGGGGAAGAGTGGACCAAAATCAGGCACCTCTGATGTTGAACGTTACGGTGAGAAGACTTTAAGTTACATTGCCTGAAATACCATTAACAATAAAGATTAAAAGATCACAGGACCTTTTTGTTTCAACCTTCACTTATTCAAGGAAAATGCATGCCTCTTTTCAGCAATAAACTGTTTCCCATTCACACCTGGGAGCCTCACAGCACCTCCACACATCTTCACAGTCAGGCACCGGACAGCTTCCAGAAACAAGTTAAGTGCCTTTTATAAAGGGCACTTTGGCAGTTATTCTTGATGTAGGAAGCAAATGACATATTCTCCTTCTTTCCTCTGCACAGTGTGCCTCCCCAGCAGGACCTTTTAACTGCTGACCAGCTATTCATACACTATTCATAGGCACTTGTCTAACCTTTAGGCTACTGCCAGGTTTACAGAGAATAGATAATGTAGCAGATGGCAGCGTTTGTTGAAGGAGAGAACCCCTTTAGGTGCAATGTGTGAGAGTTTTAGTTGAAATCAATCAAACGTGGACTAAAAATATTATTAATTAAGTGAACAAATAATAATTTTGACAGGTCCAAAGTTGCTGTGCTTGTGGTGTAAGCACCATTACACTGACCGTTAACTTCACGGCTAATTGAGCTAACTAGCTAAGGGCAGCTACAGTTGGAAACAGTTAGCGTTCACTCTGGTGATACGTTGCTCCCTATTTGTTTTGAGCTTGAATTCAATGGGAGGCCAGTTCCTACATATTGCACCTTTAATTATCTCTTTTACCTCATTTTGTTTTTCACAACGCACAAAGCATTATTTACATTCTTACTATGAACCCCATTGGACACATAATGATACAGGTTACAGGAAATGAGCAGCAAAGTGAGGAGGAGCAGCGGGGTTGGACCTCACTCCATCGGGAGTATCAGTTTTAGCATGCGACACCTACTTAATTTGTGAGATCAGACAAGGTTGTGCCACGAGGGAATCAGCGGAGAAGAGATGTCACACTGACAGCTGTGAGATTACACACTTACCTTACTCTCTGCCGCTGAGTTTAACCCAATTAGTTCAACCTCTGTATGCCAAGTTCATTTTCAGCCTGTCACATCCCGGAATTGATTGTTTGCATTGATTTCGGATGCGTGAGTCAGTGTCAGAGTGTTTGACCGTGGCTTAAAATGTGGAGGCATACACCAAATGTCAGCGTCATTATTGGGAGAACAAATTAGACATATGACGAGCTGTATCCTGATATCTCTCATGCAATTTAGCCTGATTCAAGGGCTTAGTAGCAGCAAATTGGACATCATGTTTACTATGGATCACAGATGGTTATTTGAACAAATATACAGTGATGTTGGACCCACACATGACTAATTCCTTGACACCCTAACCCTAAATTCAATAAGATAGAAAAGTGTTGCAGCCTTCAGTCCTCTGCACCTATGATGGCTATCAAAGGTGCACTATGTAGTTTTGATGTAATTTGGCTTCATTGACTGATTTTTTTAATGCCTAAACAAACTAAATAAACAACCTCTTTTTTTTCAAGTGTGAATAAACCGAATAAACAAACTTAAAGGACTATATACATATCATACTGTTTTACTTTGTTTACATATGGTGGACCCTGCCACATTTCTAGCTTCAGTCAGTGTTCTGGGTACCTTATTTTCCTGAGAACAGCTTGTTTATTCAGTTATGGAAAAAATAAATATTTCTGAGTTTGTATTATCACCTCATTAATTTAGTGGATATCAAAATTCCAAGTTTGAATTACCTCTCCAAAACTACACAGTGCTCCTTTTAACTTATGACTCCATTGGACCGGTGACCTTCCTCGTTTTGACATGTTTCTGCCACATAAAACTTCCCCTTCACTCACATTATCATCACTTTATCATCCCGTTTGAACCTATGTGCATCTCAGGAAAAAAACTACAGAGAAAGTTCCACTCGTGTTAAGTTGTAATGAGGTCCAGATGGACACATTAATCTCCAATCAGAGGGAGCGCTCTGGAAGGCAGGAAGTGATTGTGCAGCTACACCTGCCAACGTGTTTACCTGCTGTTGTTCCCCTATTCAATCTGCCTGTTGATGAGCTAACTGGGGGCTGATTAATAGCCAGCAGATGCGACAAAGACCGGGGATAATGGCTCAGAACGAGCAGGTTTTCGTTTGTGTGCACGCGTTTGCGTGCAAACACATTTTGTACATCATATACGCAGGATTTACACAGCGTTAAAGGTAATTAAATCACAAATGAGGAGATAAAGAGGATAAGACAAGTTGAAGAAGGGTGTTTTAAAGCATTGTGACAGTTGAGAAGTGGAAATAAACTCGTTTTCTGTTTATGTATTTTTTTTCTTTTGGGTTCCTATTCTCGCTTACTTCAGCACAGATTGTTTCCTTATAGGGATCATACTGACAAAATTTCTATTTGTGTGTGTATGAGTAGGGTAAGCATGCATGGAGTATATACAAGTGGAGGTGCGACGTACTGAGACGTGTAGGTGTGCGGATTCCATCAATATCAAACAGTAATTCCATTTTGATTACAAGCTCCCTTTCTCATCAGTCAGCTGCACGCTTGTGACCAAGCTGACGGAGGGACAATATCAACTCATTACATCATCTGATATGACCCGCGAAAGCTCCTCGAGAACACCAGAAATAGTCAAGTTAGCGGCAGTCCGTGGGGACGGCTGTAATGAACCAGCAATCCAGCACAGCATTCGTATTCCTCTCAAGTTAAAGGTTACCATTGCCAATAAAAAGGGTTCCCAGTAGCACTAAACCAAAGCCTCTTGTCTGTCCACACGTTCTTCCTAAAGGTCAAGGTTCGAAGTGATGTGCTACAGTTCGGGAGCTTGGACATAACATACATACTATAGCTTACGTGTGTGTGTGTTTCTACCTTGTGTGTCATCATCGATCTACAGTCTTCACTGAAAATGTCATTTTCTTGTTATCAGCCCACTTTGTATGCTTGTTATTACTCTTTCAGGAACCTATGGCATGTTTTTTTTGTTCTTATATCTATCTACACTGGCCTTTAATGGCAGACAGGAGAGACAGTAATTGTTGGTAAAAAAGGGATAGAAGGCTAAGATGCATTGACTGCTAGCCAGTTGCCTTCATTTTATGAGGATCAGGGAAATATTTTCACAAAATCTGTCACAGATCTCAAGCCCTGATTAATACACCGTCTTAAGATGCAAGGTAAACACAGTAACTATGAAGAAAATGAATTCATCTATAATTTAATACATTCAAATTTAGGATAAGGGTAGCTGTGTATTTAGTTGCATCTAGGTTTGAAGTTGCAGATTGCAACCAACTAGCCACCCCTCGTCTCACCCTCCCCTACTGTGGCCTCTAAAAACATATTCACAACTTTGAACGTACATTTGAACGCACCCAAATTCTTTAAACTCAGGAGTTTGGAGAAAGTTACTGCTAACCTTATTTATGTACCTGCTATTGGTTTTGTTTTGGATTTAGCTACTGCCTATCTTATGTGGTAAAACCAACTGAAGTACAAATACGATGGGCCGAAATGAACAGTACATGGGAGAAGGTACATAAATGTATCTGTAGCTAATTTACAGCGCTGTCTCCTCTTGTGTTCCGACAAGGCCTGTGAGTTCAGCCTGCATACACTTTGATATTTCACTTTCTGTGGATTGTTTTAATTTGATGTTTCAACTCCTTACAGACTTTTAAGGTCACACGGAAAGAAAATGGTCACCTATATGGTGACCGGTTACCTATTAATACAACATCTTGCTGCCTGTGATGCACCAATTACACACATCACTGGCTGTGAGAGGTTACTAGTGGACCGTGGTGTGGAAATGGCTGTTGCGTGTGTTGAGACGGGGTTGAAAGTAGCACAGTTGAAAAGCCAATCGGTGCCAGGCCAGAGGCTTTCGATATGCTCAAAAGAGGGGCCCATGTCAACCTTTTAAATGTGTCACCGACCGTAATCAGTTGGCCACTAAGATGGCTAAACGCTGTTTCCACTTTTGAATACAAACAAGGGAGATAAGGAAGGCCAACAGATAAGAATGTGTATTTTATGTGTGTGTGTGTGTGTGTGAATGGGTGTGTTTGCTGTGCACAGATAAGGCCGTGATGGAAGCCACTCAACCTCACAGCTCAATCTGTCAGATACGGTGTCATTGTGAGGCGCACACAAGCCGCATAAACAGTTTAAACATCACATCGGCTCCCAGCAGACTTAAAACAGCTCCACAATGCGGTTGTTTGCATTATGTTCGACTGAATAGGCTCACAGTGGACTGCGAAACAATAAGCATCTGAGGAGAGAGACCCCCCCCCCCCGCATATTCAGCGCAGACCCCATCTCCCCCTGAGGAGACCACCAGAAAGCTTTCAACCATAACCCCCCCAGATCATGATTTTTGTGAACTTGAGCTTAATACAAGTGAGATTGTTTTTCCATTCATGGAAATTGGCATGTTGTGATGAGTGAGGCTGCGCAGGTGGCGTGCCTCCGATAATCTGCCATATCTCATCTCTCTTCCTCCTTCGGCCGAGATGATTCAGGAGGCCGCTCTCGTGTGGCGAGGGCTCGCTGTCATAAATGTGTCATTTCAATAATAAAAGTCTCTGACATGCAATATCACCCGGCGCAGCGGAGGCAAAGAAGATGATGGTTTCATAAATTTGAGTGGCGGGCTGCGCAACCGGTGGGCCACGCTCGGTCAACTGAATCACATTGACCCTCGCCTTGTGTGCGATGAGAATACCATGGTGCTACCGATGCATGTGTAACGAGCACCGAGGACAAGCTAGCAAAACAGAATGGAAGACGTACATTTTTTATTCTATTATTTGTTGCCAAACCATTCTACTCTACTATTAGCGAATGTTCAACAATATATAACAGCTGAAAATATATGCAAATGGCCAAAAAAAAAGGATTTAGAAGCAAATGAAGGAAGTTTGGTTAGCATGCCATACGGTTAGCCGCAGTCAGTCAATAATTCAGGGAGCTAATTTCTGTATCTACTTCTGATTGGCCGAAGAGAAATGTTTTAAAATGATTTACACCTACAATAAAAGTTTATTTGGAAAGCCGTCGTTTGCATTTCCCTGACTGTACTCTCTGAAAATGATCAGAATTTCTCTTTAGCTTAAAGAACTTTTGTGTGTCAAACATATTTAGAGGCAAATGAAGGCAGCTAGTTTGGTTAGCATGCCATACAGTTAGCCACAGTCAGTCACTAATCCAGGGGGCTAATTTCTATGTTTATTGATGATTGCAGGAAGAGAAAAGGTTTGAAATTATTTATCTACGATAAACAGAATTTGGAACCCGTTGTTTTGCTGGAGTTAACGTTTTTCCCTGACGGAGTACGACGTCTCTCAGGTTGAAAAATGTCAGAATACCTCGCGTCACGTTTTGTACGATCACATGCTACTTGACGTACAAACGTTCTGTAAGAAGTATTCAGACATTTTTCAACCTTGTACTCGCAACCTTCGCTGGGGTACGTCAAGATTTTGTACGATCACATGCTACTTCTTTAAACGGTAGATATCTGTGAAGTTTAGTTTCCAACTTTTTTGAAAATGAAGTTAGTCTGAAGTCAGAAAGTGACTTCACCTCTCACTTACAGCACCTGCCATTTCAAAGGAAACGGAGAATCCTGTGGCTTTGTTAAGGACGTGGCTGAGAGGGAAAATTATATAATTCGCTACAATTATAGACAATTTCAAGCTGAGCATGATGGCTCGCTGCTTTAAACGACTGCTGATATGCTTTGATCCAATTCATTTCAACCTGCATTTAGCCGGGGAAGTTTTCTGGAGCATTTTTGAATCCCTCATCTTCGCAGCATTTTCATCGTTTGGCACTGTTAACCAGAGCAACCGCCGATTCGCCGATGGTCTTCCATTTTTTCCGATTCTCTATTTCATGGCAACCTTAGCATTTATCTTCGCCCTGTAACATGAAACGGATTGGAAAGGACATGAGTTTTGAGTTGCAGGGTGTTCATCAGCACCTTGTTGCGTTTCCTACACTGCAGTCAGAATCTTGAGGTAGTTCTCCTCAGATGTTAAAAGATTCACTCCGGGAACGGAAGAAAACCCTGACTCAACTTTAAAAGTGAGGAGTTGGGGGATTTCACCTCTGTTTTGCATTTTGAACCGGGGCCCGCTCGTCTTTCCCAATCAGCGACTGTTCATTATGCGTCGTAATGCTCTGCTGTTTTACATTTCTGTATCGCGCCAATTAATCAAACTGACAAGGTATTTAATGAGAGGCAATTAGACTGTTAACCAAAATGCAAATCAGATGGAGGGAGAGCGTGGATTGGGGGTGGCGAGAAAGAGAGAGGTGTGTTTGTGGTAGTGCTGGCAGCTCGGGTGGTGTGTGTGTGTGTGTGTGTGTGTGTGTGTGTGTGATAAGCTATGGCAACGGGTTCAAGGAGATTTCACTCAGTGCTCGTACTAGGACTCTCCGTCGCGGAAGACTTCGACTCCTCCCGACTGTGTTTACGTGCTTGTCTGCGCCCACGATTGCATCCGTGTCCGCGCCTGCGATCGCGAGCTCAAGTTGTAATGAGTGTCCTTCACAGTTTTTTTTTTTTTTTTTCCAGCAGACGTGGGCTCCGGCACAACGGGAGAAAACAACCAATTAGTTCTGCGGGGAGGAGGCCCACATGACAACATGAAACGTGGATTAAAGAAGCCGCTGTCGGGGACCGATGTAAAGTAGCCCGCCTGGGTCAATCCCTTCTACATCACACGGTATCTGTGTGCAGTAGATTAGACTGTGTTTCCTCCAGGAAAAGCTCTTCTCAGTGTTTACCTTTTAGATCTCGGCTTCAGAGGGAGCACGAGAGTATTAAAATGTATTAACTTTTTAGCAGAAGAGTTGCATGCTTTCAAATGGGTTTTTCGCAGCACTAGCAGGGACCGCTGCTCCCCACATGTCCCTGTCCAATAACATCCTGCTAAAAAGTAACAGGCTGGTGTTCTGTCCTTCAGCTGGTTAGCCGGCATGCAAGCCCCCTCACGCACTGCTGAAGTGTCCTTCAACGAGATCGACTTTGCTGCTGCGCGGCTGATCATCCGCTGCTGTGACGTCTCTGTGGAGGGCTTAAACAAAAAGATTGTTTCATGCCTTTTCCAGAATCACTTAAGACAATCTTTAGAACAGCCAGAGTGCCATTTTGCACCAATAACGCCTTAAAAACATAAAAAAAATGTCTCTCCGCTCCACTCTCTCTGGGCCAAGTCGTCCCCCATAAAATCGCTGGTCGGATCAGTGATGCTGGCAGGCTTCTAATGTTTCAGATTTTATATGCTACCAATAATTTTACGAGTTAACTACTAAATGAAGTGTTTGCTGTTATCTGCTAAACATGCCTATAAAGGCCGTGTCAGTGCACTCTGACAAATGTGTTTTTAAGGGAGTGAAATGCCACTCACAGCGAAAATGACTTTGCTTTCACGCTTCATAGACACCAACAGAGTGGTGTGTCTGTCGGTCAGCAAACCATCTTTCAAGCGCTAACCAGCCGCTAATGTTAGACAGTCAACAACAGTCGTAATCCCTCAACTGCACCAGATTTACATTTAATCTCCTCAATCAGGATCTCCAAACATTCAGAGCTGAGCAGCAGCTTGTTCCGTCAGTCTGTGACACTATTATATTAGCTAATGTTAGCTCAGCAGCTAACTTGAGCCTGCAAGCTGCCATACCATCGAGTTATATTAGCTTTAATTGTCAGACGCGGCAATTAAATGTGCCGTTCATCATTATTGCCACGAGTGTAAAACTGCATATCCATCACTAAATATCACGCTGCTTTTAAATGGGAACAATTATAATAATACAAAAGTCATTTCAAGCACTTCGGTAATGTAGTCATTATCACTTAATGTGAGCTCAGCAACAGTAAATCCGTCTGGCTGTCATTGTCATAACGAAATAATGACGTCCTGATGGAACGGGAGTACTTTCTCTCCCTATATTTCAACCATTCCCTCACAAAGTCTAATTTATGTAGTGTGATCAAATGGTCAAAAGTCAAAATCAAATATACATGTATAAATATATTAAGTCTTATTGTCACCCGTTGCAGACGGTCCTGGCTCGAACACTGCTATTGTCGGAGAAAGTTCTCCATTCTTGATTTTCTCTGTCTACACATTGACTGTTGGCACAACAAGGTGAATTGAGGTGGCGGCTGAAAATATAAAATATGAATATTATGTATGTTTTATCAGATTTTCCCGCCACAACCATGAGGCAACACCTGGAAATCAACTCCTGATCCCCTTGGGGGTCCCACCCCTGGGTTGAGAACCTGTAAAAGATGCAACAGAAATGCAGTACTGCTGATCTGACTGCATTTGAGCGTGTGTTTGACTATTTCCTTTAAAATGTCTGGTTGATTTTTTTTTCCACGTTGTTTTATTCTCCTTTATGTTGGATGTTTTTCCTTTGTCTTGCTGTCAACGTTTTCCTTTTTGTCTGTCATTGTCAGTGTAAGTCAGCCCATTTCATTTAGATTCAGTGGGGTAAAAAAAAAGGGCTGTGTTTTGCCAAAGCACTCTAAAAGCAGACGGCGCGACGCTTTCTATTTCTACCTATGTGCTTTTTCGTGCGTGTCTCGAGGGTTGTTTCTCTCCCCTCGCTCTTCACATGTCTATCTTTCCCCACCCTGCCACGACAACACCAGCGGTAGGAACGCGCGCACACATCACAGACTGTTGACTTGTGACTGTCATTCCAAGCAGCCATTTCTGATGTAAGTGGGGGGAAATCAAAGGTTATCATCTGTCGGCGAAACGCATTAAGAACCATCTCATTTCCTGTTCTTTGTACCACTTCCATATTCAAGGCAGGGCTTCCTTTCAATTAGGCTTCATGAATACAGCTACTTCCCACTGGTAAAACCTTGGAGTGAAACATGATTTGTCTTGTATTTGGCTTATTGGGAAACACAAAACATTTTTTTTTCTTTTATTCATAGGACAGCCACAATAACAGGAGTGCCAGGGATACTTTTCAAGTGAAAAAAACAACCTCCTACGGTGTGATCGCTGAGGTAATCGAAGGCATTATGAAATCCAATTAAAACACTCCGTCCTCTAATTTGTACCTCAGTATGCTATTAGATGAAATGACTAAAAACCCACTGGCAGAAGTCAAGAGGTTTGCTTCACACTGCCTAGTCTGAATCCACAATCTTATTCAACATCAACTGTAGCCTGGCAGTTTTCCTCATTTTCTCTCATAAAATGACTAATGCCTCCTGTCTGCTGGGCTCGTACATCACGGCAGGGCCAGTGTGTCTGTGTTTAACTAATAGGCTCTGTGTCCTCAAGCAGCCGCGGATGGCACGGGTTATGACAAACTGCGTCAACAAGACATTCATTACCCTCAACATCCTAGCAACCAAATCACAATTACCGCGATCCGCGAGTGAGCAGCCAGCCCCGCTGCCACACTCTTATTCCTCGCACCCCACGTCGCCAATGCATAAATTAGCCTTCTTTTGTCACATTGGGGGGTTGGCGGGTTGAGAATTAGCTCGGTTTGTTTTGTGCGTGATGAGACGGGGCGCGCTGATGGCAGATGAGTGCAAAAAACTTCTTTGGTGACAAATCAATAGAAGTCGCTTTCATTTTTGCTCTGCGTGCATCTGCACACACCAATGTGTTTGTGCGTCTGGGGGATAAACCAAATGTGTGCGCACGTATGCTTGTGTTTGTGTGTCTGTGTATGTGCATCCATGCAGACATTTGCCTTGACTGACTAATGTACTTGGCCCGCGTTGTACCAGGACTCTATTGTTGCGCTGTGTCCTCCCCACAGTCATTAGATCGCCATTAATCTCTCATCTGCCATTAAAACAACAGCCAGCGAGCTGGGCTGAACAATACAGTGGCCCTTCCTCCAGCCCCTTGACACACACTAGCAATGAGTTTGAATTAGGCTCTCGGGGGTCACCGATTAGACCCTCATAATTCATCCTAGACGGGTGGGTTCACAAAGAGGTGATGTGTTACTTCTCTGTGTGGGAAAGCTGAACAGCAGATTCTCCATCCAAGCATGTCATCGAGCCTTGTACTGTATGTAGCTTAAAGAACAAGACTGGTGATATGTGGCTATATTTCTCATGTAGGGACCAAATCCCATTAAAAAGTGTAGTAGACCTGATGTGGTTTATTCCTCTGTGCCATAGACCTTTCAAAAAAAGTGTTAAAACACATCAGTAAGTCACCAAGTGATACATTTTTTCATTACCAAGAACCTGGGCACCGTAGTTTTGGTCTCTTAATTGGGTTTGCTGACAACAAGATAGAAAATAATGCGAGTCTCGTTCTTTAAAAATGCATATTATCTGAAAGCATATGTCGGTAGGCTGCATATTGTATAAAGTATATGTGATGTATACACCATTTTATAGTAAATGTTGCAAAAAGTTCATGATTTAATGACTCAAATGATCAACAGAAGTAAAGAAATAACAGATATAATGTTATGTTATGTCCCTACCCAGTCCAAAGCTCCTGTACTGGCGGTGTAGTAACTAACACTCCCCCAGTGTTTCATGCTCTTGGTCTGGGCTGCTAAATGCATGGCTAATTAAACTAACTAGCTAACAGCAGCTACAGTTAGCAGGAATTGGTGGTTACTCTGGTGATATATTGCTATATACTACAGCGTTTGGGAAATTAGCATCGAAATTTAACAGAAAATTAGATCATCTACAGCAGCAAATGGTTTCATTTAAACGTGACGATGACTGTTTCACAATCCCATTCACTTTCTGCCTCCCTTGACTTCATGGTTCTGGTTCTAAGTGATCGAAAAATATTTGGATAACTATACGGACGTACTAGCAGGGGCTGAACAGTGTCATGAAGCTAACACAACATGCAAACACCAGCGAAGAAAAAGAGATGGTGACCAAGACTGCGGAAAATTAGCAGAGCCCGTCAGTTGTAAAACATTTTCTAAGATCATAACTATCTGATAGAACAGTCATGCCAAGTTTATAATCTTAAACATTAATCTGTGAGTTAAGACAGGACTCCAGAAGAAAGAATATTGGGCACTGGACCCATAATCCTGTAGTCATGAATGAATCTACAGTAGCTTCACCATAAATAAGTGGGATAATGATCAGCTTATATTGAAAAAAAGGTGACATCCTTATAGAATGCAGTCTGGCTATGAATCTTTATTATTCACATGAGCACAGATCTGGTTGGAGGCAAAAGAGCCAGCTCCAGATTCAGGGGCATAATTAGCAGAACATGCTAAAGCTTGGAAAGCGAAAACATTTTACTGGGGAGCAGAAAAAAAAAATAAATCAAAGATTTATGTGTTGCTTTTTGCATAAAATTAAGTTGTTTTTTTTAAGAAGCCTAGAGTGTGAACTTACCATCTTTCTCCTCCCTCCCTCCTCCCCACCAAACCTTTGCCTTTTTTCATTTAAAGTGATGCATGTTTATGCTCAGTGGAAGCACCTAACCCATTAGCATTATTCATAACACGAAGGTTCCCTGGTCCGCCCTTTGGTGGAGAAGAAAAACGACTTCACACTCCGCTAACTGTGAGTGGAGCAAAAACAGCCCTTCCTGCGATGAAAAATACCTTCATCCCAAAACATGGTTGGTTAGTGATGTGGGAGGAAACACACTGTTGCAATTTAGCCCTCATTCAACCCGCCTCAATCGAGACTTCCCGTTAGTCTACAATGTGACTGAGTGAATGGCTAATCACATCTGCCACCAGTGTATTATCAGTCAGATGAAGATTAGTGACTGCGTTCGGGTAATTTTCAGAGTGTACCATGGATTGACTCTTTAAATCAAAGCACTGATTCTCAAAATGGGTCACAGGCCTAATTTGTGGCGAGTCTCCATGTAGCAAGGGGCGTGAGGCATGTTGTAATGACGATGACTGATTACGAACGCATGCAAAGAAGATATCTGTGTTTTATTTTCTAAACCTAACTGCAGTCTTTCCCTGAACCTAACCAAGTAGAAAGTTTAATTGTAGTTTTGGTCATTTTATGTGCACAGTCAACCCTAGGCCATCAGATCAAGGAACATACCCATTGGTCACACAGTGTTGGATTGTTCTTGAACATTTCATTGATTCTCCCAAGATACATATCTCTGGAGGATTTCTGCTTAAAGACTTTGGACATGGAGTGATTCTATTTGCAGACATGTCTACAATTTAGGGAAAACTACCTACCCACCCAGTTGCTTGTTGTTATCTGACCTCTGCATTGACAGAGATAATTCATACATTCCCCAAACCCGACAAGATTGAGCGAAAATGCATTAATACAAGCAACACATTTTCTTAAACAACAACAGCAACAACAACAACAAAGACCCATCCACAGTGCACCAGCCACTCTCCTTCCTGAGGGTCATTTCCCATATCAACACAAGGCTTATGGTTACACCCTGCTCTAAATGTAATCATCCCCCCTGCTGTGCAGATGGTTTAGTGTCACTCTATCTGTAACTGGACTCGATGCCAGGCTCTGAGTGGGCCTAATGACTCCTGAACCCAAGTTGGTTAAGTGGGAATCTAACACCAGCGTCCTGCTGTAACCCAATCTCCCTTCAGACCACCTGGATCCACCCCGTGGGTTCAAACCGCACTTGGCAGTGGCAGCGCAACCGTGCATCTTTGAGCATGTAGCTAACAGCCTTTGTCTTTGCAGCGTTGTTTGGCTTTGACAATGCTGTAGAGCAGATGTCACGATGGCTGTCAGAGGAAACATCATCACTGAGATTACAAGCAAAGAGCTGTAAATGTTCACGACTCACGGCTGTAACAAATGCCCCCTTCTCCTCCAAATGATGATGCGTGATGGAGAAATTCTTGGCAAAGGAAGAAAGTGGAGGTTTTAGTCTTTCTTGTAGCATAACTGACATTTGGTCTCAGATGAGAATTGCGCCTCCGCTGCCAAAAAGCTCTTGCAAAGATCTGACTGAGAGGAATTGTATGCTAATTTGTTGGGTGTTTGGGGGGGTTTTATGTCTCAGAAGTTGTGTTATATGCATTTCCCCCCGGCAACAGCTAAATATCTCGGGGAAATTTTGTGGGCATATTTTGTGTGTGTGTGCAGTTTTGTTGCAGCAAATGCCTGTAACATATCCATAACGGCTCCAGATGGTTTCATCGTAACATCTGTCTAACCTGACAAAACATAGCCTGCAGCGTGTGGCCATGAGGTTTATTATTGGGTTATTCTGGCACAAGGTTGGCTTCAAACCCTATAACAGTGACTGGCTGACAGCATTCACAGCGAGACAAAATTGGTGTCTCTCTCCAGCACGTGAATGACAGACAGTCAACACTGTCGCCGTGTCTTCCATCACTCTATTTTTCTTTCCAGGGGTTTTTGCAACCCACGGAGATCGTCCCCGGCACCTCAGAGGGCGGGGTCATGCCAAAGTGTATTAATGAGTCGGATAGACAGACAGTGACAAACAGGCATAAAGACGGACAGGGGCAGTGGAATGGAACGGACTTGAAACTGTGTCTGGCGACTGATAAGTGATGGAGGCAGGAGGAGGAGGAGGTGGGAAAGCAATGAGAAGAATGGGGGGATTTAAAGGACTTATTGATGGCACACGTCTCGTCTTCACTCGTTTTCTCTCCCACCTTTCCTTATTTTGTTTTACTACCTTTCCATTTCCCCCCTCACCCCCTCCCCTACTCCCTACCTCCTATCATCTTGGCCAGGCCACTTGGCCAATTGGCGAGCATGGTAATCAGCTCGAGGCAGATAACAACTGATAAGCCCTCTTGACGGGTGCTAAGAGCTCGAATGACATTTTTACAGAGTCGTAAAAAAAGGAAAACACGCTGTAAAGCTGATGAATGGATGGACCCTGTGTGATTTTACTTACACAGTATGCGCAAACAGGCATATCTGCCTCTTAACGGCGCCATGTAGTTTGTTGTGTGTGAATGCATCAAGCTCGCATCCTTTCGCCTCGTCAAGAGGGGAGGCAGGAGGTGGGGTGAAGAGTGTCACTCTGCCCACAGAAAGGGCTTTCATGCTGGGCTTATCAGAGCCAACGCAGGGGGAGATCGTTGGCTGCTGGAGCGAAACGGCGACTGTTGCTGTTCCCCCCATCCACGGCAGGACCGGTCTTCCCCCGACTTTGTGACCCCCCCCAACACACACACACACACACACACAAATAAAGGTGGTGTGTGTGCGTGTGTGTGTATGATTGCATACAGCCAAATACACAAAGAAACACAGCTAAGCAAACAGATCAATGGGCAGAATTCAAGCTCAAACAGTGTTCTGGGGACCTTATTTTCCTCTGAGAACAGCTTATTTATTCAATTGTGGAAAAAATAAATATTTCGGAGTTTGTATTATTACCTCGTCAACATACTAAATATTAAAATTCTAAGTTTGAATTTCTACATGGCGCCCCTTTGACCCTGCATGAACCCAACGCTGAATAATCACCCGTTTCCTCTTTCCATTTTTTTGGCCGGCGACCAGAAGACGTGTTACCCCCACAGTGACGAGGCCATATGCACCCCTAAATCATGTGGTATTATCACCATGCTGTGCTCCAACGAGCCACTATAACCATGATGGAAGACACCAGATGATCCGTGTTCGGCGGCGGAGTTCATTTCCATAACGCCAGATTAACATTTTTAGGGAGGAAATCATTGCCTAAGTTTATTATTTAGTACCTCGGAGCCTTGAAAGTGTGATAGTTGCGTTTTTTATTATGTTTTGCAGTCATTTCTTTCTTAGGATGGAATGAAAGCAAAGTATATGAAAACAAATAAGGCTGATCTCCATATTTAAATGTAGTTGCAGACGCATGTTTTGAGACACGTGAAAAGGCTGATGACTGGCAACAGAGTAAAGGCGTCTTTCAGGGATAGTTGTTCGATGGCTTTTGTGACATGCCATAAGAAACTGCCAGGTGTGTGTGTGTGTTTGTGTGCGTAGACAAGACAGACTTGTCAAGGGGAATTACACTCACAGGTGAAAAGGTCAAACCCACTGACCCGCACAGAGGGGAAGACAACTTGTTTGTCTGAAAAACGCATGAGGAAATAGAAAGGTCACTTCATTCGATGGTTTCTGGAAAAAAGCTCAACTAGAGAGGAGAGACAGCGGTGAGTTCTGAGAAGTGGACAGCTGATGAATCTGGTAATGCCGTCTCCCTTCTTCCCCTGTTGCTCATCTGCAGCACATTTTATGACCCAGCCACATCAATCTGAGGTGAGATCTGGGAGGAGATTATATTAATCATCATTGCCTTAATCCCAGACTCTTGGACTTTTTTTTGGTAAAGTTTACTTCATTTTATGCCTCGCACGTATCTCCCCTAACCTCTCCGGCCAATGTAAGCAATATCGCCGGCATATTTCACATCCCTATCTGGATGAAGTCATAGTCCAGGTCTGAGGTAGCCATATGGAGGTGACGGCTGTGCGGGTCCGACCACAGCTTCCCCTGCTCTGTGTGGCACTCTCTGGACGCCATAGGCGGCAGCAGGATGGAGGGGTGTCTGTCTAGCCCCCTTCATGCTGTCTAACAGGCTGGACATGTGGCACAGCATCTGTCTCCGGAGAACAGGCCCACACCAAAGATTGGCCTGGGTCACCAGTGGGCACCCCCACATATGTACAAAGGGGAAAATATTGAATTTTGAATGATTTCAACAGAAAATCTTACATTCTGCCCCTTTAAAGGATTTCAAGACTATGTGCGATATTTGAGCCAACATATAATAGCTAACCTTGTGCTTTAAGGTATTGTTGTGTGACACAAAAATGCTAAATTTGGTACAATGAAAAAGACAAAACACCTGTCCTGTCAGGCTCTGAAGGCCGGAGGCTGTGGGACAATTTAACACAGCCACGAGCAAAATACATGGAATGGCAATTGCCACGGCCAAGAATGGAGCCCCGCGGCGCAAGAGTGCAGAGATGCACACACACAAAATCACAAATGAAACGTCGAATGTAAATGGTCTGACGAGAGTCATAAATCTCTCGGCGGCCGCCGGGCAGCTGGGGTCGGCAGCCAGCGGACCTGTCAGAATACAGCGGCTGTGTGAACAGAGATAGCCACTGTGTGTGCAGGAGACACTGAGGCAGCCTGCAGGCTTAAAACCAGAATTGGCTTCTGAAATGCTCTGTTACTTTTTCAAAATGAAAGCTGCCAAACTAGTTTGTTCCTAACATTATAGATTATATCCATTTTCGGGGGAATCATTAGGCTTCTATAACTGGAAAACAGCCGCCATCAGTTTTGTAGAGGTGTTATCTTTAAAATGTAAAATCACCCAAAAGGCCCCGTTGGGATGTGCCAGAGCAAAATTCATCATGTCTTGTCAGCTTTGAGATGTATAATAGCTATACTGGCAGGGCTAGCTATATTGGCAGGAATGCTTTTGCTGGGTAATTAGCCGCTAACATGCTAGCCAGTTGGGACCAGGCTGGGTTTCCTCACAATAGCTCTATGTTCTCTGCTTTGTACCAGTCACTCAGTCCTGGACCAGAATTTTCCATCGATAGGGAGTTTTACGGAAGTAGGAAAAAGACACTTAGAGTCTGGGAACTCAGCTTAGCTCAGTCACTAACTTGGCAATAAGTTGAGACAATTTTTTTTTTCCTGTGTCTTTGCTGCCTAGAAACAATTCCTCGTGTGATTTTTATACTTTGACAGCAGAAAATAGGTAAGAAAATAGCTACAAGCTACGTTAGCTTCTTCCATTTTGGAGTCTCCGGCTAACCCTAACCCTACTAATCACAAATCGAAAAGACGTCATTTACATCCTCCCATCCGGGTGAGCCAGTGCACCTACTTCAGACCAAGGCTATCTAATCATATTTCTACGCTTCTTTCAAAATGTTTGCTTATGGGAAAAAGAATTTTTGGGCCCAGTGCATCACATGATGATGTAATTACATGGTTTTGCCGCTACTGGCCTCAAAGCTTGGCAGCTACCGTGAAGATTTCAGCTTTAAAAACAGCGACATCTTCTTCATGGATTTGGGATCCACTCAATGTTTTCAAGTTAGACTCCACTTACCTTTCCATCAGCATGGAGTTGAGTATGCAATTGACTACATTTTCACTTTTGAGTGAACTAATCCTTTAACCTAATCAACATCACGCTGCTCTAAGACTTATGCAGAGTTCAAACACAACTAGACACCTGTCTCCGTAAGGTGGAAGTCAATGCAATCAAAAATGAATTGACGATACCGCAACATGACTGATGAATTGTGAATTTGGTTACGTTTTTTTTCCTGATTTTCATCAGCAGGAGAGCAAACGAGAGACACACAAAACAACTAATGAACGCTGCAGTTAGCCCCTTCAAAGCTCCAGTCCAGTGCTGTCCTGCACCTGTTTCATCCCTACTTTAGCTGGTACAGTATCAGCGTCCTTTGGTTTCCACTGTTATAATGAGCAGGTGGTGTCATATTGTGCAGCGCCGTTGGAAGTGCAACAGAACAAAAAACACTTTTAGAATCTGTAGTGTTGTGTGTGTGTGTGTGTGTGTGTGTGTGTGTGTGTGTGTGTGTGCCAGCCAAGGTAAAAGGAGAAAGGGGAGAAACAGATTGCTGAGAGGGAGAAAAAGACGGAGGGGGCGAGAAACTAATGAAGGTTGTAGAGGAGGAGAAAGCAGGGGAAAAGGAAGGAGAAGAAATGAGTCTGGGATGATAAAAGAGAGAAGAGACAGAGGGATTGTTGAGGAGTCTCTCTGGATTTGCAGAATCCCCTCAGCCCCCTAGTTTCGGGACAAAGTCACACTGACACACTTACTGCCTGGTGAGCTCTCTTTCCTTTCTTTTCCTCTCTTTCTGTCTCTCTTTCTCGCTGGTAATGAGAACTGTAGGTGTCCGCCGACCGTCACATACACACCGCCGAGCGTTTAACAGTAAGCGGGTGTGCTCGCTCACACACTCGCAATATTCTTGGACGTCTGCCACGCTGCCAGGACACCTACAGAGCGATGTGGAAATGGGAGGAAACCATAAGGGTCGTTTTTATGTTAGTTCAAGCCGATATCCTTGTTAACGCTGCGCTTTAGGATACAATTATACATCTGTTAACGTTACGTCAAATGAAAATTAAATGAGCGACAGATGCTTTATAGCTCTAATCTTTTGTGCCATATGTGGGTGTCTACTGTGAGATAAGTACATCCAGGGCATACTGTCAATGTATACATTTAGGTTCCAAACAAAAGGGCAGAGATTTTGTGAAGTATGCTTATAAACAGACACCACTGTTGTGCCTACACAGTAAATATGAAGCTGCTAAGTACAGTAGCAGAGTAACGTTGGCATAGAGAATTGGAAAGAAGAGGGAAAGCTAAACAGGAAGTGCTAATTCGTTTTTTGAAAGGAATTAAAGCGGCTCTGTGAAACAACTGGTTGAATTTATACACACAAATCACTTTTTTATTGGCCACATGTTAGCAGATTGTACCTTGACGAGAAAAGTTAGACCTTCCCAGTCTCCTCTCAGTGCTTCCCTCCGCTCCGCTAACAGAGAGCACCAGTAGCTAACGTGAGTTTAGAATTGGAGTCTGTTAACGTTAACTAGCGACAGGCTACCAGCAGACAACAGAAGTCGAACCGAGTAAATAATGAGTCAGATTTTGTCACCATTAGAAAAAGCCGGACGAGCTGTTTCCCCCGAAGTTTCCAGTCTTTGTCCGAAGCTAAGCAACCGATACTCTCGCTAGGCTACAGGAGAGTGGTACCAATCTTCTCAACTAACTTTTGACAAGACACCTAAATGTCGAAACTATTCATTTAAACAACATTCCTTATAATTCCAATTGAGTCAGCCACATTAAATTTAATACCGTTTAAAGGATTAGTTAGATATTATTATTATTATTATATTTTTTGCAGAGCGTTGAGAAAATTTATCCCACTCTCATGTCTGCACGGTGAATATGAGACTATCTGTTAGCTACGTTAGCATTAACAACTGGAAACAAGATGGAAGCTAATGCATTTAAAAAGCAAGATAGTTAATTAATTTATAGGTTTTGATAGCTGGATTTTTTTTACCCTTGGAAAAAGCCTGCAGGTTGTTTCTTCCTGTTTTACAGTTTAGTCTGAGGCTAACTGACCGCTACTCTCGCTAGGCTACATGAGAGAGGTATCGATTGTCACATCTAACGTTTAGCAAGAAACCCCAATGTTGAAACTATTCCTCTAAAAAAAAAAAAATCCAATTTACCAGCATAATTTAGTCAGCCACACTGGTGTTATACATCTTTGAATAGTCAAATAACAATAAACTGCTCAGCATGTTAACACTTAATCCCTTTGTTCTGGCCGGTTTATCCCGTTACCCTCAACAATACAAACAGAGCCATGACCTTTCTAGGGTTTCCTCAAACTGACACGGCTAATTTTCCTGCGCTTCCATCCAGGCAGACGACACACACATCCACCGTCTCATCAAAGCATGTGGGCATTTAGTCAGGGAGGGTAATGAGCTTGAGGCTGCAGCAGTGTGAGTTCAGCAAAACAGCATCTAGCAGCAATGGAATTGTGTACTTCCAACACTTTAAGGAGCCATTAATAAAAAGAGGCAGTTATTGTCCCCTTTAGCCGTCAACAGTGAGTTTCTTTCCCAACAATGCTATAAATGTGCACTTTTCTGACCCGGCCAGACACTTTGGATGGATAACAGCACACAAAACTAAGCATTCAACAGAACTGCTCAGTGTCATTATGCCGTATCCAGTCACCCTGCTGTCTGTAACCATGTACGATACTAAATGATGAATGAGTCCTCGCTGCTGCTGCTGCTGCTGCTTCGTGTTCATTCGTACTCCACTCAACAACAGAGAAAACCCCGGAGCACGTGTTTCCCCACAATCAGCTCCACATGTAGAACCATATCTCCGCTGTAAAAATGTCCCTATACACTTCACATGCTTATCTCGAATTTAACATTCACATTAACTGAGTGAACCTGGTTGAAATGCAGCAGAGAGCGGGGAACAGACATGGTTTTCTTCTATTTCCAAGAGAATGTCATGCCGAAGGTGTTTTTCAGCAGCTTTACACTTGCTGACACTTCCTATCTAATCAACACATTCCAGACAAGCCCAGGACAAGAAGACAAGTTACACATTCACAGTGTTTTACTACGCTCGCAATTACAAAAATGATTGTTCATGGAGGTAAAAGTGTCCCCCGATGTCTATTTTCTACCGAGATATCGCAGAAATGTTATAAACAAAAAGGGCCAAAGGTCAATGGGCTGTGAAAAGACCGCCGGGAGAAGATAAAAAATAAAGCGAGTCCGGTCCCGACCGACAACGGAGGAGGAAAAACGGCAGAACGCATTCGCTGCCTCTTTCTTTGAACTGCGCCCGCTGCTAGTCGCAGGGAGAAAGAAGAAGATGTGATGAATTCCCCCGGAGCCAGCGCGGGAGAAAGAGCTGAACTTGTTCTCACATCTCCTGCTGCTGAGGAGAAATAACTAGCTCCACTCACTTTGATGGAGAGAGGAACACACACACACACACACACACACACACACACATATATGTACACACAGACACACTGGCTCTCTCACTCGTTTTTCATTTCTATCAAGTCCCTCTTCCATTTTACTCCCGGTTTCTCCACGCTCAACCTGTCTGCTGTCTTTCCCCCCCAAAAAAGAATCCCCTCTCCTCCGTCCCCTTCTTGTTTCACACTTTGTTCTTCTGCTGTCGTTAAGTTTAGCACACCGATGGCGACCCCATCCCGCACTCACCTGTGCAATCTCATACAGCAGTTTGTAGTGTTCCTCCCGTTTCTGCAAGGTGCACAAATTGCAGCCCATTCTAGTTGTCAGGGAAACAGTGCCGAGTGCCCGCCGGAGTGTGTGCGCCGTCTGCGTTGTGTGTGCGAGCTTCCCCCCGGGGCGAAACACACTCGGGCTCCTCTTCCTTGGCTTCCCCCACTCCTCTCTCTCATCCGTGTATCCTCAGAGATCCCCCCTTCCACTCGCTCCGAGCGCAGGAAACACACTCACACACATGCACACACAAACACGTGTATGAGCTCAGTGCTATAGTAGAGCCTGTGGGTGTAGTTCCTTCAGTGTGTGTGTTGGTGGGGAGTGTGTCAGTGGTGAGATGAGCAAAAGCACCTTGCGTCTCTTTCCCTCTTGCCTGTCACTCCTTCCCCTGATTCTCACTTCTTGCATGCCTACATACACTCTCCTCTCTCTCTCTCCGCCACCTCCTCTTCTCAGTGTGAGCGCACACTGGTACGCACACACACTTTTGGCTTCACGGAGACACACCTCCTCCCGTGCGAGGCTGCCTACACATGCCTGCTCCCTACTTCAGCTCATGAATAGACGGCGTCCTCATTGGCTGTTTAAAGGGAAGGGGGGGAGCAGGGAGGGGAGGGGAGGGAGGTAACCGGTCTTATCTTGGGCAGATTCGGCATCCGAGCACCAGTGTTGTCGCTCGCAGGCGAAGGGAAGGACCTGTGTGTTGCGGCCGCATCTGTTTGTACACATTCCACCGACCCGTGGAATCCGAAATCCCCCAAATTTTGACGCAAAAAAGAAAAAAAATCAATGCAAACGGGAGCTTTCATGCCCTCCCTACAGTTAATCAACTTACCAGGAGGGCTCTCTTGTCTGTGCACACATTCGACAACTGGATTTGGCATCGAAATCAATCTCATTTGGATTCAATCAGATAGCCTTTTGCACTCACTACAATGGTTCGGAGGAGTGGTGTTTAGTGGCCGCCATGGATTTACAGACAGAGCGCGATAGTCAGCAAACAGATGCTCCCTCTCTCCCTCTAGTTAGACAAGGGCACCGGGACTGGGCTGACACACACAGGAAGAAACACAGACTAGTATTGATTGGCTTCAAATTAGCTTCCAACCCAACTGGCCTCTCTCCGCGGGGATGAGGGGACACAGGGCGGGGAGGGGCAGTGGAGGAAAGAGAGAGTGATAGAAAGTAGAAGGGGAGAGGATGGAAGATGGAAGAGATGCCGTAAAGATAAATTGACAGAGCAGCGATGGCATTACGGACCTGTCACGCTAGAAATGGATGCTAATTTGCCACGGCAAATATATCTTGACAAGAAACCGTGATGCCGCCCAGATTCCATTTTTCATCAACATAATGAGGAAAAGTTGTCAATAGACATTTCTACGGTTGAGTTTCAGCACTCAGCGCGTTGATTAACGGCGGGGGGGGGGGGTGATCGGGGTCTTGGTTGGAGTATTGGAAAAAGTGGACAGCGGGTTGAAGAATGACACAATTAAAGGTGTAAATGTAATTAGAAGTTTTCATGCTGAACTTTTTGTTGTGTGCGAGGAAATCTACACTTCAAATTCTATTGGACAGATTTGCGGAAACTGTATGTAAACTGAAGCTGAAACCTGACCACACACAACCTGCACCCTCTGGTCATCAGGCTCCAAGTCCTTTTTCTTTGTACACCCGCCTTCCACTTGACCACCTCCATACAACTTGCCTGTGATATGGGAAAAGTAGAACTTCCTCCTCCGGAACACACGTAGCCGGGGATTCTAATCAATTTCCCCCGAAAACGTCATTTGCAAAACAAATTTCTCGGAGATAGAGGTGAATATTAATACACTTTCACTGTATAAATCAACATATAGTAGCGTTTGCTTTACTCCCTGAGGACATGCCTACATAGAGAATATTGTTCTCCTGCGCTGCGGTCTGTCTGTGGCATTTTAATATGAAACTGCATATTGTGCTGTCGTGTGAGGAGTTCAGTCTGCGGCTTTGTGAGGACAGCCTTCGGCGATACATTGGGAGGCGAATGGAACTCGCTCGGTGTTCAACAGAGTACTATATTGAAGATTTTCTTAACTTAAGTGGTCCTTGTGTAGACGTATGGGTCACTCTTTCTTCACAAGAGGTCAGTAAAGTTTATTCTGTCGCTTGGCTGACTTTACAATGAAATGTGACAGTAGAAAAGTCTGTTGTGGCAAACTGTGAGCTTCCAGCCGAGAGGCAGCTACACTCCGTCTGCATGACGAATAGCTGTCACAGCTAAGACTATGAGCGGAGAGCACAGATGCGTCATCCTTCTTATCACCAGTCATGCAGGTACAAGGACCATAGTGGTTCGGTCAAGGGCGTCGGAGCAGATCCAGATACAGCCCCCCAGATAACACTTAACCCTTTTCTCTCCGTCCACTCTCATCCCCCTTCCAATGAGGTCACCACTTTCCCCGCTGACCTCTGAAGGTGACTTCTCAAGGGTGACATCACCGCCGAAGGAACTTTGGGGTCCTTCTGTTTCTTTTATTATTTTCCTTTGTTCTTTTTTTCCCCCCTCATATTTTCTCCTGTCAGCCTCTGGTGCTCTTGTCCGATTGCTGATGTTTGCAGTCTGAGCGTGGGATTAGCAATATTACCAGAGTCTGGTTAAACTGGCCCTGTGATCATCCATAAACTCAGATTTGCTGACAGACACACACGTAGAGAGCTAGAAGTGTGTCAAGCGCACACAACACAAATGTGAAATTCCTCCATCTCATTGTTCCACTTTCCACTAAAAGGAAAGTCAATCTGCGATTTCCACTGGTGGTGACATCATCAATGCAGTCATTTATGGCCCGTCCCCATCTCTTTTATTGTTTATATCACCCGCTTTCCATCATCTCTCCCCAGTTTCATCATCCTCCCCTTATTGCCTTCGTATACAAGAGACACTGGACAGATGTCTAGTTCATGTTCTCGTATAAAATTGAAGAGACTCGTATAACTTTAAGCGACGCAGGTTTGGATTTGAACCCTCACAGGTCAGGAATATTGCACAAGCAAAATGCCTACTTCGTCATCTGCGACGCCTGACGACTGAGCTTGGCAATACACCATCAGAGTGGTGTCATACGTGTAAGGGCTGCACATTCAATAAATCCTCCGACAGGACAGTTAACTTTAAGAAGAGGTGGGTTCAAACAGCTGGACGGGCCATTTTATATTTTATGGTAAAGTCCGTCAGTGTGATCTGCCAGTCAGTCAAAGGTTAACCAAAAATGGCTTGCTGCAGGGGGAGAACGCTGCACTTCAAAGGCAGCCTTAAACGCCACATTAGCATAATGTCCTATATGGCTGTGACTGAAAGAAAATTGGTCGGTTCGCACGTTCCTCTCTGAAAATAGAAACTTGTAAGGTAAGCCCTGAGCCTTCTCAGTATGGACTCCATATTTAATCTCAGTATAAACTTTTTAAAAGGAAAATCTCTGAGTTCTAGGCAGGTAATTACAGTAGCGTTACTCCTTCGCCGAGATGTTCAAAGGCCACAGTATCCTTGACGACAGACGGAGCAGCGCGTCATGATCTAATCAGGAACGATGATCACGCATCCGGGCTGTGCTCAAAGGCCTGCCATGCAGAATATCAACAAACTGCTGCTACCAGTAGAAAGTTTTTTTCTCTCTCTTCCTCTCACAAACTTGGCTCAAAGCACGTTGGCGGTGACACAACCCAGAGACGACGGAGAGGCACATCCTTAACGTCAGCGCGGACGGACTGAAACACCACCAGAACATACAAATCTTGGCTTTATGATGATTGACCCGGTTGTCTTTCAGAGAAGTTGTAAGCAGGAAAAACATGCTAATCTGACATCATGCTGTGTTCCAGGTTGCAAGTGCTTTAAACAACGGGAATCTGACTAATTCTTGCAATTTCGTTGCTTCCAGATTGATCAGAAACTATAAAGACATGGATAAAGAAAAGCTGGAGGGACATATGGGCCATGCTTGAATGTAAAACAACATATTTAATAACCCATCAGCTAAAGTTAGCACTCAGCTGCTTCCTCGCTAACATCATCCAGTTTGTTTAACTTTCAGATTCAAATGAATGTCTCCAATCCCCGTCCAATGTCCATGTTTTTGTTCATTTACGTCTTCCTTATCAAATCGTGTGACATCATCAAACAGTTAGCTTCAGTCCTCAGTTAGCAGCTTATCTGTCAAAAGATTGCTGAAAAAGTTTGTCTCTAATGTGACTTTTAGACGTCACCCCACATGTGGAAAGATCAACGCAAAACAACAGCATTTCCGGTGGCATAGACAGCTGGGAGTCTCAAAGCCAATGGCATGAGAAGAGCCCGAGGGCGACCCGCACACGGCTCTCAATAGCCATAACCCATACATTATTTAACACTCTGAACCATTCATCTAGGTAAAAACACGATTAGAGTGCTACTTACTGCGCAGAGCTAAAGGCCAAGGGGAAATGATGGTACGTGATGGTAATTGAAAAGCTGCGTCCTTTTCTGTTTTTTGTTCTAGTAATTGCATTGTAACTATTCATTACTGTCTAATTACTTTGCAGGAGGCCAGCGTTCAGATCCAATCCTCATAATGACTATCTCTCCTCCGCTCATTGTCTCCTGATCCCGATTGTTCGAGCAAAATGACTGACTCTGTAAAAAAAGAAGGGGGGAAAAAAAGAAGAGGAGTGATTCCACTCATTTAATTATCAAATTATGTGCAGAGTTAGAAGAGAAACAATACGCGGTCAGCCCACAAAAGTCAGCGTAAGACAAAACAACTAAACTGGGATCTATTTAACGGAACACAGAGGGACCTTTTGTTGGTAATTTGCAGACTGCCAGTTGGGCAAAAATCATTCATTAGTGGTTTGTTGTAAAAACAGTGTGCTTTCATGTCCAATCTTAGTAATGTCCCCTTTGAGCAGCCAGGCAAATTCACACATATTCCAAAACAGACAAAACGTGTGATAATTAACCATTCAGAGCTCGGCGTGTCAGCCATTAAAACAATTCAAATCACTGTTGAACCAGTCGTTAACACCTCCTTTTTCTCTGCTCCATTGAACGAGGGCATTCAGAAAAGCAAATGGCAACATTTGTTGAACCATTGTGAATACCCCCGGAGGCAGTGTTGCCCCTTTCTCTCCCTCCCCATTCAATATATACAACGACTTAACCGCTACATGCAGGCACGGCCAGGGGGGAATATGAGACCCTGATAGCCTCTTTACTCAATAAGCAAGCAGCCAAACTGGCGTCTGACCAGCTGACCTCACACCACGTTGGCCCGGGAGGGTCAAGTAGCCCATAAGGATGGAGTTGTCCTTAGGCACTGGGACACAGGTTCATGTTTCCCTTCAGCGGCTTGTCTTTGAATACTGAGCAGGTTGTGTTAAGTCAAAATCAGCACACAAAGCGTGGAAGAGCTTTGTTCCACGGAAAAATATTAACGTCCTGCACGAAGTGAAAGTTTTGACTAGTCTAAGCTGGTTTATACATTCAGCTGTCTTTCCCCGTGGCAATGCTGGTGCATATCAATTAAACAGACTGCTATAAGATTTGGTAGTATTACAGATATTCATGGTCGCCAGAGGATGACTCCCAGTTAATTGTGTTCACCTACTGACCTTTCCTATAGGGCCATTTGCAAGTCTTATTTTTTCATTTATCCACTGAATTTTCTCACAGTCTTCCTGATAGATTGCGACAAAATATTTGTAATACATATTCATTTTCCCCAGAGGATGAATCCTACCAAACATGGGAGGCTACCTAAACACAAGCATGTTAATATTATAGTCATTTTGAGCATTCATGTTGACGTTAGCATTTAGCTCAACACACCATGTGCTTAAGTATTCCGTGTGTTTTAAAGTCTGTTTCCCTTTCATTCATTCACACTTTGTTTCATCCTTGTTCCCTCTAAAAAGATAAATCTGTAAGATGTGATCCCACGCAGTTATCTGATCACAGCATCTAAACCAACTGGAGCTCATCTGCTGCACAGCTGAGTCTCAGGTTCCTCCAAGGCCAACGTGTGTGTATGTGTGCATAAAGGAGACAAAGAGGTAGGGAGAGGTTACTATCTGTGTTATAGCCTTAGGGTGTAAACATACACAGATACCCTCTGTCTGAGCACACACACACACATTTACACAGGAGTGTTGCCGGGCTTTGGGCCTGCCCCTGTTGTGTTAACCCAATAGCAGAGCTCCAATAAAACTGATTAGAGAAGTCTTCCCCTGCTGCTCCCGGGCTCTGCTGCTGGACTAATGGCACAAGTGGGCCTCTCAATCTTTCCACAACATCTGTGCCAGTATTTAACCATGAGGATGGATGGAGCGCCAGGGCCAGGAGAGCACCAGCGGTGACCCGAGGGAGGAAGGAAGATAGATAAAACAGATAGATAGATGGAGGAAATAGATCAATGGATACCTAGATATGTCTGTCTGTTTTCTATTTTCGGTTCCCCATCTGAATGCCGCGCACATCATCCTCTCCTCTACGCTGCAGAGTGCAGGAGGGCCAAGCTAGCTGTTCTTCCATTGTCCAGGTGCTTAAAAGGATTACAGAGGGGCACAAGGCCAGCCTCTTGCACACACACACACAAAGCACACACACATAGACAACACCACACGCAGACTTAACCTAAAACTTCAAAGGCGGGCGAGAAGCAAAGGAACCCATCATCCCTCGGCTTTAGGGATAAGGACAGGGACCACGCTCAGCCAAGCATGCAGATACAGTGTTACTACAGTGCTCAGTTACAAAAAGTGTAAACAAACAAAGAACTAGAATCCACCACAGTCCAAAAAATGAAAGGTCAGTACGACCTTTATCTACAGTAATTATTATAGCTGCAAAAGAGGAAGTGAGTAGTAGACGTGTAAACAGAGAAAAGTCTGTATGCGGAGGAGGTCAGGGATGGACAGTCTGTTTTAACAAGCACAGGACTTTCATCCAGGAGATCACTGTTCGTGTCCAGTGTGAAACCAGACCCCAACGGTGAGTTCTCTCAACTTAGTACCAAAGTGAAGTTACGCAGCGTACATAATGTGAGGGAAGTTAGCCTTCTTAGGTAATGAAGGTACGTTTCTACCGAAAGTAACAGATATTATGTAGGGATTTGAACCCAAATCATGACGTTTTCCTGAAACTAACAAGGTAGTTTTAGTGCCTAAACCCTAAAGTGACTGGACAACGAAGGTCCCGTATGTGTGTCACTGTTAAACTGCATCACTCATGTTGTTTTGGGAATGGCGATAGGAGATAGTTGACAATCGCCCTATACAGTCCTTTAGGGTTAGGGTTATGAAAGGTGTTGAAATAGTAAGTAAGTTCAGCCCATAGCATGCCAACATGTACGCTAACCCAAAATACAGCTGATGTTGGTGTGTAAGTCATTTATTTTGGAGGTATTTGGGCATGAAACAAAGACAAACAAAACATATTGAAATTTTGACCTGGTGATGACACCAGATGGAAATTTACAGGATCAGCAAAGTTGTTATAATTCATCCTGAGGGGGGGCTAGCCCTTTTGTAACATGTTTTGCAAAAATAATTTTAAAAAGATCACCATTATTAATGCTAATGCTATTAAACATTTGGACTTGGAGGCACTAGATTGCTCTTTTGTAAATTATTCGACAAAGTCTCTCTCCGCCTACCTCTCCCCTGCTTTTCCGCATGCACATCCTCCCTTGGTGGAGCAGGGACCTTTCGATTTTTATCAGTGCACCGACTGAGTTTAAAAGGGCTTCCCTGTTGTGAATTAATGTGGCCTTAATCTGGCCCCCCACACACGGTGATAAAGCAGTGTAAGAGACAGAGCGTGTTCGGTCAGAGGACACAAGATTAGTCATACGCCACTGAGCTCGAAGTGAGGCCCGCGATGTCACATGGCGTCTCACTTCCTGGTTCCAGCTGCTGGTGCCCCCTTTTCCTGTCTAATCCTGACAGAGGACACGCTGCTGCCTGCCAGGAAGATAAGGGAAGGTCCATTGTGTCCCTGATCCTCCTTGTGTCTGTATATTACGGTGCTTCTTATGTCAGTGTGCCAACCTGAGGTGTGGTCACAGCAGAAGAGCACCGGGAAACAATGACTCCGTCTGGAGCAGAAAAGCACAACATTGACAAAAGACAGATGTGGAGCTGAAATTGAAAACAGAAAAATTAAATTAACTTAATTTTTCTGTCTTACAGTTGGCATTTTCTTGGAGAACTGGTAGCCATGAACATGCGTACAAAATCTCTGCCCCACAAATGTTTTGTTTGCCTCGCTGTCAGTTCCTTTACATGGCAGGAGGCGCACACATTGAGTTTACATGTGGGAGCCCTGTGTGTGCTACATTGCATCCATAACAACAGGGGCCCTGAGCCCATGTAGCGCCTAACACATGGTATTGATCTGCGGCCCTGTGTTGCTAAGGGTGTGGCTGGCTAACTGGCAGCGGTTGGCCTTACAGTCAATATGCTCAATACAGTGCAGAATGTAGAACATACAGTAATTTGGCAAATCCCTGGGAGCACAGATCTATATTGGATAAATCAATACAGCGGGTCAGCGGGGGATTTTGTACCACACAAACAAATAATTTAACAAGTTGTTTTGTCATTTGTTACAGTAAGCATTTTGACCTGCAACACAAGATAACTCTGAAGCATTAACTTCCTTACAGTTTTGTCCTGCAATTGCTCCCTACGAGGTTTAAATGAAAATACTTGTACGGTTGACTTCTTATTCAGAATGTTGCATTTACTGTAATTCTAAGCACTGTATCGGCAACTGGACTTGTTTCAGTCTCTTGAAGATGTTTCACCTCTCATCCAAGAGGCTTCTTCATTTCTAACTAACTGGAGGAGAGTTGCAGGCTTTTAAACTCTGTGTGGGAGTGTCCTTAGAGAGTCGTTAAGGACACATGGAAGCTCTGAGTTTCAGAGACATTGACCCAACCGGCCTTCACGTGGGTTGCTAGGACTAGGTGAGCCCAGGTGTGGATGGTTGTTAAGCTGTCTGGGGAGAGAACTCAGTACTGCGTTGTAGGTGGGTGATAAGCAATCTCTTGGACTGAGGAGTCTTAGTCCAGCCAGACAATAGCTGATGGGTTCCAAGACTGCAAATGTCATTACTCCTCCAGGTAAAATCATGGATCTTCAGATGGTCAACAGATGTTATTGATGAAATGAGCGTTTCAGATGAAGCCGTACAAATAGTCCCGTCATAAAATCACCAGATAAACAAATCTAGGCAGAATCTCACTGATCTGTTACCCGATCTATCCCACAGTGCATTTTTGTTTTATTTGCTTGCATCTGCTGGAAAGCCACAGGCCTTCTGGGACTAATGTTCCTTGTTTCTGTGCCTTCTTTTTAATGCTCGCAATATTGCTAGATATTTTGAAACAGACTTGTTTTTCGGTCCCCAAACTAATCCACACACAGATAAACGTGATTGATCGCCTGATCGACGGGACGCGCCTTTAGCACCCTGCTGGTCCCAGTCTTTGGCCAAAGTGACCAATAAAAAAATTTACGGTCCCCAAGATGGCCATACAACAGAGAAAGAAATGACTTTGCGGGGAGAAGATGACCCATCAAAGTCCAATTGAATGCTTTCATTCCATTCTGCATTATACAGTATTAATTTGTAACGGCAACATTAGATCTTAAAAGGTCAAAATTGACAATCACAACAGGAAGAATTTTACTGACATGCCTGTGATAATTTTGTCATTTGTGGTGTTTTATATGTTTTTACCTTACAAAATTCCATTTTATGTTGAAATAGCATGAGGTGATGTAGAATTCAAATAAAAAGGCAAAACAGCACAATACCAAATTAGCAGGCTGTGTATTTTAACTACCACTGTCACCCATCTGTTTAGCATCGACATGCAGGTCGTTTCATAGATTACAGAGTGATGTTCAAAGCAGCCTGAACACAGACGGTTTGGTGCGCACTCAAAGCTCCGACACCAGTTCGGTTATGACCCCAGAGGTTAAAAGGATGCGAGGATCAGATGGCCGCAGTTCTTTACAATGCTAATGAGGATTGCGGAGGACCCCTTTATCACACATAGCCTACTGGTTATGGCAACACACCGACACAGCCTACAAACAGTTCTGTCGCTCACTGGGGATCTTCTATTGTTGTTTGTGACCCCTCACCAACCTTTTACGTAACATAAATAAAACTTTAAAACTTAACACTGTTGATAGATTTTCATCAGCAATTGTGGTTGTTAAACAAAGCGGACTCCATGACCCTATGCTACTTCCTTTTTTGTTTTGATTTGCTAGACGCCTAGCAGCAGAAATTGCATACGGTGCGTTTTAGCCTGATACTCGCTTAAAAGTCGAACATGACCCCAAGCTTTAACTAAAGCTATCACTTCGCAGGAGAGTGAAGGCTTAGCCCCTGGTCGCACCAGAAAGTAGTACAGTGAAATTCATTTGTGAACCTTAGCTTGGTCGCGTATAGACAAGGCTAGTTGGTGGACTAGCGGCTAACTCGCTAGCCAGTCGGGTTCCTTTTCTGTTTACACGCTGCTGTATTTTGTTCACCATTGTACACCAATTTATTAAATTAAAAATATACTGGAGAGAAGAGGAAACATAAAGCTCTCAAAGCTAACAAGCTACTGGTCAGTTAGCAGACTTGGCAGGCTAACATGTTAGTTTATCTTGGTCGCAAATGGGACAATAAGTTCACACAGTTTATTCAAAAGATGCACCATTCACTCAGCTGTCTCATAGCTGTCTGAAAAAAATGTCTCTTTTGCGGAAGTGAATGTGACAGCACATCTAATAGGCTTAGCTATGACAGCATTCGCCATTCTGGGCTTTCTAGCTTTTCTTTTATGTCAGCAGCAATGCAACGACGACCTGCTGTCCTGGTCAGCGCCCGTCAGAGTTCACCGAAATGGCCCTCAGCACAATTTTCACAGCGTTTCCATTGGATTTGTGACACTGGCATTGGAATGTGACATTGGCATTGGAATGTGACAATGGCCCTAACACGCTAGTTCTCAAAAGGGTGGAGCCGCGCGAGCGTTTACGGGCCGATGTTTACAGCTCTCTTTTCACCTTATAAAATCTTGTGTTTTTCTAATCCTGCTGCAACCTTGTCAGTTGTTTATGATCCAATATCAAGCCATTTATTTTACAGCCACACTGGATGGGGAAAAAAAGCACAGAAGGTCAGAGTGCAGGCTTTTATTGGTACATACCGACGGTGATATAATATAACGCTGTCGAAAGCATTTTACCGCACTTTAAATGCTTGTTAAAGACGTATCGTCCTGTCAGATGTGTCAAATTGTAATTAATTACCACAGTTTGCCTGCAAGTACAGTGTATGCCATACGTTCTAATCAAGTCGATCTCGTTTAAAAATAGAAGGGTGCCGTGCTCTAAGGCCTTATTTTTTACCTTCTCTCTCTTGACTTGACATCATGCCACGGTCGTCATAGCAACCGTGCAATATGACAGAGCTGATGACAGAGGAGAGCTAAGCGGAGATCTGTCACTGAAATAGCCTCATATTGCGGTGCCATGCTATAATGATGTGTGTACCGGTGTGCGTGAACGAGAAAGTGTGTGTGGGTGCACCAACGTGGACGGACCATTACTTTGTCTTCTTCCGCTGTGTCCACAGAAATGCCAAATCACTTCTGCTTTGATTTGATCTGGGAGTCCGTCTCGCGAACGCGACAAAGAGGCGATGTGAAGTGTGTCTGGACGGTGTGTGGTGTTGACGGTGGACAAAAAACCAATAAGGGGTTCTCCTTGTTTTTGGTTGTGCTCGGCTGAAAGTCAGGGAGCAGAAAATAACCTGCTGAAAGGCAATCCATCCCCCTGATAAATAATGTCTGAAAAAGCAGCTTATTTTGTTTCTTTGGTCACGAGGTTGGGGTCGGTGGCAGAAGGCAACCTCGTTCAACTGAAGCGCTATGAAAGGTCGAACGCCGAGATGATAGTACGTGAGATCGTGAGTTTGGTAAATGTTCTACTTCGTCGGACCTGCACTCTCTTCTTCTTTGTTGACCTTTAGTTGTCAATTCATCAGAATGGAGCCTTAAGGGGCATGTTAGGGTCACCTTCTGTCCCACTGGGGGTCCTTTCCGGTCAGAGGGATCAAAATGGTTGAGAGGCTTAATCTCATGAGAGGGAAGCTTGTTTAGTGGATCCATGATGCAACAAGGTCAGTAACGTGTCAGGAGTTCAAAAAGGCACCACTCAACCTTTCATTCTGTCTTTCCAGCTTCATGAAAACAACCTCACCTGGTAAACTGTTGAGGACGGCAGAAAGTGTAGAGTAGGGAGGCCTTTGGGTGAATAGCTCCTGGTCACAAACCTCTCATCAGTCGTCACTGTCGGATTTAACTGCTGTGTTCACGCCACACCAGTGCGATGCAGTGAGCTATTTTTCCGTTACGTCTTCTATACGGCTCAGTCGAGGTTCGAGGAATTCCACGAGCGCGCTGCTCAGACATCCAGAAATGTTTGACTTTGCATTACACTTCCACGGCACGGCTTGCAGCGCAGAATGTTTGTGAAGGAAGATTTGAACCGGCTCCGACTCTCATCTCCTTTTTTTCTCCTCCAGATACAACCGCATATTACTGCGGGGAGAAATTGCTTTTTGATTGATTTTGATTCCCCGTGCTTTTTACGTGTGGTTTAGCAGATTAAATATCGAAAATACCTTCGTGAGCAATACGATGCAGGCAATTAAAGACATATAAAAAGAAAGAGTTTGAAGCACCTAGATTGGAAGATGTAATCTCCATCCAGCCACATTGCTCAGTATCTATTTTATTTGTGTGGTTACTTGACTTGAGAGGCCGTGTTTGGGTTTTTATGATAATTTTGGCTCGGTCCGGGCTTGCAGCATCCATGAGTGTCTTCAAGTGCTGCAGTGGCAACCAAGACCACTCAAAGCTTTTAGAGCATGCAGGATAAAAACACGGAGAGCTCTATTAAAGGTCCCAGCGCCCGATCATGCCAAACATAGTCACGCCGTGCTAATAGGTCTTAATGGAGGAATATTAGGTGCACTTCTATGGTCGGGTCTCTTTGCTTCCCCATCCATTACTTGTTCATCACTACCTGTAATTTTCCCGAGCAGCATTTCAGTGGCCATCCATTTAGTCTTCCTGCTGTTTTCAGGAAACTCACGCTGTTACAACACGTACAAAGATGATGAAAATAGAATTGAGTACAAGTGAACAAAAAATGTGCCATTAGATGTCATATTAAGTTGTCACATGACAGCAAAGTAGCACAACCCCTGGAATGTCATTGCCCTCGGATATTAAATGTTGTGACCTGAACGTCAGAGCTGCTGTAACCGGATCACAAATGATTTCAATATGCGGTAATGTAATCCCTTTCACTGTGTCTAAAATAAAATGACATTCACAGAGTGGATGTTGCAATCACAAATCTCCACGAGCACGCAGACAATATGTGAGAGAGTTGATGAAGATGGATATGGCTGTATCTTCAGTGAAAGGCTGATGAAGTACACAAACTGAATTAAAGTTGCTACAATCAATATTTTCCTACGAACATGGATCAAATGATGGGTATATGGAAGGCTTTTAGTGATCAACACACCGGAAGTGATCAACTCTGCAGCTTCCCTGCAGCTCTGTGGTATTTTAGCGTCGTTCAGCTAATTGTTTTGCTAAACTCTTGTTGGTTTATCAGCAGGACAACACAAAAAGCTACTGAACAAGTCTGCACAAAACTTGGATGTAACTTTTTTTGTGCAGATCTGGTCAAGGGACGGATCCAGGATTTGTTTCCTTACTTTCTTTAACATTGCGAGATTACTAATGTCAATCAAAACCCACTTGCGACATGTTTTTTCCTCACTGCTCAGTGTTTGCCAGCGTCCTGCCAGCACAAAAGGACCCCATTAAGACTCAGGGCCTTACATAGCGTCCTTTATATTGCGAATTTTTTTTAATCAAAACATGACAGCAGACTCATTCAAAACTTTCTAGATGAAGGCCCTGATCTCCAGTAACCCTATAGCACCCCTCTGTATTTTATTATTTTTTTACTTCTTGAAATTTTATTAGTTGTATCTTGCATCTTGCAGTATGTGTAAATATTCCAGTCAGCCACATGTCCTTGGTCTACGTGGCCTATAATGTTCCGACATTTCAACAGTGTGAGGGAAGAGGTCAGAATAGAAAATGTGATTTTGTTCAGTCTTCAAAGTTGCACAGCACAGCACACACAGCTTCACACATATAGAATAACTACAGTCAATCATGTTAAGGTAATTATGTCATTCATCGCCATAACACTGCATATGTATCGCAGTCTTTGTTCTGTGTGCTGATCTCTGCTAGTGCCTGAACAGAGGATAAGTGTAAGAGGAAACGGCTTGACCATTTAAATCCTGATTTAGAACGTTATATGATGTACTTTACAACCCAACCGACGTCTACGGTTCAAATAATATCTTGCATAAATGCCAACATGTCCGTGGGTGGCATGTACGGAGACTATATAAGGAAGAGCACGTCGGTAGGAATTGCGTCAGAGAGACACAAAGAGTGAGAGATGAGAAGAGGAGACATGGAAGAGAACTGTAGTCTGTGAAATGGGGGAAAAAAGTGAGATATTAAGAAAGAAAGATGGACAGACGGACAGAAAGTGAGGGGGTAAAGGGTGAGAAAGACACAGTGGCGAAAAAGAACATTGATCAAAAGACAGGCTCGGCTTGTCCCGCTCTGGGTGAGACAAATGGCAGTAGCTCTGTCAGTAGTGCGGCTTATATATGGTGCGTCTCCCTGTCTATCTGTGCCTGTCATGCTCCCCCGCTTCCAATGCATGACAATTATCCTGCTCCAGAGTGTGTGAACAATAAAAAAAAAAAAACAAGCCCTCCTGCCTGAGATGACATCCTGCCAGTGTCACAGCACAAAACTTTCGCTGTCAACAGCGGCTTTGTGCCGGCGACACTGCGCGCATGGGCAAAAACTACATATGGTGGATGCAGTTTGGTCAGGTTCTGAGCAAAAAAAAACTGCTCGGTTAGGTTTTAGGCACTAAAACAATTTGGTTAGAAAAAATCATGGTTTGGGTTCAAATAAGTGCATTTGATAACTTAAGTTGCGTTACCCATGTAAGTTAAGTACATAATAAAATAAGTAAATGTTGACTTTTGGTTTCACACAGAGCAACAACATCTGTCTCTAGGTGTCCAACGTCCTCCATATGTGGATTTGCTAGCTGACTTCCTCCTTTGCTCCTGTCATTATTGCTTTGAGCACTGGAGGTCGCTGCATGACAATAGAAATAAATATGGGTCGCAATGAGCTATTTAATTGATCATTTTTCTGATGAGGACGGGCTAGGGAAAGTTCACCAAAAATGAAAGTTCGGCCATTATCTGCTCACTGATACTCGCTGATGAAAAGTTTGCGTAGTCCAGAAAGGAGAAGAAATAAAAAACAAGTAATGCAAGTGGCTACTGTGAAGATTTCAGCTTAAAAGAGGGTGTGAATAATGTCTTTTCAGATCAACTTGGGATCTCTGGGCTCCCGGAAAATTGGAAAACAAAGCTGTATGGAGCGATTTTCCATCGGCAGGGGGAGTAGATAATGACAGAATTTTCATTTCTGGGTGAACAAAAGTAAATAGTAATGAATAAATAAAAAATAAAAAAAAAACATCCTTTTGCGTAAAAAAGACTTTGTGGGTGCAGATCATATTTGTTTGGAAAGAAAAACCTACAATTGTCATCAAATGCTGATGATCTCTGATTGGTACAGGGAAAGGATCTCACATCAACCTTTTCCAGTGGAAACTGGAAAAAACCAAAACATAAATACATTTAAATAAGCGAAACTGTTCCAAATTTGGCAGAATATTCCTGTGTTCACCCCATTGCTGATAATGAGAAGGCGACTGAGAAAATAGGTTTTTTTAGGGTCTTTAAGCTCCACCGCTGCTAACGCATGTCAATGCAAAAGCAATTTGTCCTGCACGTGTAGCAACTGTCAGACCTAAAATGTAGCTTCTCAAAATACTTTCAATAATAAATAATGGGGTCGGCCCAATTATCCCTTTCACAGTGGCTAATATGGATTTATGTCCACGGTCAGAAGTCTTTGTGTCCTTTCACAGGTCATAAACTGGGAGTCATAAGAGGTCAGGTGAACACTGAGGTCACCTCGAAACGCATCTCGCCCACACTTTGTATCTGTCGTTGCCTGTAGGTGCTTACACCCTCAGCTGTAACCGCCAAGAATATTAGAGGAAAAGACTTTGAATTATCTTATCCTTGAGATTTTTACCCGACTTTACTTCTGTTTTTGGTAACCAACTTAATTGAATAGACATTTGGGAGATTGTGTGAGGACAACACGTTCAGCAGCCGTGTTGGATCTCTGCAAAGCTGAGGAAGAATTTGTCTCGCAATTACAAAGAAAACACAATCTTCAAAGGCCACACAGCAGGATATGAGAAGCGAAATATTGAAGCCCCCCCACAATAAAAACAGAAGAGCGTAATTAATGGATTTCTTGTATTATTTAACATGTTTTTCTGCCTCACTTTATAGGATTTAATGTTTTTCACTTTCAAGCTCGGAGCACACATTTATTCCTCTAATTGGGCCAAATAAAAGTTGCACAAAGGCATTTAAGTGGCAACATAAATTTCAATTACTGGTTCCAATTATCTTAAATTTGTTTCACCTCCGTCTCACAAACAGTGACAAAATAAAGCAACCTCCATTAAATTCCACACATCGGCACGCAGCCGCGCAGACATAGACATGCATTCACACACACACACACACACACACGCACACACTTGCACATGCAGAGATACGCCACAGGAATGATATAACCATACAAATGAAAGTAATTATTACAGATATTAAATAATACAAAACAATTTGTTTGAAATCATGAGCTGCTTACATCAATTAAACATCACAGTAGGATTCAGAAGGTCGGGTACATTCTTTAGTGTCGGAGGGGTAGTAAACACCAACACCACACTGAAGAGCTGCGGCTGACATCGCAGAAGAACACTGAATTTACTGTCATGTAGAATTAGATGTGACGATTAATACCAATCCTTTTGTGCCTTGAATACAGATAGCAAGCTGGTTAGCTTAGCCGTGCACAAAAACTGGGAAAGAAGGGGAAGAGCCAAGTCCAAACGCTGTGGCTTTTTTTATGATTTTTTAATTAAGATAATAGTTTGACATGAAGACAAATATGGAGGCTATATTAGCTTTCTTGCTGAGGCGAGAAGCTGCTAGCTCAATTTGGCACAGAAACAGAGTGAAAAAACTGACCTGGCCTCCAAAGGTTGCAAATTCTCTTAAACTCACTAATTGAGTTGTTTGTTTTCATAAAAATATATGAATTATAATGTTTTAGCTCAGCGTTTTTACTAATAAGCTAACCAACTGCTGGCTGTAGCTTCATATGAGCGTTGCATCCATAATCTGTCTCAGCAAAAGCAAAAGGGTTACACCCCGCCTTTCTGAAACCCCGCTGTTCTGAACATAGACTTCAATTCATCGTAATGGCGGGGTTTCCCTTTTTTTTCAAAGACCCCGCTATTCCGAAAAGGCTATTGGGGAAACCCCTCCATTCCGAAACCCCCCCCCACTCCGAACTAACTCTAACCTTAACCCACTTCAGAACTGTGCGAGTGCGGCTGGAAGTGGACATCAGCACCACGGATAGCGGTGTTTAATTTCGGAATAGCGGTGTTTTGGGAGGAGGGTCGGAACACGGTGTTTCGGAGTGGGGGTGTTTCGGAATGGAGGGGTTATGCAATGGAGGGGTGTCGGAATGGAAGACTGTCCCCAAGCAAAAGGATATTTCCCAAAAATCTTAAGTAAACCTGCGCTATGTCTACTCAACATGGATGATATGTGTGCTTTCATATGGGGTAAGTCAAGCTTTCATAGGAATAAACAAGTCTTTGTCTCCTTTGCGTAGCCAGGTCGGTCCATATTATGTCCATGGGCTAGCTTACTTAGAAGAAAAGCTGCTGGCTTAATTTGGCTCAAAAGCATATGGAAAAAAGTGGGCTGGCTCTATCCAAAGTTAATAAAACGGGTTAATTTAGCCTATTATGCTAATAATAGGTTAAATTAACCCGTTTTAGCCTATTATGCTAATAAGCTAACCAGTCGCTGGCTGTAGCTTCGCATCCATTTTCTCATCTAAAAAGCCATTTCCCACCGGTGTGATGTGAAAATGCAGTGCGCTAATCGAGGTCTGTCCAAATTTTTTTTTTTTCCCTTTACAGAAGTAAAAGGAACCCATACCATCAGTTTGTATGAAATGTATTTTTTTCATTAAAAAAAAAGACGCAAAGAATGTTTAAACTGAAGTGTGTAAGAATTTAAAGTCTGTTTTGAAGCGTAATACTGCATCTCAGTTTGGCCATATTGAGAGATACAGTATAAGCATGTCTGAATGATACGTACATTCCCTCTGTATAATGACCCGAAGTATTAAATTATGTAGCCACGTACAGTGCACACATACACTTCAAAAGGCACTGAAATGAATAATGAGCAAACCAAAACACTGATTTCTAACAACATGTGGCTGTAATGTATTCTCTTGAATAATTTTTTCAATATTTTTTTTCCTCCGGTTAATACTAAAAGCTATGCTTTTGGCACCAAAATGCTAAGATTTTGTTCGAAATTTAGTCCATTTATTAATCCAGTAATTATATGAAAATGTATCACTCTGTTAGACACATTTTGCCAGCACTTAGTCACCTTCATTCTTCCCCACAATCACATTAGGAACCATTGTAGCAGCACATAGTAGATTTAAAAGAATAAGAGTGAAGTATGTTGTGCAAGGCTCGTTTCATGTATTAATATTAATGCACACTTTGAATAGGGCACATAGAAAAACTGCTGCTACTACAGGCTGAGATACTGCTGTGCACACACACCGACACACACTTTCACGCTCGCTGATCGATACCACAGCCGGCAGCTGTGTTAAGGGTCTGCAGGTTTGAAGGTAACCTTGTTTGAGGATTCAGCGATGGAGCTGTGGAGGCTGTTAGAGATTTGTGTTATTTGTTGCGCTACATCTTAGGAGAGAGGACCTGTTGACCCCTCCGTTCAGCTGCTGATTATCTTTTCACTTGCAGAGGAAAAATATGTTTCTCATTACGAGCATTGGAGATTGATTGCGGGCTTCTTGCTTCAGCGCAGTGTGTCTGATTGGCCTGCGGTGGAGATAATTGCTAAGTCTTGTTGTCTGAGGAACTCGTTCTTATACTCAGGCCTGTCAGTCTGGCTGCCGATACCGGAGACCGTACTTTCATCAGCCTCAGGGTCTTCGGGTCAAAGTTTTTTATTCCTTACTGCATATGCAAATGGGATCCTCTGAACAATAAAGAATGAAAGAATAACAGTTATCATAGAATGAAAGGTTTGGCTGTCTGCTCAGGCGGCTTCGATGCCGTGATGTTGCTCCCCGTGATTTCCATGAGATGACGAACGCTACACTTTCTTCCTCCCTGAAGGTCTGTTTTTAATCTATTCACTCCTCAGTCCATATCATAATAGACTTTCTCCGATTTATGTATGAAACGACCTTAGCGTTAGGGGGTAGGTAGCCCCTATACCTGTTAGCTACCAGGCTAGCCTAGCCTACTAGCTCAGTCACCTGTGTTATGATTGGAGCTGCAAAAATGTAAAGGATACAAGGATTTGTTGGACAAAGGAAGCAAAATTACTTTGGTGCTTACTACACCGACAGGGCGCCATGAATGCAGCGCTTTCGTAGACAGCTCTTAAGAAAGGATCAACATTCTCTTTGGCTTGATAGCTAACCGTTAGCACACTGATTAGTTCCGTCCCAGTCCCCAGGAAATGCACCAGTCTTTGAAGCCAACTTTTGTAGTGGCCAAACTGCGTAATTACAACATCAGCGGTGAATACATTCTTTTTTAGCATCACACCCCCCATGGATGAATCTCTTGACTTTTATCATTTAAGCCATTCGGGTTCAGTAACATTTGGAAAGTCTAGAGGAGCCAGAAGATTCGATCATTTCATCTCATTTGATTCTTAATTTGGTCGTGAATGTTGAAAACTGGGACATTCTGGTGTTGGGACTCGGGGAAACACAGATTCAGACTGCAACAATCTGGGAAGTCTGGTCACCGTAATTATGACGCTTTCATCAGGAATAACTTGTTTCCCGAGACAAAAGAGTCTTTAAACTCATCTTTGTTCCTTAACTTTCAGTAAGTTGCGTATTGTTTGAATGGTTCACGCGTGTTAGCTTTGTCTTTCCAGCAGGTCAGTCTCAGACTCAATAAATGTATTAGGCCTATAGACCCTCTAGTCCGTGTTCGTCCCTCATACGAGAATACTGTAAACTTTCTTAAACCACTGACGTCAGCCATCGTGAGACATCTTTCTCCAGATCAATCCAGATGTTTGGCTCCTGTGCGCTGTGTTGAACATCCTCCTGGATCCATATCCTTCATACAGTATATGTTTACAACCAATGTGCAAGTGCATTGGGACCAATAATGAAACAGACAGCTTATTCTGATTCCTGATGTTTGGCTATAAAAACAAAATTGACTTGACACACCCTCACTGTTCAACATGAGTTGAACACAAAGCACTTGTCTGTCTAAACTCTGTGTTGTAAGTAAAGCTTTTTTTTTTTTTTTTTTTTTAAATGTCATAGCCTTGTGATGTTTTATGTTTATCCGGGCTGGTTCGTCCAGATACTCCCTCTAATTAAGAACTGTTTCATAAAAGCTCCAGACCCCAAACAGCTTTGTACCTATCAGCAGCCAACTGTGATCCATCAGTTATGTGCCGTGTCAGATTTTCGGTGACAAGCTCCGCGTGCAAGATTTTGGCAGATTCCCCCCGTTGTCTGCGAACAAAAATCTCCAAATTACGTGTCACAATGTGTTTAGGCATAAGAGGCGAGATAAAGCGGTCGGTGAAGTGTGTCAGATTGTGTTTGCTAGGTGGAAATCTGGGGATAAATAACGACTTTGTGTACTCCACCATGCTTTCACCAAAGCTTTTAACCTTTCAAATGTATTGATGAGAGATGGAGCGGGCCTCTCTCCTCTCCCTAACAACCATAATTACTCATTATTATTAGTTGTACCTCAGAGCCGGATGGGATTGGGGTCATTTTTTAAAAGGTCAAAGGTCGTTAAAATAATTTTCATGCTCCTCTGGTATTTCTGCATCAGCTACAAAGGTAGCGTTAGCACGGAGAAACCGTGGCGCTAAAACAAGTAATTGGATGACGCGATTGCATGAATGCACGACAAAATCCAGACATCTGACAAAAAGTGTGTTTCCTGGTTGACTTCCAGCTATTTTTAAGTATGCAAATAGGAGTTTGCAAGTGCTCAACGATGCTAGATTGTGTTCAGATGACTGACAAGATACCCCAGGAAGACTAGAAACCACCTTATGGCAGCTGATGTGAAACTAATTGTGGTAACGGAGACCGGCTCCTAGACTAACTTTTTACTGGTGCGCCTACTTTTTCATGTAGGTGCGCCCGAAATAATACAACTTAATTAGATTTCTTAACACTTCATGTAATTGTGCAACTACATGTTTTTTCCTTCATGGTTTTCACAGCAAACACAACAAGAAGTGGCGACAACCTCAGTTGATCGAAAAATAAACTGCCTTATTTTAGGCGCAGCGGTGCGACCGATGGAAAATCTTTAGTTGCACCTGACAGATGTTTGGTTCCATGTTCAACCAAAACAAAGACAAGGAAATGGCTCATGCGTTAACAATGCTGCTATTAACAGATGAAGGAAAATGCTGTGTGTACAGTATTAAGTGAATGATAAGCAGATCGTAGGTCAGAAGGAAAAACCTATAGGATCATATGATGACACGCATCTCTTACGATAACATTAGTTTCCCCGCCGCTCTTCTTTGGCTTCCATCACTTGAAGTGTAGTTTGCATTAAGGCTACAGTAATGTATCACTGTCTGACCTTATCACCCCAAAGCCCCTGCCCTCCGACCTTTATCCTCACCCCGAACGTTCTCGCACACACAGGGGTCGCGCCCTCTGTCCACAAATGTCAATTCTCCAACCTTTTCACGGCAAAGAAACTGGTACTGGTTACAGGAGGTTGACAAGCTCCACTTGTTAACATGCATTTGTTTAGCTTGCCTTGTCACGGTGAAACGTTATTGTGAGCAGCTGAGTGCTTTCTTTGTTTGAGAGTGTCTATTTCACCATTGTTCCTTTCTTTTGAAACACAGCGCGGTGCCCTGGCCCGCTGATCCACAGAGATCACTCCGTATATTCACTCCGAGTCTGAGAAATGGGTTTGAAATCAAACCTGACAAAAGGCTGTCTGGAATGGAGGGGCGAGGCCTCGCTGTGCAAAGGGGTTAATGGTTTGTTGAGAGACGGGACTGTACATTTCTGCTCTTTTGGATTTGCTCGGCTCGTGTCGGACAGAACACAGCAGTGATGGCAGGAGAGGTGAGACAAAATACACTGTGTCATGTGAACTCAATCACGGACCAGACTCAAAAGTTTGAGGCACATCACGCAGCGCGTCGCCCCTTGAGATGATCCGTGTGCGGCCTGGTGTATCTGAGAGAGATTTGTTCCAAAAGATATTTACTATTTTCACTGAACTGCAGTCCAGGAAAATAACAGCAGAAAACTGAGACAACTTTTGTATGACACAGTAAACTTAGGCTCTTGTCTGGACAATCTTAGAACACAGATTGTGTGCGGAGCCGCAGAATCATATTCATCTTTCGTCACTACGAGCAACCTTTTTCATACGCACAACACCATTTAATCCATTGTTACTACGGAAATATGAATTATGGCAGCTTCAAAGAATATTTCCTGTTCAAGATATTGCAGGATTTAAGTTACGCGGATCACTTTTTTTTTCAGGGTGCATCAAAAATAAAGCTCCAAAACAATGTGTCCTTGTGAAGTGCCCTTGAGTGAGACATTAAGTCCCTACTTGCCTACACCCTTCTCCCGTCTTCTCCCGCCACCCTTCTCCCGTTCCGTCTTTACAAATATGTAAAGAAATCCCTGTTTGACAGCTTCTATCTTTGGGCAATCCTTTATCCAAACAGAGAGATCCAAAAGTGGAACTGTATATCATTCCTCAAAGAAAAAAGGCTTTTTTAATGGCTTACTCCTTCAAACAGAGGATGTTGGCGGATAATCTGTTCTCACAGAGGAGCTCTGGTGACATCAGCAGGGAGTGGGCTTAGAGACTCAGCTAATTTGGGTAATGTTCAGGAACAATGGGGAAGAGGGGCTTCACTGTGTCATCCGTCAATGACTGATGAAAGGCTGTGGAATCATTTCTATTGGGAATTGATAGGACATGGTCCTATTGTCTGGGGGCGCCTTCGTTGCAATGTGGTGGTGATGTCATAGTGGATGTGTGCGCATCAAAACCTGTCAAACCTTTTCCTCCCTGCATCAGTCTTCTCCATCCTCCTCTATAGAAATGGAGCGCTGGAGAAGTCACCGGCGCTTTTGAAAATTTGTCTACCGGTTAGGGGAATCGTGACATTTCAACAGGCACAACAGTAAAAATCATTTTTAAATTGTTTAGAACAGTTAAAGGAGCAATCTGTAAGAATCTTATTTAAGAAATAATCCGGCTGGGTTCTCCTCTGCAGGTCTCCACATATCACTCTGCAGCTCGTGCAGCCCGTCCCTCACAAAGACAAGCACAACCAGGACACAGATGTTCGCCCAGCCATTTTCTGCAGGTGTCATTAAATAAGTGACATTATCTCATGACGGGAGCAGGAGTGGCGGTGCTCTCCGGGAGGTTGGTAAAGGAACTTACTAAAAACGCAAACCCAAACATCTGCTACGCCGTTCGTTTTAGCACCCAACTGTGGCGCGCTCTGCAGCCTGCAGTAACTCCCCCGAGGCTTCCACAACTGACAGATGGCAGCATGGGAAATCAGCCTATTTGTGTGTGTACATGCGTACTCTTCCGCATTCGCGTCCGTGCAAACAGATTTGTGCCCTCGTGTTTGCGTACCTATGTTTTGGCGTTTGTGTGTGTGCGTGTGTGTACTTGACAAGAGGCCCCCCGCGACACCGGAATGTCTCGGCTCTGATATGTGCCCGATTCTCTCCGCGTGCTAGAAGAGTTAAAATGCCACCTCGAGGAGCGCAGTCGGAGCTGACGCTTGGAGACACTGCTGAACTGTGTGTGGGGGGGGAAACAGATGTTTTGTTATCATCACGGATCATGAAGCCATGAGCGCTCCACGTTTGCTAAACACCGCTGCGTTGACTGGAAGACTGGATGATAAAAATGTCACATTTTTCGGGGTGCAATATTAAACCAGCATCCTCTCATTCGCAGAGGAACCCTCGCAGCTTTTCAGGAATGAGACAAATGTGGGTTAAAAGATTTCACAGAGGGGGGAAAGGACATAAAAAAAAAAAAAAAAAAAACTGCTAAGTTCGTCTTTCGGCAGCGACCCGGAGCCACAGCCATTAGCGTTTTTCACTTACTTAGCATAATTTGATGCCTCTCTTGCTTTAAGCAGAAACCGGTCATTAAAAATGCATCTGTCTGGATTAAAACGATAACACGGTTAACTCTTTACAACGCGGGGCACTTGCACACCTTCATGCACATGCCCTGTTTATCCACTTGCCCTCATTTTTATCCAGATCATTGAAATGATGCTCCCGGCCACTGTGGCAGCGCTGGTAACAAAACTTTATTAATTAAGTGCTCGCTCGTTACATCTATCAGCCCGAGACAGCTGTTTGTTATCAGTGTCACATACTCAGACAAAGACGGCGGAACGTTGTTAAAGTTTACAGTGTGGTGTTTGGCCCACACAGGGAAGTCATCATTCATAAGCGTTGACGTATTTACGGCAGGGTTGTTTTTTTCCGCGGAAATAAAAATTTTACGAATGACAGAGGATAACATTTCTTGTCATGACGGACAGCGTCTGCTGGTAACACCGGAAAACACGCAGCAGGCCGGATCTGTCACCTTCCTTAACAACGCAACACCACTAATGACTCTTTATGTAACGGCGGTGTTGACAGTGGAGCCCGTCCCTGTGGTTGAACCTGAGCCAGTCTGGTGCCTGCGACGCCTGACGCAATCTGCTACCCCTTGCCGACACCAGTCTGGGACGTGAAAAGCATTTCATGTTACTCGCTGTCAGGGAAAAAAAAAAAACCCCAGCAAATCCCCCCCCCCTAAAGAATAACCTTCAAAACCAAGACGATGGAGCGAGGAAACACAATATGCAGACATAGACAGGCACCACAGACGGCCCATCTTGTTGTGGATCTGCTCCCACTTCGCATTCCGATGAAGACGGTGTTTTAGCATGAAAAAAAACTTTTGAAGTTGACGTTTTCATCATGGCCCCCAGACACACGTCTTTCAGCATAACAAGGGGGGATTTGAGGGGGGATATTTTGTGTTCGGAGTAGCTCAGCAATAGTTCTTTCACGCTATTGAGCTGTTTCTAAACTCTAACCTGAGCTCTGCTTTCATGTCATCTCCTCCCCGCTGGAGTAATCGTCTCTGTGAATAGGGAACGTGTGATAAATCCTGCCATTATTCGGAGGGTGTGGGGAGGGATTGGAGGTGATTTTTGCCTCGCGGGCGCTGCCTGATGCCCCATCATTTTGTGGCGTCTTTCAAAGTCTATCTTCTTTTCTCCCTCTCTCCTCTCATTTCTGCCAGCTTGTCTCCTCCCTTCCTCTGCTTCCATCCCTCCAGCTTTTTTTTTCCTTCCTGATGGCGCAGGTATCACGTTCCTCTTTCATAAGGCTGACATCCATCCGTCGCTGCACGGCCTCCTGGTCGACAGCCGAGAGCGCAGCACACTTATGGCAAGGGTCCATCTCTCCCGTCTACACAGGAAACAGCGGAAGATGCTGAGCAGATATTTAATCGTCTCTGCGAAAAAAAGCAATTCATCTTTGCTAACATTTAAAGGTGCACTATGTTTTGGGGGAAGTAATTTTACAAGATGAGTTGGATCTTCAATGATTACACTCTCTTTGTTTTCATGACTGAATAAACTGAATAAACAAGCTGACCTTAAAGGACAACATACTTTCAGTTTTACTTTGTTTATATGTGGCGGACCCTGCCACCGTTCTAGCTTCAAATGGTGTTCTGAGAACAGCTTGTTTAATCACTTAAGGAAAAAACAAATACCTCTGAGTTTATATTTTTACCTCATTGATACTGTAAATACGAAAACCCTGAGTTCGAATTTCTTCCCCAAAACTACATGATGCTCCTTTAATCTTAAAGTCATCTTGTTCATCCTCAGCTGGAAATATGAATATTATTCAACCTCAAAGAGTTTCAAGAGCATAGGCGATAATCCAATCATCAAAACATAAAATCTTCCCTGATGTCTATAATAGAAATTAGATTTTCCCTTAAATCAATTATGTATACAAAAATAAGGCAAATAATTGAATGGATTAATCCTGTGTATTCGCTTGTTGAGAAAAGTTATATGATGAGCGATGAATCATTCGACCTGTGCACTCTCATCAACTCTCCGCCTGACTGACTGGATAATTGTAGATAGGGAGAGTGATACTCAATGATTAGAGGCACAGACAACCTTGTGCCGCTTAATCCTCTTCAATCATTAAGGGTGGATTAAATCAGATCATGAATAGCGATGTGATGGTATGTCAGAGGTTTCCACTGACAGTACAAGAGTACAGAAACAAGAGTCTACTGAGTCACAGCCACTGACTGTATGAAATATCGACATTTTTTTCACTTTTTCTAGCCCGCAGTAACGATCTTCTCAGCTGGTTGCAAAAAGTTCAACTGTTGACTGGCCATAGAAAGCTGATCAGTAGTTGTTGAGATATTTCTTGTTATATTTATTGTCGTTATTATCCTCTGGGGACCATGAATGTACATATAAAATGTGAATCCATCCAATAGTTGGTGAGATTTTTCAGTCAGTACCTGAAGTGGAAGGCACCCATTCCACCAACTTTGCCATCCTCTAAAGCACAAGGACAGTTTTATTCCATTGTCCTTCTAGATTCTAGATTCTAGATTGCAAATCCATGAAATATTCGATCCAGATCTGGAACTAAATTTATCCCAGCAGTCGAACACATCCGTGTCCTTTCTGTTTACCAGTGTTGCTACAGATGTCAAACAACGACAGCTGCTCGCTGCGTGTTTTATGTGGACTGCCCATTTCCCAATTTCAGCGACCACATTGGATGAACATACCCCAAACAAAAGCTGAGAAGGCATTTACAGCAATAAAGGTTCCTGGCTCGGTGGACGCGCTGCTGTTAATCTTTGATTGGACTCAAAGAGGATTGGGAACTGTTTTTCTGGCATCAGCAATACCAAGCATCAGGTCTGCCAGCACAAGACAGAGAGGAAGGAGAGAGGATTTGGCACGATTGCCAAAGCTGACTAGGGGGTCCTGGTGCAGAGTGAGCACAGATCTGGCAGGAGGGCTGATGAGCCGCACAAAACCGAGTCGCACAATAGTCGAACCTGTCTGTTGTTATGTCTGAATTTAGACAGCATTGTCAGGCAGCCAGTATCTAGGGAATATTTCCACAATGAAGTTTCCCAATTTAACCAATGGACAGGAAAGCCTTTCCTGAGAGAGTGTACAATGCACGGTAAGCAATCAATTCCCCCCGCAATGCCACACAATACAGCTAAAATGGTTTCCTTCAGCCTCAAGGTGCACATTCTTTTTGTTCACTAATAGTGCGAGGGCACCTACATCAACCATCAGCATGACAAAGTACCACCACCAGGAAGAGGGATATGAGAAGGAGCTATTCTTCACAGGGTAAACAGGGCCATAAACTATCCATAGAAGAGGCAATTACTTCCTGATCTGACACCGCAACCCATTTCAGCCAATCGAACCGCCTCCGAGCGTGGTCTTACAGGCCGCTAACCAGGTTAGCCACGCTGCTAACTCTGGCCGGCTCTGTCTCGCCAAATTGGACCGGGAGATTTAGTGCGGCTCTCTCCGAACCCTTCAAGCCATCTGATGTTGCTCAATAGGCTTCTCCGCTCTGTGGGACCAGCAGGAACAGTTCTCTAGTCTGGGGTAACCAGCTAGCGAGCCAGGGGGCCCTGCCAAATGTTTGTGATTTATAGGCCAGCGCGAAGGCTAATGCAGGCTGCTTTGCATATGTCCTGCTTTGGCTCTTCGCTCCCTTTACAGACCTTATTTTGAGCTCCCCCCCGTACCAGTGGTGCTTATAGTATTCATAGCATCCCCTGATCTGCTTCGGCACAGCTGCTGAATTATAGAAAATGTGTTTCTCTGTTTAAATGCGCGGTGCTGTTGTTCAAAAACGCACCCAGTGGTATACGGATGAGGAAGGGGATAATTCAGAGAATGGAAATGGGGCTGAAAGGGTTGAGGGGATTTGATACAAATGCAATGAGTGTACGAGAGAGGGAGGAAATCACACAGACTGAAGCCGCTTTGAGCACTAAGGGCTCCAGCTCTATTATTAAATCTATTTATGTGCTCCCACCATCACAGGTCCAACCTGACAGCCACCGAGCGTCTTCTGATCAAATGGAAGGCAGCAAAGGGAATATCTAATAGGTAAATAATCAGACACATTCCGCTGCATTGTGGGAGTTTTATGTACCGTCTCTCACACCTGGGATTAGTTCACCTCCTGTTTGTCAAAAACAGTGAGTTTATTGGGCTAGAATGATAAGTAAAAACATTGTGAGGTTGTTTAAAGGGACACCTCAGGTAGAGTCATACTATATAGTAAACACAGGAAATAATGGAATGGAGGTGGCATGTTGTACACATTGTTAAAAAGATAACAATGTTTAGCTCAGTGGGTAGAGCAGGTGTCAGAGTGTCAGAGGCTTTACCCGTGCTGCAGCAGCTCTGTTTCCTGTCATGTCTTCAGCTATCCTGTCAGTAAGGCCAAAAAATATACTTTAAAAAAAAAAGATAAACAGTGACACCAACAAAATATACTTCTTTACTCTAAGTAATGTCTTGATTTCAAACTTTGACTTGTTACTCAGTGGCTAAGTTGCATTGTGGGTAATGTAAGCGTCAGGTTTTAAAACGCAGCCCACTGGCCTCGCATCACACGCCTATGACATAGTTGGACTCATTATGGACTGTTAAAAGATGATCAAAATGGACACAACAGAAACAAAGATATCGCCTACACTACCCACAATGCAACCAGCCAATGAGGGACATCTCTGGAGTTGTGCAGTTTTCTCTGGAGCCACAACAGGTATGTATTTTTTCACATTTACAGTAGTACTCCCCAAGACCTGTAAACACACGTCAATGTGTAAAAATGGTGGAGTTACCCTTTAAGTTTTGAAGTACTGTCAGCAAATGGTGACATATGAAAAAAACGAGTCCTGTTTTTATGGAGAATGGCCACTCTAGTATTATTATGTCTGATGTATAAGCAGCATTATAACTGTTTTATACATGTTTAAGAGTTTAATGCATCATGTTTCATCATTTTATTTTATTTTTTATTTATGGCATTATTAAATGCCAGGGTTTTATTTGCATACGCATCCTTGATCAAGCCAGCTGACCATATGACCTCTCTCGTTTACAGCCACGGCTGAGGCGTTGCGAGGCTTCCTGCACATATCTTAGCACAATATCAGTCAGAGCCACCACTGATGATAAAAAACACACTGATAAAGTAACATATTAGCCGAATTCCACGTTTTGCATACACACAGTCCTCCATGCAACGGACTGTTATATCCAACCACCGCCACAGTAAACTTGAGGCACAGCGCCACCTCACACTAACTTTCTCTGTAAAACGAAGGGGTGCTTTTATATGACACTGAGCACATTCAACTTGGAAAAATGTCTGGTAAGGAGAACCCTTTAACAAAAGAGTGGAAACATAAAACCCTTTCATTCACAAACTTATTTTCTGGGGACTTGAAAAAACACAACTTTTCATCCTATATAAAAACGATATGAGTAATGCACATGCTGTGCTGCTGTTGTTCATTGTCCACACAGTACTCAGACCCACATCATGTAAAAAGGAACCGTGTTCCACAACAACACGCTCTTCAATATCCTCCTCTCTGGAGGAAGACTCACTCCCCTGCTATGGGAGACTCACCTTTGTGCATCTGTGCATCTGCTGTGATTGTTTGTAAATGACGGCAGCATTGATTTCAGCCTCACATGGGATTTTCTGTGTCTGGGTAATTTGTTTGAGGGGAAGGAGGTAAAATGGGAGAAATGCTGGTAATGGAGGTGGAAATAGGGGAGATAAAAGCCACCCACACAGGGACCACTGTACTGCATGCACACAAGCTGCCTTTAAAGCACAAACAAAAGCTGAGAGACATAAAAAAAAAAATGGATCCCTCTCACCTTTTTTTTTTTCCCTGATACGCCATCGCATGTAAACATGGATATGCTGTTTACACTGTGAAAGGAATGAGCGACAACACATAATCTTGAAGGAAAACAACACAGCATTTAGCGTGCAATATAAGGAAGAATGCAAGAATAAAAGAATAATATTTGTGTAGAAGTGTGAGGCAAACAAAGAATACTCAGCAGATAAATGAGATGATCATTTATCTGATCATATTTCTGAAGTGCTAGGACAACTCCAGATGGTAAATACATGCCACAGTTTGGTTTAGAAATAAAAACACTGCTGTGTGCCATGTTGAGCTGAATGTTGGTAACTGCCACATGCTTGCACTGCCATCTGCTGGGAAAAATTACACATCACATTAAAATTGCAGGCTCTGAGAAAACTCAAAAAACCATTCTTCTAAAATGTAACACTAATAACAGTCATCACCGAACCCCAGGCTGACATAGTATTATAAGGCAGCACTTCATGAACACCAGATAGAGCTATACATATCAGTATGATCATCTTTTCCAACACAAAGGTAAGTTTCAGTAATGTCGGTGTCACTTGCAGGCACTAAAAAGTGTTGTCTTTATGGGTTCTGTTGTTTTTCTTTTTTTTAAGTTTTGTAAAATAAATGATCAATGGCAATGATTGTGAGACTGCACAGAAGAACATTTTCTCTGAGAGTTCTCTCCATACCTCCACGCATGATTTTACTGTGCAGAGCTTATATTGCATAGATGAAGATCTCCCCTGCTGGAAAAAAAAACACTTTTTTATGTAGACAAATAAACTACTTCTTTCAGATTTTGAGCACACATTTGTTAAAATCTAGTAAGATAAGCCATCCACCTGACAGCTGTGGCAAATCAAGATGCTGATTGAAACAGGATTCAGGCACAGGTGTTAATGCTGGTAATTGGATGTTGGTGCCCAGCATACCAGCACCAAAACACAACATATGCTGGTCTTGCTGGTCACCATGGAAATCATGCTGGTCTATGCTGTTTTTTTCAGCAGGGTCATGAAGCGTAAAGCATTTTGGGTCACTGGACTAGAGACTCTTACACCTTTAGGAATAACAAACACCTGGATCTCGGGGTCTTGACTGACTAAATCTATGGCCAAATTCCTAAATCTGTCTGTACTTTACCTGTGTTTCAACATTTTTTGTTTCATGAGATAGGGATAATTTGATTTAGATGACTGCTCTGCTTTATATGATAATTGGCTGCACTTAAGCACTTTGTGAGTCTTGAGAAAGCGACCGACATGTTACCAGTTTTGGAATAAAACAATGCCGGGCTCAAGGAAAATGTGTGCACAACTTACATTTTTTTCTTAGGAGCTAAAAAAAAGCCCAGAAACAGCTTTGACTTCTACGGGTGTAGTTTGAAATTGATGAATAATCATCATGTGATTTTAACTTGTGCTTTGTTCTCCAGAGATCAGAGATGAACTTGGCCACGGTATCAAAAGAAACATCTGGGAAAGGCTTGTCAAAAATGGTCTCAATGAGACAATACTGTCGATTGTTGTACTCTGTTTAATGGTTTGCAATCTGACATAAAATAAATGAGCATACAGACATGATATAAAGCAGTTTCATGGTTCAGTCAAATGGTACATTTTCACCTGCAACAATCATCATCGGTTTCAAATGAGGTTGTCTCAAAGTGATCCCACTTTCATCAGTGCAGCTTAAACTCAGTAAAAACTGTCTATGATTCTGGTTATGATGAATATTTCCATAAAACATCAGTTAGACAGACAGCACCATTGAAAGTTTCAAAAATGAAGTTCAAAAAAGAGTTCAACGAAGGTGACAAAAAGAAAACATTTCAAATCCTAGAGCTTGTGAGGAATAAACTTGTTTTAAATATGTGTAAATCAAACACAGTGAGTATGATACAGTTCTTTACATAATATTGATTACTTGACCATCTGAGAAGTTTATAGTGATTGTTATAAATAACATCCCACAATCTGTTGGTTATATTCTACCTGGTACTCTTTGTCCATACAGATGATAGAGAGTAAACATAATAACAGAAGATGATCAGGATGTTGCTGAATGGAACAGTGTGTGGAGAGCTTAAAGAAATACGGGCTCCAACAATTAGCATGTCTCCATTCATTTTGGCTTTGACTTGGATTAAAAAAAAAAAAAAATCTGGATACAACAGAGTACATTTTGGATCTCCTCTTAGATTTACAGCTGTGGATGATGCAGGAGTCCGACACATTTGTTCATTTACAAGTCCAAAAAGAGTGGCGGGTCTTGTGAAAAACAACTTCCTGTGTGGTGTTATGACAGAACAAATGCAGGATGCATTGCAATGCATGATGACTATCATAGTGAGTGTTTGGAGGACAAGGTCCACACATCTACTTCCCAGAGTCTATTATTTACAAGTCGCTTGTGGCAGGCTTAAATTTGAAATCCCATAATGCACAGCGCCAGAAGACCCAAAGACACCAGGCTGAGAGAGGGCGTGACCATCGATGCTTTACCTGAGGAAACAGAGACAGCATGAGACAAACAGACAAAGACGACAACATGAGGTTGAATCAATCACTGTATGATTTCAGTCTTACCCTTAATACTAATCTTCCTGATTGGACCATCTCCTCCTTCATAACGGCCGCGCACCATCAGCTCATAGTCTCCGAACTGAGGCATGGGGAAGTCCATGAAGTGCCAGCCAGTGATGTAGACCTTGCCGTAGATGTAGCCCGTCTTTCTGAACATGACCTGGAAACGAAAAGGTATCGGACATTGTCATCATTTCATTTCAAAGGTATTTTTAGGCAAAATAGATGTTATCAAAGCTGTGCAGACTTCCACACTCACCTTGTAGTACAGAGGGAAGGAAATATTGCCAAACCAGTCGTACTGGATGTGATCCCACCACACATACAACCACTGTCCTGTCCAGCTGACATAGCGCCACATCCTGGGAGGGTCTGGTGGTGCTGTAGGCACAACAAACTTGTTTATCATCAATATCTGTATATCAATATGATAATTTAATGATAATCCGAGCAATTGCTCTTACGTGGTCTCTTTGTGAACATCTCACAGTGTTCACCAGGAGGTCCAAGGCCAGCTCCATTGAAGGCGCGGACCTCAATAAGGTAGTGAGCGTCTGGCAACATATTTTCCAGCCTGGTCTGATTGACGTTGGCTCCAACAAATATACGGTTTGCTCCCGGCTCCGGATCATCGTACTTTCTCCAGTACTTGACCTGGTAAGCAAGAAATATGACTTTTGAAATCAAATGATTGCCACATCGTTTGTAGTAATTACTCGACAAAGAGAGGAAAGTTACACATATGGTGTGTTTGTTATGCTACTAGCTAACCGACATTGACATCAAGGCCAAAATATAATGAGAATGTGGTAGAGAGAATTATAACAATTTATAATGTAGCTTTCAAGAAACTTGTAAATGAAAATAGGTTATGACTCTCTTTGAGTCCAAAATCACGTTATTATCAGTGTCTGTTCTGCTAGTAGTAACCGCTAAAGTTTAGCTAGCTAGCTGTTACATTATTACATTGTTAGATCTATGACGAAGCAAATACTGACAAGCTCTGTTTAGCATATCTAAGTACTCTTTTATGATTTATTTTTTTCAATTAAAATGTGCTATCTTTAACAAGGTAGCCATACCAGCTGTTTGAGGCTAACCTGTAGCAAAAATAATTCCGTAATACTCATAATACCGCACTGACCTCACCGTCTTGACCTCTAGCTGCACAGCTAACTGAGCTAACTAGCTAACAGCAGCTACAGTTAGCAGAATTTAGCATTTACTCATGTGATATGCTGCCCTTTATTTGTTTAGATGACTTTAGATAGAAATCTTAAGTGACTGTACCTGGTATCCCTCAATGTACTGCTGCAGGCCTGTACCAGTGTCGACCACTGGCAACCACCACACCAGAGCTTCATGGGAGGACACCGGCCTGGCATAGACATCTGTCGGAGACTCTGTAGGTACTTTAAAAGTCAGACAAATGGATGAGAAAAGAGTTTTAGTTTTAGTGTCTCAATGGAATGTAAGAACCTAAAACTGAAAGCAAACTAAAAAACTAAATCCTCACCATCTCTTGGGTAGTAGATGACTTTGGTGAGGCTGTACGGTCCGTCTCCTTTCACATTGAACGACTTGATCTTCACTTGAAACTCTCTGACCTGGAAATCTTCCTCGGTGATGACAAAGTAGGTGTCTCTGTGAACGTAACGCCTCGTCTCGGGGTCTGAAATGGTCTCGTACCACCAATCGTACGCATCGTGAGGCTTGAAGGCCACAATGTAGCCAAACTTTTTACCGGAGAAAAACCATGGCTGCACTGGCTACAGTGTCCGTTATGGGGAGAGAAAAAGAAAGAAAAAACAACTCGTTGATTTTTGATGAAAGCATTTTTGGCATCAAGTTAATTTAGGGCTTACTTACTGTCCATGTGATGACGATTTCACCATTTCTCCCACCGTAACCTGCCACATCAGTGGGAGAAACCACTGGTGCTGAGAAGGAAAAAGGTCATTAGAGGTTTTTTTTTTACTTCCTCACTAAAAATGGCAAATATTAGTATCTTCTCCTCACCAGCATCCCAAGTTTTGATCTTCAGGGAGGGGATGCTGGCCTCTCCAGAGCCGTGCTCGTTTGTGGCGATGATCCTGAACTGATACTCCATCCAGGGGTACAGGTCCGTCACTTCTGCTTTCTCCAGGCTGCCATCAAGAAAGGCTGGAGCTGAAGGAGCCACAAATACCATGCTGAATTGTACTGTGCAAGTACATTTTCACTTGGCCCCCTACTGGCAGTAAGCAGTACTCACAGGTGCTGGCGTCCCTCCAGTCGTCTTCATTCAGAGCCCAGAAATGTCGGGTCTGAATGGTGTAGGAGAGGATGGGGCTGTTATGATCCGCTGGTTTAGACCACAGCAGCCTCACCCACGTGTCCCCGATCTCATCCACCCGGATCACACCAGGGGGTCCAGGGACACCTGGATCGCAAAATATATATATATATATATGTATGTTTTTTTGTTTTTTTTACATAACTAATACCAATCACTTGTAATTCTGATGGTCAGGAATGAAAAATAATCTCTGCATCTATGATCTTTTGAGACAAGGAAGGGTTACATGGGACTGACCTACAACCTTGAGATCAGCGTACGCGGTGTCGCTGTCCACCACCGTCTGAGCCGTGCAGGTGTAGCGACCTTCATGCCAAATCTGTACGTTCATTATTCTCAGGTCACCGCTGCCGTCGTCGCTCTGAATGTCGGGGAGCATAGACAACAAGATGAAAGAAAGGAAAGAGGAAAGACTGCGGGACACCTGTAAGATGAACCGTCAACCTACTAGAACGCGTTCGTAGTGTTGCCACTCAGCATCAAAGTCTATGACCCTGAAGTCAATGGCCCAGATGAATGCGATGTCCAGCATGGGGTCGTATGAAGCAGCGCACTTCAGAACTACCTCATCTCCAACCATTGCCTCAGTGTCTTCAGGTGGCTCTGTGAGGCTGGTAGCCTCTAGGGAAAAGACACATCACAAAGAAATTTAAATCCATGCAAGAATATGTCACTAAGACATTTTTACTGTATCTATGTATTAGGGTTGGTAAATCTGTACACAGTCCCCAATCCCCACACGAGAAGCTTGGTTGGACTTGTTATTCGAAAGCAATAAGGATGGCAACTAGCAATGGACGCCAATCACAGACAGAGAATTCTATTTGTCAATTTACCCAACCTGTCTCTGTGTGTGCACATATTCACTGACCTGTGATGGTGAGGTAGCCAGAGCTGTTGGCCTTTCCTCTGTCATTCTCAGCAAAGCAGGTGTAGACGCCCTCATCGTTGGTGGTGGCGTTGAGGATCTCCAAACTCCCATCAAACAGGATGGAAATGCTAAAAATGTACACAATTAGTGAAGATAAGCTACTTGACAGTGGACAGGAAGTTGTTGTTTCAGCAAGTCAGACTGACCGTGAGTTGTTGAAGAGGAGCTCTTTGCCCTTCGTCCAAGTGTAGCGTGGCTTAGGAGCAGCTCGAGGTTTACACTCAATCACCACACGGCCGTCTTTAGCTCCGAGAAGCTGCTTCCTCACTGGGTTGAACTCGAATGTCGGAGCACAGGCTGAAAAAAGGGATTATTAAGCGGATTAATGCTTGGTCATTGTTGTCCCCACCTTCATGATACCGGTCCTCGAAACTGTTTAGAACACCACTGACTCACCAATGACTCGCAGCTCAGCGTTGGCGTATTTGATGCCCCAGTAGTTCTCGGCGATACACTGGTACATTCCCGAGTCGTCGAAAGTGAGACTGGAAAACTTCAACTCTCCCTTTCCATACTAGAAAACAAACAAACACACACACACACACACACACACACACACACACACACACACACACAACCCAAATGTTGAATACAAGTTCAAAGAATGCCTAAGCACAGACGCTCAATCGATGACATGTCCTCCCAAGTTCTCAGGGCTGGGTAGTAATGTAATACATGTATTCAGGAATATGCAATCCAATATTGTAATATAATTTTTATTCAGTTACTGACTAAATTTCAAAGTAATATGCCCTAATCCTTCCAATTATATATATGACTTCTTACCATGTATCCGTCTTTGTACCAGCGGATGAAAGGGAACGGCTTCCCTGATGCCACACAGCGCATGGTGTGCTCCGAGCCGATGTCGATCTGAGTGTTGTTGATGGTTTCCGCCCACTCTGGAGCAGCTGTCACAACAAAACGGGCATAAATATGATTATATTCAACAAGAAATTCAAATATATGCACCACGGAAGTGCTACTTGTTGCCTCACAAATCACAAAACGCAGACATTCAATAGTGAGAAATGATCTCTACATTAAGTGTACACTCCTGGTAAAGTGAAATCACTTACACTCCACGTACAGCCAGGCCTTGTGCCAGTCCTTTCCTTTAGTGTTGATTGCTTCACACTCATATCCTCCCACATCTTCGTACTGTACGTTGTACAGATGAAGCACAGCTCCGGATTCACTGATCTCATGATTTGGTGGGAGGTCTGTGGCGTCCACCTTCCTCCAAACAATATGAGGGATGGGGCTGAAAAGACACAAAAAACAGATTAAACTGACGAAACTCTTGACCGGTGTTACACTTTAAATAAAGGTAACAAATGTGCACTTTAATGATTATCTTCAAACAAACCCATGTGACTGAACCAATGAAAACTTACTTTCCCAGAGCAAAGCACTCCAATGTAATATTAGAGGCCAGCATGGCAGTAGTGTCCGGGAACTTCACCCTGATGTCTGCTGGGTACTTTCTCTCACCTGATGCCATAAAAAAAGTAAATATCCAGACGTCACAGACGAGAAACAAAATATAATGTTTTCAAGATGTTCTTTTGTAGAGGTTTTTCCTTCTCTGCTAACCTTCATCAGGTGGTAAAGGGATGAGGGGGATGAACTTAGAGAAGACACTCTTCCCGATGATGGGGCTGGAAACAAAGCAGGAGTAGTTCCCTGCGTCCTGAGCTTCCACTTTGGAGATGTACAGGTTCCCCGTCTTCTGAGAGACGAAGCGTCGCCGATCCGTGTACAGGAAGACTGGGAACTCATTGTAGATCCAGCGGTAGGTCACCTCCTCTGTAAAGTAAAAAAAGACAGAAGGACATGGACACATTATGTATTGTAAGTTGTTGTGAATGATTGTTATCTTCACAAGAGTGACTTTTCTAATGGTGTGAAGACATGTACATACGTGGCCAGGCTTTTGGAGGGGCGCACAGCAGAACGGCACCCTGTCCTTCTTTAACATACACTGGGTCTCTTTCCTCCTGGGGAAACTCCTCCACAACTACAAAGTAGACGAGAATTTTATGAGAAAAACAAAACATCAAAAACCGCATATTGTAGTGACACTTGTGAAAAACAGAAATTCCACCAAAATCCAATACAAACAGGTGTGTCTCATTCAACTAGTCACCAAAGACATTATGGCACTGATTTTGGAGGTGTTTTTAAGGTGAGATTTCTCCACATTGCTGCAGTAAAATGTAATTGTAAATGTAAATAGTAGTGACACTTTTTCTTAAAGGTCCCATATTATGCAAAATACACCTTAGAGTGGTTTTCTATCAATAATATGCATCCCCGGCCTGTCTACAATCCCCCCTGGCATGAAAAAAGTTCATCCTCTCCCTTTTTTGCTTTCTCCGCCTTTAGAAAATGTGTGCTTAAACAGGCAAGTTGAAGAAAGTCTGTCGGTGACGTCACCGACAGACTAGACACGTCCCCCTAGGTTGGTGGCACCGCCCCAGGTGAAGGTTTGCCACACCCCAAGGAATTATCTAAACGCCACCATTTTTTTCCGCTCGGTTAGAAAATGAAGTTGGCAACTGTTGGTGTGTGCGAACCACTTTGACACTGACTGTTTCACCAACTTGGGCCAGTACAAGGCAGGAGTAGTCGGCAGACTTTTACTCAAAGGAATACTTGCAGACCAAGGACATGTAAGTATACAAATGTGCTGTGTGTTTCTGTAGATAAGGCTGAACTCGTGCGTGATGTACTGTGTGTTTTGCCATTGAGAACAAGGTAAGGTTAGCGGCTAACCGCTAGCGTTAGCTTCTCTGACCACACAAGTTAGTGCTACAGCAGAATCATTGTGTGTATTACATTTCTGATCTTGCACATTTTGTAATGCGTGTCCTAGGGAAATGTCTGCATGTGCAAGTACTTAGCTGTGTTTATTTAGCAATTTTACACGAACTAACTAAGCAGTGTCACATAGTACCAGCTAATGCTAACCGCTATCTTCCAAGCTAACGCTAACCGCGAGCTTCTAGTTCGCATCAACACGGTCTCCACATGCAAACCCAGAGACCCGGTCGGTCAAGCGGAACATACACACACCCTCCGCCGGGTCTAAGTTTTCAGGATTTTGTGAAATATAATGCATTTGAAAACGTTTTTTAAGCTGGAATATGTTGGCATAAGCCAGGGCAACACGAGTGTGATGTTGCTTGCTAACTTACACAGTTTAGATTCTCTGCCCGAGCTCGGCCGGGCCGGGCCCCTGACCAAGTATTCGTGATTTTTGTTTTTAATAACTCAAAATAATGACCATATTTACAGCTAGAAAACGAGCATCTCTCTCCTCCCTCCATTTTTGTGTTGCTGCGTGGTGTTACACGTGAGTTATCCTCATGGCCAAAACATGACTTCAGACGTATGTGACATCACTCCCCGAGATGCAAGAAGAAAGCAAGAATATATATTTGTACTAAAGAAAATGACCAAAATAATTGTAATGCACAGTGACTTGAATACATAACTTTAATCTGATCACTGGTTTGGAAATGTTAAGGCGTTAGATTACTTGTTACTGAAATAAAAAGGTCAGGTTAGAGTAACGTAACGCGTTGCAGCATTTAGTGCTTGAATTATACTGTAACAGTGCTGTTATGTGTTATCCTATCCATATCTGGGAATTCGGTGCAGGATAATTAAACTGTGATTACTTGTTGAGAACATTTCAAATTGTTTGCCCATTTCTTGCAATTGTTTTCTCGTTTTTTATTTTTATTTTTACTGTTCAAGACTCTACCTGGCTGCACTGCATTACAGTGAGAAGGCTGATAGAGGACAAGCCACCACATCATCAGGAGATCCTCTTTACAAACTGAGCTTTCCAAAGTCCTGGAAGGGAGAGTGCAAAGCCAAACCCGTGAAGACAGAGGCGACATTCCGTAAGTTTTACAATCTTTTATTTGAACCTTGCAAATTAAAATAAACATGCACACAGGCATCACACAAAAGGTTGAACACAAACACTTAAAAACTGAATTCTTTTAAGATGGTTTTCAAAATTAATAATAAGGAGAATGTATAAATAAGAAGTAATTCGGAGACATAAGAGAAACTTCACAACAGTACAGCACAAGGCTTTTTGGTTCTACTGCAATTTTCCTGTAAACATACATTTTTGTTTATTGCACTGCAGACTGCGGTGATGCTCTGTTGGACCTGATCTTCAAGAAGGTTTTCCAGGACCCTGCCCCATATGTGAAGGAGGTGCTGAAACTCATAATCCCTGAAGAACCTCTGACACCACACAGACGGGCAGCACAACTCTCACTCTCCTCCCCAGAGAGCACCAGCACCACCTTACAAAGCTTATGTAGGCTATATTGGCTGAACACAATTCAATATAAAGTCAGCACTGAATGTTTACACCCATGGCAACTAGATACTTTCTTTGTTATCATTTTCATATTGATATTGAAGTTGATATATAAAGTCAAACTGTTTCACCTTATATTTTCTTATTATTATTATTATTTCATTCATGTCAACACATGTTTACAAATGTTTCTTAGAATAAAACATCTTTCCTAACTGTTCTGTGTTTTCATTGTTTGATATGTAATTTTCATGGTAATAAGTAAAAGATAAACTATAAGCAATGTAAGATAGAGGAATCAGTTATGTACTTTTCATCATAACACTTTTGCGATAAATTAATGGTATTTATGTGACTAAAAGCTGACTGCACTATTCCCCTCAGACGTAAGGGTCCATAGACTGTCCGATAAATGTTCAGTGCATGCTGCAGTGCAGATACATTCAGGCAGACAGGTTACAGGCCAGGAGGGTCCACCATGCATGATGGTGTATCAGGATGCTGCTGTAGTCTTCGTGTAACCTAGAAATTATGAAAGGTAAGTGAGTGACAATAGATTAGAGAAAAGAGAGCCAGCAAAATGACAACCTTGTTTGCCCAGTGTTCACACTTCATTGTGGTATTTCCATACAGCAGATATTCTCAGGTTATGTAGGAATTTGTAGACAATTGCCACAGGAACACCTACTTTTATGCTAAATTTGTATTATCCACAACTATAATCGCTAATCACGTCACATTGTTTCTTTGGTAATATATCTAAAGTTTATAAACCGTTGTAACTAGTAAAAAAAAAACAATTCTGACGGTAGAGAGGTGATGGGAGGCAACTGTGACTATTGAAAACTTGACAATGCTGGCAGTAGCTAATTACAGGTCGTCACTACAAATAAGAGGTTCGCAATCAACTTCCCTGGCTACATAAATGTAAATAATAATACTGGGTTACGCTTGTGTCTAGTAATGGCTGTTGCTAAATTGCATCCGCGTTACTGTAACTGAACAGCAGTAAACACTAGCCGAAGTTTAGCTAAGCTTCATGATGTAAACACTCGAGGCAGGAGAAGGGGGCTGTTATTTGAAACAACGCGAGGCAGACGGCCAGTAAGCTCGTAAAACTTTCGTTTGTCTGCAGTAACATAAAAGTAATGTCGAGGTAACAAACTTAACTACTGACCACTGAGAAACACCAATGTTCATTCTTGGCTGCTTACTTTCTTCTGGAGCCTCCTGTTCTGGGTCGGACCGCAGTCTGTTGTCTGGCAGCCATTACTCCCAGAAACTCCGCCGTTGCCATGGTCACATGATGCCGTCCTCACGTCTTCCGCAGGCAGGTGGAGGTGGGCGGTACCGTGGGCGGCGCGCAGTAGCTCATTAGCATTTAAAGGGAAAGGCACTGAAACCGGTAGCCTGGAGCAGGGCTGTGAAACTGGTGTTTCAAGAACCCTGCTGTGCTTAATCCTTCAGTTTATTTCGACCAAAGCATGTTACTAACATTCCATTTAGACTTCAAGGAACCATATCAAGAAGCAGAAATGACCATAATATGGGACCTTTAAGTTTCACATAGTTGGACTTACGTTTAAGGCAGTAAACTCACTTCAGTCAATGACTGAGGGTTAGACCAAACATATTCATAAAAAATAAAGTCTCCCAAAATTTTGACTCAGTGGTTCAAATGACCTGGAAGCTATTAAAAAAAGACACTTTTATAATTCCTTCATAGGTGAGTTCATCATTGTTCTTCTTCCTGATGTCTTACTCTATCACAGGTTTAAATTTGGTTACATTTCACTGCAGCAATGAGGAGAAATCTCTGTTTACAGTATCCTGACCTTTGACCTTTCACCAAACTAATTCCTTCATAAGTTAGTTCATCACAGTCCTTGCATCTTCTTCCTGATGTCTTAATCTATTGCAGCTACAGATTTGGTTACATTTGTCAGCTGCCCCAGCAGCGTTCACATGCTCACATCCAAACTTGACCCTGGCCTCCTTGCTGATCACGGTGCCGTAGATGTTCCTGGCCACGCAGATGTACGTCCCCGCGTGTTTCTTCTGTCTGGGGTTGTTGATCACCAGGTTCCCCCCCACGAGGCTGTAGTGTTCGTCCGGCTGCTCCATCAGCTTGATCTCCCAGCTGTCACGACGCCACCTGGTAGTGATACAATAAAATTCCACATGAGACAAACATAATATCGAGTATATTATCGCTTTAAGTTGAAAATGTCTTTTTAATGTGCGTAACCTGTATGTAGCCGGTGGGTTTGCTCGTGCCCTGCAGTTCATGGAGATCCTCCCATCCGGGGAGTCCTCAGTGTAGACCACATCCACAGGCTCCTCCTCGAAGATGGGGCCATATCCAGTAGCATCCTCTGACAAATTTGACACAACAATTAGTCAACTTGTGATTTGAAATCAGCTGGAAGCGTTGTGACGAATGAGCAACATAAACCGAACTCACCTCCATAGATTCTGGGCTCGCCAAACAGGACGGCCACTGCAAAGCAAAAACATGGTGGTGTTGGCTAATGGTGTGCAGGTAGTACTGACTTTCTTGTTACAGCTTGGAAATAGATCAGGCATCGCTGTGCCTCTTACCTGTGAGGGAGACGGAGGAGGAGAGGGCCAAAAGCAGTAAAGCAGTGGAAGCCATGTTAGGCGGAGTTACGTAGACAGGCAGAGGGACGCAAATAAGAAGTCGATGGACAGTACATGAACTGGAGAGACAAAAAGGAAAGATTTGAGGCTGTCAGAAACAGAATCGCTGTGGTTTTTTTTGGAAAATGACATTAGTAATTATTTGTTGGACGTCATCAAAACCGTCATGTAACCCTGAAGACACCTGTACATGACCTTCCTCACCAGAAACCTGAAAAGAGTGAGCACAGAACTAGCTCGAGTCCTCAGAGTGTATATAAATGATTCAGGATGTGAGTGACTCGGCAGAACACTGCCAACAGTCGAGCAGAGCGCGTGCACATCCACGAGACCGGGCACCTGCAGCACAGGCCTGCACACAAACACACAAGGTAGCACTGCAGAGCCCCCCGTTGTGCCGTCACACATGCTTACACATCACTTCTGCGGCATGAAATAGCGCTGCTGAGATCAACTGCAAATCAAGCTGTACAGACAAAGATGTTAAGGCAGAGAGAAACCTAAGACTGCGAGGGTGGGGGAGGAACATGGAGATATAAAGCAGGATGAAACCATGATTGATCAATATGAACAGGATGGGATGTGTGTGTGTGTGTGTATGTGTTGTTGATCTTAAGCTCCCAGTGGAAAATCTGCAGTATCCGCTATGTTGGATTAAACAAGAAGCAGCCCCATTACCCATGTGTCATTACAACTAGGGGTGTGCACGATTAGTTGATTAATTTGCTACTTTTGCTAATAGTTGCCATCATAAATACTATGTGGTTAAACTTACTATTTTATCAATGCGGGCGCAAGAAAGGCATTCTAGCTTTTCAATCCTGTAACTCATGGCAAGTGATAAAACAAATGATCTTTCATAAACCTGGTGCCTACATTACCCACAATGCTAGTTAGCCACTGAGTGACGTCACTGGAGGTTATTTATCAAACTACATGGAGCCTCCTATGATCCACAAAATGCATTATCCTCCTTTTTTCACATACGCGGTAGTAGTAGTCGTCACGCCCTTAAGAACCTTAATAAAAGCCTTGAGTTTCTTATAATCTACAGAAATATTTATTGAGTCTAACTAAGTTACCTATGATGTCATTATTTTTTAAAGGGGACCTTAAAGAGACAGGAGCTAAAACAGAGTGTGTCAGACCGAGGGGGAATACAGCGCTGCAGCGATGGACACTGGGTTCTTTTGAGCATTAACTAAACCTGTTATAGTGGGAACCCAAAATAAACATTTTGAATAATATGTCTCCTTTAAAGGAACGCACAACATTAATATATTTTTTTCCGTAGAGTACTGTAGAGCTCAGTTGGTGCTCTGTGTTGACTCAGAAATGCATCACAGACCAGACAGCCTGCTTAAAGCTCTGGCTAGATCTGATCATAATCTTCCTGCAGGGTCAGGGGGTCAAGGGGGACGTGATCAGGGACAGTAAATCAAGAGGAAATCAGGAAAACAGCGAAGAACTGTTTCGACACGTTAGCACGTCATGTAGCGTTGCATATAACAATATATATAGTGTCAAGATACCGTAGCCATCCACAGCAGCCACCAAATGACAACAAATGCCCATCCACAACCAGACGGTCTCGCAGTCATTTGCTGAGTCACTGTGGATGTGAAAAAGGAGGCGGAATAAGAAGGCAATGTCGGAAGAAGAAAAAACACTGTCCGCCTCCTCCTCCTCCTCCTCCTCCTCCTCCTCCTCCCGTCCATGTGCCTCAGGAGCCACGTTTGTCTCAAACACACCGAGATAGAGACAGAGAGAGTGAGAGAGAGGGAGAGCAGTGGTGTTCACCCAGCACACAGCACATCTACATGCACAGGACTGCAGCACCGGCTCCTCGTGGGCTCTCTTGATGACTCAACACTAATAAACAGTACATTACACGAGCAGCTGGCTGCATCCACGCTGCATTTTCTCTTCTTTTCGTGGGAGTGAGAGCAGCAAGAAGTGACATAACACTAAAAGAATCTATAAACTTGAGATCCCGGGACACTTTTATATTATCATAGCATTGTTTTTTTTAGAGATTGCAGGCGGAGCGTTCTGGTTCTAATCAATCCATCTGAGCGTTTTCATCTGTTTTCCTCACATCCGCAGTAATCCCATGAAAGATCCTCTTTGGACAGGCTGGAAATTTAGGTCAGCACATGTATTAACCTCAGTGCCTTTGTGGCTGCCTGAATAAACATGTTTGGTGCAGAAAAATCAAGACTGAAAACCAAGTCTGAGGAAAATTGCTGTGTTTGTCCGTAGGTTGACTGGGTTAGCAGCGGCTTAATTAAAATGGGGCCCTTTGGACTTGTTTCAGGGAGGGGAGTGTGCTGGCTCTGGCTTTCAAATCTGCAACACGGATGCTGCATTTCCTCTGGACAGCTTGCAGCATCGCAGTTTCCCACACTTTTGACATATATGAAAAAGGGTTGTTGGGGGGGTGGCTGAATTGTTGCTGGACTAATTTTTGCCTTTTTCTATCGTCCAGGGGATTTGGGGGAGGAGGGCAGTGCGTGTGGATTTACAGTATATCATAATTCAGTCACCAACAACCACGAATATTTAAGATTTCATACTAATTGTAACTATCAGCTTCTGATTTTCTGACATTACAGTGCAGAACCCAATCTTTTTCTGGTCCGTGAAGTGCACTCAGCCCTTCACCAAACAGATGCCACGGTACATCAGCAGCTTCCTGCGACCTTGACGCATAGAGTGTGTGACACTTTCCACCTTGTGCTTCCTCCCCCCACCGCTCACACACTTTCTTATCTCGGCTTAAAAGTGCAGATGCAGAAGCTAAAGACACTCTTTGATAAAGCAGTTATTACAGAAAAAGGGGGGAGAAAGCGGAGAAAAAGCAACTGCGTAGCCCTCTTACATCACTTCACCCCTGTGACGACTGAGCTGAGCGGCACCGGGAAATTCACTGCTCTGCATTGCGGTACTCCTCCCGAGCCCGGTCCATTTCTGCAACACACACGCACACACAGCACCGGCTCGCCCCTCACCATAAGTCCGCACACAGGAGCCGACTCACAACCCATGCACAAACACTCTCGCGTGGTGTCGGTCTTACCTTTGGAGGAAAAACGAGGGGGAATTTCAGAGCACCATCCGCATGGCACACCTGGACCCGAACCGCATCATCCCCCACAGCCCTCCCGCCGGAGCGTCCCGTCAGACTGAACTTTTCTATTGGAGGAAAGTGGCGGAGTGACAGCGCGTGCCGGCAGCCAGGGGCCGGCTGTGATTGGTCCATGAGAGCAGGAGGATGGGAGGGATGAGAGCGTCACCATGCTGCTGCTGCTGCGCATCCCTCACAAGGGAAATGAAGCCTTTATAGTCCGAACAAAAGCAGTAATCCTTCTGAGGATATTATTGGATTACTTTAATACCTGATTTTAAATCAATTACGTGAATGCACACGTACACTCAATAGGTCTTAATGGGATATTAGGGTATACTATTTGATAAAGGGGAAACGTAAGAATTCCAGTTTAAAGCATTCAAAAATTAACTTGTGTAATCAAGAGAAAGTGATGAAATAACAGTTTAAAGTTACTGCTTTGTATTGTTTTGTTGAGATGTCTGGTAAAGCTAGCACGCTAACCTAAAAAAAAAACAACCTCTTTCTCCCAGCAGTACGTAGCTCCGATGCTAGCAGTGTGAACAAAACTCTCTCAGTAGGACGGCTAGCTGCATGGCTAACTGAGCTAACAAGCAAACAATAGCTACAGTCATGGGTTTAAAAATAGTAACAGGTGGGTTTTTATAACATATTGCACCTTTTTTAGGCATAGGGAAATATCTGACAAGATATTATAGAAAAGGTGGCCAGAGTGCAGTCGAGCATCTTTCTCCCCGCCATGTGCTGTGCATCAGAAATGAACTTCAGACGAATCTATAATTGATGACACATGCATGACACCGGCTGTATGTGTAAAAAAAAATATGATACGATGCCTCTACTATGTGATTCACTCAATATGTAATGTATGTAAAAATATGTTAGAATTTTATTGTAAAACATTCAGAAATCAACTAAAATTATCAACAGAATGTCGTGAAGAAAACAGTTTTGAATATCAAAGATTGCTGTAGAGATATCTACTGAAATTTGCATGCTAACCAGCTAGCCCCAGTGCTGAACACCTTTCCCACAGCGGACCAAAGGTATAAACACTAAGACTCCCTGATTTCTCCGGCTAGCTGCATGGCTAATTAAGCTAACAAGCTAACGATAGCCACAGTCATGATATAAAAACATATAAGCAGAATACAGTTAGCAGTTACTCTGGTGATAGGCTGACCATATTTGTTGGGAGTATGAATTTGACAGGTGGCATGTGACCTTTGAGGCGTAGGAAAATTTCTGACAAAAAAATACATTAAATGTGCCCAGACCACCGCCGGTATATTGCTCCCCACCATGTGCTGTGCATCATAAATGACCTTCAGACAAATCTATAATTCATGACAGATGCCAGACACCGGCTGTATGAGTGAAGAAACCAAGGTGTGATCCTCGAAGCATATATGTGATGTCTTTGAGCCAATGCACACTTTAACACTTCTTGCATACACTCATATCTTTGAGTCCTTTCTATTTTCTTTTTCAGTTATTTATTTACTCTTATTCCAGTTATTATTCACTGAACATGCTAAATGTGCATGTGGCTCATAAAAGCTTTATTTAAAATCTTGAAATTGACATTTGAATCTGCATCGTAGCAGTAAGTCGTCGTGTTTTTGGATTGGTTGTCCTCGAAAGAAACATATGGATACCTAGTGTAAAGCTTTTCCAGCACATGAGAATAAAAGACAGACAGATGGCACATGCGCGCGCACACACACACACACACACACACACTAGATGTGTGTTGATCTTCCACGGATTATGTTTTGGAGGTTCTTCTCTGATGGTGATTTGACATATTTTTTCAAAATACTCATGTCATTTTCATTTTCAAACACTGGGTGGAGCCACTCACACATGACCGCAAAGAAAAAGCGTCACTGATTTGAAATCCTGAAACCAACATTTATTTCATTTTTTTTTAAACTTCATTTAAAATACAAAATATTTTGCAATATTATATTGTAGAGTAAACCATTTTGACAGCCGTTCATGCTTCTCATGTAGCTTCAACATTAACCAGAATGTCATATTATATCATATCATATACTGTATATCCTACTGTATGTTCACCAGTCACTAGAACATGTTTCCAGGGTATTCACACTCCAATGTACCAGCTTATCTGCTCCATGCCGGCCATCCTTCGTATGCTTCAAATTACAGTTTTGTTTTTGTGTTTTTTTAAATTTTTATTTTAGATGCACACTCTTAAGAAAATGCGTCAGTTTCATCGTGATGTCTAGTTTAGGACAACAGCTTTACAGATGTGGTCATGAACTAGATCTGTCTGAAATGATGCCTCCTGTCCAAGCGTGCACCGTTTCGTAAAAAATACAGAAAAAAGGTGCATGAACTGTCAGAGACAGAAACAATACAGGTGTCACAAAAGCTCAGTCACAAGATAAATAATCTCCTTTGATACCTGATAGGCTAAACATTTGAGCTAGCAAATCCACCTGACAAGTTCAAAAAGAAAAAAAAATGAAAGAAATTAAAAAGAAGTTTCACAGCAAATTAAAGAGTGAAAACTGTAAATAGTCTCATCTCACACTAAGCCATTTTCGGCCCTCCTGCCCATAAACGCAGCAGGGCCGACTGAGGTTGAGCTCTCACCTCCGACCCCAGCGCGTCTACGCTCAACTCAAGCCGTTATTTACAAAATACAACAAAAATATCTACATGTGGAACAGCTGACACATCGCAAAACCTAAAAACTTGATGCAAGTTATGATAAAAACCTAAGACGTGGAAATGTTTTGAATAACAATGTCTCCTGCTGAGAGTAGGAGCAGACTGCTGGACACACATCAGAATCGTAGACGCTTATCCATGGAAATCGAAAGCGATAGTATACATCACGCACGCTGTAACACAGTAGCATGCATGTGCTGCACACACACACACACACACGCACACACAGACTCACTCTTATTCACCCAGACATTCGCACACAAGCGTCATTCATGTACAGGTATATAAAACTCACTGAGTGCTGCGCTCAGAACGTGACAACATACACAGATATAAGGTTAAATGCATAAACCAAAAGTCACCAGTGTGTTTTTACCATTTGCAGTGAAACAAGCAAGAGTTTTTCATTCACATAAACAGATACACTTGTTTCCACATTCAGTTTTTCACTAATTTTTCGGGCCCCCCCCCCAACCCCCCTGTGTTTTCTAAGTGCTACCGGTAACAGCAAGTCCCACTCTGATAATAGTCTGTGCCAGATGTTAGTCTGGTTCCTGTTGGCAGTTACCTGGTGAGTAGGTTGGCAGTAGTTCAGCTCCTCCTCAAGGTGAATGCATTAGGAGGAGGATGTTTTGGAAATGAACACATGAAGACATCTCACGAGGCATCCATGCTCTGACATCAGGTTTCCTGCACATTTTAATTTTCCCTCAGCCTTTATTTCTAAGATGGATGGTGTGATTTAGTACACAGACTGATGATAACTGGGTGCATGATTGTCAACAAGGCCATAACAATCTGTTCCTCGCAACTAATGCCAGCCTACAACTGCGAAAAAAGGTCATTTCTATAGTAGTTTTCAGCCCTGTTGGAAACTATTAAGAGGGGCAATATGTAAGAATTGTAATTTAAAACATTAATTGAATCATCGTCAGTTATGCTATGTATTGTGTTGCAGATTATTTACCGAAGTTTGCATGCTAACCAGCTAGCCTGAAAACCTTTCTCCCAGCAGTCCAAATGCAAATATCAGCTAGCTGCATGGCTAACTGAGCTAAGAAGCTAATAATAGCTATGTTCACGGACTACAGTAAGCAGCAGTTAGCAGTTACTCTGAAGATATGCCGACCCCTTTTGTTGGGAGTATGAATTCTTACATATTGCACCTTTAAAGACTCAAGGAAGGTATTTGAAGTTAATAAGCCTGAACTGATGTTTCACAATACTTATTGACCACCTAGCTCACATTAAGGGTCTTAGTTTCAACACATTTCATAGAGCTTATTCACCTTGAATGTTTAATGTAGTTTTGAATACTAGCATAGCCTTTGAAGTTAAAGTACAGTGGGATTCTGCTTGAACTGCACTGAGCCCAGGTCTGTCCAGTGTATGAAGAGGGATGTTAGTCTATGGATCTAAGTGACTGTTCTCTACAAAGGCACTAGAAACCGTGCTGAGAGGTTCTTCATCGCCAATATCGAAAATATCCAAAAAAACTACAGTGTGCACTCTCAGTCAACCTCGACATGTAGCATCTTTTTTTTCTGCGATTAGTTGAAATGCCATCAGGACACAATGTAGAGGGGGGAGCGGTTATTTCTGATATTACCATGATCACCTAAAACAAATGCCTGCTCGGTAGGCGATTCGGGGTGGAAGCACTTGATGACGCTGGATCAATCACACCTCTATTTGGGTTCAGTAAGTGCTCGGGAACAAGGAGCATAGAGGTTCGGTGTTAAAAACGCTAGATCAGGAAAGAGACGCAAAAATTTAAAATGCAAAGTTAAGAAAAGCTTGAGAAAACACGAGGCTCAAAAACAGGTCGATTGGAAAGTGTGGGAGTTCTGGCTGGCTGGCAGGTGTGAAAAGGAGTGATCGAACACTGAGTTCAAAGTGTTTCTAGCCAGGTTTCCGATGAATACAAATGGACATCCCTGACCTTGAAATATAGCTTTCTTCTTATTCTATTACATATGTACAAACAGTTCATCTGTCTCAAAAAGACATATGCTAGCTTCTACTTTGAGTCACACAGTTCACAGCGGCGTCCACAAAGACACTGCTGCCGTTTTTTCTATATATATATATCGTACGCCATTGAACACTTTGACTGAAAAAAAAGAGAAAACAATAAGAGGCGAACCCCAGTCACTAGTACGCGTGCACCATATACAGTCTCAACACGCAGCTCAACCTCTGCAACAACTGACACAAGATGGTAAAATGCTTAATAGAATCATGATTTAGTCCATGCAGGTGTTGATGAGCGTGATTCGATGCATATTTGCCTGCCTGCGGGTCAAGTACTGTACTGTACTTTGATAAAATATATATTTTTGGATACATCATGTTTAGTGTGTTTGCAAAGGAGATCAAATGGCACTAACACACACGCACACACACACACACACTTGGCCACACTTCTGCTCAGTCGGAGTGGTGAAACTCTTTCTGGTACATTCCTTCTGCTTTTCTATATTGCTTCCTCTCCTTCTCAGAGTCCTCACATCCCTCGATTCACACCTTCTTTCCAATGCTCATTTGGGGGGGGGGGAATGTGGTGTTGGTCTTTGCCATGTTGAGTGTGTGTTGATCAGAGGAGGTCACAGTGTGACATGGGCTGGCGGGGTGTGGAGATGAGGGCGTTATCGGCAGTCTTGAGAGGCCCTTCGTTAGACAAACGAGTTCATGGCGTTGACGGGCGACGGGGCCTCCGAGCTCTCGTTGCCTTCGTGCGTGTCTTTCTCTTTCTTGCCGCTGTACTGGCCGATGAAGGAGCCGTCCTCATTGAACTGTCCGTCCCCGCCCTCCCCGTAGTCCACTAGGCTGTCGTCGCTCTCGTCGCGGCGCACCGTCCCGTTGGATGGCGTCCGGCTGCCCTTCAGTGGCTTGTGGTCCTCTGTGTCACTATAAAGGGTAGGAAAAGGTTGGGTTTAGGGTTGTTGAGACAGTAGCCAAGGCAGTTTTTCAAACTTATTGTGCAGTGATCAGAAACCCTGGTGGATAGCCAATTTTCAAAGCATAAGCCTTTTACATGAGAAACCTGGCTTTTCCACTGCACAAATACCACATATGCTATACATTAACAACATTAAAAGGACTAACATGTGACATAAAGAACAGTGATCATCTTGATACAATGCAATGTACTTAGAAACGTCTTGAAACATTGGGTCCTGGTTTTCATGTGGATGCCACCTGACGTGCACCACCCACCCAGCAGTTACAGACCAAGTACATCTTCTAATAGACCAAAAAAACTCCCCAAGTTGACCCCCAGCAATGGGTACAATGCTCCCCTGCCACAATGTGAGAACTGTTCATGAATGACCTGAGGAATGTTACAAAGAGCTTACAGTGTCAAACTGGTCCCTGATTTCCCCAGACCTCAATCCCCTCGTGCATCCGTGGGACATATCGGAACTAGTCCGTTCCATGGAGGTCCCACTTTGCAACCCCTAGGACTGATTCATGACAATGGAAGTACCCGATGGAAGTGGCCTCCCCATTGTGACAATTCAACCCACCACAAAACTGCTCAGAAATGGCCTGAGGAACATGAGAAAGACCTCAAGGTGTTGACCTGGCCTTCACATTCCTCAGATACCAATCCCACAGACACCCCGAAAGGCCTCGACAGGTCAGAGCCAATTCTGATCAAGAGTGGGGCCTCCACATATTGGACTTTGGGATTGGGATCTGAGGAATGCAGAAGCCAGATCAACACCTTGAATTCTGTCATTTTCCTCCTGCCACTCCTGAGCAGTCTCAGTGGTGTGGCAAGGTGAACCGTCCCACTGGGACTCAGTCTTGGAGTTGGAGCCATTTCCATCAGGGGGTGTAATGTCTGCAACATGGTTTGGGTAGGTGGTGCTTGTCAAGGGGCATCCACATGAATGCCAGGACCCAATGACAGAACATTGCATTGTAACATTATTAAATTCACCTGTTAGCACTTTAATGTTGTGGCTAATAATGGTGTGTATTGCTGTTGTGTTTTCTACACAGTTAAGAGTCAGTGTTTGTATTCTATTTAAAGAGTTACTACAATGCACAATAACAGTTTCTGGTTGTTGTACAGTGGAGAAGCTCAGCTACATCTATGCCATCTTATACTATAGTGTTAGTGTTTTAAGCCTGGTTGCCTTTTAGATCTAGGGTTGGTGACCACCGCCGAAGGGGTATTTTTGCAAATGCGTGCTGTTCAGTCGCTTGCAATACTTTACCTTCATGTACGATTTTCTAAAATGAGATGCTTTCAGTTTAACATGCAAACACTCAAAAATGCACCTTTCCCCCAAAAGATAAAGCCTGCTACCTTCTGTCAGTGCAGTATGTTCACTAGCTCGAATAACGTCCTACTCCAGTCACAGTTAGGCAAGCTTTACAGTCTGAATCTAATATATTTCAATTCTATTGTCAAGCTTGATGCATTTGCATTTACACTAAAAAATAATGAATGAAGGAAGCTAATGAAGTAAAAGTGGTACATTTTTAATGCTGATTTCTAGTGTTAATGTTGTTGCTGTGGTTATGGTTTTGACTATGCCAACGAGTATTATGACATAGTAAAACCAGTCGAGCTTTCTCCTTGCTTTTAGTTTTGTCAGTCAGAAACATTTGGTCAGAAAACATAGCTTGCATGCATGCTGCTTTTGCCACATCTCATCTTACCTCTCCATAGACCTAAACCCGTCAAACAAAACAAAGATAAGAATGGAAGGACACATGAAAAGCAATTCACGAGCCACAATGAGTGTCTTTTATGCACTTCTGTTTAGACACAGACGAGACAAAGCATGCAGATGGAAGGCACAGTGACGTCCACGTGTTCAAAAATACACAGTTCATTAATTTATCCATTCATTCCTTCATAGCAACTACTTTATATAAACGTATAGACCTCTAAAATCTTGAAGAGACTTTAATCTCAAGATGCTAAATATTCCTAGGAAAATATGATGGAAAACTACGACACCATATTGGAATTTGATTTGACTTGTTTTGAGAACAGTTAGCAAACTTAGCTAGCCAGAGATTAGATTATTTGTTAAAATGGACATAGTTGGACACATTGTGTAAAGCTTGTGTTGATTAGGTGAGTTGGTCATTATAGGAATCAACACAGAGTAGTGCGGATCTTTGCCTTGCCTCTACGGAGTGCGTGGCAATGGAGTCTGGTAGGGAGAGTGTCTCTGCAGCCTGGTAAAATGTTCTACATACAAACAATCGAGTCAGGACACAATGGACGGAAAAAAAATAAATGTCAAACACGCATTGTATGCGTCTAACCGAAGGGCATCTCTCACCTGTACTCTCCAAACGTCCCATCGTCTTCCTTCATGGGCTGGATCTCAGGGTCTTGGTGAGCGTCCTCTTTCTCTTTGACTGCGGAATACACACATTGTTTTCACTCAGATCTCCATCCATGCACGCCAATGAAGCTTTAAAATACAGAGATAACATTACCTGGATATTTGCCACCCTTGTTCCTCTTGATGAAACACACGATGAGAAGGACCAAGATGAGGAGGGCGATGGCACACATCAGCCCGATGAACCACCCCTGGGTGGCGATGTCTACCTGCCGGCTGGGGACAGCTGAACGCACAGAGGGTGGAAAAAAACAAACCGTAAGCATCAACTGTGTCGATCCAAGCCGACTATGAAAAAAAAAAAAGGGGGTGGAATCTGTCTTCTTCATGCTGAGCGACACTGAGATGAACAGAAGCTGTAAACACCCAAATGAAATTTAGAAAATGGGTTAATGTGCAATGATTGTTTAGGCGCTTTAAAAAGGACGAGGAGAAAAACAAAAGGCCACAACGGCGGAAAAATGAACCTCTCAGTAATGATTCTAAGTGACATGCATGCAACTATTGTACATTCACGTGTGAATGTAGCGGCGTATGTCTGTAACAGAAAGGGGATGGTGAAACGAGATGGCTAACACAGAAAATAAAAGCACGAGGACCATCTCATCTACGCTGAGGCATGCCGCCTCACCTGGCACCGCAACCAACACTTCGTCTGTGCTGTGGACCGTCGGGTCAGCCGGGTCCCTAGCTACCACGCGCACCTTATAGGACGACCCCGGCTTCAAACCTTTTATCATATGCCAGTGTGAGCCGTTTACCAGCTCCTTTTTCCAATCGTCTTTACCTAGAATCGGTGCAGCGGATAGAGAGGGATTAGAATCAAGGGAGCCTTTGGGGGAAAAAAATGTTTGTTTCAAAGGATGTGTTTATGGACCAAATCGTGAAGCCTTACTGTTTTCTACCATATATTCCACATATACATTCTTATGGTGTCCAAAGTAATCCCAACTGATCACCGCACCCTCCTCCGATACTGACGTGTTAACTGTGCCGAACGCCGGGCCTACAGGTGGCACTGAGCGCGAAGGAGAGAGAAAACATCAAGGGCTTTAATTCAACAGTCACTTCCCAACTCATTGAAATACCTTAAAGGGACAGTTCACCCCAAAATATAAAAATACATGTTTTTATTCTTCTAACCTGTAGAGCTATTTTATCCTAGCTCTATTATTTTAAGAGAAGGCGGACATCTCTACAGCCAGTGAACTCGGCAACTCACACCAAAATATCCGGGGTGGATAAATAGCTAAACAGGTATGAAGAAAAATACTCATTTTTTATTTTAACGTGAACTGTCCTTTAAATATAAATGTGACATTGTAACATTTTTTTGAAAAATAAAAACATCACAGGATAAAGCTGGTACTGATCTGCTATGTTCAGGTAATTTACTTTTATGGTTCAACACACAAGAGAAATAATCAAGGCTGAATACTAACTTACTAACTAACAGACAATACACCAGCTACTGTAACCTGATATCTACCAGCAATCAAAATTAAAGTACGCAGTATACATTATATGTCAGAAAACCTTCAAGAATAGTGTCAGATGCTGCCACAACAAAGAAACAGGTTAATTAATTAATATACATGTAGTTGCCAGAAATGGCCATCTCAGTGACGACTCTTAAAACAAGTCAAACAAGTGCCAGTTAGAAGTAAGACTTCGCTGAACTTGTGAAAATATAATGAAATACAACTTAAAGCCATTAATATAACATATATTTCAAAGACTTTCTAGCTGAGATGGACCATTTTTGGCAGAGCAGAGGATAAGTGTAGATATTTGGGGGAGGCAGAGGGGGACACGGGGAGTGCGCTTGTACCCTTGTGAAACGGGGGAGGCGGAGACTGAGTGACGGGGGAGGTTGGGTGAGGGGGCTCTGTGGGGCCTGAAAGGACACGGAAAAGAGTGAGACAACACACAAACGCACCACAGTAGACAGCGTACAGCAAAAAAAAAAAAAACTGCAGAGCCTCAGCTCTACAGAGGAGATTCACTACCGACGTGCTGAGTGAGAACATGCTGCGATACCTCTCGGCCCTGAGATTCAGACTGAAGCTCAGCACCTTTTTCAGCATTCAAATGACACAAAAATCCTCCAACTCTGAATCACAGCACTGCGGCATGCATAATCATCTAGTTAATCATATGTGCAATCCAACGGCCTTTAGGCATCGTCGGGTTTTTAAATGTGTTAGTGCTGGACTGAAACATTCACAAGCAACATGCGCAAGCTCTCAAATGAAAACACGTTCATTTGAAGAAAAATAGCAACACAGGAAGTAAAACTGCAGGCACATCTGTGTTTTAAACTACGTTGCATTGAGCGCAAACCTACTCCCTCGGGAGAGGAACGCAAGCTTGGTTGCTTGCGGATGCCATGGAAGTCTTGTCACTACCGGACCCTATCTATTCACACGGACATGCTGACCTGCAGACATGCAGCGGTAGCTAATTGGACTAAAGAGAGCATCTATGCTACACTTTACTCTTTCTGTTTTTAATGTCAGATCATAGGAATAACATGCAGGTGCTTCCAGTGGTAAACTCGGGTTACCTTTGCCCGTCTCTACAGTGGGCTGAGAGCGAACTTCAGAGAGAAGAAAAGAGAAAGAGACAGAGGGAGCATAAGATGTGGCGTACATGCCTGTGATTCCGACCCTTGCGCTCCTTACTTCAGTCACTTAAATGATAAAAGACTTTGACCTTTTCCTCCTACTGTGCATTAAATTGCATACTCATGAAGCCAAACGACTAAATAACTCACTTGTGTCCATGACTGTGAAGGCCTCCCGTGTGACGGTGGGGCCTGGGCCCTTGATTGTCTTTGCACTTAGGTAAAATTTGTAGAGCATGCTGGAGTTCAGGCTGTCCAAGGTGAAGGTGGTCTCGTTGGCTGGGAGGTTCATGACCTTAGCTGGCCCCAGTTCATAGGTTTTGTTGACTGCAGGGATGCAGAGAAGAGGAGAACAACAATAAATGAACAACAATCCTTTGTGGAAACACAGCATGACACCGTGTAGAACCCAACAGGCGGTGCTTCAGGAAGCTGTCAGGCCTCACCTGGTTGATATGTCAGTATGTATCCAGCGAGGCGTCCATTGTTTTTCATTGGTGGGCCCCATTCTAGAGTGAGCGAGTCCAAACCAGGCTTTACGACATTCAGAAAAGAAGGAGGCCCTGGGACTAAAAAACAATAGCACAACCGCAGTCAGGGTCTGAATGCTGTACAGGACCTGTTCATGCTGCTCTGGGCTAAATACACTATAAAATCACTCGTTGGTTGCTCTGCACACAGACTGTTTACCTGCATTCAACCAAAAGTTGCTCAGATGTTACACTATTTGGACACAAAAAAAAAGGAAACCATAACACTACCAATACCAAAATCTCGCCCTATTCCTAAAGATTGCAGCTTCTATTTAGAGATTACAACTCTTGAAACCCTTTACAATTACTTTGGAATTTAAAGAAATAACTGCTTTATAACACATTTTCCCAAAACATCTAAAAACGGTCTGGCAGAAACATGACATGAAAGATAACAGACTCTCAAGATGAGAAAAATCAAAAAAATGTCTTTATGCACGAGGCTCTGGGCGATACACACCTCCCTCGGGTGTCTCAAATCTCTTGCTGGGGCTGGGGGGCCCTTCTCCCTTGTTATTCAGGACCCTGATGGAGATGTTGTAGACGCTGTAAGGCTCGAGGCCTGGCAGACGTCCCTCGCTACGGTTCCCGCTGAACGTCAGAACCTGCTCCTGCTGCTCCGCTCCCCCTGCTGCCTCGTGCAGGCCGCGCTCTCGACGGTAGTACACCTAGAGGGAAAGACACAAGGGGTTAACTCTTATATCGGTGCGCTGCACTTCTGTTTTCCCCTCATAGTTTTATGTTTTCGGCTCAGCGGAATTAAGAGGACCATACCTTGTATCCCTGCAGTTTTCCTCTGACTGAAGGTAAAGACACCGGCTCCCAGTGTACTTCTGCAAGAGTGCTGTTGTGAACCATGATCTGCACACTATCAGGGGCAGACAAAGGCACTGCAGAGCAACGAGAGGGCAGTTATTTAAGCCTCAAAGCCACTAAAGATCATTGACAAAGTAACAAGTACGTTAACATTTCATTCACTCACAGTCTTCTCCAGAGTATCCAAATGCTACTTCAGGGTCTGGGCCGTTGCCATAATCGTTCAGAGCTTGAACCTTGATCTCGTAGGGTACGTAGGTTGGTGTTCCGGACACAACGAACCGGGAAGCGTTGGCCACAGTCTTTGAGGACCAGTCCTCGTCCACGTCCTTCTGTCTCCACTGTACTTTGTACTCCAGACCGGGCCCATTGGACTGAAATCCTGTCAGCGGCTATACAGAAAATAATTTGTTGTTATTTGCTGAAAAATGACACCTTTTAAATACTCGGCTGCTGTGAAATGTTTTCCAAGCCCATAAAATAATATAGCTTACCGTCCAGGAGATGACTAAGTTTCCAGGCTCTGTTCCTTCTCCCCGCACATCTGATGGATTGTCATCGGGAGCTATGAAAAAACCCAAAAAGAGACCGTTCAATCAGTGAAAAATTGATATTTTACACAATGCAGTTTTTTGTTTTTTTTCTCAAGAGTGACAGTGTTCATCACCTGCAGGGTTTGTCCTGTACTGGCTTGAGGACTGGCTAGGCTCGCTGAGGCCAACGCTGTTCAGAGCCATGACTCTGAAGGAGTAGTACACGTACGGAGAGAGGTTTAACTGTGCTGTGGTGCTGGTGCCAGCAACCTCCGTCAGGTTGATCCAAACTCCTGGCTCGTGGAGCAGATCCTCGTATTGGATCAGAAACTCTGGAGACAAGAAAAAAACACTCAGGACAGGAAAGACAAACCTTTCTTGCCGATGAGGACGACTATCAAGCTGCTGTCTTGTTTATTCCTACAAACTTACCCCTCCCAGAAACTTAAACTGTATCAGAACTTCCCGCACAGCAGATGATGCTGACTTGGCGAATCTGTTTGTGTCGCCAGTGACTGACTGTGGTGTTTAATTTCACATTTGGCAGTGAGGAAAGTCTGGTGTGGTTCAATAAACAAGAACTAAGCAGCAGCAACATTATGATATTTCATACTCTGTGTGGGGCTGTTGTGTTCGTCTCCGGGGATCCAGGTGAGCCGGACGCTCCTCTCCGTTTGGTCAGTCAGTTCCAGGTCAGTTGGTGGGTCGGGTTTCTCTGCGAACACAACGAGGAGCCCAGAAGGAAAGAAGTGAAAACTCACTCTCTGCTATTGATTACAAGCGAGCCCTCGCTACTCTTTCTACCGAAACTTTTACCTGCTTTTCAGTGGAAACAATTCTTTCGCAAACAAAGTTAAGGTTTTCTTTCTGATGAAAATGCTCATTGGAGACATGTAAACTAACAGAGAGTTGAAGGTGTTGTGTTATTAAAGTGAACAAACATATCACTGCTTAAAAGGTGCAATATGTAAGAATTTTAGTCTAAAACTTCAACAAAAATTAACTAAAATAATCACTGGAATGTGAAAAAACAACTGGTTGACGTTATTTGCTGCAGTGAAACATCTTGCAACACAGGCGTGGGGACTTCACAACGAAATGAAACATCAGCATCAAACTACATGAATATCAAGTGGTACAATATGAAATAAAGAAAGCAATGAGAACAGTCAACATGAAATAAACTAAAAGCTACAAAAGATCCTAATCTGTGGACATTGTTTACCGTAGACAATAGCCGGAGTAGGAGTGGCCTCTGAGACAGCGAGAAGCAAGAATAAAGTACAAGAAGAGATTAGACGTTAGTGACGGAGAGTAGAAATGCCAGAAAAGCAGGAAAAAAAAAACACTCATGTAATGTTAACCTGGATTAGATTTGAGCAAAAACCCACCGTTGCTATTATTTGAAAATAAACCATTGCCAGTACTATGTTCACTAAAATTCAGATTTCAAGACCCTCGAAAACGCACCTACTACAGTCAGCATGGCGCTGGCCGAGTCCTGGTCCAGTGTGGTGTTCATGACGCAGGTGTAGGTGCCCTCGTCTCCATCCGTCACGTCTTTGATGGTCAGACTGTCGGTGTCCACCAGAAACCTGACGACAGAGAATCAGAGGTCAATGATGTATTTCTCCTTTCTCTCCGAGTGATACCGCAGTTTTTTGGGGTTTTTTCTACGTGTTGTGCCTAACAAGTTGTTTGCACCTCTCGTCGTCGGGTAGCTCTCCGTTGTCTTTGAGCCAGGTCATGGTGGGGATGAGGGACGGGTCGTGTTTGACTTTACACTCGAACGCGGCGCTCATGCCTCTCTGGACCACCTTGTACTCTGGCTGCTTGAGGATGCGGGTGGGCTCTGGAAGACGGAATAGTAAAGAGAATTCATATTATAGACTTTAAACAGGTTAAGAGTTGAACCCCTTGTTCAATCTCGTTCTTCTGAATTGTGACATGATCCATGTCTGACCTTTAACCTCCAGGAACACGTGGTTCTCCTTGATCCCCAAGTTGTTGGTGGCGATGCAGGTGTACTTCCCACTGTTCAGCGGCTGGGCGACGTGGATCTCCAATGTACCGTTCTCGTGGATCACGTACGGGTCGCCGTTCTTAATGCTGGTCTGACTGTCTTTGAACCTGCATGGAAATGACAAATGACATATGTTTTTAGTCTTTAATGGTGCGTATCAAGCACCATTAAAGACTAAAGGGTGCGTATCAAGCAAAAAGACTGAAAAGCACAAATCGAATTTTCTTTCAATGTTTCAAATAACAGCATCTAGAAATAATTGTCACGCTCTTACCATGTGATGGTTGGTATGGGCGAGCCAAAGGAGGCACAGTGAAGTAACGCGGGGTTGTTGGCGATGACCTTGTACACTCTGTCGGATGGAGTGAGCACTCTCGGCGCCTCAGCTACGGAGAGAAGCACAATCCAAATCAGCGCTTGCTGTATCTTCCCTCTGGCACATACCGGCCTGCATAACCAAAATCTTAACTCACCGAGAACGTTGACGAAGGCGTTGGCCATCAGGTAACCAAATTCATTGGAGGCGTTGCACTGGTAGACAGCGCTGGACCCCGATTGCACATTGCTGAGAATCACAGTGTCGTCATCCACCTTCCGAGTGTGGTCCTCGGGCGCATCTATTAAGAGACGAGAGACGGGAGGTTTCTTCACCACACTGCTGGGATTTGGGGGTTGAATTCCCACTACAGCCCTGCGTACTGATTCATACTCTCTGTTGCCCTTAGGTGCTTTGGGTGTACGTTTGTGTGAATGCAGACCTTTTCTGTTTTGGACACGTGGTGTCACTTTACTCACTCTCTATGCGGACTCCATTGACGAACCAGGTGATCTTCGGTTTGGGCTCTCCGCTGACTCGACAGGTCAGGATGCCGGTCTCGTTGGGGGCGAGGATCAGGTTCCTGGGTGCGCTGACCCAGAAAGGAGCCGCTGTGGACGAGAAAAAAGAAAGAAACAAAGAAGAGACATGACATTTATCTTACATTCATCTTTGTTTACATACTTTAGCAACCAGATACAGGGACACAGAAACATTTGCATCTATGTAAATATGAGATTTCAATTGTGTTGACTCGATAACATCCTCACATTGGATCGAATCGCTCCCTGTGATTATAGGGGCTGCACGTACTGCCGATCCCACTGTGAATCAACACCTGTGACTGAAGCTCCGGCAGTTTTTGGTGCATGATTTTTGTTTTTGCAAGCTTTGTTGAATCCCAACACATCAGTATAACAAACCCAGATGAGCATCTTTACACCAACTCTTGCTGTGAAACTTAAATGAATGTACTTTACAATTCCAACCAATATCCTACCAAAGAGCGTTAACATTGCTCCTAAGGGCGCCACCGAAAGTGAAACAAGAATAAAACTGGTTAATCTGCATACCTTTGACATTGACCTTGATGATGTGGTCCGCAGTGCCCAGCTTGTTTGCGGCCGTGCAGCGGTAGTTCCCGGCGTCGGCTTCACTCACATCAGAAATCTTGAGCGTTTTCTGGAAGTTCTGAAAGGTCGTCCTGCCGCTCGGCAGCTCTCCTCCGTCCTTCTGCCAGGAGATATCTGGAGTAGGCCTGTCACAGACGCAGCATGTTTTTTTTTGTTATTCGTTATTTGGGGATTTTAACTCAGTAATATCATTATTATGTTGGGCCTTTTTGTGGCTTTATAGGACAGGTCAGCTGAGATAAGACAGGAAACTGGATGATAACGCAAAGGGCCGCGGGCTGGATCGGTAGTCCAAATACTTATTTTGACAGTCTCTTTCAAAGAACATTGCTGTATAATACAAGAAAGCTTATTTCTGCCATGTCTAAGTTGCATCAAGATGTCTACTTACAAGCCCGCAGCAATGCATTCCAGCTCCAGAGTCTCCCCTCTCAGAACCATCTTGGTGCTGCTGGTGCCCAGCGGCATCATGAAGCGGGGGCGATGCTCCCCCTCTGGGCTGTCTGAACGCATGAGAACACATCGACCAAATCAGAGCCCGTTGAATTAGATTTGAAGGCTCCTCTTGGCTAGGTGAAACCATGAGCTAAGAGGGCCGTTCATATTCTAGTGAAGGAAATTGGTGGTGGAAACCTGGAATATTAAATGAAGAGTCGTGAAGTGATTTATCAACGTGGATAGAGGGGATAGTAAACGAGTGAGTGATGACCCAACACAATGTAGTAGACGTTTTTTTTTTCTCTTGTATCTCAGAATCAGAGAGCGCGAGGAAGCTCCCTGAGAGGAGTAGCAGTCAGATTGTTGCTATGACAACGCTGAGGGGGGTTCTTGGTAGACAGCAACCCCAGATCTCACACACATCCCTCTGAAGTTCCTAATGGAAGGATCTAGATATCTTTAAGGTCGCTTTGCTGAAAAAGGTCAGGAAAACGATAATGAGTGATCCTTCCTTACTTCTAAAGTTGGAAAAGAGGTCATCAGAGGTTATCATCTTGGATAATCATTGAGGGTGTGCTTGATTGAGCCAATCATGAGATCAGTCGTAATTCGTGTGTGTGTTTGTGATTCCGGAGGTAGATGCAGTTAGCTGACATTTATTGTGACGCATGCTCTGAAGGTTGCTCGAACCATCTTAGGCATTTGATGTTACCTGCACACGGAGGTGATCGTGGACCTTTTTGCTGTGTAATAAGCATTGCATCCTGCATGACAGGCAGGTCATTGTTAGGGTTTGTCCGACTTTAACCTTAAAACTTTAACTTGCGTAAGGATGTGCTTCACAAAAAAGGATAAAAATGAGAGAAACCTGAGGACAAGTTTGTTAATGTAGTAACAAAGGAGGGGACTGAGGTTGCGTTAGAGGTGTTTGTCAGGTATGGTTAGGCCAGGGTGTGAAAAACAGGGCTGGGTTCACACTGATGGGGGCTGAATGGGGATAAACCAGCAGCACTCACCACTATAGAAATCAGTGATATTGTATAAAGCAGCCACAGTCTCATTCATTGTTTCCACTGAAATACAACAGAAAGTGATAAGCATGCAAGACTAGGATAGAAAACAGGAAATGCCATACTTCACAATGCATTTGCTTGGGAAAATGCATCACAAAACATGGGTGTAACACCACAGTTAAATCATTGCCATCGCTATTTGCACATTAATTACAGCTAGAAGCCTTTCAAAGAGCAAGGAGGAGGCAGAAAACAGGAAGAACAGCACAAAAATCCATCTAAGGTTAACACAGTCTGGCATGGACAACACAGAGATTTGAAACAGGAGTAATACGAGATTCCATGGGCACAAAATGTGGGAAATAACATCTTCAAATGTGTAATAACGTTTACTGCAAAAGGGAAAATCTTTCAAGTTTTGCATAAATAATAAGAAAATAAGATTAAACAATGCTACATGACCAAATATCCGACCTTTAAGGGGCAACATGTAAGAAATTTGAGATTAAAACATTTAAAAATGAATTCAAACTATCGGTAGAATGTGAAGAAATAACAGTTTTGAGGTTATGTCAAAGTCTGCTATAGAAATATCTACAGGAGTTAGCATGCTAACCAGCTAGCATTGGGCCACCCATTTGTCCTAAGGTGTAAACACCAACATTACCTGAATAGCCCGAGTAGCTGCATGGCTAACTAAGCTTAGAAGATATACAATAGCTACAGCCATGATGTATAAACAGAATACAGTTAGCAGCAGTTAGCGGCTACACCGGTGATATGCTCCCCCCCCAATTGTTTTGAGTATGACTTTAACAGGCCAATTCTTACATAAATCATCTTTTATTTTTACCTAAAAGTTAAAGCAATTGTTTGCTGCATTAGTATTGACTATTTAGCATTTATAGACCAAATTTATGGTAAAATGTCATTAAAAAACATGTGAACATTTTTTTGTGAAACAGATCTCCTTAGCTGAAGTGTCAACGTTTCGACTTACTGTCCAGCACGGTCACTGAGATTGGCTGCTTCTGCTGGATGGTTTGTGTGTGAGGGAAGCGAGCGTAGCAGATGTAGTCCGACCTGCTGTCTTCTGGGAGGACATTCGAGAAGTACAAGTCTCCGTTCAGAGCCTGGGACACTCGTTGATCCAGGGGTAGCTTCTGGAAATCTGAAGAAGACGAAAAGAAAGAGTTAGAAATGTTAATGTGTGAAAAGCTTGTTTGATTTTAGGGTCGGTCGACACTGTCTATTTTCCATCAGTTCTCTTCTCCTTTGTTTGCATGCCGTTGTTGTATTGGTTGTGAAATTCTTATGTCCTTGAACAACGTGTGCAGATGTGTGTGTACATGCAAATGGCTCACTGTTATCCATCCAGAAGATGACAGGAGGGGGCAGCCCTGCAGGGGGCCGGCACTGCAGCACCAGGGAGACCCCCATCTGCACCACGATGGCCTCATTTCTCTCCTTTGACCACAAGGGGGACCCTACGAGTCACATAACATCAAACAAAGGTACTGCAGGATTCCCACAGCTTAATGATGGTATTGATCACATTCATTTATATCAGTAAAAGTGATGAGATTGAGCACTTTGTGGAAGCACAACCTTGGAGAATCTGTTAAATTACAAAACCAATAGAAATGATGTCAGTAACGGGTCTTACTCGACTGTCTGATTACAATCCTGTTGGATACAGCCGTGTCGAGTCACATAACATCAAACAAAGGTACTGCAGGATTCCCACAGCTTAATGATGGTATTGATCACATTCATTTATATCAGTAAAAGTGATGAGATTGAGCACTTTGTGGAAGCACAACCTTGGAGAATCTGTTAAATTACAAAACCAATAGAAATGATGTCAGTAACGGGTCTTACTCGACTGTCTGATTACAATCCTGTTGGATACAGCCGTGCCGTGCTCGTTGTGTGCCGTACACTGGTACGTTCCCTCATAAGCCTCCGCCTTCTCCCCGCTGATGTCAATAACCAGAGTCCCTGAACCGGGCTTGATCAGGACTTTGGAGTCTTTCTCTACATCGAAGTGGGTCCCATTTCTTGTCCAGGAAAAACTAGGACCAACAAGAAATACATCATCATCATCATCAATCTATTTGCTAGTGTTTGTGCAAGTCATCAAGATGCATTGTGGTCCGTTCATGCCGAGCGACTCTAATCATTGATTTCATGGCAGGAAGTTTGATCCTGAAACAACTGTGTCTAATTCACTCTGCCAGGTGTGTTTCACAAGTGGTCTTCATGACAACGGTTACTATGGCGATTCATATATCCTCACGGCTCCGGGTTAAGTTGCCCCCAGAAACCAGAGAAGCATTAAAAAATGAACGGAAAAAAAACAATGTGAGGAGCGATCGTCTCACCTGGGATGAGGCTTCCCCTTAGCCTCACAGTGGATGACGATGTTCTCCCGCGGATCAAAGATGTAATCCTTCGGGGACTGTTGCGTTATAGTGGGGGGTTGGGGCACTGGAGACACACGAATTAGAAGCATAGTTCAGAGGCGTGCAATGACATGCAAACATGGGCACGTGGAAGGGGTTATAGAATCGAGGATGTGCATGCAACATGCAGCAAGCGTTGAGTCAGACTCGACAAACGAGTGTAACACCGTCTGGAACCGCAAACAAAAGCCACGACAAGCCATCTGTTTCCGAAAATAACTTACCAAGGGAGTGGACTCACAATCAACCACTCCAAAACAAGCAAGTCACTACACACACTGACAGTGTTGATATAACCGCATGCATGTCTAACATTTCTAGAATCCACACAAAATCATATTAGAATAAGGGTTTTAAAAGCAAAAAAAAAACAACTCTAGAAGTCACAGCAGTGTTCGCGGCAACTTACATCCTTCCAGTACTTTAGCTTTTTTGTCCAGCGTCACACACCGTACCACAGTGATAGAATATTGAGGAAAGGTGTTAGTTTTTGCAAGGAGTAAAGCACAGGTTCAGGTGAAACAGCTGCACGTTCAAGTACTTTTATAGCATCGTATGAGCCTGCCGAGGAGTCGCCCCACTCTTTTCTTGTAAATGCTTTTTTAGCTTCAGTTTAATCTGGCAGGTGCAAACAATGCAAGAAAAGTAGTTGAAGACATTGAAATTTCACACAGGATGTGTGATAAAAAAAGATAGAGTTTTTCCAGAGATTGTATTGCATTTCATGACTGAAAACTGAAAACTTGATTCCATGCTGAAACATGCAAAGCTGAAGAGATCCAGTAAAGTGCAGCTCAATCTGCAGCTACTTCTTCATTGTTTCCCAAAAAATATGAAAGAATTTAGGACAGAGTTATTATTCTCTTTTTATTTGGTGATAAAATGTGACATTGATAAGGACAGCACTTACGATCCAGAGGCACTTCCAGCGCTGAGGTTACGTGGCTAAAGAGTATCAATAGCGCAGGCCCGAAGCCCGGCACCCACTTCCTGTTCCTGTCCATGGTTGTGTGAAAAACCTCCTGTCCAAATTCAATGACACAATCGGGGTGGTGACAAAGTCTGGATCCACTCTACAGAGAGGTACAAACAAAAAAAAACATAAAGTAAGAAAGGATTACGACGTGGGTCGCCAAAATGTTAAGTTTCCGTGGGTTTATTTTGACTACGTGATGATCAAAATGGGTTTTGAGCACGTTTCGCGTAATCAAAATGAGAAATGTGCTCAAACACGCGTACGCAGAAAAGCCTCAGAATGTGGGATGTATATAAGATTACTCCATTAAAATGAAATACGTATGTACACAATGGAAAACTTTATGCTTCTCTCGCAAGCTCGACATCCAAACAAGGACGTGCACGTCGCGGGTGACAAGTGGCTCGTCCGTTGCATTGCCATCGTCCTGCCGACTTTATCAGGAGGGAAAGTCAAAACAAACTTGATTCCAGCCCCTGTAACTTAAACACTGTAAGTATCCATCCTGCTCTTGTCAGTCGTGCGCGCCGCTGTTTACCATCTCTGGCAATTCAAGATAGCATTCGGAGCTAACTGTGCTCATAAGACAAGATACCCAGGGATTACGGCAAGACCCAACGTGCTCTGAGATGCCCCCCCACAGCCCACGTGTTAGCCTGTAAACATATGGCATGTGAGTGCACTCGGCTGGAACAATCAGATATAGCCAAGCGCTGGATTGGCACATGCATGCACAAACGCGCCACATCGGTGACTGCATCCTTCTCTGTCAGTGTGTCATATGAGTTGCACATGAGTGCAGGCCCACGAGCGCTAACTAGCTGCCGTTGCGTCATCCACAACGCAAGCATGTTGGCATTAGCGGGCTCTCGTAAAACCTCACCGCTGGGAGCAGGGAATCGTGTGTGTGTGTGTGTTTTCTCTTTCACGTCCTTTGTCTTGCAGTTTTGTTTGCTCCTGTCACACGTGCATTAGCCGACATTCATTCATTAGCAGTTATTATCGCTGCACCGGCGGCATCGAGATACTCCTCTTCATATACTGTGCTTGATGAATGAACAATAAATGTCCACAACATTCAAGCTCCACCATTACTAACGCTTATTTTATTCAAAATTCTTCAATGAACCAGCACATTATTCAAACTGGAGTCATTCCCCTGCACTGTGCTGAATGATCTGTCAAAACTGGCATTTCTTTTCATGTGCTGGTTGGATCAAAGCAGCCAAAGGGGTGACAGTGACTCCTGTCAGGAGGCCGAGATGGAGCAGCTGCCGTCAGGTAAAAGGCTCGATCCGTCCTGTCATCTTCATTATTCATGACTATCTATGCGCATATTGACACACAACACGCGTGGATACACGGGCACGGCGCTCACACACGTGCACACATACACAGACGAGGCATCTGAAGGTGGAGTTCATTGTTGGAGTTGAGCCTGTTACATCTCTACTACACTGGAGAGGAAGCATGTCCAATGACATATAGGGGAGAGTACAGTAATGAACATGCACACACAGAAAGGAGTGTGTCACATTTTATCCAGCTGAGCTAGCTGCGCTGAGTGTGTGAGCTAACACAACCCCAGGACACAGCTAATTACGCCGACACGTCCTATTGGATATCACTCTCGCGAGTTAATCACGAGGGAAGACAACAGAAAGCAACACTCAGTGCACTAGATGCAGGCCACGCATGCTAAATCTTCTAATCTTGTTGTGAAAAAAGGCAGTGCCGTATCATGCAAATGTAATGACCTATCTTCAGATTAATACAATAATGCCCCATGCTGCTGCAGCAGAAATGGCCTCTCCCCCCCCTCAACAGCAACATTAAGCCGTGCTGAACCCCCAGGCCATTTTCTCCCAGAGAGACAGTGGAGCCCATTCACCTGGCAGGGCTGCTTATAAGTGGGACTTTTGCCTAATAGGTAACGAGTGGCAACAAAGAAAAGCGGAGATGGATGACGGAATTTGCTGAATAGAACGTGCAAATAGGTCAAATCGAAGAGGACATTCAAGGAAGAACAGAGGAGGGAAAGAGAAATTCTGTGGCTTGAGGGAAGAGTGTGAACAATGACATGTTGCATCAATTACGTCTCTGCGGTTGTCCTTTAGAACAGGGCCCGGCCATTCTGTAGCTTTAAGGAAGATGATAACGTGAATATTTGAGGAAACAAAAAAAAATAGTTAGCAAACATTTTCTTTTTAACATTTTGTCACACATGAGTAAAAATATTTTACAACTTCAGATAACATACATCTTGAAGTATTGCATTGAGAATTTGAAATGCTTCACTGCTCTGCAACCTTCTTGACATGTTTCCAAACATGCCAAAACCAATGAAGGTGTGTCACTGGAACTAAATGTCAAATTCAGTATTTGATCTGTAATGCTCTGTTAGAATTCAAAGGTTTTAGTGTAACGCCCGGCTTCAGGTTTTATCATAAGCAATATCATAAGCCACCTAAAGTTACTGAGCAACCACCAACTGCTGATCAGGACCGCAAAGTGAAAGCTAGTCAGACTCATTTCCTGTGAAAAGTAGTAAAAGTAGTTCGATATAGCGAAATATTGACACTGTATGACACATTCATGAAAAATAAATAGAAGACTTGTCTATTTTTATGCTTGTAAAGCATAATAGTACATACCATTGCACATATGCCTTGTCGTCCTCTCAGTTAGCTAGGCTACCGTTGTCTATGCTGACAAAAAGGCTGTTAGCTGATTTTGTTAAAATGCTTGCTAGCTTGTCCCGTTAGCAAGTCAGCGGCTGCTATTCCACACCCTAGTTTAGACCTGGGCCATGGGAGTTGTGTTTAAATACATTACAATCGTGTGTTAAAATTCAAACTGTATACTGTTCCCGTGAAGAGAAGCAGCATGATTTAAGTCATTGCTTTGTAAAAGCTTAAAGCAAATGTAAGACATTTCAAAGAATTTCCTTCCTGGTGAAAAGTTGAGACCATTACACTTCATGGTTCTGTACAAATTACACAAATGAGATAAAAAGTGTTAATTCATGAACTTTGATATAAGCTGGTAGGCAGATTTTGTCAATGTTAGACCAAGACAGGCTGTTGTTGATGTCATGCTAAGCTAACCAGTAACTGGCTGTTGCCTTGCATCAAACAGACAGATACGACAATAGTATCAAATGTCAAAACACTCCTTTAACACAATTAGTTGTATACTCTATATATAAACCAATTAATTGTGTAAAAATAAAATCCCCCAACATGGAAATATAATTCTTCATGTTGTCAGCTGTGCTTTTTCTGTGCGTCCGTCTGTTTTTATGTCCGGCCTGGGTCACGTCTCCAGAGATTCAGATAGAGATTAACTGCCTGGGGGTATGACAAAAAAAAAAAAAATTACTAGACAACACAGATGACTCCCCAAGCACACACACACAAAACACACACACACATACATAAAATTAGCGGCCACGTATAAATGTCAGCATCTCCATATTTCAGCAGCAGGAATGTCAGGAGTGTTAACTGGGATAAATCGCTGAGATGCTCACGTTGGAAATTCCTTTGCAGCTTTTGATTTGCATGATCGGGCACCATCGCATTGAACTTTTGACCTTTGTAAGCGAAGATGACAAACGCGTTTTCATACATGTTTGTTGGATGGTCAGATACGTGTTTTTGAAGCCTGTTGAGTGAATTTTGCACAGTTGAAGGCATTACCGCAAGGCTGTTCTGTGCTGTGTGGTGGAAAACATTCCTCTTATGGCAATGTTATCCAAAGAAGAAGCATAGATATTTCCTATTCTTAATTTTCTCACAGGCCACAGACAAAAACGATGACGTCAAACAGAGAGGAGGATGAGTGTGACGACTCTGGCCGGTGGGCAGGTCATCTCTCATCCTCCTCTCTCCTCTCTGACTCAGGGGTCGGAGCCTAAAAGGTCAAAAAGTCCGGCTCTGCCTTCCCATCTTGATCATCCTATCCACTTTGTGTCTTTCACTTCCTGTCTTCCTTCCTCTTTGTCACTGTCATCCTGTGTTTTACTATCCCTTGCTGAAAACAAGCCCACGAGCACATTGTAGACTGGTTGTCGAGCCGAAATTGCTCATTTAGGTCTCATTTGTATGCTTTAGGTGCTTTTTTTTTTTATATCTAAAATAGCTGAAATTCATCCTCATCTGAAGACGAAAGTGTTCAGTGGATTCTTAACTTGCACAGATACAATAATAAACAAGAAACTGCGAAATTAGGTTGCTAAATTTAATTTGGTGGCTGTTAGAAGTGCGGGAAAAGCTTTTATGCTAAGCTTACTTGCTTTCTTGCTAAGAAAAGCTTGATTCTGCTCTCATTTTGTTAGCCTTGGACGAAGACAGGCTAGCTTCTTCCCCCTTTGTTTCCAGTCTTTATGCTATGCTAAGCTAAGCTATCCTGCCTCTGGCCGATAACTCCACATTTATGGTACAGTTATGAGAGCGATATTGATTCTCTCGTGTTGTTCAATCGTTTTTGGCACTTCGGTAACGCTGACTTGTGAGACAGTTCATCTAAAAACAGGCTACTACAGACGCGTGCTGTCAGGCATCTGTGTTGAGCTCTTACTTTAATGCAACTCTGGATAAAATCAGTCACCAGGCATCTTCAGTATCGTATGAAAGTCATTATAATGGATGTAAAAGGACTTTATTGCATACTCAAAACATAACCAGGGCAAACACTTCTCAACAACAAAAGAGTGATGTGAAGCCTGCTGACACAAACCCAACAGCCTTCCTCCCTCTCGGTTTTGCAAACCCCGAAGCAACGCGCTAAGTTGGTCACTCCACAGCCTTCAGTCACACTGAGAGACGCTGAGGCATGACAGGCTGACTAGACAGATGAGCGAGGGAGGGATAGGGACGACAGGAAGAGAATTAGAAAAGGGGGGGGGGGATGAAAACACAGTCATCTGCGGTCACATCAGATCGCGGTGACTGAGATATTTCGGAGATGATGGACTGAGTCAGACCGCTTTCAGCCAGAACGGACTAGATGGGCTTGTTCTCTCATCTGTAGCTCGGCGCACAGACACATCACTGTTTGGACATAAACACCACATCGCTGTGTAGTAGAGCTGTTGTCAGATTACATTTAACATTTTAAATTTCTGTGCGGGCCGGGACGTCTTAGCACAGCAACCAGACGACGCTGAACGGCGCAGTAACCAGGTCACTAGAATACAGGGACCCTTAGCAAAAAGTAGTTTATTCAAGTGTACAAAAAGTATACTTATTTTATACTAAAACTGGGGCAGTATACTTGAAGTGTACTTTTTATATACTATATTTTATATACTTAAGAAAAGTATAGTGAAGTATACTTGGCTTATACTGAAAAGTGTAAAGAATAGTCTAAGACTAAGTACATTAATACTTAGACTTAGACTTATACTTTAATACTAAAGCTTATACTTGTACTTTAGCATACTGTAACACCCCTTGTGGACTGTGGCGCAAAGACTCTTGGGTATTCTGTTGTTGTTGGTGTAATTATGGTTCGTGAATGTGTTTGTGATTAAGATGATGTGTAAGACGGTTGTGGGTTAATTCACATCCTTGTTCTGTGGTTAAATTGTGTCGAGTTAACAAAAATGATAAAAATGTTGACACCGTGAGTGAAAGGGTGTTTTCTTGGAGACACTTCCCGTCAGTTAAACTGTTGGTCTGTGTGGTAATATGTGATGACATTCGGGCTAAGAGTTGTGAAATTACAAGTACTGATACTTAGTATATCTTCATCTAAATGCAGATAAAGGTTAAGTCATTGACTTTTGCTTACATTTAAGTTAACAGAATAAAAATGTTTTTCACTACACACGTTTGCATTGAGGTATTATTCCTGTTATAAATCTACATGTTAATAAACTAAAATGTGGACTAGAAGTGTATACTTAGTACGCTAGTAGTATATAGATGAGTGTACTTGTTGTATACTTGAAAGTGTACTTCTGTAAACTTAAAATGACCTTATAAAGTGTACTTAAAGTATACTTTTATAAACTTAAAATGCTCCAATTTAGTCCAAAGAAGTATTAAATTAGTATACTTTCTAGTACGCTACAAGTACATGGTCCATAGTATACTTGCTATACTTATACTTATACTCAAGCATACTTAATAAAATGAACTTCGTATACTACTTTTTGCTAAGGGGAGCTGTGAGCCACGAGACTTCCTGCAAACTCAGCTAGGGGAAGTGCAGCCTAAATGTGAAGCCACCGTAACCGCCACTTCGCTGCTGACATTTGAGAGTGCAGGCTGAACTTAAACACCCCTCAAAGCTGTGACTAAACTCAGCTTAAATGGAACCGGCCGTTGAAACAAAAGGCCAAACTCCCTGACCCTGAACACATCGTGGAGGAGAGGAAAAGATGGCGGTAAACAGCGAACGTACGCTGGCGCTGAATGGAACCCAACCAACTCCTGAGGCGACAGCTCGAGGACTTATTGAATTTTGACAACGGATCCTGTAATCATGGGTGAAATATGGGTGCTTACTGTGTTTCTGTCCGTGCCTTCTCTTTAATTAAGTGTGGTTAAAGGATAACTTCCACCCACCCCTGCTTGTAATAAAAAACATTAAGTGGTTCCTTGAAGGTAGTCGTTTTGACGTTTTATGATAAACGATAAAGCTCTGTAGAACTGTTAATCTGTTAAATCCTATGATACCTCAGCATCTGCATTCACCCGTATGTCTATATAAAGATACAGCTGCTTTAAAGGAGACAGGCCGAGGTTGGTGGCAGCGCACAAAAAAGCCACTAGAGATACAAACTGTAAATCAATGCCAGTGGGTACCAGACTGAGATGTACTGGACACCAAGAGAGACACGCTAACATGCCAGTCCTCTCTGTCAACAAATTAAGGAAAGGGCTCTATGTAGAAAACTCCAACCTGCTCTCAGTCCCTGTTTCAGTATCCGTCAATCTGATAACTTCACTGGCCGACTGCTCTGTCTCCCCTTGACAAACCCCCCCGTCAAGCAGCCGTTCCACCCCGGACAAAGCCCGTTGTAAGGTGAGAAAATGGCCCTATTTCTTCGGGGCAAAGCCTCGACTCGACATTTCTATCAAAAGAAAAAAAAAGGGAAAAGAGGGGTAGCGCTGCCTCGCTAATCCACCTTGATAGATGGGCCGCTATTCATGCCCTTTTCATATCTTTTTACTGCGTTAAGTATTATTTACGAAAAGCACATTTGTGCCGCAGACAATGGGCGGATGGTGTTACACTCTCCTCACCTTGGAAGGTAAGGAGAGACTTAATATGAGGGATGGGAATAAAAGCATTCGTTCTCAAGCTAAAGTGAAGCTACACACAGGTTTTGTAGAGCTAAACGAGTACTTGACACCAGGAAATGCAGAGGTGAGGACAGCAGACAAGACAATAACTCGTAGTGAAGATGATGCAATGGTATGCTTGCGATACGGGTGGTTTGAATTCCTGGGAAATGTTTACATAGCAAGACAAAAATGTCAACCAGATCTGTTTGTACAGTTGATTCCCTTTTTTTTTTTTTTCACCAAGGAAGGACCACACATCAAGGATCATTTTAATAACAAATCAACACATGGCAATGATGAAAATATGACCTTTTCTTGTACTTCAGGGTTGCAAGCAGTCAAGACCACTTCTGCCCGTTTTCTTTCTCAAGATACCCCTAATCCTAACCCTGGGACAGGAACCAGCAGCGCTCCGGTCACAAGTCACATCAGCTTAATTTCAGAGAGCCGCGTGTTTTAACCGCTGACTTCATCGGGAAGCTGTCCGCCACGTTGGAAGTTGTTGTAAGAGGAGCTTTTGACCACGCTAACACCACTTCTGTGCAGTGAAAGGACAGAACTGGCAGCCTCTTTGTCTCCAATAGTCCCCAAACCGGATTGCACACAGCCACCTAATCAACACAACTTATCTCAGCCTCTACACACACACACACACACACACACACACACGCACGTACACACAGGGCCTTTCCTACTTTTGGGGTCAGTTGTTCTAGCACCATCCGCAGAATCCCCCACAGTGCCTGCTTTTCTCTGAGGCTTTGTGAAGTTGCTGATGGTCAGCATGCGCCGTCCGCACGCCATCCCGTCCGCACCTCGACAACCACCCCGCGGGGGCTATTGTCCTTCATGTTGTTTACCGCCGGGATAACGCTGAAATGGCAGGGGGGTTGTTCCAGGGCGAAAGATGACACCTCTAGCAGTAAAAGATGCAGCCACAGTTTAGCTGGGCACAGTTCTTTCTACAGTAGTGTAGTAATGATAGCAAGGCAATCGTCATTCAAATGCTGTTTTAGAGCTCAGCGTGTGACGTGTGTTTGGTGTTGGAAGTATGGTCTAAAAACCAGGGCTGATAGCATTTTTCTGGGTCTTTGTAGACTCTGTGAGAAATCGCAATGAATGTTACCCATCGGGAGGAGGAGGGGGAGGGCCTGGCACACACAATCAACCTTCTATCAACCGCTATCAACCTTAGAGTCATTATTTACCTACATACTCTCCATTATTGTGAGTACAATGGGGGACAAGGACAGCAGGGAAGACATGAGCCCCTGTCTCCGCCCCACAGAGACGCTTCTTGGCTGGATTTCACAGGCTCGTGTTTTTTCGAATACTGACTGATGCCAAAGAGGAGCTCCGTTTCTCACGTTTTTCGCCTCTTTTTTTTTGATACACCCGACTCAGCGTCTCCTTCCTTCGGATGCTGATTTGGACGCCAATTACCATGGCAACGGTGGAAGCTTAAGAGCTTTGGTTCAGCCCCTACTTAAAACACAAATTTCGCTGGATTGGCTTTCTCTTATCACGTTATGTTTGTCCACTTTGGCTCCAGGATTATGTACAGTGAAAGAGAAGACGGTGGCTTTCGCTGAGGGACTCAAATAACAGGATGCGTGCCTGCTGCAGAAACACGCATGTATCTTGTCTCTCTAGTCGTTTTTTGTGTGTAACTGTTTTTTTTCTTGACTAATAAGTTGATCAAAGGATTTGCATATCTGAATGTCATTTTATGGCGTCATCAACCACCATAAGCCTGGAATTTAAGTTTTGCATCTGTGCAGCAAAGCATCCATTAGATGGGAATGGGCACTTTACTGAGACGAACGTCAGTCAGTCTTAGAGCTTTTAGTTCAGCGTAAAGTGACTCAACTTTCCCACTAAAGTGTGATTTATGTGATATTTGGCAGGAGCCAGCTGCCAGCGATCACTTCTGATTGTTGATCCCCATGAATAACTGCCATTTCAAGCTGGAGAGAGCCGGCATACTTTTACCACAGACGCAGTAAAAGTGGAAAAGAAATGGAAAAGTCACCAGCTTACAACCTAAGACCAATCTATCTCCAAGCACTCTTAAAAGCCTGATACAAACAGCCTGACAGTTACAAGAAAGGAGTACCTTATCATCATTTCCTTTTCCCCTTTTTTCCTTTTTCCTATTCAGGGACTGTGAGCGGCCTTTCCCTTCCATAAAACTGAATCGTAATAGCGTTGCTTCAGGCACATTCAGGCAACAGAGTGATCTCTTGTCAAGAGGCGAAGAAATGGAAACACCTCAGAAGGCGTCACACCCGCTGCCAGGACTGTTGACACACATGCCACGTTCGTCTTGTGAAAAAAAAAAAAAAACGCTTTGAGGAAAAGCTTAAAAAAGAAAATGTTCTACAATTGTGTTTACTTATTTTTAAAAATGGAATTTCACCCAAAAAAAGGATCACTTAGGATGTTAATGTTGGTTTTGTTAAATCAACAGAGCTGAAACTCTGAAATTAAACTATGACTGCTTTGAAAAATGACAATTGCTCATAAACAACCAGATTCATCCATGTGTAACTCATCAAAAGTCATTACTGACGGCAGCCATTACAATTCGCTTCATCTGACATCCAATTATAGCGCTGTGATATTTGGACAATTGCACACATTTTGCCAGGCGTATGGACCGGTTTGCTGGCTGCCCGGGGGGGGGGGGCTTGCTTGGGTGTTGGGTGTGTTCCCGTGTGTGTGTGTGTGTGTGTGTGTGTGTGTGTGTTTGTGAGTACATGTCTCGCCTGTCTAAGGTCATCTCATCAAAAAGCCTTGGGCTCAGCCGGAGCAGAGGGCCATGCTGGCTCGACCACGTGTGTGGATCCATTTGTGTGTTTATGCGTGTAAGCATTTGTATTTTATATATGAAATCAAACTGACGAACAATGAAGGGAAATGGAGACCGGAAGCCAAACAATATTCTGAAAAAATACATCTTGATATCTAACAAGAGAATCTGCTGTATATGTATCTACAGCACATTCTCTCTAGTGGATATATGGGTGTGACAGCTTATTGGTTGCATCAATGCATGTTTTATAAATCATGTCAATTCAACCTGCTACAGAAAACAGAATGAATCACTTCAGCAATAATCGGCTTCATATCAAACCTCTGTCCGTTAGAATCTTTTACCATTTTCACACCAAAATTCAAGCGTACATATGCTTTTTTAAACTAAAGTAAACCCACCAAAAATGGCCGATTGACTCCTTTCTCATTGTTAATAAGCACGTTTTTTTCCCTGGCATGTTGTATTCTATGTCACAAACGCACTGTTAAATAAAAGAAGCAGCAAAACGCACTAGATCGTATACCTCATCAGACTGCGTCAAATTAAGAAAAACATTTTAAAAGGGTTTTCATCAATAACACTCTGAATTGGACAGATGGTTTTTTTCAAGAGCTGCTGTTAGAGGGAGCTAAGGACATTAAGGCCAGTGAAGATGTTACATTGATTAGTTTTATATATCTTCTACTTCAGTCTCTTTTTCAAAACATTAGAGCACTGCTGGAAAGAAAACAGATGGAAACCTATTTACAGTAAGTGCTGACGTCTGGGAATTCAGTGCGGTCCACAGCGTTGTGCGGGAAGATGGGTTGAAAATGAGCGTGTCCACCCAGGTGTTATGTTTCCATCAGAGCTGATTAGAGATGGAGCCAATAAACATCCCTGGCTACTGCAGAGTCAGTTGACCCGGGAATGAATATTGATTCTATCCTTTCCCAGGAGGGAAAGTCATGTAAACCAGCCATTCATTTTGTTTATAACGTTTTCAATTTGATTTGAAACTCAAATATTTAATCAAACAATCAATCAATCAATTAATCAATCAATCAGTCAATCAATTTTATTCTCCTTCCCTACCAGTCCTTCACTTTCAAATAAATGTACGTATAATATAAATTCTTGGCACCTTAAAATGTAATATAGCACGTTTGAGACAGCAGTTGTTCAACCGCCATATACGTCACAGACAACTTGGAGCTAATGGGCTAAGCCATGCAAAACCAGCAGAGTGTGAAAAAAGTGTGTTTGAAAAGAAGCACATGTGCATGTTGGACAAAAAGCACCTATAATCAATAGTCACGCTCATTTCTAACACTGTGTGACACTGTGACAGTGGCACCACATAAATCTAGCTGGGCTTGTAAACGAGCCAAGTCTCATTGGTTTTCCTGGGTGCGATCGAGGAGGTAAAAGGTATTGATGACCGGGTAGATGCACGTGGCCTTGCTACGTGACTCCGGGCTTTATCACGATGTGAGTTACCGTTGGTGTCTTTAAAGACTTGCATGAGAGTGCATGTGAGTCTATGTGTTTTCCGTTTTATCAGATCTGAGCAATCTCGGACGGCCTTGATTGTAGTCAGTTCATTGCGTCCTTCAAAGGACGCACAACACTCTGATGATGTTGCTATTCTTAGAGCTGGTTGATAGGCCTAAAAAAAATGTAAAAAGTTTTTATCATGTGTGAGTGTCAAAACTGGTGACTGATCGATGGACTGACCGACAACACCCTCAGGGCTAGAAAAGCAAACGTAAGGATTGAGGAGAGGCGGCATGAGGGAGAGCAGGCAGAAAAGAAAAGGGCATGATGGGATGGGAAAGGGGTAGGAGGTGAGAGAGGGGGGAGGGGACTGATTGACGGTGTTATAGCAGTGCAGCAACCTGGCGTGCCCATTTTTTTTTCTCCTCCACCCATCTGTTCATCAGGATTACTCATATAGAGAGGGACGGAGGAGGAGGAGAAGGGAAGGCCGTAGGAGGCCAAAGACAGGGAGAGGAGATACAACCACTGAATACAAAAACACTTTTCCATAAACTGCTGTGATAATGACTCACAGTTAAAATTATGGATCAGAGTAATACAGTTAAGTGCTCTCATAGGGCTATTCAGGTAACAATGATAGTAATGGGAGGTGGAAGCATTTTAGTGTCGGTTATGTAATACTCTGCTGCAGCGCCTGCTCTGCTTACCAAGACATTGCTCCCTGCAGGCAAATATGTTTGATGGGCTTTCCACTAGGTAGATGCAGTAAGATGTGTAGCGCTAGCCCCGTTAGCCGTGTTCATTAAAGGGGCTCTGTGGAGTTTCCTTTTTGACAAACAAAAGTTATGTTTACATTCAGTGACAAGTGTAGTCCCTTCGTTATAAGACATTTACAAAGCCAACTTCTATCTTTGTCAGGGAGGTGATGTTTACAACCATGTCCGTCTGTCTGGTTGTTTGTTAGTTGGTTGGTTTGTGACCAGGATCGCACAAAAACTACTGAACGGATTTCTGCAAAACTTGGACATAGGATGGGTCTTTGCCTAGAATAGACCCCACTAACTTTTTGTGCGGATCCAGGTATAGATCTGGAATTTTTTTCTCACTTTCTTTAGGGCACTTTAAGACATTTTTGCTAGCGTGATAAAATCAACTATCAGATAAAATATTGTTTCTTAAACAAATATCTTGATACTGATTTTTGATAAATAATCATCAGTAATGTGGAAATTAATGACTAAGAAGGTAAAGGCAAGTACTAAATTAAGAAGGTAAATTAAGAAATATCACATCACTGTCCTGTAATGCATCCTTCAAAACCATGACATGCCATATCACGATATTTTCCTCAAAATAGTAATAATACATTCAAATGTCAACTATTCCAGCATTGTTCGACTGACTGTGTTAAATGTCATCCGTGCACTGTTTCCCTCCTCTCTGCTTGTGTGTTTAGCAGCAGGTGAGCAGGTGCTGATGCCAGGACATGTGGCTCCTGTTTTTCCAGTCACCATCCAAACAGAGTTCAAAGACATGCAGGTTAATCGTGTTGTCTTCTCACCGCTCCTTGTGTGTGTGTGTGTGCATACTTTGGGTGTTTACTCTACATGTAGGCAGAAGGATTTCTGCATATTTACATTGGACTGTATTCCAAAAGATGCATGACTACTATACCGGCTCGTTATCTGAACGAGGGACTGATCTTAAAGCCCAACCTGATGCCATGTCACGCCAGAGCTTATCTCATTTTCCTTGTGTGTTCTTTTCTTTTTGCATCAGTGTAACAGTTTTTATTTAGACTGAACTTGTAGCCCACCTAGCCACAAAACCAACCTAAATAACACACTTTAATCTCCGCCACAAGGAGACTGCCATAGCTTCAAGCCCCTGTGCCTTGCCAGTTTAGTGTATAATCTGCAGATATCACGAGGCCACCGCCAAGACCGCAAAGGTTATAAATCAGTCACTGCCAGCTGGGAGACGTGCCTCAACACTCAGCACTTTCCCTCCATGCAAACTAACCTTTCTCATTTATAGCATAGCCACGGTTTACAGGAAAAGTACAGGCGCTGTCGGCGACAGTCACGCTATAGTGAACAATGTACGTCCATACGATGCAGCGCATATATGAGTCCATGCTCCTGCGCAGCCCATATCCCTGTGACAAAACGCACGCAACTAGACACACCATCAGCAAAAAACGGAGCAAGACGAGGGCGGGCTGTTGAAGGGCGGAGCTGATTCAACGTCACAGCATGCGAGAGCGAAGAGTAACCAGCTCCAGAGGCATGATGTGTGAGTGAATGCAAATCACAAAGACCGAGTTATTGTTGTCATTGAATCTGATTGGTGAGCTCTTTGCACTGTATGCACAGAACTGTAGTGCTGGTGAGACCCAATTACAATCAGCGCAGCAGTTTAACAACATCAAGGGACACCAGGAAATGGATACAATGGTAAAGCTGAAATATGTGACTTACCTGTGAGGATTAAATCTGAGTCACTGACTGTTTTCAGGAAGTAGTTCAAACCTGCAACGACAGGAATGAGGAAAAATTAGGAGATCCCTTCTCATTGGACTAACCAGTTCTAAATCTATGTACACCTGTGCCAGGTGGCAGTATAAATATAAATATAACAATAAATAAACAATCACAAAGCTATCGCCTGTGATATTATGGAGTGCCGATGTTTTCATAGCAACTCATTTGGAAAAGAAATAGCCTGCTTAGTCAAAGCGCTGCACGGCTCACAATCATGCAAATTTGTATCAGTGTCCAATCAGCATCAGGTAAGATGGAAGATAAGAACAAGCAGTTAAGTTCTACTCAATAAAAACGACTGTTGGTACAAAGTAGTAGAAAGCCTTTTGTGGCTCCAGAGGAAGCTGCACTTTGATTTGATAAATTACCTCCAGTGACATCACTCAGGGGCAAAGATGTATTATGGGCACTACATTGTTTTCTGCTGTATCGATTTGATAATTTGTTTACAAACTGTCCATAATGAGTCCAACAGAGTTATCGGTAAGAACCACTTTCAAAACAGACCACTTTCAAAACCTGGAGCCTACATTACCCACAGTGCAACCACTGAGTGACATCACTTGAGACAATTTTTCAGATTACATGCAGCTTCCTGGAGCCAGAAAAAGGCATCATACTACTTTTACTTATACTACACTTTTCATGTAGTAGCACTCATGAAGACCCATAAACACACTTTAATGTACACAATTTACACTTTAATAAAACATAACTGGAAAAAAAGGGACATACTTGGCTGACAAAGCCAACACACTTGAATTTATTCATCAATACAGGCCGGTGTTGCACGCGCAGCACACCATGCATACATGTGCACAGCCTCCCAGCTCTCCAGGGAATCCCCAGCAAATGAGTGTGTCTTGCCGAACACAAGGCCTTCAATCAATAACCAAAATGTCTCCAGTCATTTTTATTACTTTTACCTCCAGCAGGGGACAAGCACAAATGAAAGGTTACCCATTGACACACACGCGGTGCCCCCCGCCTCCTGCAAACACGCTTCCCTGCGTGACCGTGAATGCATTATCATAATCTCCAGAGAGACTCTCCATTCATCTCACATTAGCAAAACAAATGTGACGGACAAAGAAAGCCAGCCTGTTTGGACGTGGAGCCATTAATGCCGTAGTTAGCTCAGAGGAAAGAGACACTGGATTATGCGAGTGTCCATTAATAAGCTCAGGTCGAGCTGTTTGAACTCGCTGGATGATGTGAAAAGATGAGAAAGGGGTCTTTGAACTCCCCGCGATGACGTGGTGAGTATCTGCCGTCACATGGTATGAGAGGGAGAGATTGGAGAAACGCCAAAGGGCCCAACCCAACCCCAAGTTGTGACCAACAGAGAGATGGAAAAAAGAGAGACGAACAGGAAAAAAAAGGAGAGAACATCCGCATTTCGATCTATTGATTGAAATACTTGACATGTGCGGAGTTCAATTGAATGAATTTGTCACCCGGACTGAACCGAGCTGCATTGATCTTATCTCAGCTGAACTGAAACAAACTGAACTGAACCGAGCTGAGACCAAGAGATGGACGCAGATGAGGTGAGAGAGGAAGAGAGAAAGAGAGAGAAGAAAAAAAAAAGAAGAGGCAGATGTTAACGAACAGAGACAGGAACGCACCGAGACATCAGAAAAGCCCCGGCAGGAGAGGCAGAGCGAGGGCGATGTGAGAAAGAGTGTTGAGAGAGAGAGAGAGAGAGAGAGAGAGAGAGAGAGAGAGAGAGAGAGAGAGAGAGAGCACATGAAAAAATGAAGGCTGAGTGGGAATCGGAATCATGCATTATTAACGGGCGAATCTAAAAGCGCTTCATCATCAGAGAGTGAGGGGGGTGGAGAGGGACACAGAGGCAAAGTAGAAAAAGATGGAGGGAGAGAAGAGAAGGAAGGCTAGCGGACCACCTGACTATGCACTGCAACGTTCTGGGAAAATGCTTAATTTCGCTTTCTTGCAGAGAGTTACACGATTAGATTGATACCATTTTACAGTCTACAGGGAAAGGACAGGGAAGCTAGCCTTAGCTCTGTCCAAAGCTAAATTCAAGTACCTGCAAGTCCAAAGCGTACTAATTAACACATCTTTTTTGGTTAATGTAAAGTAGAAAATGTGTGTGTACTGGATTATTCGAAGAGTCTTTGCTGGTTGCCTAGCAAGTCAACGGTGGCAAAAACACTTCAGGAAGTCAAACATTAAACTACAAGCTACAGGAAGAAAATGGTTAGATTATCTTTGAGTAAAGACTGTAAATGGGGGTAACCGCACCTTGTTTGGTTAATGTACTGTACAAAAGAGTCTCGACTAGTTACCCCACATGCTAATGGTGATGAAAACACACTTGGAAGCCAAACATAAAAACACAAATAGCTGTGTTTTACACTTCTTTGTGTAATATGCTTATTATTGAGCTTAAAAGGCTGATTTTGTTTCCTTTCGGCAGAGCCAAGCTAGCTGTTTACCCCTATTTTAAGTCTTCATGCTAACCTATTTAGCCTAACTGGCTGCTGGTACTAACTTAGTATTTGCCAAATTATCAAGCTTATCACCTTTGAGTAACATTATATTACACTTCTGTAAAATTTGAGGAATGTATTTGTATTAATACTCCGCAGCATATATAGTAAAAATGTTTTGAATCTGTGCGAAGAGCCTTCAGAAGAACTGCGTGAAGCAAAAAATAGATCCGATTCGTTCACATCTTCTGTAAGGCACTAAAATATCCCTATGACAATAGTGTGAATGTGAAATCCAAGCTGTGTGAATATTTAAAACATTCCCTTGAGATGAAGGCCAGCGTTTCTCTGAATGTCCTCGTACCAACTACAGTGTGATCTCTGTATCTGAGCCTGGTGCAGTGCCGCTCTGATTTACTGTCTATCTCCTGTCGTGTTTCAATTAGCTGACTGGGTTTATGGATCTACTGGGAAACCTGCGTGTGGATGTTTTGGTGTATACGAGATAGATGGGGGTGGTGAAGGGGTGGATTTTGCCGACTGTGATAGAATAACTGACCCCAGGCATGAATAGAAATGTGTGTGCACATGTGTGTGTGTCATAATCCCCCAGACTGAGGGGCCTCAGCAATCAGCGATTGAAGCAGCTGCCCCTCCAAAAAAAAAAAACACTTAACACGCGCCATGACTGCCTGGCCTCCACGCCCACTTTTACCTTCGCCTGACTCCGAAACGCCAATAACACACACACACAAAGAAATTAAAACAACCCCTCTGTCACCTCCCCTAATAGGGGGTTAACACACATCCTCATAGAGCCATACACACATGAGCAGACATCTTAATGTGGGTTTAAAATGACTTTTAGTAATTCAAAGTTGCTTGATGTTCATTTAAAGGTCCAATTTGTAAGACAGATGATTTGTTGAGTCTCATTCCCGCCCGCCCCCCATTGGGTTAGGAGGTCTGGTCCGCCAAGTCCAAGCGAGTTGAGAATGAGACTCAACAATCAACTGTCTAACAAATTAGACATTTGAAGAGGAAAATGTGCTTGAAATTCACCATAAAATACCCACACCTCCATTAATGACAGTAGCAGATATGGTATGTGGTGTTGATGAATGAAAGTAACGCACTCTGTTTTGTCGTCCTCCGAAAGCATTCTGCTTGTGATCACATTGCTACCAAAGCTACAGTGTCAACATTTAAACTCCTTTCAATATAAAATATCACGTTGTCTGTTTTGTTAACTGTGAGGTTTGGAGACTTGTTACTCCGTCATTTCTCTGCCCGTTCTTTCCCACGGAGGACCACAGTGTACAATAATCTGCTTCGAGACCAGCGCCTGGCCTGCCATTAATGAAGTCTGACTTTCTCTCTCGCTCGCTCTCACTTCTGAGAGCACATTTGACTTCCGACACTGGTTGCCATGGAGCTGGCCAGTGCAAACAGCAGAAAAACACACAAGCGACACTTGTGCGAAATGTTTCTTCCACCAAACATAGCTCATCGATGCAGGGAAAGATGTTGAGGGCATTTGCAGCTCCTTGTTGGGTTTCGAAGTAAGAGGAAAAAGTTTGAGCACCACTCTTGAACACAGACTTTGCCAATTTCAAACTGCCGATGGAAAACACATCACGATTGTGAGACATGTACATCTTGGTAGTCAGCGACGGAAGCAGTGGCACCCGGACCAGCGTCTGTTTGTCTGGAGCCTGAAGGTTGTCTGTTCATCAGACACACCATCTGCATGAAGGATTTTGGTGTAGGCCTTGGGGGTTATTTATTACTCTCCCTGTGTGTGTGTGTGTGTGTGTGTGTGTGTGTGTGTGTGTGTGTGTGCGTGTGTGTGTGTGTGTGTGTGTGTGTGTGTGTTTTGTGTCCATGTACATCTGTCCACATGTACCCATAGTCATAGAAAATGACAAATGACCTAATTAAGATGGTTGCCAGGTTGAGTTTAGTGACCATGTCATTGTGTTGCACAGATACAATGTTCCACGCCGCTGTTTTTCAAATCCCCTGGCACACAGACATTTAAATTGCTTTTGCGTTTTCCAGAAAATTTCAATAACTGTGAATGAGCAGAAGCACATTATTGCGACACTAATGAGCGCCAGCACAAGCACGTTTCTTTTTTTTGCAAACTGCTGCAGTTTTTTTTTTTTTTTTTGTGATTTGTGATTTGGTGATAATCAGTACTTAGATTCCACCTTAATATTTCCGGGCCAACTGAAAGGTATGTACCTCAGGAGAAGGAACCTTTTGAAGGATGGGCATGCAGTTACATAAAGTCCTTGGAAATGTTTATGGTGTTTAATAGCACTCAGAGCTCTTCCATTATCCTCTTACATTGTTACACTTCAAGGTTTTGACCCTCTTTAGTGGACTTTGAAACAAGCCTGCTCACGTCAGAAAAACTACCATATAGGTCGACTGCAAAAGCAGCCTATTGGGACCCATACTTAAGTTAATAATAAGCAAATGTAGCTAAATATACAAAGCAGTTTTGTTCCTTAAACTTAACCAAACCTAACTCAACATATGTAGTAGTTTTGTAACCTAAACTTATCCCAACCTAACTAAATATATGTACTAGTTTTGTTCCCTAAACCTTACCAAACCTAGTTTAACATATGTAGTAGTTTGTTCCCTAAACTTATCCAAACCTAACTAAATATATGTAGTAGTTTTGTCACCTAAACCTTACCAAATCTGACTAAACATACACACCTTCAGTTACATATGTGACATACTTATTATAAAACCAAAACCACAATCTTTTCCTGAACCTAGCTACGTTTCATCGCCTAAAGCAAATAGTTTTGTTGCCGAACATAAACAAACTGCGAGGGGCACTTGTAAGATCTGGTATGCCTGTTGATATGCAGCAATGGTCATGTTATTTTAGGAATGGTTATGAATTATATATGAGGCACTGAGGATGTGTTTTCTGAAAACACTTCAGGGTGTCCATATGAATGGCAAAAATAGTGCAAAATAGCACAATCTTTCCAGAGGCAAGGCTGGATTGAAAAATGCCACAACTGCGTGTTAGGGTGGTCTTTACAGCTGCTTCTGAAGTTTAGAAGCAGACACATTCCCCTTTTTTAATGTTTGTATATGTCTGTGTCTGTTGGACACAGAGAGGGGGAAGGTGGTTACCATGACTATTCAAAGGTTTTTTTTTTTTAAATTTGAACAGCCCGTGAGCATCCTTCCAATGACAGACAACGCACACAGTCCAGTCCCACACAGAGAGAGAAGGAGCTGGGTTTAATCAGAGAGATTTAGTGCCTCCTAGAAGTTTTTTTCTTCCCTCCAGAGGTTAAAGGGACAATTCTCCCATCCCCACCGTTCCCGCTCGACACACAATGGAGCCATCAAGAATGCCAAACATGCACAAAGAGACGGTAAGAGCAAGAGAGATACATCACGATTTAGGAACAGTAGGAAGTAGCATTCCTCTGCTACTGATCTCCCTAAGCTTTCTGCAGCTGAAGGGGAGCATATTGTACAAGTGTCCAGGTAGCTCTCTAGGGAGTGGATCCAATCATCAGACTCATTTTACAGCCCCAACAGAAGGAGTGTATTGAAAGCGAGAGTGATACAGTAGAATTGAAGGGGGGGGGGGGAGAGGATCAGAAGAAAGAACAGACAGTAGAGAAAGATGATTTGTAAGCTGTCTGAAGAAGACGGGTAGTTTGGCCAACATCAATGCGGATGAAAGGTCTCTCCATACGACGCTCCATTAAATCAGTCACAGTGAGAGAGAGGCCTGCCCGAGTTTGATTTCTATGTTAATGCAGGATGTCTGCAGGCTGTGCAGGGGGATGCCTCCCAAGGCTATACTGGGGGGGATTTGAAAAATCTCATTTAGCACAAAGATACACTCCTATACATACAACAAAGACATTCAGTGTGACTTTCCTCACAGAGCACAGGCCCATGCAGTGATGCACCGATGGCACACAGTAAGTGATTTCATATCAGGAGGTGGAGGGGAAGGTAGTGGAGATACAGGCGACAAGACTGCCAAACAAGTGACCCATGATCGAGTCTGCGTTCGAGTCGATTTGTAAGTGTGAAACCAGTGGATGGTTTCTGATAAGGGACCAAGTCCTGACACCACTAGAAGATTTTAAGGACATTTCAGTACAATTCACGGCCGAAAACATGATGTTTTCCTAACCAAGTGGTATTTGTGCCAAAACCTAACAAGACGAAAGACACAGCGATGTGACACCAGCTTAAAGCTTTAATGTATCTGTGATTTTACAGAAACGTGAATAGCCAACATTTGTTCTGGCAATTCAGTTGCTGACTGATGTCAGTGAAGAGATTCCTTGCAAACATGATTCAAAAAGAAAGCGATCAGGGACAAAATCTGCTGCTGCGTATAAAACATTTTCCTAGTGGGTTAGGGTTAGGGTTACTATTCTCTAAACTACCAAGGCAGTAAAAGGGGGATTTAAAATTAAAAACACTGTCACTTCTCAATTAATGTGAGTAGCTCAGACCTCACCTCACACCATTTTTTCATGAAAAAGACGACTGTCGACTTTGCCCCTCAGTACTTCATACTGCAGTCACATTTTTTAAGGGCTCTCTTCACAGCCAGCCTGAGCGAAAGAATGATTACAGCCTCTAATTACTATGTCAGAGTACATGAGGGCATGTGGGTAATATTTTGAGATAGACTTGACAAAGCTTATCTTAAAAATTATGGGACTGAGCCTTTTAGGAGTCCATCGTGTCATTGTTAATGGCATAATAAAAGGAGGATGTGAAGCCTGACAACAAAAGGGTTTAAAGGGTTAATGACAACAGCGCACTGCATGCTAATTTATCCATCATAATGAAACAGTAACACACATCAGTGTTCGGCCTCGGGGGCATTGCACAACAAGTCAGGTTCTCTCAGACGCAGACGTGAGAAGTAAATCTAAAGACAACCTGGCTCGGTCCTATTAATATCATTTTGTGCTTCTTCCAGCATGAAACGCTCTCCCCCTCATAAAGACCCGACGGTGGCCGACGCTGCTAAAGAAACCAGATTCATCAAGTTCCGAGAAACTGTGGAGAGAGTCAAGCAGAATAACATCCAGAGTGCTCGACCGAGCAAAGCCTGGACCATCGGTGACGTGACATGTCAGAGACGCATTGAGAAGAAATGCCCATGAAGCCAGCAACCTCGCCCCCCCCCAGAGACTGTCTTATCTAAAGGACGAACACAAAGGGGAGGCGAGAGAAAGACAAAGATGGAGATAGGGTGATGAGAAAGTGGAAATGAGAGTGTGTGGACAAACGGAGGGCAAACAGACCTATAGGATGCCTGGGAGACATCTAATATTGACCGCATATCTTCCACCTGCCACACAGAACGACAGAAGAAGAAGAAGAGGAAGAAGAAGAAGAAGAAGAAGAAGAAGAGAGGATTGGGGCCTCCTAATATTAGAAACACCAGTGGAGAGGGATTTCTCTCTGCGATCTCATTAATTTAGGACTCCTCACAAAAAAATCTCAGGCTTAAAGCTGAGATGAAGAAGCTAACACAAAGGCAGCGCACACACACACACACACACACACACACACACACACACACACACACACACACACACACACACTGACTGTCACAGTGAAGTGTAGATATTACACTCACTACATTCTGTTTGGTAGTGTAGCTGTAACCAAGTGAGATTACTATAAATGGGATATCACTTTTTTTTTTTTTTTAAATGGATCAACAAAGCCAGCACACATACAGACAGCGCTGCCAGATTGAAGCTCGAACACGTCTAACTGCTCTGACAGTCTCGCATTGCACAAACAAAGCACCGCGCAGCTGTGTAATTTGGTATATCCTGCGGCGATCGTGAGACACTGGAGACTATGAAGGAAGATCAGAGCTGGGGAAGAGAGATGGCAGGAGATGACACGACCGAATTTGCTATTTTGGGAAACTATCAAGGAGCTCTAGCATATGGACTGGTATTTCATCTCGCTTACCATTTTCAACATGCCTTCCCTAAGGGTTTCGGTGGGTATGGATCTGGCAACGTCCTGCCAGCGTAACATATCATAATTATATTTCATGTTGGTACCCACTCAGGACTACGGTGGAGCTTAGAGGGATGCTCTGACCATCAGCCTGATTGCACCTTCACACAGATTACCCCAAGGTGAAACCCAGCCATTTGCGATTAGTGGCCTGATTTTTCACATGCAGTGTGACCTCTCTACATGGACGGATTAGAGAGCTGGCCTCCTGGTCACATGGTCCAGAGGAACCTCTTAAGCCAAAACCTCAGTTTGAAGTGGATACTGTTATATCTAATGGATAAGATAAGAACAGGTTCCTTCTTTCTAAATCAAGTTTCTTCCTAGTATCTGATTACGCCAACTTTAATTGGATGGTATCATTGGACGTGTTAGCATGCTATCACACTAGATTAAAACGGTGAACGTGCTAAACATTAGGCCCTCTAATCTGACTTCGAGACAACAATCATGCTACGTACTGATTTTAGTCCCTGGTCACACGACCAGGATTGCAAGAAAGTAGATGACAGCGAACATATTCCTGGCTGCAGTTCAATTTCCTCCCCTCCCGCTTCCATTGTAGGAGATGAGTTTACAGTAGCTGCAATGATAGTATCAAATTTACTAAAAACACACACTCAATATTTCCGACGGGACAGCTTGAACAGTTTTGGCTCCATCAGGTACCGGGGAGAATTGCTAATATGCTACTATGTAGCCTGCATGATTGGAGTGAGATGTGATAATCTGCGTGTCTGTGCGTGTGCGTGGCTACAACGCAAAGAGACCAATTAGAGCACCACTCAGCAGTTCCACTAGATTGAATGTGAACACTCAACAAAACTCAACTCAACACACGCGTCTCTCGGCTGGTTGGACTTGACATTAGCGGTCCGCTTCACAAAAAAGACTTGGGGCGATCAGCAGACAAAACAGAGCTCTAAAACAGCAGAATTAAGCGCCGGGGCCGGGGCTCCCTTGTTAGATGAATGAATGTTCTCAAGTGCTTTGCTTTTGCATTTTGAAGTGCTGTATTTGTTTGCGGCACTTGAGATCGCGTAAACACCCGTTGGCCCATCGCATTGGCTTTTGCCTACGTAGCTCTCGACTTTTCTCGACTGACAAAAGAAGCCTTAAAAAGCAACACAGAAACCGCGTGCAAATGTTCCCGGAGCCATTCTGAATTACAATGACAGCCGTGATTCACGACCTCACCTCAGCAGCAAAATGAAACAGCCGACAGCAGGTCGGACCTATTTGGATGCCGCCATGGTCTAGTAACACGGCCATGGTGTTGCTTCCTAGCTGTGGCGTGCAGCATCACTGCGGCATGAATTGGACACACGTGCATCTATAGACTTCAAACCCCTCATCCATCAGCAGGAGCCCACAGACACACAAACCTACTGTATTTGCTTCCCGTCTTAGCGCTGATTTTCATTAACCAAATTCACCATGAAACAACGCTGACCTGCAGTCAAATCCAGTGAGCAAAAAACAAACCACAGCACCAGCCACGCCAGTCTGAAAGGCTAAAAGAGTAAAAGAGTCACAGGTTCACGATATGCAAATATCACACTCTCGCTTTTAAAACCGGATGGATAAAAATGTCTGCTCCTCTGCTAATTTGATACATCTGTGACACCAGAGAAGACAATCCATTGAGGAAAGACTCTCTGTGTGTGTGTCCCAATAACCTCATTATTTGACACCAATCTCCGAACTGAGCTGGAGTGACTGTAACTATCCTTTGATAGTGTTGTATGGCTTTTGGAGCAGAAGAAATCAATACGGGAAGTGCTGTTCCCTTCACACCTGCCAATCTCTGACCGTTCCTTAAATTGCTTTAATCAACACCTCTTCCCTTCTCTTTATCCCTTGAGAGGAGACTCCAGAACATTATCTTCACCTTGTCTTTTCACGCCTCCTATTTCACATCAACACAATGTCTTCAGGCATGGTCAAATATCATCTCAGACATTTTGATATAACAGTTTTTTTAATGACATCTATTTTGGATTGCAGAGATTTTTTAATGAAGTCAGCATGCTCACCAGCTAGCCCTGGGCTGTCCTAGCCGGTTAGCCAAATGTCAAGACTTGCAGTAGTCCAGCTGCATGACTAAGTGAGCTAACAAGCTAATGGCGGCTACAGTCATGGAGACTACAGTTAGGAGCATTTAGCCCATACTTTGAAGCTTGTATATTAGTTAGTATTCTAATAGCAACAATTGATCAAATGATTACATCTATGTAAAAGGGGTCACTGAAAGTCACGAACCTGCACAGAAATATAACCTAGAACATATTAGCATCTTTCAGCTCATTGTTTTGGTTCAACTGCCCCCAACTCTTATATTCTGGTTCAGTATCACTGCTTTCATCAGTGCCAATTTCCGCCAGCAAGCAGCTAAACCCACTGTGCTCTACCTTCCCTGTGGGGCTTTCTGAACAGGAGACAAAGCGAGCAGCAAGCTAGCTGGTAAACATAGCGTAGCATTTAGCAGCAAAAACAAGCTGGATACTTCCCTCAGGAGTTGGTGGACACTAAAAACGAAGCTAAAAGGACCGTAAATTTGGACTTTCATTCGTCACACCACATACCCTAAAACTCCAACTGAATGCTAATGCTGCTTGAATGCTAGCATGACTGCCACATCAACTTAATATCAATGTTGTCTTTGTTACAGCCCCAAATGACTTTGGGGCTTTGAATTTTTAATACAGAAGCAATTTAAAAAGGTTTCAATGGTTTAATCACGCTGATTTTAAGCAAGCTCTTAAAGTCACTGGTTCATATTCCCTTTAGCTATACCGACAGCTGCTAGCACGAGGCTGATATCAAACATGGACGATCAGTTTATCTTTTAAAACAGACACGAAAATTTGAGCCAAGATCGATAGAACTGTTAGGAAAAACTCTCATTAACATACATATGTTAAGTCAGGCTCTGTGATGGATCGACCAAAGTAGCAGACCCTAGCAGTTTGCTATCACTCAATCTCTCATTGCACACACACACTCATACAGGCTATTCACTGCTGCCCACAGGGCTGCACAGCCTTGTTGGCCAGTGGTGCTGAGCTCGTGGCAGGCCAGACAGCACAGACCCAGCTATAAAAGAGAGGGCTGCTGCGATCTCTATACAAAGACCCCAGTCAGCACTTTGGTACTTTAAAAACAGATGCTGTCGGAGCCAATGAGTGTACCTCTCAGCGCAGTGGGCTTACAATGGGACAGTTCACGTCTCCATCTGTACAAATGCACCCTCTATTGTGTTTACCAGCCTCGTTGGAGGAAAATGTATTTTATGACCTCGATTAAGATTTTATTTCAACCAAATCTTTATTGGTAAATTTGGTTTGCTGTTTATAAAATTATCCTACGCCAAAAATATACTTTGAGGATTGGGATTCAGCAAATAAAGAAAGGAGGTATTGAGCAGGACAGCAGCTCTCTGTCTCTCGCACATTAAAACATGACCCATGAAAATAATTTGGCTGTAGTGAGCACTGATTTCCCCTTATTCTGGCTAAAGGAGGGTTCTGTCTTACAAAATGTCCATCTGACTGCTGGGATTTTGGCTAAACATGATTAACCCACTCGACTCGATCCGTCCTGTGTTAATGAGCTTGTAAAGGATCACACAGCTGTCAAAAAACAAGCGCACCTCCCGATGCCCTCCGGGTCCCCAGCCCCTAATCCCAGGATCAATAATTCGGGTGTCAATCCAACCTCATGTGCTTACACTTATGGATTAGTGATACCTGATACACGCTATCAATCAGCGTGTTAATGTGAATGCTCCTGTATGGATTGGGGGTGAGAAAAGAGGGTGAATTCCAAATCTCATAAAAGGAAAGTTGAAAAAACTTAAAAACAAATCCTAAACCTGAATGCGAGAACGCATCCCACTCCTTTTTTGCTGACAGAACAAGCACAGCACATCCACAATCATCCCAAATTCGACCCTGCTACACAGAGGTTTGTGAGTGCAAGTGACAAGAAGGGCGAGGCACTCAATAATTCATCACTCGATATAGTATTTTTGTGGCCTGGCTTTGATACACCAAAGCAGTTGCAGTGCTTCTAAGCCGAAAGATAAGAGACACATTTTTTTTGCATTTATATGTGAGGATATCAATAATTCAAGCGCAAATCATCTCTCATAGCTAGAGGGACCCTGTCAGCTCAAAGTTGTTGCTGTTTTTTTTTTCAGTAAATTTAAGATCTTAAGTCAATGTCTGTGGCTGCCTGAATTCCTACTGCGTCTTGTGTCACGTGGCAATATGAAAATGGTCAAACATCGTGCAGAAAGAGGATTCAGGCTGGAATGCTATTAGAAAGACACTCAGCAGTGTAAAAATATGGCTCCTCATATGATTGTTTTTGTGTGAAATTCTCTTAATTTGTTTCTCCATTAATCTGTTTAAAGGTGCAATATGTAAGAATGGCCACCTGTACTGTAGATTAACTGCTAACAGCTGCTGACTGTATTCTGCTTATACATCATGACTGTGGCTATTGTTAGCTTGTTAGCTTAGTTAGCCATGCAGCTAGCCGGTCTACTAGGGGAGTATTGGTGCTTTACACCTTTGGACCACTGTGAGAATTCTGGGGCCTAGCTGGTTAGCATGCTGACTGTAGTAGATATCTCTGCAAAACAACACATACCAGTCTTTAAACACATTCTGTTGATAATTTAAGTCAATTTTTGAATGCGTTAAACTAAAATTCTTACATATTGCCCCTTTAATCCATGAATGATTTGGTCTATAAAACATCTAAAGACAAGGATAACAGCCCAAGATGGCTTATTTATATTGTCCAGTCCACAACCCCAAAATATTTGATTTAATATTATATAAGGTTGTACTAGTACATAATTTTAGAAGCTGGAACTAGAAAAAAAACATCTGTGATTTTATCCATGACAAACTTGAACCTGCTCCCTGCTGTTTCTCAATGAATTTATATCCTGCATAAAATTCATCACACATTTTTTTTTAGAGCAGGCCGGTCACTGCTACAACATTTATGAAGTGGGGTCTACGTTGTCATCAACTTCCCGGGCACAAAGACGTGTATCTCATGTTATATTCTCTTTGATTTATAGTCCAGAGTAAGGCAGGAACAGCAGACAGGTAATCCCTGGCTGCAATCATCCATCCCCGAGGAGAGGAGGATAAAGATTGATGTAAGGATCGCAGCCATAAAACGCATTAGAACTGCATCAAAGCCGTGCTATATTTAACACCAGTCAGACACCATAAAATAAATCACAGGCAGATTAACAGATGGACAAGAGTTATTTAAGGAAGTCGCACACACACGTACAAGTGTAGGACAACACTGGAGTGTATAACAGTATTAACTGTACCATCCCTGACCAAACAAGTGACAGTTCATGTGATCCAGCAGTTACGAGACACTCCCTAGACACCTGATAGCGTTTGTTACCTGGTTATGTGAGTGTGCACAAGGAGGATACCACCGTGGGAAGTGTACGTGATACCCATTTGAGAAAAGTAGCTGCTCTTCCACTTATTAATGGGCCTTTTGTGGAGTGAATATCTTGCAGGTAATATATCACATAGCTGTAATGGATGACTGGCTTGACTGAATATTTAACAAAGTGAAGTGGTTTCCTGTGCTTTAGAAAAAGGCACCACTGATACATCACAGACATCAATACCCCAGTTTTCTCTTCTTCTTCTTCTTCTTCTTCTTCTTCTTCTTCTTCTTCTTCTTCTTCACTTTTTTCATGGGCATATATTACCAAACAACACTATTTTAGTGTTTAAAGAGGTGTGTCACAGAGACAAACGTGGACCGCCTCCAGCAGGTAGCAACCCAGCGCTGGCTCGCATTTTGCTGGGTAAAGGTTAAATGGGCTTTGTGAGTCACGGATCAGAGCAGAGAGTGGAGGAGAGAGGAGTGGGTTGAGGGTCAATATCAGCAGTGTGCATATGGTGGGAAAATACTGGGAGGACATTGGGGAAAAGAGAGCTGGGCCCACAGGCATGGTGCAGTGCCGTGTGCAGCCCTCCCAGGCATGGACATTATTGCAATTTAAAGAATGCCGATGCGTCGAAATGCCATATTTGATCACGTCAATTTTATGGGAGAGCAAGCTTATGTTTGTGGCATCTCCACTCAAGAACAACACACACAATGTATTTATTGATATCAGTTCAAGAATAAAAACCCTATATTTACGTGGCTTGACATTTTTAAAGCGCCTGTAATCGATATTTTTACATTAGCGATCAATAGATTGACTACGTGAAATATGGAATGGGGCCATATTAGTGACAACCCTCAGCAGTTACCCACAGCACTGTGATGTCACCAATCTGTGCACTGCACAATACTCTGTATTGAAAAAGACTTGAAACTAGCAATTATGAGCATTAACTTGTAAGCGTAATGTATACTGAAGTAACAAATCAAGTGAGACGTAGGGTCATTTTCTCATAAGCTTGTATACAATCTGACTTCTTTTTGCAACCAGTGGTGTCAGCCCCTGCTGGCCATCAAAGAATACAGGTTTAAGGCATTTCCATGTTGGCTATGCTTATCCAAAGCTCTCTCCACTAATTATATTGTCTATGGTTAGCATATTTAGCTCATTGTTTGGTTTTACAGCCCACATCTTCACTGCTAAGATTCACTCACGCAGCTCTTGTCAGTGTACTTTTCAAGCAGCAGTTTTTAGCAATAATGTTGTGGTAAACCAAATGTATGCAAGCTGCCCGGAACAACACATCAAACAGGCAATGTTAGCCACTAGCATGGAGTATTTAGCAGCTATAGAGTCAACTATTTTCATCAGAGGTTGGAGAAAATCCAAACAAAGCTAAAAGTAATGAGTTATGAAGAGGAATGTTGGACACAATTCCAAATGAATGCCAACACTGCTACATATCGGATGTGTAAATAAGCCAGTGTTAGTTAACTTGGCCGCCAACTTTGTAAGCTGCTAATATATCAGTGTTGTGTTCACATTACTGTAGCTTAAAAGATGTATATTTTTAAATGTTACCTACTTAGATTATTATCATGATGTGTGTTAAAAGCCGACAGACAGTCTCTTCCCTTGTCAAGCCCTTCCACAAGAAGGCGGCAAAAAGACATTACAGACATTCATCTGTAAAACAAAACCATTGGTACTGGCCCGCAGCCAAGTCATTAAAACAGTTAATTATCTATGCAGTAATGAGAGAAGCCGTAAGGAAACTGTTCTTTTATCCAAAAAAATGTTGAGCAGAATATCCTCCAATCGTGAGACAGTTAATTTTGCATCACAAATTACCAAATTAATTGCAGCTTCCTGGTGATAATCGGTTTATCTGACCAAGAGATAACAGTTTAACATACTGTACAACTTTAAAACAACATTCTGTGTATGTTTATGGGAAAACAGCAATGACAAAGCAATGTTTTTTGTTTTTTTTGTAGTTTGAATAACAAGATGACTACCTCAGTTTTTTTTAAAGAGAATATTAATCTTCTCTGGCACTACATCTCTGTGAACGCACTCCCCTTGTGCAGTAGTGTGTCTGATTGCCATCTAGCTGTGTGAGTATCAGCACTGTGTATCTCAGCAATCAGAGAGGGGACATGAAGGTTGTCTCCGTCAGACAGAAAAACAACCGTGAGAGCAAAGACAATAGCCACAATCTGTTCCTCCTTTTGATCATCATCAGCCACAAAGGAGTGCCTCTGACATACTGTATCCACGTCTGCAACTGAAGTGTGTCCGACTCATGTCTCGCGTCCAACTAGACTGCTACACAAGCATTACGTCAGGGAGCCAAAAGGCAAGGTGAGTAAAGCAGCCTGGCTCCGAGAGGACAATGCAGAGTATCTGGCAGCCCCAAAACCAGCCGGCTCAGCAGTTTTAGGGGTGAAAGAGACAGACACAGAGAGGACGGAGTGGAGTGGCGGGGTGGGGGCTTCATCAGTGATGTGAAACGCCATTGACTTTTTTGGGACGACGTCCAAAAGCATCAAATGATGCTGAGCAAGAGCAAACAGGAAATGAGTAATTCTTACAGTGAGTCAGTGTACCCACAGCCTGGAATGCATTAATTGACAAACACATGCTGGAAGTACATTAATAAAGGTTTATGCGTAGTTTATAATGATACAGGCAAATAGTCATCTAACAGGCTTTTCAATCGATAAAAAGATAACTTTTGCTGTCATTTTCAATATATACTGACCAAATGGCTGTCGAATTCCTATAAATTGTATCGAGTGTTTCTCAATTAGACCATATTCACACGGCGGCCATTTTCCTCTGACATCACACTCAGGATAGGAAGCTCAGATGTCATACTGTTGTGTTCCAAGCTGCGAGTTCTGTAATACAGTATACCTGAAAAATTTCTATCATGTCAGTGCTTCCTGATTGATCGGCAACTGAGAAAGACAGGAAGGACATCCGGCTGAAAAACCGTTAGCTTCCGTTAGACAGCAGCTAACATCACCGTGCAACCACTTCCTAGCTAGCGTTACTGTTTGACAATTTTCAAACGATACAGGAAACGTGTAAATTAGTTCTAAAATATCAACCAACATCTTGGATACATTTATCTAACCCTGGAAGTGAAACATGCTGAATGTAATTGAACGGTAATGTAAAGTAGGAAGTGGTTGAGTGCTAGCGTTAGCTAACAGGTTGTCATAGGTTGTTTTACCTTGAAATATGGCCAAATCAGTCCAAGATTTTCATAGCCACCATCTTTTCAGTGGCTGATCAATTGAGAAGTGGTGAAATGAAAGCAATTTGTAAGCTTCCCTACGTTTGTCCAACTTCGGACCTGAATCACAGCAGCCCAGCAGTTTCCCACCCTAAGCGCGACTTCAGAAGAAAATGGCCGCCATGTCAATATGGCTAGTAAGCTGGGTCTTCTTTAATGCATATAACTAAAAAGAAATGTGGCCACAGATGCAGATAAACTGAAAGATTTTACAGCCAAAAATACACTTTTGGTGATAAAGTTAATATTTACCCTTCCTTTGTATATGAGATGAATACAGCTTGTTCTCTTGTAGTCTTTTATACACACTGTATGTTATACAATGTCACAGTCTGGCCTTTATTTAGATTGTAAATGTTAACACACATAGCGAGAGACCGTGTGTACACTACATTTAATTTATTTACATAACCCATTGAACGTTTCATCATGATCCCTTGGAGCAGCACTGTTTATACTACACTTAAACATTAGGATTCTGATTTTAAATCAAGCTCTCACTATTTGAAATAGCACAGGATGACGGAGAACACAAAGCTGTAACAAATAATGTATCATTTATAAATGTTTAATGGTTGCTGATAAGATCAGAAGAGTTAGGCTGACTGGCCTTTTATTTTGTGGAATATCACGACAAGCGAAAGACCTGACTCTTTCAGCTCTTTTTATGCTTTAGTTGCAGAAGAAGTTAATCAAAAATACTGATCAAATTTGAAGTGTGTTGTGGGGGGGTTTCAATTACTCGGTTACTCTGAAGTGCACAGCGTGGGCATGTGGATTACAGAGCTGAAATTCCTAAAAATAGGATTAAAAAAAATTAAAAAATGTAATAAGACAGATGTTATAAGACTCTCTTTATCCCTTCAAGGACCATGAACATGAGGCTCTGGCCACAATTAATTGGTTTATCAGTTAACAGGCGCATCTTAAACTGATGGATGACTTTTTTTCCCCACACTGAGAACTGCTTCTGTTCTCCGTCCTCCTCATCTGTTCACTGGACAGTTTATCTTTTTCTACAAAGACATTCTTTCAGCTCGACCAGAGGGCACTTATTGAAGGCGGGCTGGCCTCAGAAAAGCCTCCTCTCTGGGGTCAGACGAGTAGGATCAAGGACACATGCCAGGCTCCATTGAACTGGAGCCGCTTTTCCCACACTATATATCGATGATAAACAGACGCTCAATTCAAAGTGTCCTCTGAACAACTGAGGTCACGCTCATTGTGTTTTTTTCTTGTCACGCAGAGTTCCCCTAAATGGCAGTAGAGAACGTTGTGACTTAAATGTACAAATGCTGCTAAGAGCAACTTTTTCTAAATAAATCAGACATTTATCTGCTTCTATGAGTCTGATTCTTGTAGTGTCACTACTGAAGTCCCTCAGGGTTCTGTTGTAGCTCCACTCCTGTTTTGTCTTTACACAAAATCATTTGGAGCTGTTATTCTCTCACATGACTTTTCCTACTACAGCAAAACAGATGACTCTTAACTGTCTGAAACCAAGCTGGCAAGACAAATCTCTTTGTGTCTGACTGACTAACTCAGTAACTGTCTACACACGAACCTGAAGCTCAACCTTGATGAGACTGGACTGCTGTTTCTTCCATACCCCCTTTCAAACAAAACAAATCAAGTGCACGTTCTGGGCTGGTGCTAGTGCCGGTTCAGAGCTGGTTCAACCTGCAAACCTTTTAAGAACCGGCTTGCTTTTCCATTGGTATGAGAGCCACCGCAGAGTCACTGTTAACATCACCAATTTCCCAGCATCGGCTTTTTACAAGAGCTGCTCCTTGCCTTTACATTTCTATACTGGCTTCCGAACATGACGGGTCCTCACACCACTGCTGCCAATTGGCTTGCTACTCCGGTCCTGGCTTCATAATGGTGGAAGGAGCCTCCTCTCGCCATCAGGAAAGCAAGAACCCATCACATCTTCCGTCACAGGAAGAAATATTATCTTCTCTTGATGTTTCTAAATGTAGCACTGGGTGCATTTCAGAACATTTGAAGTTGATGTACTTGCAAGATCCTTACAATTCTTGGGTTGTATCCTTATTTATGTAATTCCTATGAATGTCATGTAATTTACCAATGCACATTGTGAAATGGGCCAAAAGACGTTACCAGAACATTCCATAGAGATAAACGCACCCTAAGGTGTAAGACATGGCACCAGTCCGGGCCAAAGGGCGGATCAGGCCCCCCGTGTAGGTGTTGCATGAACAATGTCAGCTTCGGGCCAAGGAAACACCTTAAAAAAAAGCAATACATAATTACACACTCTACAAATCATGTGTGAAGGCTCCAAGATAAATCCCCCATCAAACTAATCTCCCCTCATGGCTGGGAGGAGAAAGATACCTACCTATGAGAGAAGGAGCTAAAAGAATCAGCCGAAGCTGACAGATTCAATTATGCCCTGTACAAACATGTTTAATAATCATTGTCAAGGCTGGTTGGTTCACACCCGTCATGTGACGCTCGTGCCATGAACCAATTGGATGTTTGGTGTGATAAGAAGAGCTCTTTAATGGCTTCTTTGACCTAAATCCTCGCTAATCATTTTAGAGCTGCGACAAAGATTCTGGCGGATGGGAGTAATATTATTTTTAAGCCTACTGTACAGTGAATTAAGCTCCCAGCACTGGGATCTGAACATTGCTCCTTTGTTTCCTTAAGAAAAGGGGGCAATGTAGGACTGTATGTTTTCTGATGTAAGTTTACATCATGTCTTGTTTTCTCACACTTCCCCTTCACCAAAGCTCGATAAGAAAAATCAAGGTAAAGAAGAAACTGTAGGAAAAGATCCGAATTTGTTCAGCTATGAATAGATTAAGCATGACGAGGATCGTCAACAATCACAGTCACGAACTCGGATGAATCAGCGGCGAACAACAAACAACAAATGTGCCCACATATGGCTTGGTATATAAAATTAAATCAGCCGTTCAGACAGATATGCTGATATGTTTTTACACCCTGCAAGTGATAGCTACTACCAGTCTGGCAACTCCTCTGCTCTCACCCACTCTCCCATCTGCTGCCCACCTGATCCACACAAACAACTCAGCTGCGACCGACTCGCCGACTCTGTGACATTCTGAGCCTGACGCGGCACAGAGAGGTGAGAGAGGGTGGCTAAAAGTGGAATTATTGAGCTTTTAAGCCGACGTGTCATGCCCGTGCGTGTACGTATGATATGAGTGTACAGTATGTGTGCACATGTGTGTGTAGTAAAGCGATGTCTCCTTGTATTAATCTCTGGTTTCTTGCTCTACTTCAGATGTGGCCGGGCACAGCTGGTGATCGCAGCAGCGCGTCACTCCTCTCTATTCTTCCTCGCTGCAGCCTCAGCTTCCTCTTTTCTTAGTCATTCCACGTGTCCTCTCCTCATTGTCCTCTCCTGCTTCTTTCCTTTCCTTTCCTTTCCTTTCCCTTTCTTTCCTTTCCATCCGTTTCCTATCCTCTCCTCCTCAGGTCTTTCCTTTCTCCTCTACTCCTCTCTTTGTTTTCCTCCTATCCTCACAACTCTCTCCCTCCTTTCCTCGCTTTACCATTCTAGTTCTTTCCTTTCGTTTCCTCTCCTGCCACCCTTAGATCTCTCCCGTTTCCCTCTCCTCCTCTCTTCAGTCCATCCTCTCTTTTCTTTCTTTTCCTCTCCTCTCCTCCTCAGATCTATCGTCTTTCCCTCTCCTCCCCTCCTGTTCTCCCTCCTGGCCTCACTGCTCTTTCTCTCCTTTCCCTATCTTTCTTTCCCTCTCTTTCCTTTAATCTCCTTTTCTCCTCTCAGCTTTTCTTCATTCCTCCTTTCTCTTTCCCCCTGTCCCTTAAATATTTTTCTCCTTTCCAAGTTTAAAGGTCTCAGTAAACTTATATTTATGGCTCTTTATTTAACGACTCTTTTCCTGAGGAAGGTGTTTCATGTGTAGAGCTACGACTAATGATTGTGCTCACCATCACGTAATGTGAAAATGATTTTCAGTCATCTTCATCATCTTCTCTATAATTAGGCTGGGAATTGTGGGGAAAATGCACATCGCAGTTTCCTGGAGCCCGGGGTGACATGTTTAGATCAGTTCAGTTCAGTTTACTTGATATATAACATGCAAAAACAGCAAATCCCTATTTAATTAAATAATCAATTAATTACTTTAGCTTTAGTGACAAATCACTTTTGTAGAGAAGAAATGCAGCCTGTGTTTAGCCATAGTGAACTGAAAGTGTCCCCGAAGTGAATCTGATATAACATTAATGTCTTATGCTGAAAACAATCTCAGTGCAGCCGTTTATTTAACAAAAAACTGGGTCTCTCTCATCTCACGGCGGTAACACTATCTTCCAAAAAAAAAAGGAGGGAAAACACACTACAGAAAACCATCTGTCTCGTACGGACGGCAGGCAGAACAACAGCATCTGCTCTCTCAGGAATCTACCAGCAGCACTCCAGATGAGGCTTTAACTGCGCTCCATTTTCTAATTCATCAATCTTCAGCCAGTCCTGCTAATTTGATGTGTCCTATTCCCTTAATGAAAACAGCCACCCAAACATGTCCAGCTGTGAGCCAAGGGTGTGTGTGGGGGGGGTTTATACCCCTCCCAGCCCCTAACCCGGCATCATCGCCGCAGGGTGCTGATGCCATTAAACCAAAGCATACTAGATGAAATCTATGCTGCTAATTCATTTGGCTGCAGCTTCCCGGTGGTCCAACAGATCCAAGCTAGGAGTTTTTTTTATTATAAATCTACACTGAGACAAAAAAAAGCAAGGATGCTCCTGTTACGACTTCATTAACGTGTGCACCTGCATACTTCATTGGCGGTTGCTTGCGAGGAGAGCGAGCTTAATAACCTCTGGGGGATGGATTAAAATAAAGAAGCAATGTTTCCTTGGTGCCTCGAGCAGTGCGGACTGATTGGAGCACAGCTTTGCCACGGAAACACAAAATATAAGCAAGATTACGCAACTGGACAACACAGATGTGCAAACAGACTTTCTCAAGGCATTTCCTCAGTGCATGAGCCAAAAACCAAATCCCATCCACATGAGCTGATACTGATGCAAATATGCAGGTTTTCTTTCCCCCAGACAGGCATTAACCTATCACAACTCATCCACTGAATCGAATAGTTAGTGAACAGGAAATTATTCTGTAAACTTTTGATTGTCAAAGTTATTTAACCCCAAAAATAAGCCAATAGTTTCTGGATGATTTTTTTTGTTTTTGTTCTTCTCTATTTAAAGCTGCAATATGTACATATTTCAGTTGAAAACATAGAAAAAATAAGAGATATATACGCTAGTTAGCATGCTAACCAGCTAGCCCCAGCCCATCCTGTCCGGGTGCAAAGCTCCTGTGCTTAACACTAACAATCCCCTGAACCCCAAGCTCCCTGTCTGAACCGTTAGCTGCATGGCTAACTGAGCTAACTAGCTATGGGTAGCTACAGTTGGTAGCTTTACATAAGTCTTACATATTGCATCTTCAATATGACTGTAAATTTAAAGCTGCTGTAAGGGAGATTTTTTAAATTAAAATAAGTGTTAAATTGTTCTTTTTTCCAAGAGTAATCACTGTCATAGAGTGTTTAGTCAGTAACCACTTTATCCAATCAGGACAGAGAATTCCTTAAAGAGGCGGTGCTCCTGTCTGCAGATACGTCTGGGGATTACCGCTGCATGTTTATTAGGTGAAGGCGAGGATTGCATACCGCAAAACAAACGGGAAGTTAGCTAAACCGATCAATCAAAATGTCTTTTTAAAAGATGATAAATTGAGTTCACCATAAAAAGTTGCAATTTATACAAATTGGAACTGATAAACTGGAAGCAATTACATCCCAGTTTCAATCCCACCTGAGAGAAATAAAAATGCAGTTGACCTCAATCCTCGTCTTAAAGGAACAGTGTCATCACTTCAGGCGACAGTGGGCAGAATGCGAGTGCACCTAAACCCGCTATAAGCATCACCACCTGACTCGTGTTTAATGGGCCGCGGATAAACGGGAGAGCCAGAGAGCGGCGATGACACTGCGGCTGCCGTGAGTAATGTGCTCGGTGCTGCCGCCGCCGCCTGCGCCCTGAGAGCTGTCACACCGGAGACTCAAGTCAGGCCTTCACGGGGAGAAAGCTCGCTCACAGTGATGAGCGCTGACAACCTGCCATGACAGGCCATGCCATTATATGGTATACGTCTTATTTTTAGAATTACTCCTGCTCATGCTAAGTGATTTACACTGGGTTTCCGCCTTAATTCAAATTCAAGGACTTTTCAATGACTTTCCAAACCCAGTTGTGTCAAAGTTTAAGACACTGGTCAAGGTTAATCACTGCTACAACACTGAAGAATATTTATAATGAGAACTAGCAGGCTTTAAGTTTTGCGTCAGCTTTCCTGCTTACTTGCCGTAACTTGCATCATTTGCCTTCAGTCATTTGCGCATGCAGGTGTCCGTCGCGCTTTCTCGTGAAACAATGACATAACTGCCGGACAAACACAGGCCGTCAGTAGTACGTAGCCTTTTTTCTAATGTTGAGCAGAACATATGTCGAAAGAACCTCGATCCTTCTAGTTTTATCTTGTGGCAAAGCTGTGTTTACGCTCTGGTTAGGCTTTGGTTTTGGCTGTAAGCACCTGTTTTGGTCACCACACTTCCCGACTTCCCTGCAAAAATATCTGTTTGAACACGGCTGTAAACTGTCTCGAGGTCTCCTTAAACATATCCGGCGTTGTCACGCTTTCATTCCGCCACAATCCCCCTCCACCTCCTGACTCGAAAGTCAGGTAATAAACATGTCACGTGAACGTGATATGACACACATTGTAGAAATGTCAATATGGTACTCAGCCTATGACACGTACAAATGTGAACCATCCTTGTTTTGGAGGATCGTTAACTGCCAGTGTTTTACTCTGGCGACTGGGCTGTCTTTTTCAAGTGTCCATTCAGTGGCACTTAATTCAGCCATCAGACTGAGTCTTCTCTGTGGAACAGAAGGCTCTGATATTTGCCAGAGTTGTATTAACAGTTTGATTCACGCGGCGAGGTCACTGCGACGTAAAAAGCGAAAAAGTTCTGAGCAAGGCAGAAAATAGAAATCAGAGGGCGCCTTGTCTCCACTCTCTCTGTGTTCCTGAATACAGGAATACAGTGTGAAATGCTGACTGTAACTTTCCCAAATGTAGGTTAACAGGCTGATATTAGCATTCTAGCGTCGCTTCACAACAGAAGGCTTCCAATTCACTGCAACCAATCACATTTGCTGACTGGATGCACTGGGTTTGCTCTATGCTATATCCGTGTAATAATACAAAGATATAGGGACTGATATATATACATATATAGGGGTATATTGCATGACGTGTGGTTGAGGGATGTCAGACTGCATGACTAAGTGTTACCACAAACACTGCATGCAATAAGTCCACATGTACAGATAGTGGAAGTCTGTAGCCAGGTGTGATACTACTGCATACTGCAAACAGCATTAACGAGCATCTGTTATATATCACCAATCAAACACGGTGACACATGGCCCCAGTGGGAACTGACCACCGGCCTGGTTCTTATTGACAGGGCACTTCTTGCATGCGTCTACGCGGAAACAATAAAGGCTTTTAAAAGAGATGAATATGAGGTCATATGGAGAGATATATCACAAAACTAATGGCGGGCACTTGCGGGACAGGCTTGTGGGACCCCTATTCTCCCCCAAACACACACACACACACACACACACATACACACACACACACACACACACACACACACAAACACATAAAGACAGCCCACGTTCCACCATAGCAACCTATCAAACACAACCACCCAGTCTGTCCATCTGCTCTACACCTTGAAGCTTCACATGGGCAGCAACTGACAGTTATTTACATTATTAAGCATTCATTATTAAAGGGGCACTATGTAAGAAATATCTATTTTCTTCCATAACTGAATAAACAAGCTGCTGTCAGAGGTAGAACGGAACACTGTTCGAAGCTAGAAAAGACGGCGGGGTCTGCCACATATTATATAAACAAAGCAAAACATTATGAAATTGTGTTGTCCTTTAAGGTCAGTTTGCTTATTCAGTTTATTTTAGACACGCAAAATCAGTCACTGAAGAGTTTTTTCCTCTGATTAAAATGTCTTCCACAAAAACTACACAGTGCACCTTTAATTGATTTATCATTTTGTTGTAAAAAATGTCTGAACACACTGAAACTCTCTATATAAGGAAGCTAAAACCAGAGACGATGGAGGAGTTCTGCACTTTTGCTTGAAAATGTTTAATTTATGCTCAAATAGCCTATGTTTGTTTGTTTTTTTCCCAACTCTGACTGATTATTAGACGAATTCAACGTCAATTTCTGCACAAACATTGACTGCAAATGCAAATAATTGTCAAATCCAACCAAAAAGATGAATCATCTCGTCTGACTGACTGCGAGCCAGTCGGATGTCCACTCCTTATGCCAAGTGAGTGCTGAATGTTACCCACTCCTCTCACTGTCTGCCTCTGCCTCCTGCATGTTGCAGACGTGCAGACACATCTACCCCTGCCTATGAAAAGATCATCAAGCTGGTGAGAGTAGGGCGATATTTTGAAGGGGGGGAAACCCCGCACACAAATGATCCTTTATGCATGTTTCAACGCAACAGCAACAAAAAAAAAAACGTTGATCAATAATTAAAGCACGGGAGGCCCCCCTTTTTTTTTATTTCTCCCTCTAATTCTCACGTCTGAAAACAAGGCCTCCTGAGTGGATTTGCCTCCCAACACTTGAGCTGACAGCTTGAGGAGGCTCTACATCTGGCAGCATCACTGACAGACATCAAATAATCCTCTGAGCGCTGCGGGGCCTGTGCGCACCGGCCGGCAGCACCAACAATGAGCACAGACGCTGCTGCTGCTGCTGCTGCTGCGGCTGAATCCATCCATTCTGCACAACAGCCCATCAACACATTGCTTTTTTCCCCCCCTCTGCCCTCCCTCTCGGTTGCTCCTCGAGATGCAGCGCATGCACCGGTCTGTCTGACTCTGACGCTCAGCACAATCCCCGAAAAGAAGAAAAACAACACGCACACAAAAAAACACGACAATCGCTCCTCAGCTGCGCCTCCATATTTGCTGCTTTTTATTCGCACCTGCTCATCCCGGTCAAGCTGCATCACCGGGAGCCCGTGCTGACTGTGAAAAATGTCTTCTCCATACATCCACTGCACCATTATACACAGGATGCTTGTGAAGGAGAACAGCGGGGAGGAGGGGAGGGGGAGAAAAAAAAATAAAGCAATCCCCATCTTCCCCATCAGAAGAAGAGAAAATGTTGAAACTCACCGTCTCCGCTGCAGACCCGGCTCCTGCGCGTCCTCCCTCCCCCCTTGCCTCCGAGTGCGTGCCGATGCTGGAGAGGATGCTGAGAGAGCTGCGTGTGTGTGTGTATGTATGCGTGTGTGACAGTGTGTGTCTGAAGGGAACCGTGCCCGGCCGGTGTGTCCGTCCCCCCTGCTCGGCCGCTGCAGCAGCAGTAAGCTGTGGTCCACACGGATCCTCCGCTCTCTCCTCACCAGCTCCGTCCAAACCAGCAGCGGCGAAAGATCGTCTACGCTGGCGGGAGGAGGGCACGCTCTTGGGAGGAAAAACCTGGCCCGCGCTCCAGGACTCGGCGTCATGTTTATCATGGCACTTGATAAAAAGTTGATCAGTATTAGCTTATTTGGTGAAAATATACCTATACCTATAAACAGTGTTGATATCCACATTGTTTGCTGTAAAAAATAATAGTGCATGATAAGAAGACGCTTTGATGCTTTTCACAGATCTGAATTAATGATGATACATTATAAAATCATAATAATGCATCATAACGCCCAAGGCTCTCTACCTGTAGGCTTAATAGACTGCAAGTGATTGAAAATAGAGTTAAAGGTGATTTCGTCCCATCTTTGCTGCTCTGAAAAAGATTTGCATCTCTGCAACATGCTATTCCGAGAAATGATCGGAGTGAGACCTCTTCGTTTTCCTAACCCTATCACTGAGTCGCTGCCAGCCCTGTGCAGAAAGAAAGAGAGAGAGAGAATAATCCCGACTGCAGCGACCCCGTTTTAATGAGCGGCAGCAGAGGGACCTGCACACCGATAGTGTGTGTGTGTGTGTGTGTGTGTGTGACATGAACAATAACACTGCAGAGCGCTGTTATCGTCTCTCATTGTATCTGACGAAAACAAAATAAGGTCACCTGTGGGCTCTTCTGTCTGTTGTATTGACAGGCTTGTCTTGTTGTCTACACTTTCTACAGGTTTTCTATCCTTCGTATTTTTCCTTGATAATTCGATGTTTTCCTTACAACAGTCGGTACAATTTGACTACCATATTTTGAAATGTGTTATAATTTAGCAATTTGAGCGCTGTCCCTTGCAGTGTCTTTATTCACTGTAATGCATTTGGAGCGATATCGAAGCAGATGATACATGATAAAAAAAACTGGTGGGCAGAGTACTGACAATCTGTACTCAAGTAAAGGTAAAGTTACATTACTGAAACAATTACAAGTAAAACTACCAGTTTTAAAATAATAGTTAAGTAAAAGGACAAAGTATTCGTCTCAAACACAATGAGTTACCTCATCGACCGTTGATGTTAATGTGTTATCAATAGCAGACATTCAATCATAGAGGTTTCTGTTTCTCCAAATCTTAAGTCTGGTGGTGGTCGTGGTCACAGGTGGCCACAAAATGACTATATTACAGTAATTGTAGCAGGTGTAATTAGTCACTTCCAGCCCTGAGAAAACAGATGTTGTGATACTTTAATGATCCCCTTCTCCTCTGGCACCCTGGTGGCTAACGGAGCTTGGGGTGCCTTCAGTGTCCTCCAGTTCAGGTCCAACTAAGCAGAGGTGAAAGTACATTTATTCAAGCAGTGCACTTTTGGATATTTGAATATTTGCTCCACTGCTAATATTATACTGTATTTTTACTCGATTACTATCCTCTTCTCAGATTACAATTCTTCATACCCTTCCTGTCCAGTTGAAAGCCTTGTATGTTCAGATTTGGTCATTTTGAATTTGATTTTTTTTCTGATAAACAGAAGGATTAAGTGTTTCTTTATGTGCTGAGAAAATTCTCCTTATTGTAAAGCTAAATAAACTACTTAAAAACCCTCTTCATTAAGCTCTTTGGTTTTACTACTGTTCAACGGTATGAGCACTAGTAAAACCATCTCAACCTTAGACATCCACAGCAGTAAAATGTAACATTCACATTAATGCAGCAGTAAAAACATCAGATATGATAATAAAACACCATTTTTACTGCATATTTTTTGAAAACAGGACTTTTACTTCTAGGAGAGTATTTTCAGAAAGTTATATTGCTAATAAGTAAATTATCCTGCACCACTTTCTGATGTTGACACTGCCCCCAAATAACTTTTTAATAGAAAGCTTGCAGTTGTGGATGTTTCCCATGTCAGAAACAGGTGTTCTTCTGCCGGCACCGCGGGCCAGGTGGCTCCTGCAGACACAGACACGGCTGCTCTGGTTTCAAACGGCCCACCGCACATCACATTATCATTACTGACCCGCCAATCTGCATCACATTTTACACTGCACCACTTAGTTGACAGCTGTGTGTGTGTGTGTTTTGGGTGAACACCCCCAACCCCATCACTCAAATCCAGAGCGGAGCAGCCCGGGCATGTCTCACGACACATTAAGACCTTTTCCGTCAGTAATGTCCACACTGTTTCTCTCTCTCTCTTTTTCTCCCAGCCAAATGAGTGATGAAAAGATTAAATACAAACTAAATAAAAGGTTTAACTGGGCTTTTACTCCGGTGGCTTGTGTGGATCACATGTCCTTCACATGATAAACGTGCGTAGCACTCACCCAGGGCTGAGGGGCAACAGCGTTCATATGTGAGTCGTAGCAGTGCTGCTAGTAATGGTGACAAGTCCTCGGGGAGGGCTGGGACCAAAACAAAACAGGAGTTCAAACATGAGCTAGAACTGTGTCAGTGTATCTGTACCACAACAAAGTCACGCTCCAGCTCATTGATTATTATTCTTAAATGCATAACTGCCTTCCATGGGTGTAACTTAGAAAAAAAAACATTATTAAGAAGACCTTTGTTGACCTAGAGGATCAGGTAAACACAGTACAGTGTTGTTTGATATTCACGCATGGCTGTTGGACAAATAGGATGTGTGTGTGTGTGTATGTGTGTGTGTGTGTGTGTGTGTATGTGCAGGTGTGTCCCCACACCAACCGACTGGCAGAGGTCTTTGGAGAAACCACAGCGCTGTGCAAACTGTTCCGCTGGTTTTCTTTTTAGCGAGGAGACGTGACGACGGACTGATGTATTTTTTTTTTGTTTTTCCAGCGTGACATTACCGACATACTGCTGCCGAGTGTGAAATACTCCCAGGCGCTTTTAACATATTTTCATTTCAGAAACCGTCTGAAGTGTCCCTCTGCTCCGTCAGTCCGTCACCTGCATGAAAACAGACGAGGCTGATTGTTTTGTCAAGTATTTTGGCGCGAAATCATCTTCAAGACAAAACACTTGATGTGCTTGAGCATCATTTTACATTATTTGGATCTGGTCCACGCCTTCTCCGGGGCACTGTGTACTTAAAACCAGTTAATGCTGGGCCAGGATATATTACAGTCTGACAATGTCTCTTTTGACAGCAACCAGACACCTGCTTCCATACTGTTATAGTATACAACAGCCTTCCTAACTTGGTCAGAGAGCACGGCCCTGACAAACAACGATGTTAAGCAGCTTAAAAGCAGGAGCTTCTTTACGCTACGTATCCTGAGTGACCAAGGTAACGCAGAAGAGAAGTGACGTATTAGTATATTTCTCTTTGGGTGGTTTGGTTAGTCCGATCGCCAGCGCCATGCGTTCAAATTCGTAGGTGTCCTACATATATCAGCACTTCCACAACACGTGTTATATCATGCTTCCATCAAATTAACTGTATACGAGTCGACTGTCATATCAGGAAAAGTAGTGCATTGTGGTGACGCGGAAGGGTAAAAGACAGCGACCAACCGAGAGACCACTGTTCAAGACGTTTCGACATTTGTTGGTGCAAAACCATTGCATATTTTTAACGAGACACCACTGTTTGAGGCAACGTCATCACCTGCAAGCGTGAAACCATTGGATCATTTTCACGAGGGCCGACTGTTCGAGACCATGTTTCAGCATCTGTGGGCGTGAAACCACTGGATGGTTATAACGAGACACTCCGTTCGAGAGTGTTTCAACATCTGCAAGAATGAAACCATCGGATAATTTTAACGAGACCACTGCTCCAAACAAGAGACCACCTTTCAAAGTTTGCCTGACATTTGTAAACTAGAATTCAAACGTGAGTCATGTAGCATTGCTCCTAGTAATAGTGACATTTCCTGGGGGAAGGCTGGGACCAAAACAAAAGGAGTTTCAGCAATGGAGCTCCTCTAACAAAACATGTATCTGTTCAACAAGTCACGCTCCGGCTCGTTGATTATTATCAAATGCATAACTGCTTTCCATGAGTGTGAAAGATCTTAAGAAGACCTTCGTTGACCTAGAGGATCAGGTAAACACAGCACAGTGTTCTCGTTCACGCATGGCTGTTGGACAACTAGGATGTGTGTGTTCATGTTTTTGTGTGAGCAGGTGTGTGTCACCACACTAACCGACTGGCAGACGTCCCTCATTCAAAATAACCAAATATTTCAAGGAGAGGCCACTGTTCCGAGACAGCGTTCCACATTTGTAAGAGAAAAACCACTGGAGAATTTTTTTAAGACAGCACTGTTGGAGAAGGCATTTCAAGTTTTCTCAAGGCGCCAAACCACTGTGTATAACGATAGGCCGTGTTTTAGACGTTTTAAGTCTGAAACCACTGGAGAGTTTTAATGAGATACCACAGTTCGAGACGTGTCCAACATTTGTAACATGGAACCCCTGAATATTTTAAATGAGAGGCCACTACTCGAGACAGCGTTTAAACACTTTTAAGTCCGAAACCACTGGATCATTTTAACAAGCACCACTGCTTGTGATGTGTTTAAAACGTTTGTGAGTGTGAAGCCACTGGGTATTTTCATTGAGGGCCCACTGTTTCAGAGCCAGCGTTTCAGTATTTTTACCATTGGATAATTTTAACAAGATACTAACTATCTGTCACAACGTTTTTTTAAGTTATGAATGTGGGAACAGAACCATCAAAGCCAAAACATGCTGCTTTTCCTGTGTTTTGCAGAAATGCACATTTTATTTCGGTGACTGGGTTGGATTTTTGTCATCTGCAATCACAGATGGCAAACTTTCCTCCTTCCACGTTTCTATCCCTGTGTGGGCTCCAAACACACTTCGTAACTCTTCGGGGATGCATTCATTGGTGTACTTGTATCGTCAGTGACACAGTTAACCCGTAGATTATGATATTAAGCCTAACAGTTTTTACATACCTGCACCTACAGCCCACTACGCTAGGCACGGCATGACAACGTGAGACAACTTGCGCAAACATCTTTTCTGCCTGTCAACTGTTGTTTGTGTAAGATGGCACTTTCCTGGCAGACGTGAGGCTTATAAACAGTATGTGCCAACCGGAGGAGGAGAAAAAAAAAGAAACACTGTCCGGGATGGCAAACTTCAAAGTGATCCCTTTTTCCAAGCAATTCCAACTGTCAAGCAGCAAAAATAAAAGGAGGTGGATTGTGTAACACATTTCTGCCAGATCAGGGACAGTTTTAGGCAAACGTGGGCGCGCATACATTGAGAAGATTGTAAACGAGAAGGGAACTATAACGGTTGCTAGGGAACACCATAAGACCAGACAATCCAATTCTGCCAGAGGAGGAGGAGGAGGAGGAGGAGGAGGAGGAGGAAGAGAGACAGGCCGTTCCTGCCACAACAAGCAACTAATATTGCTGCGGTAGGAACTATATATATTTCCCACTCCGTCACGTAAACACAGCCTGGCAGACTTCACTTTACCATGGCACTTTGGCCTTTCGTGCAGAAAGGAAAATTGCCAACATGAGAAACATCGCCAGAGAGTGTTAATCCCAGGTTCACCTCATTTGTCTGTCTAGACTGAGCTTGTCAGAGACACTCAGTCTCCACATACGCAGCTGGATCGAAGGCTTGAATGATGTTTTGCGCCGTGTTCCACAGCGGAATGTCACAGCAGCAATCGTGCCCCTGTTTTAAAAAGTTCTCAGAGCAGCAGAGGTGTGTGGTGAAGTGAGGCACTGAGCCAATGACAGCTCACGTGAAAAACAGAGAGTAATTTGACTTAAAAATAATGTTTTGTATGCATATTACTCATCAAAGCAAATAACTTACAACATGCAGTGCATAGTCAATCAAATAGTTTCATCTTTACATGCCTGTCTATTCAAGCATCATCCTCCTTAGGGCACCATGAAGCTGATTAGTGAACTGTAAAATGTCCTACCTCCTTTGATGACCACATTTGAGGCCCAATAAGTCGATATCGGAATTTTTTAGTCCCCAACATTGGTGTCAGCATCAGCCCCATAAATCAGGTATAGGCCAGGCTCTAATAGCTTTTCTAAAGGCTTTATAACTTCTTTACCTTAAAGATGCAATATGTAACATCTACGCTTTAAAATGTAAAAAAAAAATGACTCAACCTTCGCTAATTATTTAGAGATGTGTACCTACATTATCGCAAACATTCACAACAAAATTCAAACCCAGGGAACTCAATAATTTTACTCAGGTTAACAGTGCGCTTCATATGGCTCTCTGTCGCAATGACTTCCAGGGAAACAACAGATGATAAAAGTTTGAGGAAATAAGTTTTGACTAAACGTGAAAAAACCTTTAATACATTACTTTGTCTGCATAAATTTATGTCTGAGTCATGTCAGATAGATCTTAATCATTAATTGTGGATGCTTAACAATGAGGACAACAACTCCCATGATCCTTTACTTCTTGTACAATGTGTTATCGTTTTGACTGAGAGATCCGCAGCTGCAGAAATGACATACAGTGCGTTTAATAAAGCAGTGCACTTTGACTCAAGGAATTAATTTCCTTTTTAGGGGACTTGAAACTTAGAACCTTCCAAGAAGCGCCTCCTCATTTGTCTTCTACGATTTTACACACAGAATCTAAACTAAAATGTGTATTATTCCAAAAATCCACTGATGTGTCTAAAAGAAATGTTCAGCCTCACTGCCAGCTTTCAACATAGATTTTTTATGCAGGATCTATCACTCCAGTATCAGTGTCTGTCAGCTGAGAAAGCCCCTTTGAGAGTAAAGCCAAGTGAAGGAAACACAGCCATAAATCAGACCTTGATATCTAGGTGAGGCTTGTCAGGGTGAAGCTCAATCTGGCACTGAAAGTAAAAAAAAGGGCCATCAATCTATCAGTCAAGCCATTTCGACTTAAGACCTGGAGTGAGACATCAGTCAAGGGAAATACTCAACACATATCTTTCAAACATCTGTCATTGTTGTGGAAGTTTGTAGGTATGCTTCCTCGTGGCGTATTGTTCACGTCGACTGGGGTAACAAGGGTTTGACTGGGAGGAATGACGCTGTGGAATTTCAGCGAATCTTCAATGGGATCAAAACAATGGGGGCAGAAAACCAACAATTCATCATAGGAAGACATGTAGCATTCCTGCGTGACAATTTTATTGTGGGGCTCCTTGTGATGTGTGTGGCAAGTCGTAAAATCAAACAACTTGTATTCCCAACCACCTCATTTTATACACAGAGATCACAATACAAAGACACAAACTTTTTTTTTTGAAAGTTTTGAAAACCAAATTTTATTTTATCATGAGATTTTTTTTTTCCTTTTTGCATTCCACCAAGCAACAAAGAAGGAAATCATGGCAATTGGGATTCTCACAATTTAAAAAGTGTGTCAGATTTATAAAGTGTGCCACAACAACAGCCAGGCCTGAGAAAAATCAGACTTAAATGAGGTTAAAGGCAAAATCTTCATACTGCATAATGGGCCACAATGGAGAACATGCTTTGTACCACGAGGGGAACAGTATTTCCGTCCTGTTATATTCTAATCAGAATCAGAACAGATGTCTCTGACAGTAAAATGAAGAATTAACAGTACTACCTCCGTCATATTCTTAAATTCTAGCAAGAGCACTCAAAGAATTCATAATCACCTCAAAGATTATTTACATTTTCTAAATTAAGAATGATATTCTACAAAGTGCATGAGGTCTTTCCTCTGTACAGTGTTAGAAATAGGCAGTCACGTCTTTGTTCTCACTGTGCAATTGTGTAGTAATAGCCTCTTAATGTATTCAAGTTAACGGAACATCAGTCTTATCTCTTAACAAAATGCTATCATATAATCATTAGGATTTCATGATGTGTGTCTGCGCCACATCATCATCTCTGTGCGTTCAGTCGACCAACACTTTTAACCAGCGTGTAATTCATATATTTATGAACTTTTGTATACATATATTTCTCCTTCAGTGAATGATTTCAGAACTTGCTGAATTATTTTCAACTTATACCACTCTGTCTCTATCAAACACATTCTGTCCCATAAAGAACAAGTCAAATCATTCACTGTATGGTCTATTTTAATAAATAACCATAGCAGTAACAATCCTTTTAGTGTCATGTATACGATTAAACCCTGTGAATAAATTATTAGTTTTTTCCAGGATGCTTAAAAAAATGTGTCCAGTTTGCTCCCTTGTTAGCAGTTAATCTGTTTATTGGGAGTTTTTGTACATCTTCTTACCTTAAAAACTCTTGTGTGTTCACACTGCTGCCAGGCCTGCGACTACAGCTTGGACCTGAAGGGGAGACCCTCGTACATGTCGGCCTTGAGCTTGGCCCACTCGGCCACTCTCTGGATGGTGCTCTTCTCCTGGCCCAGCACGCTGGCCGCCTTCCTCAGCTTGGCCTCGTTGCGCTCCAGGTAGCGCTCCCCCTCGCTCTTGAGGAAGTTCAGCTTCTCCGCGCGGCTCTCGTTCAGCGGGATGTCCTCGCTCATGTAGGGGTTGAAGCGGAAGTAGGTGTCGGGGGGCAGGAGGGCGTCCAGCATGGTGTGCACCTCTGAAATTAGGCATTACGTTAGAGACAATTCTGCATTCCCTCTATTGGTTTATCTTTCAAGACACTGCCTTATTCCACTCCGTGGTTTATAAATACTTGTGTGTGGTATGTCAAACGCTTACAAACAACGTTTTGTGTGGTCTTACCCTCTGTGTCTGTGGCACTGCTGATGACGTTGGTGAGCTTGGCTTTGAGGCTCGTGTAGGTAGTCCCATTCTTACCCGCCGTCTCGTACCGTCCGGTGCCAAGAGACAACACACACTGCAAAGGCGTGTTGGGCCACAGACACTTACACTCATGGATGGCCAACGCTGTGGGGTTGTTGATGAGGAGTCCTCCATCCTAAAGGAGGAAGCGATAAAGGGAAATCCAATTACCCCAAAGTTACAAACTGTAGGGCAACAAAATAATGGTCTATGTGTGAGAGTGTGATTATTTGACGCTAATACTGCATCTACAAGACAAGAACTGGGTCAAATCAAATTGAAGTGATAAGCAATAAGTATGTTTGTTTATGAGAAGCATGTTAAAAATGCGTTTTACAACCATGAGCCAAAAAACTTTTAAGTCTCCCCGAGGGTTCCATTGGTCAAATATGCCTACTAACCAAGGTTGATGCACAAAAAGGACACATATATAGTTTTGCCTCTTGCTTTAATATATTTGATGTGACAGCCTGTAGGGGACATATGAGGTGAAGTGAACAAGCTGTCCCAGAGCGACACAGCTTTAGGCTGGAGGAAAAGAAGCTCCCTGGCCAGAGATGTGCTGGCAAACAGCCCTGTTTATTCTGAAGTAAACAAGCGGGGAAAAGCTGTCTTTTCTAGCAGCTGAAGTACCCCTTTTAATTTAGTAACTTGGTTTGGAATTTAGCTATATGAATAGTCGGCTTTATTCTGAATGTAAGCTGATTGATAAGGCATATTCTACTTCAGCATTCCAATTTTGACTGACTTAATTTAGTGACACAAATGATGTGATTGCTTTTTCATTAGGCCTTTCATTAAAGAGTTGCTGATCCTACGTCAGCAACAATGATAGAAAGGGGAATGAATGGATGCCTGGGCCAATTTAGCGCTAAACCTTCATTTCTCAGTCTCTCCCCAAGTCCAGTTTTGGACTTTCTCCAGCCACTGAAGTGATTTTGGCGTGGATTAATAGAGACGGAGAGTGTGGCACACAAGAGGTCTGATCCTCCCCAGCAGGGTGGGGGGTAAAGGTCATTTCCATGCCTCTAAAAAGGGGGATGGGGGTGGGTGCTAGAAAAGTATCCAAATCGCCTCAATCCTCCCTTTCTCCAAGGATAGAGTTGACAATGTGAGGCATTAGAAAATGTTAGTCAGCAACAACAAATGCAGATTAAAAAATTTTTCAAGCACATAACTAGTCTGAAAAGGTTTCATTTTTGAGATTCAAATAACTCAAAATGGAAATCCTGACAAATATGTATGACTCTTTGCCTAATTATAAAATCATTTACCCTCAGGTGAGAGCTATTGAAACAGTGGAACACAGTTCACACTCTAGAGACAGCAGGTTAATTACACAGCTGCTCCTCAGCTCTGACCCTCAACCTCTCACCCTGACACCCAGCCGGCATCCAATCACTGCAAACTGCCGCTATAATGCAGCATCCTCATGCAGGCAGACAGCTGCAATAAGAGGAAGAAATATCTAAATCTATGCTCAAAGTTGAGTTTGCGACTGCATCCTTATCCACTGTGCTGAATATGTATTTCTGGTGCTCTGCAGCGGCAGAATTTTCCCTGAGAAATACCGCTGCTGGTGCTGAAAACTATCGTAGGAGTGAGACCGGTGGGTGGTGACGGTAGCTGAAACTGTCGATGAAACACAGCGCAGCTCCAAGAGGAATGTGGAGAACAACACATACGCAGACAGACACAACTCATTCACTCTCCATCTTTCCATCCATGCTGTCATCCCAGACTCCATGGGAAACAAATGGAAATCCTGCCTATCCAGCAAACACTGCACAGCTTTTCTGGGTTAGAGGGTGCAGTTACATTTGTTAAAGGTGCATTATGTAGTTATGGGGATGAGAAAAATCTCTTTGTTTTTATGACTGAATAAACAAACTGACCTTAAAGAACAACACAATTTCATACTATTTTACTTTGTTTATATTTGGCTGACCCTGACACCTTTCTAGCTTCAAACAATGTTCTGGGGACCTTACCTTTCTCTGAGAACAGCTTGTTTATTCAGTTATGGGGAAAAAATCATATTTCTAAGTCTGTATTATTACCTCATTAAAATTGCATGTCTGAGTTTGAATTTCTTCTCTAAAACTACATAGTGCCCCTTTAATTTGCTAAATCACTAGTAGCTGGAAAAAGGCAAATAACTTGCAGGCCATTTGTTTTAATTCTAAATGAGTGGTATCAAGGCCCGGGTGAGTAAACATGCAGAGTGGGACTGGAGATTAGTATATGTTATTGATTTAAACATTATAAATGGCGGTCTACCAGGATTCTTGCTTTGGGAAATGGCAGTGGGAGAGTGTGGAAGCAGGGACGAGGCTAATTGTGCCTAAGTAGGTTATCAAATTTAAGCCTAGCCTTGAGCATAACTGCTGCCCATGAAGACCATCTAAAGATATCTGCCCTAATAATCAAACTTCATAAAATAACACATTAAAGACGCTCTGTTATACAGGCCCACATGGTGTAAAAGATAAGTAGTAGAAAGTAAATTAACGCACTTGTCTATCAAATGCTTTAAAAGCCTGACCTCTAGCTTAAACCTAATATTTTACATTTTTTCCCTTCTATTTTGGACCACCTGAAACAGACTTTTCCACAGCGGTGGTTTGACAACCAGGAGCCCTAATGGGGAATCAAATCAGAAGCTTTCAATTTCTCTGCAGGAAGCCGGGGGACGTCATAAGAGGACAAGGCCTTTGATGTTCAGGGGGACGGAGCCTCTCTACCGCTCTGCCTCCATCCGTACCTCTCATCACTTTCTCTCACTCTCTCTGACTACTGACAGCCAGGGGAGAGGGTGAAGCAATTAAGGGATTGCCTTCAAGGTTGTAGAAAAAGTGAGAAACACACACACACACACACACACACACACACGTGCAAGATATGCAGCGTGACACTCAGTGCTTCTGTCCTTCACACTTGGCAATGCAGCACCAGAGTGGAATTGTATTGATTGGTCAGATTTCAAGGAAAAATGATCCGTGCACATTAAACTACAGCTCCCACTGTGACTTCTGAGATCACAATGGAGATTTTTACCAATGTTTATAATGTAGATCGATTATGCTACTGCATCTTTGGACAAACAACATATGTTTTATGCTGGAAAATTGAACTGATACCATTTAAACACAGTGGTCGAGTGGTGAGTTTGTGGAATAAATACAGAGATGCCCAAATCTATTCTGCAATCTGCGTCACTATAAACCTCCTTTGTCGAATTTAGCCAAGAGCTCTCCTGGTTCTCTCAGTTCCATGTCATACCTGATGGAGGTCTTTTCCCAGCACAAACTCCTGGAAGTAGCCCGGGGCGGCAGACGAGGCCCTGATGGCCTGCCACATCTTGTGTTTGCAGTCTCCGAGGTAGTGAGATCTCACTCCTGGCATGAGTCTGTAGTTTCTAAACACATAGGCCTTCAGGGGTAAACCCCTGTTCACTATGGCGCTCACTGCTGACACCTGGTGGACAAACAAAGAGCAAATTTATGGAGCAACATGCAAAGTCATCTGTAGTTTGCTGATGTTTTCCTAGATGCTCTTCTGTACAAAAAATAAAACCAAATCCAGATGTTTGACTTTTTATTTAATTCTATTCAAATCTTTAAAAAAACAACAACATTTGTTTGTCTCTCTGTCTATCAAATACTATGAACAAATGTGTTTATCCAGGCAGAATAGCGCTGAAAAGACATGTGACTCACTTTAGGGCAGTGTGGGTCCCTGGCACTCTCTATCATATGACCCTCACCCATCCGTTCCCTAAAGAAAATACAAAAACAGATCAAAAGTACGGACAGTTAGACGCCAGTATCTTTGAAATCAAGAATGGCAGAGGGTAGTAAAGGCATGCAAGAACTGGAAGACTTACTTGAGGATGTTTTCCCATATCTCGCTGTCATAGAAAGCGTGGCTCCAGCCCATTTTGACTGTTCCGACGATCACATTCTGTTTGAAGACATCTGCCCCCAGCTTCCTGTACATCTCCTCGCACTCCTCTAAGGGGATCTGGAAAATTCCCAGCATGAATGCCAAAATGGCACCTAAAGTAGACATGAGCACGTTTTATATGGCAGTGAAAAAAAAGAAGAATCATGAGTTTACCTCGATTAGAATAGACGTTCTTTATTTCCCACAAGGGAGGTTCATTTTTACAGAGGTCAGTAATACACTGACACGGCTATACACAGATAAGACAAACATCGCTGTAAATAAACATGATTCTAAAGAGGCAAAAAAATCTTTGAATCCTTAAAACTAAACCAAAATGTTCGGTCAGTGTCAGATAAAAATGTACAGAAACTAAATCTACCTGTGCTGACTCCACAGATGTAATCGAAGAGCTGGTGGATTCGTTTCCCAGTCAGGTTCTGCAGTTTATAAAGAGTCTGGAGGGCCAGCAGGCCCCTGTAAAAAAAGTTACAAGGTTTAAAAACACAGACTGACATAAACTTAAGAGGTGGTCTTGCAAAGCTGGCCTACAAACTACATACAGTTTCTTTATTTCACATAGTGCTTATAAGAATGTAAAATCAGATTGGATCACTGATAATATTGATGGGGAATACATTTATTTAATTTTTCCCCCTGGAATAGCTTTACCTTGTTCCTCCACCGTCTATGGCCAGGACCCGAATCCCTCTGCCTTTGACAGGTTCTGTGTAGCCAACCAGGGCCAGCGCTTCCCTCACAGCAGCCTGAAGAGGAAGGTCTCTGGCCTGGCGCAAACGCAGCAGGCAGGGCAGCACACTCTCCTAAAAAAGGTCACAGTTTTACACAAACCTACCATCTGCCAAAATGTCTCAAGGACTGTTCAAGACACCTGACATTAAATTGGACAGCAGGGTGATGCACACTCACCTTGACAGCTACACCTCGCGTCTCGGGGAACTCCAGGAGGTGATAGCTGAGCTCCTCCACTCGACTGGTGAGGAGCTTGACGTCAGTGACTCTCTGCAGGCCTTTCGCCAGAGCTCTGGTCCTGTTGTCTACACTCACTCTTGCTATTATCTGCATGACAAGGACATAAAACATCCAGGCAATCTGATAAATTGAATTCCACTCATTTAATTTTATAATGTCTGTACTTTTTCAATGCCTTAATATCTTAACCATGAGCCTTTTCAAAGATTTTTGTTTCATCTATGTTGAAACTTAACAGCCGCGCAACATATTATATCATACCAAGTCAACATGGGATCATTTTAACATTGTTGACACCACCAGCAGTTAAAACTTTCAAATTGACCACCACATTTTGACAACATTGATGGATTCCTGTTTCATTAGAGCCAAACCGAGCACCTTACCTTTTCTCTTTGAGTCAACAGCTGCTGCTTCGCTTTCTCCTCTTCACTCTCTGTCTTCTCTGCTGCTTTTTCCACAGTGGGCTCTTCCACAGCGACTGCTGAAGTCTTGTCTTTGTCGGCTGTGACGCTTTTGGAATCACCTCTGAATTTGGGGACCAGAGGCGTGATGTAGCTGCCGACAAACGCCTGCATGCTGGGCCGAGGGTAGGAAAGATAGTGGGTGAAGCCTTTCTTAGGGGAGGTAGCGGGTGCAGGGACGGGCTGAGCAGCATTTTCAGTTGTATGGATGTCTGACGAGGGTGTCACCACCGGAGGAGTGAGGTTTTCTGACGGAGGTGGAGATGAAGGAGGAGGAGAGGTAGTGGGTGCTTCAATACTTTTAGCCGCCGCCACTGGAGACAAAATAGGAATGTGGTCCGCAGTTTTCCGAGCAACTGAGCTGAGAGTTGGTTCGGATGCAGGATCATCTCCTCCTTTGTCTTTCTGTGCCGGCATGTTGCCTCCTTCTTCAACTTGTGTGCTGGTGCCAAAGTAAATATTGATGTGCTGAGACAGAGTTTTGTAGGTGTCATCCATGTTGGCGGTGGACAGACCTGCTGGATGAAACAGTTGCATGGTTTGCTTTGCCACAGTCGAGGAAGAGCTCTGCACTGATGCAGTTGCCGCTGAAGCTAGACTGGACTTCTTTGTGGCAACAAAGGGCTTTTCTGTAGCTTGCTGGCATTGCTTGTCTGACTCCTTCTCTGCTGCGGTCTTCTCGCCTTCTTCTTCTTCTTCCTCTTTCATGGTAGATTCAGGTGGCGAGGCAGCAGCTGCGTTGCTGGAGGCTAAGGACTCTGCTTTGGCCAGAGCTTTTTCTGCATGGGTGCCGTCGGCTGCGGCGCTGACAGGCATCAGGCGGGAGAACTTGGAGATGAGGTCCGTGCTGCCTACTGCCTTGGTGACACTGTCCAGCGTGGTCCTGATTCGCGACATGCGTGTGCTCGGTCACTCAGAATCAGTTAATCAGGCAAGAGGATGACGCTTAATGTCTGCGTAAGACCATGTGGCATTCTGGCAGAAAACCTGCCATCAGCTACAGTGGTTTGAGGAGAAATTCCATTTTGGAGACTTGCTGCTTGTTCCACTGTTTCCTGGAAAAAAAAAAAGGGGGACAGGAATTATCTCAAGACAGAAGCAATTCTCAAAGATTTAGGGCAAACATATCACATGCAAATGAAGAGAGGCCCAACAGAGGGCTCCACTGACACCCTACCCATCCTGGTAGCCATGGAAACAGTTACAGCAACAAAAACAGATGCAGAGGACAGCTTACACAAATAACAACTTAAACACTGCACTTCCTAGATTATCTGTGTGCCGCACATAGGTACACAGGCAAGATGGGAGAGGACCTACATATCACAACAGAGTCGGCTCAACTTGTGACAGCTCTGCTGGACAGACGCCGCCACATTGTCAGGAGGGAGCAGGTGGATCCTGGCAGTGAGTTGAGGAACATCACCTGGGTTGCTAGCAAAGACTTCACAGTCGAGGTTGGGAAGAGGCAGATTGGGGAGTACATTCAAACCTGGGAGCTGCAGCCCTGCTGGCTCTACAGTTTGGACTTCCTCTACTCAACCGAGGACGAGCATCACACCTTCTACCACTACCGGGCCCGCTTTAGCACCCCGACCCAGCGGGAGCCGATTCAGGGGACAGCTAGCGTCTACTTCGTGGTGGATATATCGAAAGTCAAGCCCCATACTCTGCCCGTGGAGGTGCTCTTCGTGGTGGAGTCTAACAGGCTGGTACACACACCCGGGAGGAGCAGGTTCAGAGAGAAGTGGCTGGCGGATGTTATCAAGAGCAAGACTTTGCTCCGGAGAGCCGCGGACCTTTGAGCCAGCTGCCGAACCACCCAGAAGGGAAAATGATTCACTTCTGGACCCTAACTTCATCCAACTTGCTATGTATTAGCATTAAATCACACATGGTGGCTTTAAATTTCCTCGTTTGTCTAATGATTGTCAACCCACTTGGGAATAAAATAAGAATATTTAGCTTAAACATGGAAATTAAACCGCCGATAATTGATGCTAAAGTGCTAACTAGCATGACCTGTCAGCCTCTAGTATCTTGCTTAGGTCTGACGTTTGTGTCGGACCTCACAGTGGCTAGGCTAGCTAGCTTTAAAGTTCAAGGAAATTCAAACGTATTCATGACAATTAAGCTTTCTTTTGTTAGGTAATAAGCTACATTTTTTTTAATTTAACGTTAAATGAGGAAACACCCTATGACAGTGACGTTTAAACGCTAGCTTGCTAACTGCTGAGCAGCTGTTGTAAACACTGGAAAACGTTACATTAGCCGCCGCTGGCCCGCCGCTAGCTAATGAATACAGCGTAAAATTGGGTGTCAGTTTATCTGAATTCACGCGTCGCCGGGAAAACAGCAAATTGTCTTCTTCTTACCATACGAGATGAAGACAGTTAGATTGTTATCCAAATAATTCCATTCCCTGTAGTGCTGGTACAGTACATGAATGGATGCTGGTCCGCTTAGCTTAGAAATCCCAAACAGGAAGAAGAGAGGAGGTGACGTAGTGCGCTTTTTTTGTTGTTGTTTTTTTGCAGCGCAGTGCTTTATTTATATCAGCAGATGTCGACAAAACGCCCTTCCATTCAATCCAAAGTTTTCTGTGTGAACAATTCAATTTTAAATTCAGCTGTTAAGAATCCACAACACAGTTTGTGCGGTGTAAATAACTCAAGGTTTGCAAATGTTATTGCGCTGTCAGTGCGGTTTTGAGTTCAGTCTTTCAGCACCGCAGTGAGCGGCTGTGTACCGTAGAAGCAGATCAGCACCATGGAGAGCAACATCCACATCAGTTTTCATTTCACAGATGGGCATCTTGGAAACACCAGTGCATCGCAACATTATGATAGATATGATATCGCATTAAAAAAACAACAACAACAAAATATAGAAATGAAATAACCTGTCCGTCTATTTAAGATGTTTTAGGCATTCGCTTGTGAAGTAATCAATGATTTGACTTGAAAATGGGTAAAAGCATATCGTCTGTTTACTTTGGTCGTTGTTCGTTGATGACTTCAAAGTCAGTGCGGCAGCACGACAGTTATGAACCAATGCGCAATTATATTTGAAGCAATTGCTCTCGACAATTAACACGCTGAGCGTTCTTGCAGTGGGGATGACAGGCACAGTGGTGGCTTGACGTGCCCGCTGTGTATCTGGAAAGGGGCTGAACTGACCATTAAATATCAGTGTAGGAAGGGGCGATCGCTAATGGTATATGCGTAGGAGGTACGGATAAGAATACGGGGGATAAAAAGAAGGTCAGAGGCCAACGGTGCAGCGATTATCATTATTATTAATATCATTTTGTCATAGAGGCAAAGAATAATGGCATATAGAAACAAGTGTAACCCGCTGCAGGTTACACTTGTTTCGGGAACTTCAGGTTACCTGCAGCTCTTTCAGGTATGCAGTATGGCGGCGTGGGGTATGACGGTTAAACACTGTCATCTGTTTCTTCTCTCCGTGCCCACGCAACCTTTCCTTGTGCCGTATGAACTCCCTGCTATGACCTATAGAGAGCGTGTATTTTCTGTCATTCTTCTCGGGTGAGGCGGCGGTGACATTATAGTTTTTCTCCTTTTCTTGTTGCCTGCTCCACCACTGTACTGTATACCTCCCCCGCCACCCTATACACTGTGTGACATGTCTCCCTATTGTGCTACAAGCAGGTGGTGCACCGTTTAAAAGCACTTAGACAAAAGGAAAAGACGCTTTGACGTCAGCTTTTCTCTACGGTGTACGGCGGTGGTGCTGAAAGGGAGCATGCACTCGTCTTTAGACAGCGCTTATCCCGAGAAAACTGTTCTGTGGTTAGAAAGAGCCTCCAAATATCTTTGAATTTAAATGACACATACTTTTCCTCGTCTTCAGGTTCATCATTTTTGTTCCTTAAATTATTCTGTAGCCAGCAGCAATTACGCAGAAAATTGTCGTTAACAAACTGAAACTCCGAGAAACGTCGCTGCTAACGCAGACTGTACCTATGCTAGCAACTTAGTAAAATAACTAGGTGACTTGCTATCTCACGGTGTGGTAACAACACACTAAACCACGCCCACTTTGGATTTGAACGTCCATGGGCTTTCCCCAACACGTTACAATTCACATGAGGCTATCTAATCAAGCCTTTGCTAATTTTGCATGAACTGAACTGGAAGTTCCACGCTGTACACTTTTGAAATTTCCTCTTCCAGCAGTCTGAAAGAAGACGTGTTATGGGAGCAAAGTAGCGCGAATCTTAAAACCGACCAGCGCATGGAAAAGCAGTGTTTTCACCTGTAAGTGCGACATGAGATGCATTACGGGAACAGTAGGCTAAAATATCTTTAGACCATCTTTGGCAGCATTCTTGTCAGCGTTTCTCTCCTCAAGTCCTACCACCTTTGGAAAGTTGAATATTAAACGACTGTTTCATGCTGCAACTTTTTGACAAGATTTTTCTTACAGCCACCAAGGTTCAACTGCCGTGGTTCAGTGTTTGTGCAACTGTCCTCCTGTTTCACAGTGATCCGGCGACCACCTGATAGGGTCGCTCATTAGCACCCTCCTTCACCGTCTGATGAGCTCCACGCTCTTCAAAGTGGCGCTTTTAAGCGATGTTAAGATGTTTGCGTGATACTGTAAGGCAGCTCTGTTGAGCCCAGGGTGACATTTTTAGTGCATTTCCTTCCCGCTCTTGGATTTCTTTCTCTGCCTCTGCGGGGTAAATGTCAGAGCTTTAATGGCAACTCCAGAAGAGTGTCAGTGGTGTACCCGCCCCCTTATTGATGCCGGTGAGGTTCACCGCGGTGTGAGGCCAGTAACTGGGAGAAACGCGATGAAAAGATGTTGATCATTTACACCGACAAACGTGATACGCAGTACTTTCACGATACTTTTTAATGATTGTGGTCTAACAGGGAAATTAGTGACAAACCTACTGTTTTGCAGCTGTACTTTAACCCTTGATTAATTAATTTAATTAATTTAAATGGCCAATAAAAGCCCATTTCTGCCAGTTAAGTATAAAATAATTAGGGGAAAAAAGAAATTATGAGAGATGAATGACTTTAAATCTCATCATCTCATAATTATGATTTTAAAAAAATATATAATATTATGACATTTTCATCTAAAAATTTCTTTAAAACTTTAATTGAGACTTTTTTAAAAATCCCATAATGACTCTAATCTCGTAACAGTACATTTTTAATCTCATAAATGTTACTCATTATCTCAGAATTTGAAAAAATGACTTTATCACACGATTTTCACATTATCAATCTCAGAGTTAAGACTTTTATCTCATAATTTTGACTATTATTTCATAATTATGACTTTTCCTTATCATCTCACCTTTCTATCCCCTAACTATGACTTGCCATGACAACTTTTTTTTTCCATCAAGTTTTTATTTTTCTTTAACTGGCAGAAATGGGCTTCATATACACCATAGCAAAGAAAAGTCTTTGAAAGATGAATTAGAGATTCATAATGATGATGTGCGAATGATCAAGGGGGGTGATTTTAAGGTTTCTGAGGATTACGAAATGACTCATTAAGGGTTTTATTCCTGTGCGTCTTATTTCCTATGAGACTATGTGCGCATCTCATTAGCCTGGCACTGGCATTCAGTCTCCACTGAGCCCCCCTCGCCCCTTCAAGTGAACGACTTTCCTCCTCACAGCCGCCACTGTCACTTGCATCGCGCGCGCAAAGGAGGAAAATGCATCGGGAGACGTTTCTGCGCCGACAGTGCAGCACTCCAACTCCTGGTTACCTGCACTGATAGGTTAACTGAAACCTGAGGTGGGAATTGGAAACATCAGGTTCATGCTTAAATGGATCGGAGCGGCAACAGCTCCGAAAAGGCGCCGGATGAAGATGGAGACGCGCACGGACACTTCGCGCTCCTCAGAGCTGGGGTTTTGGGTTTGGTGTTCGTGCTCGCAACGTGCGGTAACCTCTTCTTCCTCGGCGCGCTGTGGAAGAAGCGTAAAAGAAACACCAGGACCCAACTGTTCCTCCTGCACCTGTGCCTGGCGGATCTGGTGGTGGCTTTTTTCCAAGTCCTACCGCAGTTTCTCATTGAAATTACGCACAGGTTCCGAGGCACGGACTTCCTGTGCCGTACAGTAAAGTACCTGCAGGTGGTCGGGATGTTCGCCTCCACTTACATGATAGTAGCTATGACCATAGACCGGTACCATGCGGTTTGTAAACCCATGGTTTCCTTCTTGAAGGGGTCCTTCAGGAGGTATCTCTCCATAGGCGCGGCGTGGCTGATCTCGCTCGCCTTCAGCTCCCCTCAGCTCTTCATCTTCTCCCTGCAGGAGGTGGAGGAGAACCAGTACGACTGCTGGGCGACGTTTGTCGAACCGTGGGGGAGCCGGATCTACATCAGCTGGATCACCCTGTCGGTGTACGCTCTGCCCGCGGTCATTCTGCTCTACTGTCAGATAAGAATTTGCACCACGGTCTACTTCAACATGAAGAGGAAGGCCTTGCAGGCGGGACGCGCGGGCACGGTGAAGGGGGTGTCCAACGCCAAGATGAAGACCGTGAAGATGACTTTTGTTATCATAATGACCTACACGGTGTGCTCGAGCCCGTTCTTTGTGGTCCAGTTGTGGTCTGCGTGGAGCCCAAGCAGTGCGCCAACTAAAGGTTTGTCCCATTCTTTGATTACTTATCATTGTGTGAAACTGTGTCATCTTAGAGTTTGGATATATATTTGCACAAGTGTTGTCTTTTTGTTGCATAAAAGTCTGCAGCACAGAGTATTGGTGTCATTTTCGGGACTTACATGCTTGTTCGACTTCTTTTGAACACTTTCCCCACTCAGTCATTATATCTGCATTTCTGATTATTCTCAAAGATGTTGTTGTCTTGATATTTTGTGAAAGTACCAATAGATATCCCTACAATATTGATATTGAGGCATTTAGTCAAAAATATAGTGGAATTCGTTCTGGTATTTTTTCAGGGGCGTCCCTAGAAATGTTTTATCAGGGGGCCAGAAGGCGCCACTATAAATGTTGGGGGTGGCCACCAAAATGTGGCATCTTATTTTCATTACTGATGGACTGTAGATGAATAGTGCCTAATGTGGAATATCACAAAGAAGCATGATACGCATACAGCACTTATTAGTGAGAAGCATATCTTTCACATGAGGGGAGGGGCACACATGTGAACGGTGGGGGGTGGCCAATAATTGTACCCCACTGCATATATGAGTCTTTTTATAGTCTTGTAGTCACGACCAACCATACCGAGAACAAATCATGACCAGAGTGTATGGAGACCGAGACAAGCCATATACCAGAGTGAGTCCCAAACTGCACGACAAGCTTACAGGAGATGTGGATCTAAAACTGATCTAAAAGATGAACATTTGCATAAAAACACACACACAGAAGACACATTCAAATTCCCTCCATTCACCCTCACCTTTTTTCTTCTGCTATATATGAAGGTGGACTGAAAGGAACCTCACCACGTCTTGTCCACCGGAAGGGCACCCTAGAGAGCACTTTATTATGGTTTTTTTTATAATATGGGACATCCAAGAGGGCACTTGCATGGCATTTTTTCGATCATGGGAGCAGCAGGCGGTAATTACAAGACGAGACCTTGAGACTGATTTTGCATATCACAATACCACTGTAGGCCCTCGTGTTATATTGGCCTGTTAATAATGAATAACACATTTTTAGATCCAATTTATGACAGCATGTTTACATTTTTCTCTCTTCCTCCCACAGGTCCAGTGTTTGCCATCATCATGTTGCTGGCCAGCCTCAACAGCTGCACCAACCCCTGGATATATCTCTACTACAGCTGAAAAAAACAAAAAACAGCCCAACACACAGCAAATAAAATCAAAAATGACGGAGCGGCACAAACAAAAAAAACTGTTACAGATGTTATTTATCAAGGGATATGCCACTCTGGATACATGCCAGGGTCTGATGAAGACCAGACGGGTGATCTGGATGAGGATTTACGACGTCCAGAACACCAAAAGCGTGGAGCAGCATAGGTCCGGTGCTTGAGTGTGTGCAGTTGTCGTGTCTAAACGCGCTTTTCTTTTATAGAAGAGGACATACATTTGTTGCATCATCTCTTTTGTGATGAGAAAATCTAACTGGATCAGTGCATTTCTGTATACGAGTATTAAATGGAATCTCTGTGGCTCCTTGCAGTATTTTGTGAGTTGACTGCTGCCTGTTTTTAATGCTCTGACAAACAAAACATCCACCGTGCACTGAAGAAAAACATATATTGTCGCTGAGCCTACATTGAAATTTGCCAGCATGAGTATTTTTCCCTCAGGCATAGTGTCCACTGAGCACAGCACTGTCTTTCATTCAGTGCCGGGGGAATAAGGGGGGAAGCCTTTTCAAAATAAAGCCCCTTTCTAAAAAGAAATCCACATCCATACATATTCAGCTAATTTCAAATGTTATGTAAATGTTTCTTAGGCAGTTATAATGTAAACTGCGCACATGAGCTCTGTGCTTGTACCTGCATTGCTTTGATATTTTGTGTGATCACAAATATACAGAAAAAAGACTGCACCTGACACTGGATCTAATAAATAAATGATCATTTACTATGTATAGCTCTGGCGTCACCTTTATAAATTTGCCTGCGACAGACAGACGGTACGCCGAATTAGTCTCTGTAGCGTAGGAAGAAAGCACCTGTCGGAATACGTCACTGCACAACCTGATTAGATAAACCGAGCGAGCACAATGAGATTTACCTTTTCTTATTTTCATTTTATTTTGTTAATGGACATTTATCATGAGGCCTCCAGACTATATGATCTTTTGCGATCTTATCTGATGCTGCTATTGTTGCATTGTATCCCTTGGTCCTCGATCACTGACCTCTCATTAGACAAAGACGACTTGTATTACTCCCCTGCACTCTGAGATCAAAACCTGCTCTTATCTCTACACTGTCTTGTCCATGCCGCGAGATCGTCACAGTGCATTAGTCCCCTAATGCACCATGATGTTGTTTTGTTTTCCCGACCTATGTGCGCAGCATCGGGATTAAAACAGCTTCATTTCATCACCAAGTTTGAGTGTCAATTCTCTTAATCCTTGCATGTGCGGCAAGTTCAGTTGTCATGCATTGCTGGGGGAAATGTCACTTTATAATCTTTTCATGAAATGCAACACCCTGGAGCCTTATAAAATTGCACTTCACAAATCCTTTCATATGTGCAATCAATCCCTTTGTCATTTGTTCCAAAGCCAATTTAGCCTTTCCCACGCCTCACACAAGTACAAGCATTAACCCCACCAGGCAAACACCATGATTGACTGTATTCGTAGCCTAATTACATTCGGAGTTAACACAGTTATGTAATGCTATGCGCAATAGAAAGCACAGCAGGTGTTCGTTCCCTCTCAGACGGTTCATTACTATTGCCGTCACAGGTGTGTGTTTAAAAATATGTCCTAACATGGTCAAAATCCGCTCTGCACAACGTCTGTGAGCAGGCCTGCGACAGCGCAGAGGCAGCCTGTGCTGCATTTCTCCCTGGAAAGCTGTTTCAAACAGGATTAGGTATCTCACTAGGCCAAAACACTGTGATGACTAATTCGGGCCCCCGGGGGTGGAAATGTGGGAGATAAATCCTGCTGCTGCTTCTTGTTCATGTCATTGTGGCAGTTAAAACAATCACAAGGGAAATAGTGGACACGGGGGCAGCTTTCAACGAAAAAAACTTTAAGAACCACGGTCACTGTACAGTACAATCAATCGCTGGATCCAAGTACAATAATAATTTCCTCCTGCTGCAGATTGCAGAGAATGAGAGGGTGGTAGTGGCAATCAGGCAGAGCACAGGAATAAAATGAGCTGCTGTTTACACTGACATTATTGCTGGTGATTGCAGAGTTCATCATTGCATATGTGAATGGTTTCATCTTGAATGTGATGTGAATGTGATTGACTTCATATATTTTTATATATATATATATATATATATATATATATATATTTTTATATATATATATATATATATATATATATATATATATATATATATATATATATATATATATAATATATATATATATATATATAATATATATATATATATATATATATATGAATTCAATTCTGAACACAGCAAGCAGCAGCAGATGCCGTCAAATAAATAGTCACCATCTGAATCGCAGATCCGATGATAAAATACAACAGGCAGATGGCATGTAATAAAAACAGTAGAAAAAAAAAAGCCAATAACAATATGATATTTATCACATTAGAGATCCAATCATGTAAACACCAAACAGAAAATATTGGTTATGCATCAGTCGTGCACAGCAAAGAGCAGCAGAAAATCAAGGCTTTAGCTTTGAAACACTACACGCACAGACAGTCAAACAGTGCCACCATGTGGACAGAAACAGACATGACGTCGTAATATGGACATTGATGTGTGAAGGCAATGTTGCACAGCACTGAGAGCGAGGGCTGGCCCATATGGACCCAAATTCATATGTCGTGGGTTAAACTTTCATTTGTAATTCAAAGCCACTTTTGAGATGTCTCAAGCGCTTGAATTAACACAGACTGTGATCTGCAACACATGTAAACGAAAAATTCTATAGCATAAGTAGAAGGTCTGTCCTTTAAAGGAGCAGTATGTAGTTTTAGGGGAGACATTTTAATCAGAAGAATCAGATACTGCTTTACTTTGCTTATATTTGGCAGACCCTGCCACCTTTCCAGCTTCAAACAGTGTTTTCGGACCTTATTTTCCTATGAGAAACAGCTTGTTGATTCTGTTCTGGAAATATACATATTTCTGAGTTTGTACTATTAGCTCGTTAATATTGTAAATATTAAAATTCTGAGATTATAATGTCTCCTACAAAACTACATAGTGCCCCTTTAACTGTTAATACTCATCACACTTGTAAAAGTTCTGCAGCACACAAAACTGTAGCAGCAGAAATGTATGAAGAAAGTGAATTGTAGTTTGAGACTATTAAAACTTTAGGGGGGAGCCTAAAAAGTCATTTTCTATGGCATTTCAAACGCCATACCCAGCCCTGCTGAGTACCAATAGAGTTCAATATGACACAGTTTGTAATGCTGTGCTTTATGCATGGAAGCATGTGCAACTTTTCAGCAAAAGTTCCTCAAAGGTAACAATTAAAGTACTCAATTTCTGTCCACATATTGCTATTTCCCGCAGAATCACACCAACATAGATGATATATAATCTTCTAAAACTTTCTGCCTCTCACCAAAAACAGCACCGACTCTCTTCAGTAGAGATATCTCTGTCTCCAGAGCACGGATTTTGGCCACCGTGCTCTCCTCCCTGTGATCAAGCTCCAAGATCTTTGCATGCAAATTCAAGATCTTACTCCAAAGCTGATCTTTGTCCGTGTCCGGTCTGCAGTACGAGTGCTCGAAAACTGAGATGTGCTCTCCCTCGCTGGGTCCCTTCTCCTCTAGGAAGTAACTTGCGGGTTCATCCTTGACCACTTCCACAGGGACAAGGCTAAAAGCCTGGCCGAACGCTGCCTGGAGGGTGTCTGCGTCCACGTTTTCCTCTCCATTGGAGAAAGGGTCCAATGTCTGGCAGCACAACACAGTCACTGTCGGGTCTGCCTGCTCTTCAGAATGTGGCTCGATGCATGGGGACAGTGCCAGGCAGGAAGCTGCTGAAGTCCCGATGCTGCCTGGTATCTCACGAGCAGCAGTTTGTATCGCGGAGTCACAGGAGATGCCAGCGTTCGACACCGGAGGAGCTTCAAATATCGTCTCTGTGTGCTCGGCAATGTTTGTCGTACTTGACTGGAGCTTTTTGCATGTTCTGCTCAAAATTAGAGGCCTCTTACTGAGAGGAGAGTCCGATACTGCAGGCTCAATGTCAACGTCTAAAGTTCTAGGTTTGGCCTTGGGGCTCCTTTTGCCGGAGGTAACATTTTTCTCGCCATCCTGGGATGTAAGAAAACACGTCTTCATCAAATGGGATTATGAAAAGGCAGCAAAGCTACTTTATAAATCTACGTGTCTATAATGGAACTTTGGGTAAAATAATGAAAAACAAAGAAAAGGCTTGTTGCACTCCAAAAACTCTAAATGAATATTACGTTTCTGGTGTGCACCGAGCCTTTACTTCTTGTTGGAACTGTGATGGATGTTGAGACAGACAAAATCAGATACATACATCTTCAGTGGAGGGGAAAATGGTGGGGATGGCTGTGGTTTTCAGGTAGCGGATGCCCCATCGGATATCAAAGCAGTCCTCTGTAAAATGCTCGCTGCACAGGTACTGATGTCGACTCGGGGTCCACTCCTCCCGCTTCATGTTGTCCACCCATTTCTGAAGCCTAGGCTGGTCTTGCAAGGGAAACCTTTGGTGGAAAGAAAATGGCTGGTTGGGATCTGAAACTACTGACAATTTCAGCTGCTGGCAGATAATCAGTGTCACTTTGGTGCTGCAGTGAGTCTAACATATCATAACTCCACATTCAGTCACAGTCTCAGGGTCTCTTGCAAGAGGCTACCCCTCACAAACATGATATACAACTGACATGAAATTCTAAGCACAGCAGGAAACACATTTCAAATCTGAGACACAGCAGAAAGAAGACACAAAACATACGGGTAGAAGCTAATTCTCTTGTTGTCTTGTCTGGTCGCCGTCCCCCCGCGGTTTCTGCAGACTTTCACGGCGCAGTACCGTGGCATACCTGCAGCAAAAATACATAGAAGCGCTTTACAGCGACAGGTTTGTGGCTGACATTTTTGAAAAACACAGAACAGCTCGCAAACGGTCACTTCCGGGTTGTGGTTCTCAGAGCGGAGATGACGTTTAGTCAATTTAATTGTCAAGATAGTTATGGTAACGACTGCATGTCTACGTCGAGAAAATTATATACATACGACTACGTACTACGTAAGACTAAGTTACGTAATACCCTTTTACAGCTCATCGGCTATTTTTTGCCAAACAATTAAAAATAATACACACGTAAAGTGAATGATATAGATGACTGGGCTTAAAACATGTTTAGGTTTCATACCTCAGACCGAAGCGAAGCCGGAAATACGCGCAGCTCACGCTCTCCCTCGCTCGACTACTTTTCGGGTTGTCTCGTTCCTCCACGTGCGCAATGTTTCCGCCAATCATAGCGATGTGAGTCACCGTGTTCAGAAACGGACCAATACCGTTGCGAGTCGTGGTGTTACAGCTCAGGAATGCAGCTCGTCAACAACTGCTAGCTTTCGCTTCGCATCAGCTGGGGCTGTCGGCGTCTGACTGAGCTGTCCGCAGACTGTTTGTCACCCCGTCTCCAGGTAAGCTCTCTTTTTCGATACACTTACATGTTATTTGTGGTGGTGGGGGAGTTATCTGCAACCGAGAGCAAACAACGAAGTATTAACCCAAACAAGCCTCTTAGCTCATTTAAGTTCCTCCCCTTTTCGAGAAACAAAAACAGTGAGTTGTCAGTGTCTTGACGCTAACACCTTTCTGTTGAAAGCAACGCTAGTCAACAACGTCGTGTAACCTAACTTATGGCTATTTTTCGAAATCTGAAATCTGAATTTTGAAAGTTAACCCCGTTTTGAAGTTGCTTCGGGGTCGTGTGAAACGTCGTCTGTAACCGAGCTGTCAAACTGCTCTCTTCACACCCTCAAAGGTGCCAAAAGCAGCAGCTATGGCCACAGCGCAGTCGGTGTTGCTGCTTGCAGTGAACATTCTGCTGATCTCGGAGTTCATCCTGGCCAAGAGAGACTACTACGACATACTGGGGGTGACCAAAGATGCCACCGAGCGCCAGATCAAAAAGGCTTTCCACAAGTTGGCCCTGAAGTACCATCCTGACCGAAACAAGAGCCCAGACGCCGAGGCCAAGTTCAGAGAAGTAGCTGAAGGTGAGTGATGTCATTGTCTTTTAACCAACTTATTACGTAAAGGGCTTCTTTTTTTATGACACCCTGTTGCTGCGGTGTCAAGCAATGCAAAGCATGCAGTCCTTGTGAAACATCCTTTAATCAGGATACATTTGAAGAGGAATAGCAACAAATAAACTGAAAAGTGTTAGTGACAGTCACACTGGAAATGTCTAGGGTTTGGGTAGATGACATATTGTATGGTTGTGAGTGAAACATCAAGAGGGAATGTCTGACTTCTCCCCTGAGAGACATTCCTCACAATATTAATAGCCTGTCTGTTGTGACGTGACAGGATGACAGGATGACAGCTGGGTGTTTAAAGGTATTTATTGGCACTCTGTGATTTCTCTAATGGGCCCTATTAAAGACAACTGCACTTGAGGCTCAACCCTGTCATCATATCTATGTTACAATAAGATAAAAACTTATTGATCCCACACCGAGTAACAGAAGCAGAGGGTAATGAGAGAGAACGTGAGCAAAATTGGAAAAACAAAAATCATGTAAACAAAATAAACCTTTCACACATAACTACATGATGATAAAGAGTCACTATTGCTCTCCCAACTTTAGTACACACATGGTGTGCAGTAATATACTGTCAAGTTTAGAAATATTAAAATATAATTTCACACACATGGATTACAACAGGAAGTGAGAAAGAATTTTCTCAAAAGTATGAAGGTTATACTGTATATAAGGATATGTATACAGACAATATATATAAAATAATATATGCTATACTTTACAGGTGCACTGTGAAGTTTAGGGGAAGGAATTTAATCAGAAGAGAAATATCTTCTCTCTCTTTATTTAATGACTGAATAAACAAACTGACCTTAAAGGACAACACAGCTTCATTCTGTTTTACTTTGTTTATTTGTGGCGGACCCTGCCACCCTTCTAGCTCCAAACAGTGTTCTGGGGACCTTATTTTCCTCTGAGAACAGCTTGTTTAATCAGTTACTGAAAAAAAAATTGTATTATTGTATTGTTAGCTCATTAATATTGTCAATATTAAAATTCTCAGTTTGAAACTCTTCAACAAAACTACATAGTGCTTTTGAATATATAATGATGTATGATAATTATAGGAAATGACTAGACAGACATATTGTTAGCATGCGTTGTGTAGAGATGAAGTAAATCACGACTTTGCACAAGCTCGAACAACATTTTAAAAAATGTTTCAAAACCTTTTAGCCGCAGTGTCATATCAACCAACTCCATGAGTGATGTAACATGTCTTTGTCTCTACCAGCATATGAGACGCTATCAGATGATAAGAGGAGACGAGAGTACGACCAGTTTGGCCACGGCCCGTCACCGGGGGAGGGCCACAGACCAGGAGGAGGAGGCGGCGATTATAACTTCAACCAGCACTACCATTCCTTTAACTTTGATGACATCTTAAAAGACTTTGACCATTTTGGTCAGCATCACCATCACCACTTTCACTCCCAGAATCAAGCCCACCAGAAGAGACACTTCCAGGCCCATCAGGAGGCTATGAACAGACACAGGAGGCAGTTTCAGCAGGGGGCCTTCGGTGGAGGACTCTTTGATGACATGTTTGAGGACTTAGAGAAGATGTTCTCCTTTAACTCTAACGCGCACAGCACCAGGACTGAGAGCAGATTCGAGGGCACGGGGAAGCAGCACTGCAGGACAGTGACGCAGCGCAGAGGGAACATGGTGACCACCTTCACCGACTGCTCCTGAGACGAGCTGAGGAACGGCGCTCCGCAGAGTGCACCCGCTTGGGACACTGCTGGGATTTTTTCATTGTGGTTGTGGAATTAATTGCTAATTTATCACTTGGTGGAACAGAGTGTGGCTTTTGTAATTTCCTCTACGTAATTTACTCTCAGAACAAATATCCAAGTTGGCCTGATAACGGCTGCTTCCTAGCAATAACTCACGCACATTATTGCTCATAGCACGATATGTACTGCAAACCTCATGTTGATTCAGATACCTCCCCAATATTTAGGGTTCATTCAGTTCGCTTGTGTTCTTTTTGCATGAAGGTACAATCTTTTACACTCAGGTATGGCTTAAGGTTAAAAGAACATTTCTAATAAATAATATTATCTTTTAGAGGCAGTAGGATTTACTTAAGGCCATACAATATTTATGCTCTCATAACGTCAACTTTTTGCTAATGTAAACCAGGCTTTGTTCATCTGGATTTGTACATTTTCAGTCTTGGTTTGTATTCATTAACAAAGTCTCGCAGACTTCCATTTATAGAACTTGTTTGAAAATGGTTCTTCACATCCAGCGATGTGTGCGGGTTAGCAATTATCAACTTAATCTGCTTACTTTCGGCTCAACAGCTGCCCTCTTTGGTTTTGGATGTGCGTGTGTGCTCGTTATCTCTGATCAACTGTTACCTCGTTTTAGTTCTCTCCCTACAGAGTTGCATCTACCTTCACTCAGAAAGTAACGTCAGTCCCATGACAACATATGCTGGTATACTTAGCCGCAGGCAGAGTTTGTGCGCCCTCTCAGTTGTTTTCTAAAACAAACCAAACCTGGGGTCATCCGGCGGTTAAGCTGAACGATCTGAAAAGTTTCCTGAACTCATCATAATGTGCAATATTTAGCACCTTTGCTCTTCATGTTGCCTATCTTTTATAGACAGTGCTGTGTTAATGTCATTGTCTAATGTCCGCACTTTGTGTGTATGTGTGAGTGCATGTGTGCGCCGAGAGTGGCCTGAATGTTGATTGGTTGCATAATGTTTGGAGAATGAATAAAAAGTTGCAATAGGCTGCCTGTGTCTTGTATTGGGAGAGGAAACATGAACAATGCATTCAAGTAAGTTTCCATTATGGTCAGTATAAATATTGTTTTGTATGTCAGCAATTTTGATTTGACTACATGCTGTAATGAATATTTTTTTTCTGTCCCTGATGTGAAAACGTTCAAGAACCGCCATGGTCCTGTATAACCAACTGTTGCCCTTGAAAGCTGTAGTTTAACTTAAACTCCAGTAGGAGGCATGCTCTCATAAGAAAGGGAGGCAGGGTTGAGAATACTACCTTAGTCTGTCTTGACTTTGTGAGGGAGGAAACCACTTTGACAAAGAACAAAGACATTGTACGTTATGAAATAGATTGTAAAAAATCGTTTATGACACCAGAGAGAAAGAGAAGACAGATCTACTTGGAGGAAGTCTAGTAAAATATTAAGCCACTTGGCATGTGTTTCCTCTCGGATTTCAAATTTAAATCCTGATTAGATCGAGGAAAAAATGTGAGCCGATTATACGTTTCACATCTACAGTATATTCAACTGAGTAAATGAGGTTGTAAAGTGAAGTGGTATTTAGTGCTCTGAATGTAAAGGCAAAAGTGATGACGGTATATTTGAGTGTCTAAAAATGTGCTTGAATGATACCTTAAAGGTGCACATTCAAAAATTAACTATGGACCAGAAACATTTTTTTTTGATGTTATGTCAAAGGTGTCAAAAAGCTAGCCAGGACATGTCCATTACCTCTCCAAGCTCGCAATCCGGACCGCTAGCTGCACGGCTAACTAAGATAACTGAGTCAACAGCAGCTAGTTAGTAGGAAGAAGCGGTAGCTCTGGTGATATGCTGCCCATATTTGGGCCAATTCTTACTTATTTATCATATATAATTTTGATAAAGACATGAATGTTTGTAACAGATCTTGCTTGATTACCACCACATCGTAGTTGTGGTCCTAAGCAGCTCTGTCATTGCCATCCATATCAATATCAGTACTTCGTCTCCAATTTGTGTCTGGTGTGGTTTCTGCAGAAAAAAGTAATCAACCTCATTATTGGCTTCACAAACCGTTCATGATGTCACACTTCATGCTCCAAATTTGTAAACAAATTTTCAAGCAAATGCATAGAAAATTGAATGAATCAGCGATGAATCCGAAAACAGCCTTCAGCCAACAGTTTAAACTCGACAGTGACATAATTTTGCACAGTCACACTCAAATATTCTGTAGGAACAAGAAAAAACAATGTATTGTCCTTTTTATAACACAAGGGCTTAAAAACAGGAAACTATCTTTGAGCACTTTATATATATATATATATATATATATATATATATATATATATATATATATATATATATATATATATATATCCAGTGCGGTTGTATCCCTGAAACCCCCAGTAAATGAAGAAAGCGTTATGTCTCCTTCCAGAAATGATTCATGCTCACTGCAGCAAAGCCAATCCCCTTCTAATGCAAGAAAGCACACCCAAACAAAAACCTGTATTTATTGAAACCTCTTCAGAATCCGGTTGAAGAAAGAGCCGTGACTTTTTGACTACATAAAAGACTTCATGCAGATCTCATGCTGGATGTAACCGCACCATTTGTGCTGAGTCACTCTTCCCTCTGAGGCCTCTGTTTGGGGAGTAATCTGGGTTGATAGTATGCAGGCTAGACGTGACTAATCAATCCCAGACGGTCTGCTGTTGGCTTGTAAACCCCACCTCTCTCAAAGAACTTTAAACCGCCTGTCTCTGTCTGTGAGCGTTACGCGGTTGGAGTCTGCTCGTGTGATCGGCTGCTTGGTGATTGATCCGGCAAACAGACAGAAACTCCAGCATGATACCTTCAGTTACACTCAGCAATGGAGCGAAGATGCCCATTGTGGGTCTGGGAACGTGGAGGGTAAGGCTGAACTGTCTCAACTCCTTTTTCCTTTTTTGCCAGTTAGATTTCAGGGGTTCTGTGGTCTGCGTCTGCATGTTTTAATGCTGTGAATTCACTGCCTTCTCACCTGAATCCACCTGCGGAGACTGCTACCATTCATGTGGTGCAGCTGCAACTAAAAATACAACCTTTAAACATTTGACTGCACTCTAACCTGACAGTGGAACAGAACAGTGATGCCACTGATTCACTCTTGCTCTTGATTCACTGATATGAGTCCAGGACAACAAACAAAAGGCAGTCGCAGCTGCCGCTTTAATCAAATATATTGATGCTTTCCCATATCTGCAATTTCCTTGTCTTTGTATCACTCTGACTCTACAGGCAGGCGAAGGAAAGGTGACTGAGGCTGTGAAGGTTGCAATAAGCGCTGGCTACAGGCACATCGACGGCGCGTACGTGTACGAGAATGAACAAGAGATCGGGGCAGGAATTCGTGCAATGCTTGACCAAGGAGTGGTGAAGAGGGATGACCTATTCATTGTCAGTAAGGTATGATGTAAGCTCTGTCACATGGGCTTTATAACACTCCAGATACGGCGGCCAAGACAGGAAACGTATTGGGATTTCTTTAAAGCAACATTATGCATCAATTGGCATTTTGTGCAATTTGGTGCCCCCCCACATGATTCAAAAGGCAGTGTGAATAGGGCTACTGTTTCAGGTTTGCTTGCAAGTACGTTCATTAAAACCCCTGTCCGTTTTTTTTTTTTTTTTTTTGTTTTCCAGTTATGGTGCACCTTCCACATTCCATCTTTGGTGAGGGGAGCCTGCGAGAAGACACTAAGTGATCTAAAACTGGACTACTTGGATCTTTACCTCATGCATTTCCCTATGGGAGCCAAGGTTTGGATACCACTGTCCTGTCAAGCTTTCGCCCATTTCATCTGTCAAAATATCCGGTTTTGTAAATCTAAAGACGGCTGCAAAAATACATGAGGTCTCCTTAAAAAATATCTAGTGTGCTGACCTAATGATGGCTTTCTAAAATGACCCAGTTGAAGTGGTCTTTCACTTGGCAGGGTCTTGCTTAGATCAGCTTATATACATGTAATCTGAAATCAATATAATACATACTGTAGAAATGTTCAAGACAAGTGTAAATGTAAGTTAAATTAAATGTAACCTATCTGTGGTTTGCAGAAATGTATTTCTACCTCTGTTTTTCTGCCGCTGCAGCCTGGAGATAATGTTTTTCCTGTCGATGAGAACAACGTCTTGATTTCTGATGGCAGCAACTTCCTGGACACTTGGGAGGTAATTTTAAGTGCACTTGTAAAGCAGACTGACTGACTTGGTAGGGGCCTCAATAAATATGGAAGTAATTATTCAGTTGCAAAACAAGATGCATTGCTAACAGGAAGAGTAATGTGTCTCGAAGGCTATGGAGAAGCTGGTGGATGACGGCTTGGTCAAGGCCATCGGCATCTCCAACTTCAACAAAGACCAGATTGAAGCCGTCCTCAACAAGCCAGGCCTCAGGCACAAGCCCGTCACCAACCAGGTACAAAACCAGACTGCGATTCCCCCAAACATGATGTAGGAAGATGAATATAAAAGCTGAAGCGTTTGCGTTTCCAGATCGAGTGCCACCCTTACCTGACCCAGGAGAAGCTGATCAGCTACTGCCACTCAAAGGGCATCTCGGTGACAGCTTACAGCCCCCTGGGCTCCCCAGACAGGCCCTGGTGAGAGGCACCTATCAAACACAGCACTCACAGAGAGTCACAGCTTTACTAAAATTATTAACCATCACTCATTGTTGGCTGTTTTACAAAAAGGGCTTCAACTGACGAACCCTCTTTACTGGAGGAACCTAAGATCAAGGCCATTGCTACCAAGTACAACAAGACTTCCGCACAGGTAAGAAAGAAAAATGTGTAAGGACAGCAGTTTTGTGAAACTGCCACGACATCTGATCTACAGGATTTGTGTACATAGACGCCAATTTTCAATTGTGTTTGTGCCTGCACCACATTTCTTTGACTGAATAAAAACATTTACGATGTGCTCTGGAGTCACAGGGAGGTGATTGGGCTGGACAGTGGATACACAGAGTCCAAGACAATCACACCAGAATCCACACTTCGCATCAAGTTAGCATGGTTAGGTTGGACAGGCGTGGGCACAAAATTTACATAAGAAGTCAGCAAGGAAATGTGGTCACATGGTGGAAGAAAGGGGTGGCTATCAAACTTAAATCCATTGGAGTACAGTAGTGTTGTGTAGATACATGTGTAGGAATTTAAAAAGGCTATGTGCTTTTGAATTACGTTCTCACCAGGTTCTCATCAGGTTCCACATCCAGAGGAATGTAATTGTCGTTGCCAAGTCGACAACACCTCATCGAATCAAGGAAAACTTCCAGGTACAGTGACCTTTACACTTCAGATTGCTTTGGTTTTACTTATATAGTGTGTTAATTTGAGAGGATTTTATATTTTGATTTGAACAGTTCTTCCTCTTTCAGGTGTTTGACTTTGAGTTGAGCGAAGCCGACATGAAGACCCTGCTGAGCTTGAACAATAACTGGAGAGGATTCGACATTAAATGGTGAGCAGTCAGACGGGAGAATTCACAGACCTGCTTAATGGATCCATGATCTTTACGGACGAACGTCAAGTAATGTGTTCCTCTTATTTTCTCTGCAGGGCCTCAACACACAAAGACTTCCCTCTGAATGCAGAATACTGACTCATCAGACTACATGCTGCCCAACTAATGTGCTTATCAAGACTGAGCCTGAGTGATTAATTGTACTTAATGACCTCGTACTGGACCATTTGTGATTACATTTTTCTACTGATGAATTTATCAAAGAATGCACTGAACCCTCTATTGACTAAAACCATTGAGTGTTTTGTCACATTGACGTAGCTACTTTCTAGTCATTTGTCTCCTGATATATTATAATCTGTACTTACTTATTAAATGTTTAATCAAGTAACCACTTGATGCTATTTTAACATAACCTGCCCCTAAAGTTTTTCATAGGGGGTCCAGAAGGGGCCAATGAAAATCTTGGGGTGGGCCAGGGGAGGTACCGGACATTCAAAATGCCTCATCTTCATCTTCTATTAATTACTGAGTTACACTAAGTAAATAGAAATGATGTAACTAAAATATCAGTTACAAACCAGAACTCTTTACTGCCAAGCATATTATGCATATGCAACTCATGGGTGGGGATGGCCAACAATTCTATCAGGGCGCCATGGCCACCCTTCGGGGACGCCACTGGCTGACAGCCTCAATCTCTGCCATTAATGAAGATGATCTGCCATATACTCATCACCATTATATATGGCGGGTACTACGTCTCTGTTCAGTTCATTAAACATGAGGGCAGTTGTTTTTTCGCGTTTGCATGAAAAATATGTGAACGGTACTAAAAAAACACTCCATGCTGTCCTATTTTTTCATAACCTACTGATCTGATATGTAAAAGGTGAGGCTAAAACACTGCAGACCACTGATTGGTCAGAACAACCAGAGGTGCCTTGACTTTAGGAACAGCTACTGTAACATATTTTGGTGGAAACAAGGCTTAATAATATTTGTCAATACCTTTCTTTCACAGCCGAACTAACAGGATAATCAAATCTGTATTTTATTGCTGCAACTACGTTATTAAAGTGAGTGTTTGATATCACTATACATTTAATTGTGGGTGTGTGTGTGTGTGTGTACACACCTGACACCTTTTAAGGCTCCAGCCGCTCCTTCATTCCCTCAGTCTGACTATTCAAGTTTCTGCCCTCTTTTTTGGTCAAAAAGAGGCACAAAGTGATGAACTTACACCAGCTTGTTTTATTTTCCCCACAGGACTTTTTTTTTCAGCGCATAACAAAAACAGCTCACACGGGAAGTGAAAGCAAATATTTCATAACAGGGTTAATACACATGATAAGAAAGTGCCATGTATGACTCATGCCAAGTAATAGTGGGAAGTACTTGTCATCCTAAAACAAGTCGAGGTAATTTGTTCTGTATTTGAAGGAGATAATAGTGCTTTTAACTATTCAGTCAAATATATATGCTAAGTCCTGATGCCTCTGCACTAGTGGTAAAAATATACCTGATCAGACAATGAAACTGGTAGAAAAAACATGTTTAGTAACATGAGGAGTGCTTTGACATAAGATGAATCCCTCAAGAATCAATTTGTGCTAAAAAAAAAATATGTTTTGACTTTAAAACTAAACTTAAAACAACAAATAATAGATTTACAAATGACAATACTTTGAATTGCTTTTTATGTCCTTTGAACTAACTTAGGACTGTAAGTCACATAAAAAAAAAATATTGCATCTGTACTTATATGGCACACATGATGTTCTTCAGTAACTATACGGACCTTAAAGTAATCTACATGAAGCCAAGCTCAGAAACCTGGCCATGACTTCAGGTCTTTGGAGTGTTTGTAAATCTGGTTACCAGCTTTCATAGAGAACAAGCGGGTAATAACAGAAGTCAAGTTTTCTCTTGGGAAATCCGCGAAAATCCGATGCAAGGCCACACCAGCACTGTAAGCTGCTCTAAGAAACAGGAAAGCAAGCAGTCGAGAGAGCAGAGAAGGAAGCCCCCAGCACCCACTGTTAACCTGTGGAAGAAATCTGCATTTTTCCATTTCAGAATTCAGCGTTGAATGGGTAGTCTTTGTGCTTTACGCCCCTACAGGAAGAGGGAGGGAGAGAGAGAAGAAAGACAAGGAAAATGAATATATTTCCTGGCAGACCACATCATCTTAACAATGTTACAAACAACCAAAAAGAGGATAAAAAGCACACAATGATGTACAATCTCACCATTGCATGGGACAGGCTCTCCAGTTCCTGTTGAATCCCAATATAGTCTTCATTTCCTCGTCATTCAGTTCAAAGTCGAACACCTGCGAAGATGTAAACAACCCTTCATGCACGAGCCACAAGTGCAAGTAAGTGAAGCAGATTGAATCCTAGAAAGTATCTGAACTATTTCTCAGCTGATTACCTGGAAATTCTCCTGAATGCGCTGAGGTGTGATCGACTTGGGGATTGCAATCACATTCCTCTGGACGTGGAAGCGGATCAAAACCTGGCGGAGAGGGCGAGAGAATTTTAACATGTGAACATAAGAAGAAGTAATGACTTTAAATGTAAGAGCCATGTGAGTGGAATTAAAATCCACCACATTTTTCCGTCTTCTGTTCATTTAGACTGCACTGTGATTGAGAATAAACTCAGATTACAGATGCCAGAGAAAAGAGGAACAAGTATTTTGTTTGCATGTGCACAACACATTTTTTAAAACTTTGTTTGGTGTGGTTTCAGTTTTCTTTTGCTGTACCTGAGCGGGTGTCTTATTGTGCTTCTCAGCAATGGCTTTAATGTCTGGATTCTCCAGCAGTGAGGGGTCGTCAGGTTTAGCCCTGCAATCAAAGACATCATCCAGTATAATTTTACAAGACTCACACACTTCATGACAATCAAAATTCATAGATATATCACGAGCAAACTCTGAATTAACTGGGACTGTATTGAATATTTCAAGGCTACATTCAAGCCTGACACTCAACGTTCGAATGCTGTGGACCTTTTTTAGTACATGTCTATTCAGCTATTCTGGAGAAAGAGGTTGAAAAATGTTGAGTCTCTCACCAACCCAGAATCACAATGTATGAATTTATCAAGATTTATCAATCAGAAACGAAAGAAAACAAATAAGCCAATTACTTAATGTCTATATCGTGACAAAATATGCACACTAACAAACCACTAAGACAAAGAGGAACAACAGTCACAAGTTGAAACTAACCACAGACAGAATGTGACAGACAGACCGCAACGAATACTGATTTGGCAATTATCATGACACTTTTTTTTGCAGTCTGTGAAAAAAAACAACAACATACAATTCCTCTCTCGTGTTATTTTGACACAAATGTGATTGTCACGCTAACTGACCAGGGTCTGTCTGGGGAGCCCAGGGGGCTGTAGGCTGTCACAGAGATGCCCTGAGAGTGGCAGTAGCTGATCAGCTTCTCCTGGGTCAGGTACGGGTGGCACTCCACCTATAGCAGAGGGACAAACACACAGGAAACCTTAAGAGTAAGGCCAACTAAACAGATACCAAGGGTAACAGATTGTGTTGCTTTGTGAAATACAAGGTAAAGTAGTACTTTGTAATTGTCCAGTCAATGGGTTTTGGCTTCAAACTTCAATTTAGAGTCTTTTCTTAAGGACACATTCTATATTTATTGAAAAAAAGTGTCTAATGAAACCACGACATCAGGGTGGACGCGCTAATTTTGGCAAATTTTATGCCGCAATGCTATGACGCAAGTTGAAGTTACTGACATTAGCGCCTAAATAGATTCCGATCCGTCTCAATTCACGCAGCACTTCAACATAATTCAGTTTGCTAGAGAGAATGAAGTCAAATATATTTAAAAGGTAACCACAGTGACATTGTGATTTGCTTCAAAACTGCCTTCCAGTCTTCAAAGCTGGTTTGTGACACAGCTGAATAAAAGGCTTGTTCTGTCGGACTGCTTTGTGCGGAAGTGTGCTTTGGAAAATACAGCCCAAAAACTATTCAACCATGTGTTCATAATAGATGCACAAAACTATATTAGTGTGATTGCATTTAATGTAAGCCAATAGAGTCTGCTGTACTTATCTGACATTGTTTAAAAGAAAAAAATGGCTCATACTCAATATGTGTGCGTCATTTGTTCTGGTTTGGTGCCTGTGACGATAAAGGCAAGGAGGAAAATGGGGCTGTAATCGAATATACAGTGGACACAACAAGACATTGATGCTGAACAATGGCCCTGAAAAACAGCAAAAATATAAGGTCACCTCAGCTAATTGCTTTGGCCCGGAGGAGAACGCTGCGGCCCATTACGAATTAGCAAGACATTCACTTCTCAGAGCTGATAAGAAGAGACAGATACTGCCATTACGGCCTCTTGTCCTTTAAGTACAGGAAATGCATCCGTTTTCTGGGCTGCGTCTTTAAGGCAGTGCGTGCATGTTTAAACAGCAACTGGCCCATACTGTTATCAGGTGGAAAGTGTTATCGCTTTGCGCAACAAAGGTGACTTCGCGAAGGTGAACGTGTCACTTAGTGTACCTGGTTGTTGGCCGGCTTGTACTTGAGGCCTGGCTTGTTGAGGATGGCTTCAATCTGCGCCTTGTTGAAGTTGGAGATACCAATAGCTTTGACCAAACCAGCATCCACCAGCTCTTCCATTCCCTGAGAAAATTGACCGAACAGAGCTGTTGTTCATAAACAGTTACTTAAAAACGAACTGAAAAATGCGGTGGTTTTGTTTTTTAATTCACAAAAAAGGTCACAGTACTTCAGAATCTTATTTTCCAGCAAGTTTTTGGACATTCTGTTTTGTAAAAGTGAGTTGGTTGTCTGTTTATCTCACCTCCCATGTATCCAGGAAGTTTGTATCATCATTGATCGTCTCTCCGGCGCTGTTCAGAGGAATAAGGTCACTGCCAGGCTGTAACATGACAGAGGGAATAACAGTCTACAGGTTTACATCACATTACTGTGACAGTGACAAAATGAAGGTCTCATCCCTCGATTAAACATAGTTAGCAAATAAAGGGACATTTGGTTATAGATTACGAGGATTTTTGCTCACCTGTGCGAAGATTCCACTTGTATTATAGGCAGGAAGATAAAACACATATGTTCACGCATTGTGTGAACAATGCACAATAGTGTGCCTACCTGGAGACCCATGGGCCAGTGCACCAGGTAGAGGTCCAGGTAGTCCAGTTTCAGATCACTGAGGGTCTTTTCACAAGCCTGCCTCACCACTGACTTGGCATGAAAAGTGCACCACAGCTATTAAATCAAAAGACAGGGAATGAGCTATGGTGAAATAAACATCGGTTTGAGTGCCTATTTGTGGAGGAAAAGATAATAATTAGGGCACAGATTTTGCATCCACACGTCACCTTGCTAACGATGAAAAGATCCTCCCTCTTGACCACGCCGTCCTTGATCATGGCATTAACGCCCTCTCCCACCTCGTTCTCGTTCTGGTAGACGTATGCTCCATCGATGTGCCTGTAGCCCGCTGAGATGGCTGCTTTCACCGCCTCTGTGACCTTGCCAGGGGGAGACTGGCAGACAGGGACAGTAGATATTGTAGTTAGAGCACGAACGATAGAGTTTTTGGGGCTGATGTTGATACCAAAATAGGGGAGTGAAACAAAATCCATTGAATCCATCAAAATTCATTGACATCATCTATGCCAATACTGATATGATAGGTCAGTATCGGCCAATAATATTGACCTACTGATGTACAGGTCTGGCTCCAATTGTGGTATAAACATTTAACACGGTGTCAGTATAATACATATTATTATATCAGCGTTATACATAAAATTCCGCAAAAAAACAGTGTCCTTATTCCAAAAGGTAATGTTAGCTCTGGATTTTGTCCCCTGGTGTAGACCATGGGACTTTTTGGTCAGTAATGAGTCAAACAATTTGTTAAGTTATACTTTAACGTTGTCATTGGGGTATGGCTGCAGCTTTTTTGTCACTATTCATCATTTAAGTCTATAAAATGTCAAAAAAGGAGCATCTTAAAGCACTTCAACAAAGACTTACATGCTTATTGGTATCTACTAACAACTGAACTTCATTGTAATTGTGACTTTCTGTGTCTGTTTCAGTAATATGGTAATAAATAAAAGGAAACGCAGCGCAGGTAAACGTGACACGGCACATTTGCGACGGTCACTCTTCTAGAAAGACTTCATAAGCACATACATTCGGCTGGTATCAGTTATGTTGTACCGAGTGGAAAATAAGAGGCAATATAGGGTTACTTGTAAAATAAAACGAAATAACAAGCCAATTTATATCAACATAAAGGAAGATGTGCATACCAAAGTTACTTTCAAACACTAATTTAAGCTACGTGACGGCCCGTGGTCTCAGGAGACCAGTTCAGCTAGCATACTTGAGGAGTCGACTATCGGTTAAGTCAACTCGGTAGGACAGCAGAGAAAAACACAAATGATAAAAAAAAAAAAGTAGTTAACGCACCTTCCATGTCCCCAGCCCCACAATGGGCATTTGTGCGCCGGTGTTCAGTTTCACTGTTGTTGCCATTTCCCCAGAGGACGAGCCGAGACTGCGTGCTGTTGTGCCAGGCGAGTAGAGACAGGTAGCTCACTGTTAGCAGAGCGCTGGTCTCGTCGATCGATTAGTGATGCCTTTATAATTCATTTAGGTCAACTGTGGCCACAAGGTGCTGTCAGTCTGTCTTTTCTTAACAGTCGCGCACACGCTGGACAGCAACACTCTTGAATAGTAAGAGTAACTATTAGATCTTTAACTGGAGCAAATGTATTCAACATTGTACTGACAGTATTATTCAATCGTGCTTAGATTTAGGCGTCTTTAAGTCTGTCCAAGGCGCACCTCATTGATCACATAATTTACAGCTGGTTTAATTAATAATAATGCATGATTTATTTGTTGATCATGTCAAATATGAATCCATACTGTAACCAGTCAGTTTCGGTCAGAGAAACGTAGTGCAATAGCACAAAAAGTAACATGACATAAAATGTAAATGTTTAAATGAACTTAACAAATGTACTTAGTTGCTCCCCTCCACCGTATTAAAGAATAAGTTCACCCAAAAATGGGATTTGTGTCTTTATCTACTCACCCCTCATGCTGACGGAAAGTCAATGTGAAGTTTCGTAGTCCACACTCATTGCAGAATTCTCCTAAGCAACTGAAGTAGATGGGGAATTGTTTTAAACGTAACAGCCAAAATAAAACATAAAATGGCTTGTCGCTGGTGCAATCCAGGTCTCCGGAAGCTCTTCGATCCCAAATTGAACTGAAAAGATGTTATTTACACCGTTTATGAAGCCTTAATCTTCCCCCTCCCCCCCTAAAGTGAGTGCAGAAGCTTAACTGCACATCGAAGGCGTAAACAACATCTTCTCAAATCAATTTGGGATCTCGGAGCTTCCCGAGACTTGGATCACAATGAACGAGGAGCATGAAGCCATGTTGTGTTTTATTTTCGGCTGTTATTTTACATTCTTTAAATAAGTCCCCATCTCCTTCAGTTGTTTAGGAGAATGCTGCAATGCAGTTTTGCTGTGAAGCTCCTTGAAAATGTTTTGCGGACTAAGATTCTTCATCCAACTTATTGACATGTGGTTGAGTAGATAACAACTGAATTTTCATTTAGGGGTGAACTGTTCCTTTAAGTTGGCTGAGGATTGGCCATGAATTCAGCCAGAGAAAAATATTAAACACATTCACTCCTGAACAATTTGACATTTGATATTACTGCCTTTTTCCCATTCTTCTTTAAAAATGTTGGTTCTGTCATTGAGCCACTAGAGGGCACCATTACCACACTTACTCAACATGCGAGACAGTCTCCTCAAATCACCCAGCTGAGGCTCCACAGTCAAAGAATCGCATAAGTTCATACATTAGCTAGTACGTTCGGTAATTACAGTGACTGAAATGATTGATCAAGACTGGTCATTTCACTCACGCACACGTCCAAACTTTGATTTCACTTTACACTCGGAAGCAATGCTCTCGGAGCAGCCTCGGGTACCTTCATTGTCCAGCGTGTGGCATGTAACGTGGGAGATCATCTTTTTTTAATTAGTCTTCATTATTTTGACTACAAGTTCCCTAATGGCCTTGTGCTTACGCTTTGAAGCAGATGTGCTCCGTTGTGAATGCGCACAAGCGCACAGGCCGGCCTCAAACCCCAAGAGATATCTGAAAGGGGGAACAAATACAAGGTGTCCCTTTTTGTCAGAATCAGATAAAACCTCACAGACCTTTAACTGAGCCATTCAGCGCTCTGAGCAGAAGATAAGAGGAGGGAGAAGAGAGCGATATAAAAAACATATAAAGGGAAAAGTTATGGGAGCCAGCAGCCACTGTGTACCTCACAATGGCTCTCGCTAAAGTTTGCGTCTCTTCTGATCTTCTCCCAGCTGGACGCCTGCTTTCAGGCCCCCGTCTCCTCTGATCTAACTTCAGACACTGGAGGGCCTTTTGCCAGCCTGCAAAACTGTCAAAGTACCCCAGGAATCAAACAGCGTCGCACGCTGTCATGATCAAAGACCCGCAGGTAAACCAGACGAAGACACAGCCACATACAATTGTCATCTAAAAGAGGGGGTAAAGTTTTCATTTCAGAGGCTCTTATTTGGCGACGGCGGGCGGGGAACGTTTCCACTGTAGCCACTGCATCGATTAGAATAAAGGGAAAAGAGAAACGGCCATTTGAAGATACAACAGAGGCCCCGAGTCAAAACCAAGTGCCTCTCAAGGAAAACTTTCGGACAAAGAGTGTAGACTCAGGCGAGATTTCAAGGTGCGTCGCTCCAAGAATTTGAAGAGGAAAGTGAGAAACGTTCATACGTTTGTGGGACGGACAAAGAAAGGATGGCGGTGTGACAAATAAATACATGGATCACGATGAGCCACCGTCTCCTTTTTCCATTATGTGTGGCCATAATAAATGCTCGGTTCAGCCGGTGGTGTCCATTCTTTCACGGGCTCTGCATCAGATCAGACACTCCACCGGTAAGACCTGACCTGTCCCAGGGAGATCAAACGCCTCATTTCATTTCATGGCCTTTGCGCCATTCGCCCTGCCTCTTCCCTGCGTCTCCCTCCTCTCGTCTCTCCTACTGGCCTTGGCTTTGCTTGTCTTTTTCTCCCGTTTCTGCCAGAGCGCCCCCGGGTCATAATCTCCACCCGTAAATCTAATGTCGAGTGTCAGCTCCCGCCGAGTTCACTCACACACTCGCATTCCTCACATTCCGTCCGTCGAACAACAACAAGATCAGGGGAGAGAAATCCCCACGTCATAAGTAAATCACGGCCACTTGTCAAGTGCATTACATGTTTTTTCGGATACACCGGAGATCATCGCGGCTGATCTGAGCCCCGCAGACATCATGGAAAATGATGCAAAATTAACATTAATCCCATTGTTATCTGGATATGGGCAGAACGTCAAAATTCACAAGGGGCTAAAACAGTTAGTCAATTATTCAATAAATCCATTGGTTCTCAACATGGGGCTTGTGATCCCCAAAGAGGTCAGGAGTTAATTTCAGGAGAACATATTTCAGACCGGGAAATAGTTTTTACCATCACTCTACCAGTGATTTAATTTGATCAATCTATCAGCACCAATTTTCAAAATCGATTAGTCGTTTACTAAAAGGTCATATTGATAACATTTCATGTAGACAAATCAAATTTGAATACATCTACCAAGCTTGCAGAGTGGCACAGAATGTCTTTTTCTAATGATTATGAACTAATAATTAAAAAACAACTGTCTGATCCAAAATGTTAACTAGCAAGCATTAGCGATGTTGATGTTTAACGGCGTATGATGACGTTAGCTAGCTAGGTGCATTAAGTGGTTCAATGTTATCAATCACATCTTTTTTAAGGTGAACAAAAAAGTTGACTGCTTTCAGCTACTAGAATGTGAATATCTGCTGTTATTCTCTGTCTTCTATGATAGTAAATTGGATTTGGTCCTGTGATCGAACAGCACAAGCAATCTTCGGATGCCCTCTTGGGGTCTGTGGAGATGGACTGGGCATTTGTCAATAACCCCCCAAAAATGTAAGGATCAAGAGGAGTTGCTGTGCTTTGATTAACTTCCAGCTGTGGTTAAGAATGGTATGAAAATTACAAAAAATATCCCAAAACATATTATCAAAAAGGAAAAAAGTGGAACACAAACATATTCTGATATCCTGTTACCATATACAACCTTGCACATCTGTTCATGCACAAGAAAAAACGACTAAAACTGTTGATTTCATGGCATTTTGCTGTATAGAGTTAATGCGTGAACAAGGGTCTGATGTTTCTATGGCACTTAATCAGTTTTATACAATGTAATAAAACTGCTAACGTTCAATACTGGTCATGTTTGTGTGATCGAAATCACCATCACCCCTACAAACATGCACCACTCTGATGTAAAAGCGTCTAATTTCAGACAGGACAGGGTTTCAGTGTGGTCGGTGTTGGTGTGTGAATGGGCGCATAGCACTGAAATCGTGTTAAGACCTTGCCTCTACCAGAATAGTCCAGGCAATTTATTCAGCTAATGTTATGGAATGTGTGTGTGTGAAAGAGCCTCTTCATGAACTCCCCTTTCAGCATGTTTTGGTCATTTCTTGGCTCCCCTTAACATTTTTAACACTTTTAACACATATTAATGTCCAACAGTCTCATATTGTCTTTCCCTAACTGTCCTATTTGCGCTGAACACATTTTGCAGGAATATTTAAAGCTACTCCTTGTAATAGAAAGGACCTCTGCATAATATCAAATATCCGGTTTTGAACTGCACGTGACAGACAGAATGAGTGTCCTCGCATAACCACAGAGAGGGTATCGCTATTGTGTGCATTTCTAATTCCGATGGGGACAAAGTGGAAATCAGATAGGAAGCAGGAAACACATTATGACATTTTTTGTCTCATTTATGCCGCCTCAGTGCTCCTGAATGCAAATATAACAAGCTGTAATAAACTAATAATTCTAAATGGACTGCGAACACGCACCAGTTCAATGTGTGTCCTCTGTTGACCTTACATTTAAAAGTTCTGATAATGTTGGGATGACTCAAAAAGGGTTAGCACTCAACATCTGTCAGATGGCTTCAATATTATGTAAAGTCATTGTACATTTGTAGTCATTCTAGCCGCGGTGGCGCTAGGGATGGCAATGTTAGTCAGTCCATATCTCGTGCGGACAATCATGTTCTCCAGAGGATGAATCCTGATGGCTTTGGTGATTGCCTCATCATGAGCTGCACATTTGAATGAAATAGTTACAACTATTGTTGAACCGCCTTAAACATTTTGAAATGTGGTTCAGACATTCAAGCTCCCCTGAGGATGAATTATGTTAACTTTGGTGATCCCCTCACTTTTAATTTAGTGCCATTAACGGTTTAAGTTTGACCAATAATCTGGTTTGTTACGCGTTCTCTTTAGCCGTAGCTGTACATTATATACAGTATGGTGCTACTTAGCAAGTGTTAGCATTCTGTGAGGACTGCAATCGAAAGTTAGCCACTTGGCTCACACTAACATATTCACAGAAATGCTCCTTGAAGGTGAAATATAAAAGAAATAAACTTTAAGACATTAAAAAATAAACAAAAAATTTCAACAGAATGTGAAGAAATAATAGTTATGTTAAAGACCTATAACAAGCGTCTAGTCACTAGAAAATCTAGATCTTCATGGATCCTAAACCCTAACATATACAATATTGTGAACACAAATACACACAGCCTTGGCCTTGTCTGCGAGCACAGGCGTCTCCTCGCTCGCCCCTCAGACATGGCTTGGTTTTTGGCTTGATTAACCACTTAGTTCAGTCTCTCAGACACAAGATTGCAGGGAAAAAGCAAGTAATGAAGTGCTTTTGAATTTGCATTCCTGAGAGCTTTCACAGACGCCTTGATTTCAGTCTGCCTTCGCTGTTTGTTCCTTGTCGAGAGATGTCTGCTATTCTAACGGTAACACATAACAAGTGTCCATCCAGCCTCCTCCATATTGCACCCTCATCAACCTAACTGCCATGAATAAACACAATCAACATGCATCTGAAGGAGAATTTGGAGGCTTTTTCTCTCAAACCGTCCCCTGATGGGTTGTTCATCACTGTCATTATGCAGATTACAGTGTGACCGTGAATGCAGTATCGGAGCCCTTTTCCTTCTGGATTCAAATGCCGCCGTTCCCGTCACGCTGACCAAAAACACTTGTGTGTTTTTGTTCTTACAAGTCGAGCAGCGCTGATCAGTTATGGACAAACTGTCTCAAGAATATGAAATTAACGGCGTTTCATCTGCACTTGAAAGTCAAGCCTTTATTTTTAGGATCGACCTTGACAACAATATCAGAGTGTGGATGCTGCATGATCAGCTGAAGTGTCTGGAGTAATTTACCAGGTAAGTACCATGGGTTTGGTTGAGAATTTCCAGAAAAAACCTCATAACAAAGTTAGATCCACAAGACCGCTTTGTAAGCATTGTTATTTTTGTGCCTTTTTCAAGGTTTTTAACTATATTTGATTCATTTATGGGCGTCCGGGATTATGTAACACGATGACTTGCCAGAATGTGCGATTATTTCTGTCTCAAATTTAGGGCAGTTGACGTAAAAGCTTCCCTTTGCACCCCGCTCTGTGGCGCTAGAAAAGAGGAAACACAAGTCGGTTTAAATCTGGGGCCCTTTCACTTGTCCATGCTTCCAGTAATGATTAAACAACAACAGGAGGCAGAGCAACAAGCAAGTTTTGGCTGAATTTGGATAAACTGAAGTTGGACATTAAAGTAAGCAGACATACAGTATACCAAAGGGACCGCTCTTCCATAGCAACCAAACTACAGGTAATTAAGAATTTTGGATTCTCTACCAGATACACGGCAATGCAAATAATGGTGCAATCTGAGGTGTGCTGTAAAGTGAATGAAGTTGTACTTTATAAAAGCCGTTCTGGCGGATGTTTATAGTGATTCACCTTTACTTCTCTGCAAGCAACATCCTGTTTGACAGGAAGTTCATTAGCGGCAGGTTGGAATATTATTGTATGTAAAGAACTAATTTCTGGCTCTTAAAAAAACCCCTTTTTTTATTGTTAAATGTGGTATCTTCTTAAATACCACATTTAAGAAGATGTAAAATTTGTGTGGATAAGAATTCCCAATTGCTGTTAACTGCAGACATTTTTGCATATGTAAATCATTAAGGGGGAAAATGTAACTTTTTAGTAACAATTTATTAGTTCAGTGGGAATATATAGAACTTGTAGATTGGCAATTTGTAGTTTTTATGTAAAACACAAGCCCATTTGGTCTAATGATTTCAAAAGCAAATGTAAACTCATGGCTTTAAAGTACACACAGAACCTTTTGCAAGCTGCCATTCCTTGTGTCAAGAGCTCCGTCTGTTTTTGTTCAGAGGCCGTAAAAAAGGTTGTATGGTACAAATATATCAGTGGATCCAGAACAGTTTCAAGAGAATGTGCACGCTCATCGTTAAAACGTTCTGAATGAGAGTTTAAGTATAGCACTATGTTATGTTATTATATTCACTTCACTGCAAGCAACATCCTGTCTAACAGGAAGTTCGTTAACAGCATGTTGTAAAGTCATTAAAAGCTCATTCCTGGCTCATAAATACATATATTTCTTATTTGTAGATATGTGGTAGTTCCAAATTTAAGAATGAATGTAATTTGTGTGGACGAGGACTATCAAACTATCAATCACAGACATTTTTATAGATATAAATCATACGTTTCCAGAGTGGTCTCAAGAGAACTTGGATGCATCATCTTAAAATCTTTTCAAAATAAAGTTTCATGTCAACCCGGATCAGGAGGGACAAAACTTCCTATGAGGCTCCGCAGATGACGGTGAATGTCTTTTTCTGTTTATAGTATACTCCTCTCTGCACTAATATTACTTCAAGTACTTAATGCTGCATTGAGTCTCGCAGCATCTCTAGTTTCCTGGTGTCACTTTGACAACATCCTGTCATGGGGGGCCTGTTTGAGAGATCACAATGACACAGCGGGAAAATCTCTAAAGTTCCTCATGGGCTACTTCCTCATATTTCAGTCACCTGATATTATTTACAATATAAGAAAAAAAAACCCTGTGAACTTCTCTAATCTTGCATCACGGGAATGCTGTTTTCAGAGCGGTGCGTGCGGGGGTTTGGGGCTGGGGAGGGGGAAAACCGTGTGGAAGAATCAGCTATACGACGTGTGTAAAAGGACCTCATGGGACAATGAGTCACAACCAAGATGACTGGGTAGAATTTTTTTCTCAAAGAATGTGTGTCACAAATAACCATAGAGAGCAAAAAAAAATAAAAAAAGTTTCAGATAAATGGTTAATTTTTGGGATTCAAGGCTAATTAAAACTTCAAGTGCGGATTTTAAACGCTTCGCATGTCTTTTCATTTTTAATCAAAGATGAGCCCGGCTGAAAGAATATGTGTCATCGGTGTGTAGCTGTGATGTGTGCACTGTCACACAGCTGGTGTGTGTGTGCAGAGGACGGGGTGCAGAGGGAGCAGTGTGCAGCGTAGTGGAAGTGTGCAGCTCTACTTTGACATTAAGGTTTCTGCAATTGGAGAACTAGCAGTGACTGTCGTCTGAGTCACAGCATACCAGCAATGTCATATAGAAACAGGCAATGTATGACACACATGCGCCTTCTCGATTAATTCAGGACTTTTTTGCTGTCTAATTATAATTTGTGGGGGCACTGGTTGCATTTTCCAGAAGGAAATACAAAATATGAGCAATGTCTTTTGAAGGTTTGAATGGGTGTAAACAGCACCATCTTGTGGTTTGCCTTGAAATGACAGCCTGGATATGATTTACATTTCCAAAGAAGGTCATCATGTTATGGAATGTAACCACATGAATCAGGATTTCATTTTGAGGCACTTGTGCTTGATTTGAATATTTCCATTTTCGAGTCATTTTTACTTCCACTCAACTACATTTTTGAGGCAAATATCCTTCGTTTAACCAATTTATTTGATAACTTTAGTTACAACTTTGCAGATTTCATCAGAGCCAAAGCAGTGCCTTTTTCAATCCAATTGTTGTATTGGCAATCGGAGGGAAAAAAAACAAAAGTGATCCTGACACTAAAAATGACTGTTGGTCTAACAATTTTACACGCGTACATACTGTATATGCAGTGATGTGCACAAGGGGGGGGGGGGGCAGGGGGGGCAGTCGCCCCCCCTTGTGGTCCAATTGTTGAAAAACGCGCGCTAAAGTGCCCTCCTGGGAGCCAAAACGTGTGCTAAAGTGCCCTCCTGGGAGCCAAAACGTGTGCTAAAGTGCCCCCTTGGCTGGTTAAAATATGAATATAAACTGCCCCCTTGGGTGGCAAAAACGTGCGCTAAAGTGCCCTCTTGGGAGCCAAAACGCGCGCTAAAGTGCCCTTCTTTTTCGCCCCTGCCCTTTAAAAAGTCTGTGCACGCCACTGTGTATATGTTTGATTAACTTTCTTTGTGTTTTTGATACAAATAGGAACTTTTAATCAAGTACGATTTCTATGGGTGACTTGTACTTCGACCAAAGTTATATTTAATATCTTTACTTTCTCTCACTTTTGGGGAATTTATACAAAACTGATATTAGCTTCCCCTTAAAGGTGCAATATGTAAAAATTATAAAAGTTTAAAACAGTCAAAAAATAAGTCAAGTTATCAGCAGAATGTAAAGCAACAAAGGTTTTGACAACATTTCAAAGACATCTATGGATTCTGCTGAAAAGAAAGTTATATATACAAACATTGTGTAGAATTTGGCATTTTTTTGTGATTTGGCGCCCCCCACAGTTTCTGAGTGCAACACCACTGTCATAAATACAAATCCCAGGTCTGTAACAATTCATCAGATGTAATGTAGCTGCTAACCACAAACACAACTCTACGTTACGTCTTAACCATGTTATGTGTTGAAATCTTGTATGTTGAAGTAACAATGTATGTAACACTGTGTTCCTTCCCTCTCACTGAAGTTACACAGTGCAGAAACGAGTGATGGGGGACCAGAGTGGCTGAGACAGACACCATTCACCCTGTTACAAGACACTGTACCATCAACGAATTACCAAGCTTTAAGCTAGCATGCTAACCAGCTAGCCCTGCATCGCTTTGAACCTAAAGATGTGATAGCTCAATAGCAAACTACACCAACACTCCCTCCCGATGCGCTGAGCTTCCAGTCTGGGCAGAGTCTGCTAACAGAGCTGCTAACTGCACGACTGAGCTAACTGGCTAATGGAAGCTAGAGAGTGCAGCAGTTTGAATTCTACACATGGCAAATTCTTACACAATGCACTGTATGAATAAACAACAGTGTAATTGAGTAAAAGTAAAGATAACGTGTGAAAATATTAGTTTGGTAAAAGTGACAGTCAGCCCTATGAACAGTACTTGAGTAAAAGTCTTAAAGTATATGATATAAAAATGTTTTGTACACAAGTACTGAAAGTGCACTTTAAAGTAAACTATAATACTGTATATTTACATGTATGTATGCACTGTGTACTGTGGGTCAAGCGATAAGCAGCCTGGATGGTTATCGGATCCAATATTCCGCCTTTTCCTTATGACCAAAAATGGTGATCGTTGATGTGTTTAACTCTAACGCAGCATTCAATCTGCGAAGTAACTAGTGACCAAAGCTAAAACTTAACTACTATATCTGCCTCTAAAATGTGATGGAGTGGAAGTATAAAGTAACAGTAGATAGAAAAACTCAAGTAAAGAACCTCAAACTTGTGTAAATGTACTTAGTTACATTCCCTCAATGAATAATGATACTTCTACAACTAATAATAGTAATCAGCCATGAAAACTTTTAGTCGTATCAGTATTTCAGTTGGCATTTGTAGCAGTCTGATGCACGGACGTGTGTTAGAGGCGGTGGGCTGGAGGCAGTAATGTGCCAGAAGAATGTAAACATTGTCTGCTCTGAGGCCTCACTTCAAAGTGAGCCTGTGGTAACCTCCGCTCAGCAGTGGCGTGCACCCCTGACCAATGAAAAGTCAAAGTGAATGCTCATCCACGGTCTGCAGCCTCTTCCCGAAACCACTCTTTGAAGTCACAAAATGGATATGATGGACTTGTGAGGTAGACCCGTATATAGAATAGAACCGAATAGAATCGTATTTGACGACGCACAGGCACATGCTGTTCGTGTTTCTTCCACAGTTTAAGCGTAATGGTATTGTGATGTCGTATGTAAGCGTATCAAAGCTCCCCCTGTGCGCTGCCTATGGTTAGTTTCTCTCAGCGCAATAGACCAGAAGGACTACGGTACATTAACTTAAGTCAGTACATGATCATGTATTTCCAGGACACTCAAGTTTCAAACTATACATATTTCAGTGAGTAAAGATAACTTAACACAACGAGAATAACTAGATTAAAACAACTATATTTCCTTGTTAATACAGATGAGATCTATTATAGAAAATATTGTAAATGTCATATAAAAGCAATAAGTTACTGTGTTGAATGTGGAACTTTATACATTCAATTACAAATAAAAATACTGAAATTAAAATAATACTTAGGTAAAAGTATTCTTCTCAAACGCTACCTACTGCAGTTTTGTGCTTTTTTGTCTGTGTGTCAGGGTTTTCACTGGCTTACTTGCTACAAAATTGCAGATGAATATTAATTTAAATTGTACTCAGTACTCAATTATAACTTACAGTAATTGAGTGTATTACGTGGTGTAATGTATACTTAAATCTGAGTAAAATACAGACTTGAAAAATACTCATAAAGGTACAAGTACCTAAAAATTACATGACTACACTGACGCGAGTGGGTGTAATTGGATATTATTAATGAAGTTTGATTAAAACTGTGAGTTTTGTGACAGTTTTTGGCGTTTAATGGTGTTGGATAAACCTTATTTCAAACAATGCAACACTCCTCAAAAAGTTGAAGTTGAACCCAAGTATAGGTTGATTCCTCACATTTTTCCCCATCCACTGGATTGGTCTGTTTTATAGGTATACAAAAAATATATCCACATACAGTGCTGTTTAAATCAAGCACTACCTGAACAATCACTTTCCACTCACTTTGTTTTTGTCTGACTCTTTTTCCTGTACTTGTTGCATATTGAGGTGAAGTGAATTTCCCCACTGTGTGATAAATAAAGTCTAATCTAAAATCTAATCTAATCTAATCTAATCTCCAGGTGTTAGGATTTAAACAATTTGCCGATCATCCAGTTTGTAAGACTATATTATTTGTACTGTATACACAATGGTTCTTCTTTATGACACATTGCCCCTTTACACGCACGAAAAGGAACCTTTAACTGGTAATGAAATGGTCACAATTTAATACTGATCCTTCTATATGACCTGCATAAGAAAATGAGACCATCAGCGAGAAGAATGGTTATTATGCGCATAGTTGTTCGTGCAATATGTAAACATTTTTGTTCAAAACATTCAAAATGTCACTAGAAATAACAGTTTTGACATCTATGTATTGTGTTGCAAAGATATCTAGTGAAGTTAGCATACTAACTAGCTAGCCCCTTGCCACATTGTGCATCAATAGGGGGTCGTCCGATGTAGGCGATGCATCCTGCATACAGCTGCGTTTCAAAAAAGAAAAAGAGTATTTTAGTTAATGTATAATGTATAATCATGCATATGTGATAGAAGATCCTTGCACCCCCTCTGAATTTGGACTTCCAGTGTAGCTTATTATGATTAACACGGAGTCAAACTAAAGTGACATAATGAAATATAAAATGACGTTCTCTCCAAGCCCATTTTAAAAGGCTCCTTTGGTTTGCTTGCATCAAACCCTTGTTTAAGTGATCAGGATCAGAACAAACAGTGGAGGAACAGTGAAACCACACTGGTTTAAAACACAATCCTAAATGGCGACCTCAGCCCCTCACACACACTGAACACACACTGTAATAATGACATTGTGCGAGGGGTGTATGTTAAGAAGACTTTGCCGGTGTGATCAGTGATATAGAGGCTGGATCTCCTGCGTGTCTGAGCTCTTCATCATTATCTCGGCTCGCTGACTCATGTCTCGACCACAGGGAACAAAACTCTCGCGGTGGCCTTGTACCCGACGCGACGGGACGCCAGGAGGGACAATAAGAGAGAATTAGCGGTATAAAAAAGCAAATAAATAGGTGCTTCAATACATGACAGCCCAGCAACAAAGCCCACTGTGGATGAGGGAGCGAGCGAGAGAGATAAAGAGAAAGAAGGCCGAGAGAGAGGCCTTGATGAAAATAAATAGTGGAGCTCAAAGGGAGGCAAGGGTTGAGCGGATTGGAGGTGATGATGAGTGGAGAGCTGTACAAAGTAGCACATCTATGGGAAAGGTTTTAATGAGGCAGACGTCGGACTGTGTGTGTGTGTGTGTGTGTGTTTTCTCATCTGTGACACAGACAGTCAGAAAATCCTCGCCAATGATATTCCAAACTTCCTGTCTCCACTTGGGTGGGTGAGGATTTGTGTAAGTGTGCAACATGGAACGGACAGACAGACAGACTGACTGAATGATAGATTTATTTACTTTAATTTATTATTTACTTATTAATGAGGCTTTAATACAATCTCAGAAATATATATATCTGTGTTCCATAACTGAATAAAAAAGCTGTTCTCAGAGGAAATTCAAGTCCCCAGAACACTGTATGAAGCTAGAAAAGATGGTAGGGTCCGCCAAATATAAACAAAGTAAAACAGTATTAAATTGTGTTGTCCTTTAAGGTCAGTTTGTTTGTTTATTTATATTTATTTATTTTAAAATCACACTAATTAGGTATCTGAGCAATAAACATGATTTAAGTTATAAAAGCAAAATAACGCCTTCCATACAAATTGTGAACTTTTGGCTCAAGGCAACAAATAGAGAAAAGTAAAAAATATTCAATAACGCAAATAAAGCTGCATAAAATGTTTTGGCTTCATTACATGACGTAAATTGGATTAAAGTGAAGGTTTGACAGATGTAAAATAAAAACGTAACCATGTGTTCTGACAAGGGTTTTACTGAGGATGACAGACTTCCCCTAACTACCACACAGAATCAGGTTTTTGTGTTCGCTGTAACTGGTTCAGCTTTTAAAAACAACTGCTTAGGTGGGCCTGAAGGAACATTTCAACACTGAACCTCCACGCTTACACTTGCAGTACACGGCTCAGAAAGATCCTGGCTGTTGTCTTATGTTAGTGCATGTCGTGCTCGTCTCCAGTGTTAGCTGTTATATACTCCCATTAGCATGAGTCATCTACAGCCACTGAACAATAACTTCACAAATAACACATCTGTAACTCCATTTCATTAAACCACAAAGTTCCCTATCTTCTGATTAATATCTTTTTTAATTAAGTTGTGTCACCGATGTGTCACTGATGACAAATGAACAGGTTGGATCCCCGAGACTGTGAATCAGGCCTGCAGCTGGACGCAAAGAAGCACGAACACCACAGCGCTGTTGACTGTTGCTCCGAGGTGTAGTATATCTGTCCACCCTGCCTGCAGAGCAACAGGAGGCCTTTAGTTCTACTGTCAGCTCTCAGTTGGGATTGGAAGGAAGACAAACAAATTCACATAAATGACAATATAAAGAACACATGTCGAACAACCAGGGAATCATGAGGTGGTGGTATCATGAGTTCGGGACATCACAGTCACACAGCAAGTTGCCATTCAGCAGACAATTGATAATGAGCCACGTTAGCTACGGTAGGCTAATTCACCTGTGACTCTCAGGGCCAGGTGTAGGTCTTGATCTCCAAGAGTCATGTCCTCAAGGTGGCTTCCTGAAACACATCTTTCATTTTGAGTCCTCAGCTAAGTGAGATAATATCACATAGAACAACCGGCTAGTCCGTAGGAGTGTCAGTATGACAATTCATACTGTCATTAATGGCCCTGAGGGTGTTCATGAAAGGTGCAGGTCATAGAAAGACCAGTTTGGTGGAAATTGTGAAATAAAGACGGACAAAACAATAGATGCAGAACAAGCACGACAAGACAACAGAAATATGTGTAGTGTAAGTGTTGTAATGGACAACTAGCCCTCTGACTAATACCATGACAATCATGAAGGCTGTGATTTACATTACAGTAATGCATTCTTTTTTTCATTCTTAACTTGCAACAATGAGCAATTATAATTCCATCCAATAACTTACAAAATAATGCAGATTCATCAACTACATTGACTGAATTTATAAACCACTAATAAGTTCAGATTCAGCTTGCACTACTTGCCACAAAAGATTTTTTTTATTGCACTCAAAAACAATTGGAAGGCAGCCACCTTTTCAAACGCCGCCAACAGTGGATTAGCATTTCATTTATAACACTTTCACAACCACATTTGTGTGGCGCGAGATAATGAGCAGGTTCAAATTGAAGATCTGTTGTTCACTGTTCATACCAGATTGTTGATTTGTTGCTTTTAACTCAAGCAGACCAAGCATTTTTTAAAAATTCTTATTTACACTGATGATGAGTGATGAAGAGTGAGTGGTTGACCTAAAGTTATAACAAAAACGCCGTGTTCACCATTCAAACCAGAGCTCACACAGATCCTAAACCCAGGGTGTCTATTAAACAATACACTGTCTGTTAACTAAGTTTTGGTGGTGGTCTTTTTCCGATCAAGCCTTTTATGTCAGGATGCTCCACGTCTCCGGAAAATGAGAGAGCTTTATTTGAATGAGGGAAAAAACAAATGGCAGCTAAAAAATGTGTCGAGCAATAATAAAATTCAGTCAGTACAATCAGACAAAAAACTCTTAAAATGTTAAAAAATACGAGAAAAAGCACGTGCATAACATTCAAATATAATCCCGGCAGGTACGTATCTCCCTCTGCACCATTTCACCTAAATACACACTATGTGGGTTAACAATGGAGCATGCGTGACTCGGTGACAAAAGCCCAGTTGAGTGGCATTCCCATACCCATAAAACACTCTTCGTGTGTTAAGCCAGCTAATTGCTATTTGAGAAAGATGCCTTGCCCGTGGGCTAACAGAGAAGCTCACAAACCACGGACAAAGCCCCGGGCCAAACTCGCACAGACGAACCACTTGTTCCAAATGAGCGTTCTCGCAGGAATGCAGCTAGGTGGACAAAACCCTTTCTCTACGTTTTACAAAAAAAAAAAAAACTGTTTTCTCATGCCCGCCCCACGTCATCAACACATTGTAACGCAGTGCCGGGGCAAAATATTGCAGCAATGCTGGCGACAGAATAGAGGCAATTAAACACTGTTTGCACCATGCTTGGACAGCCAGGCAGACATGTGCCTTGCCAATTAACCTCCTGCATAAGGAGGAGAGAGAGGGAGATGGAAGGGAGAGGCAGAAACTACAGTGGAATCACACGCATACCTTCTCTTTGTGTTCAATCAGTTCTGCATTGTAGCAAAATGTATGAGACTCCTATTTTGCATGTATTCTCCATTAGTAGTCCAGTGGCAGTGACAGCTAATTTGCACTCAAATGTTTTAATTTAGATATGAAGTACTTACTTACTTTTCATACTTGCGCCCCCCCGGCTCCCCCCGGGACCTTCGGCTATTGACGACTACTCCCCAGCTCGCTGTGGCCCATCACCTTTATTTCAGCCCTCAACAAGGAAATTAAGTGGTGTGTTTTAATTTGTATCACCGCGCCGGTGATGCTCAAGGCGAGGAACGTCTTTTGAAAGTTAAAAAAAAAAAAAAAAGAGCACAAAGTCTGAATTCCAAGTTAATTAAAAAGCACGAAGCAAATCACTGCATGTGACGCATGCAATGGAAATTATAATGTTATCTGTACGGTCTGCTCTTGATTCTTTTGTTTTTCCTGATTCTAGACATAAGGCTCTTTTGCACATTCAGTGGCAAAAATAGAGGAAAGATAGAAAAAAACTGCTTTTTTGATTAGCACCAAATAAAGTAACCTTTTTTTTAAAGTCTGATCTGAAGTGTTTTCTGTCCTGTGTTCATGACCTGAGATCTGGAGAGAAAAACAGCTCTTGGCAGGACAATCTTTTATAGCTCCTCAATATCCAGAGTGCATTTTTCTTGGGAGAAACCAATGATTTATTTATTTTTCTGGGAGAGACAAACCTAAATTCTTCACTTGCCGCTCTGGGCTTCCGTATAAGTGAAAGATATTACAGTTTTGATGAAATGGATATTTGTAGCAATGTTTTTCCAAATAAAATGTCATTTGATTATTTACGTGCATGAACTGATTCTGGTTAAAGCCACTGCCTCCGTGAGAAAGGCTTTGATTCAGCACGTGCTGCTTGTTGTTACTTCGGTCATGGCAATAATCAGATTTTTCCTTCCATTCGCTCCGTGATGGAAATACTAACATTTCAAAGAGATAAAAACTCAAGACAAATCCAATGAGAAGCCACTTATTAATTTTCACAAACCCCAGCATGATACTGCGTAGAGACTTGAGGGAATCCTCTGGAAAATGGATCATTGCCAAACACCGAAATAACTTAATGCGAAATACTGCTCTCAGAAAGTTCTCTAATCTGATGGCAGACGCTGAGGCTGCTTATAGGAGAAAGCTACAAAGGGTTCATGTCCTTTGGGTGCCGGTCGATGTCACTTCAAGGCCAAAGTAAAAGACTCTACTATAGATGAAGACAGAGACCATACGTACATAGATAGTGTGGACTTGGCAGGCCGTGCTGTGACTAAAATGTGCTAATGGGTTGAAAATCGGCAAAGTTGTTCTTTCATGTTTTTAATAAGAAACTGTCCCGCTTTCGAGATTAGCAGCCAGTCAAACCGTTGTAATCAGCTCTAGTCTCAAGCTGTCTGAAGTAACTGGTGGAACACAGTGTTCGCTAATTAACATAAATGCATCCAAGCGTGGAAATTCACTAGTACACACAAGACAAAACCACATCCACCTGCGCTTCTCCCTCCTGTCTTCTCTTTTCCCTTAGAAATCCAAGAGTAAACGATGATTTAATAAGGATAATATGACGATTCAATATACCGATTAATTATTATTTCCTCTTTTATCTACTTAGGTCCAGTTCCTGATTGTCTGAAATGTTCCCGTCATGCTCCGGCCCAGACAACCAGTGGATGACCCGTCGAGGAGATGAGGGACAGGGTTCATATGACTCTGGACCACATCCACATAGCTGGCCTCAGTTCTGCAACCCTTGGCCCAGCAGCGCCGTTCATCATTCACGCTCTCAGAGTCCCTATGGTGGAGCCTACACCAGAGCACAAAGCCCTTACTGGCGCAAACACCCAAACACATGGAAGGTATGTGGACACAACAGATTGTTACGGGAACACTATAACTCAGAATCACAGCTTTATCAGTGAATCAACAAGAGAAAGATTCCACAGCCATGCTAGCGGCCTGGTTCGGCTGTACTGAGCTAAATACTCTCAGCATGCTAACATTCTCACAATTTGTCGACATACATATGTTTAGCATACACTGTTTATCGCGCGGAACTTCTTGGCGGCTGAATGGCTTTCATGTCTGTCTGCTATTTTTGTTAGGTGGTTGGTTTGTTTGGTCGGCAGGATTACACAAAAACTGCTTGACAGATTTCCACAAATCTTGGATGGAGGTTTGGTCTCAGCCCAGATTAGAGCCTGTTAATTTTTGGGGAACATCTGGATGAAGGGATGACTCTCTGAGTTTTTTCTTACTTCCTTTAAGATTGCGTTTTCCAGTATATTCATCAATTTCTCAGGGAATAATGCATGCAATCTTAATAAAAAAACAAAACAAAAAAAACAATGACATACTTAGGTGCCTGGTGTCAGGAGTGAATAGTCTTAGTTTATATATTATTTCAAATGTATTTTATTTATTCATTCGTCATTCTGCAACCCAGAGTTGTACGACATATTGCATTATTTATCATTAATCACTAATGATGGCGGAGAAAAAAGTGGTTGTGGTATGGCAGCGGATACTGCTGTATCGCTTGGCAGACGGCAGCAGGATGAACAGGCTGTTGGGGCGGGTGTTGTCTTTTAGTGTGTACTTTGAGCTGGGCATATTCATATTAATGTCATCCAAGATCCTCTGTTCCAAATGTCGGTGCATGTCACAGCTTTGCAAACGTCAACTGCTCTCCAAACAGCAACTATCTATTTGTTGTGCCACTGTCGTCATTTGCATGACTCCCCTTTTGTTCGATCCATTTACATTAAGTATCCAGACAAAGAGCTGTGATCCCAATGCAACAACAACTTCCACCGCCCCCAAGGTTCAACAGATCTGGCGTCAGATACAGTGAGATTTTCTCATTCACACCCCCCTTATAATAGCCAATACATCACTACAGGTATATAATTACCTGGCATTCAGGTTAAAACAATTTTGTCACATGTACTGTAATTACCAAGCTCCCGCAAATGCGTCAGCTTTCATAAATGTGAAAACCAAGCCAGGTTGTAAACACAGCGGGCCTCCTCTAGGGAACCTCCTTCTGCCATCTGCATGTAAACAACATCAATGACACATTGTTGTTGGAGGCCTTTGAACAAGAGGTTAACATGACAGTTACTGTGAAAGTGAATATTTCTACTTACTTGCTGCATGTTTTATCAATATTACCTCGCTTCTCTTGCGGCTTACAGTATGTGCGTAACCATCTGCCGCTGATACATACTGGCCTGATTGTGACCATATTGCTGTTGTTCACACATGTCGGGAACCATCTGAATGAACTCTGTGTTTTCGGGGTCATTTCTTTGGAATTCTCTCTCTGCGGATTGTATCACCATTGTCCAGGCAACTAAGAGCCCCACACAATGTGCTGACAGATCACTGAGCCATAGCTAGCTCCTGCAATTACTGTATGCCACTGGATGTATGCATACCCCGTGTATTCATGTGCTCTTGCATATATGTGCATTTTTTTTTTTTTTTTTAGATTGCAGAAGATTGCAGACCTCATTTGGGATTTTCAGAAAAATCTGATCTATTTTTCTGCTTTGCTTTGATGCAAACGTGAGGCTGAATTTTGGATGTTTGGGATGCACTTGGGCTATTGTGAAAGGAGCCAAATGACTCCCAGATCGACCGTCTCGCAGGGTTTGGTGGAGGGAATTTTCTGGAGGGGAGATATGAATCAGACTATTAGAGGAGGAGGAACAGAAAACATCCCTACATCAGATGGATGACTAATATACTTCAAAGCATTGTTGCAGTATGTTTCTCACATCTGCAGGGGGCCTTTCATGTGCTAAAGTTGCTCTGATCTGTGATGTGTGTGTTTGTATGCATGCGCAAGTGGGTGTGGGTGTTTGTGTTGGCTTGCGAGTCGACGACTGCCTCACCGTACGAGCTGCCCCCGTCATTAACCGAGGAAGACAGGTTAGGTGTAGGTGAAGGTGAGGGGGAGGAGTCCTTCCTCAAATAAAGAGAAGGCTATATGATGATATGATCAAACAGACATCTTATCTTTTTTTTGCAATAATCCAGGAGGGGATAGAAAACATGTTGCAACAATATCTTAATTATGCATATTTTCAGTATTTAGATATATAACAACTCGTTGGAAACCTGTCAAAATACAGTTTAAGCTTTTATTTTGTCCTTTAGACAATGCCCAAGCCTGTCAGCTAAGGCTACAGTGACCCATTAAAAAAAAATGCAGCTGGTAGAAATGATAATGCTAACAGAGACGAGACACTGTCAGCTCTTCAGGTACAGCGAGCATTCAAAACATCCATCAGCAGCAGGGACTGAAAGCATAGAAGCAACCTCTCGCGCAAGTCACGTTCGTGTGTTAGTGTAAACTGTCCGACGTTCCGCCTGTTTATTAAGAGCTCAGCCACACAGGTTGACACAAGACTCCGCACACCTGTTTTATAATAACACGTTGCATTTTCAGTCAAAGCTGTTAATGGCCCACCTCTAGCAGCTGTCAACAAGTCACGCGATAAAACTCTAAACGCACAAGTGTTAGATAGCGAACAGAGCCCTGAATTTTATATGATGCAACAGACTAGAAGGTGGATAGTTTTGCCAGGTTTTTTAAAGTAAAAAATAAAACCTTTAAAAAAACCTGGCAAAACTATCCACCTTCTAGTCCGCTGCATCATATAAAATTCAGGGCTCTGTTCGCTGTCTACCATTATCAATATTAACGTTTGCTAGTGAAGGGTTAGCAACCTTAGCGTTTGCTAGTAAGTTATGTAGTAGCCTTCGCGATGTTAGCTAACAATAGCTAGCTAACTGGGGGCAGACTATTCGGTGATGATGAAAATGATTTGAACAGCGGTGTTGTAACGTGAACGCAATGGTGGCAGGTGATGGAATGCCACATTTAGTGGTTGAATGTTGTCACTAAGACCGTTAACTAAGAATTTTTGTTTATTCTCTACTCTCCTCATAATCATACATCTCACTAAAGACCTGCCTGGTGGTTTTACTCAGTCAGTTTTTTCACGAGGTTCACAGCAAAATTGTAGTTCTACACCCTCTAGGTTCAAAATTGCTTAGTATGAGATACTTTCCGTCCACTATATTAAATTGCACAAACAGTGTCGTGTTAGATGAACAGTATGTTCCACGTCCAAATCTACTATGTTCTGAAACTGCTCTCACATAGGCTACAACATTATGAGTAACACTACAACTAAAGGCTTGTTTGTCTAATGTCCATGGCAGAGCCTGTGAGTCATGGTGGAAACAGACACTTCAGTGTGTTGCCGGGTGGTGAATGAACCCATGCGAAAAATTTCCACAAATTCAGCTGGCCAGCTTGTACACACTGTGTTAATCAAAGACATATGCAGTGGTGGCAACTCATTTTGTGTGTCCAAAACACTCAATTGAACCTTACAACAAAGCAAATGGCTGAACCGCATTGGAAAACCCTTTCCTGGCCCTTCCGCAAGGTCAGCTACAGCTCCACAAGTCCAGTCAGATATTCAATGATTTGCTTAAAAGAACATGTCAGTGGAGCAGATGTTGGCAAAAAACAGGGACTTGCACCTCAACCCCGAGGGTCATATTTTGGTTTATACCACCCCGTTTTACCGATGTCATGCAGGGAGAGAACGCGAGAAGGTGGAGTTACACTTGCTGCTCATGCAGAGGTGGAAAAAGAAAGAGAGAAACCAAATACGTTGGGGTCGGTGCGAAGAAAGAATGAGGAAAATTGCAAACATTTAGGTGGGAAGGTGAAGGAAATGGGGGAAAAGCCGAGACTTGGCCAACACTGGTACAACGGAAGAGGCGAGAAGTAATCAAAGGAATGCGTGAGACGGGGTGAGGGAACAGAAAAAATAGGAGGGTGTCAAGACAGCAGGGACACTAGCAAGCCAAAGCATGGGAGAGCAGCGGTGATTGGTGTGGACCACCCATCTGGACTGGCTGAGCGCCTGAGCTGGCTGGACTGCGGTTTGCTAGCTGGACTGGATGCATGGATGAATGAACTGAGGGATGGAGACAGACTGAAGTCCTGTGTAGTGATCCAGGGGGGACAATGTGCTGGAAACATTAAATATGTCAATGGAAAACACACATGCTATCATCAAGCAACTGCATGCAATCAAGGTCCATAGAGGATCTTTGTGTGTTGTTCGCATCCAAGGGGTGTTACAGTTCTCCCAATTTGACCCCGATTTGACGTTCAATGTTAAGGTCATGACTGTATTTTTCTCAGTACTGACAACTGTGCAATTGTTACTTGCTGCTAGTTTACTATAATTGTTGGATTATCGCATCTAGATTTGTAAAGATCGGCAGATAATTGGTTTTATGCCCAGACAACTGTCAGTTACATTTTCAGATCCATGTGGCTTTTTGCAAGTTTGGGTTATGCAAATGTTCAAATAACACTCCACACAACAAATCTAGAATTCAGCAACGAGGGCTCTCAACAATAAACAACAGAAGTGAGAAATTCAGTTTGTTCCAAATTTCGGTTTGTCAAATCTGTCCAGAGTAAACCCTCTTCCCAAACAAATCAATTAAGGATCTCTGGCAATGTTATCAGCTCTGTTCAGCTCACTTCTTCCTCCATAAGCAAACCCTCTCCCTGAACAACACTTTCAACATTTTCTTACATATGTTAAATATTAGCGAGTAAACCAACACAAAAAGGAACAATACTGATGCTAAAGTAAAAGTTATGCTTAGTTACAATCTGTTTACATCTTATGATGTGAACGTTAACGACATTCATATATTAGCCATCGTGAGATTCTCTGGAAGTGGGCAGAGAGTGAGAAATTAGATTGATGTATGTTTGCTTATTAGATCTGTTAAAAAAGGTAGTTATTCCATTGCAGTTAACAGTTTGGAGACGTTTCTTTTTAGTGCAGTCAGACACTACACAGTCAGATTTACACAGCACACTGTAAATGAAATTAGCTAATCAAATGAGGCTTCAGACTTAAATGGTGTTTTCTGTGTGACCAGGGGGGACAACAGTCTTATTGTTTTTCCTGAGTTCACCCCTATAAACACACAGCCATATTTGGGTTATTTTCTGTAGCTACAGTAAGAAACTAATGAAGAGGGCTTTTTTGAGTTACTGGCATTAAACTGTCATTAATGTGTAAAGGAAACATTGTTTTCTTTGTTAAACATATTATACTCCGATCCCTAACAAATCCCTTGCAGCACAGAGCCATCACAGAGCTGTCAACATCCATGTTTTGTGAGCATGAATTAGCTCGTAGTTGCTCGGGTAAATAGCTTGCACTCCACTTTTCACAAGAAAACAGAAAAATCAGCAATTAAAGAAGTTCGCTGGAAATATATTCCGTGGCCTCAAAAAGTAAATCAAATATGGAAAAGTGATGGGATCACCGCTGCGATGGCTAAATTAACTTAAATGTATTTTTGTCATTATCAAATTTAAGTATGGAGCCTGGCCTAATACAGACTTAGAAATCTGATTTTATGTCGGCGGAAATGAACAACAAACAACAAATAAAATTCAGACACTATTACAACCAGCTTTTGATGTAGCCTATGACATAAATTTCAATTTTTATATGATTAGATGATGAAATTGCCATCATTTGGAGAGATTTCCACAGAGGTCTTTTCCCTGACCTCTTCTGTTACGGCAAGGTTATCTAAGACACTAATAGGATTAGACAGAAATGCCCTCCAAATGTTTCATGTTCGATTCTTTAGTGTCTCACGCTGGACGTAACGCCATCCCAACAACACACACATACACACACACATCACCACCCTCCCAGCTCACCCTTGACCTCCTCCTACACCGATTGTTCTTAAAACAGCAGAGATCAAGCCATTGGACTGTTTCAATAATTGACACATAGAACAAAATCACAGACCACTTCTGGATGAAACATATAATAATCCCTCTAGATGGGGCAGTGTTTGGGGGGGGGGGGGGTTCAAGGCCACCAAGATAGTTATTCACAGCATCCACAGACATGGAGAGACCTCCGGGGAAGACATTGTGAGGTGTTGGTATGAGACTTGGTATGACACCCCTGGGAAGAATGGTGATTAGGAACGAAGAGGACTGACTACACTTTAGGGCATTTGTTTCCATCTAGTTATTTGCGCAGAAACATTTTCATGGCACTGACTAATGCTATCTCTATGGTGAACAAGTAAAAGATGCTACATTTAGTAACAATCTTGTTCTTGCTTGTGCTTGAATTTAATTTAAATTTAAACATCTCTAATCATTTTCAAAGTGATGGGTCAGTTCAGTTAAGACACCGACCTCTTTGGTCTGCTGCTCGGTTTTCTGCTACTTTTGGGGTCACTCTTCCTCTGGAGGGGCTCTTCGATGCCAGAATGTCTCTGGGCTGGGCAGAACAGAGAGGCGGCAGCCCTACTACCCCAGAGACACCGCACCTTTGAGCCGAAGAGGTTGGTGTGTTTACCCGGGAAACTACAGCTTACAATCCGCTACTGGCTTTTTGTTTGTAGGGTTGATATACGATGCTTAGAGAAGTTGTGTCAGGTTTAGTTTTTTACTGGATGACTTTGTTTTCCTGGAGCCCTCCACTTTGGCAAAACCATGAAAATGAATGAGGGGGCTGCTGATGTCTAAATGTCTAAATATGGCCAAAGTCTGCTTTTTTATCTCCATCTTTCCCTTTTGATTGGTATAGATACAGTCAGTGAGGACTAATGAACCCCTGATTGATTTTGCCAATAGTGCATTCAGTGTTTGTACATGTTTAAGGATGTTTTCTTTCTTAGTTCATGACATGCCTTTTTATGGTCACTTCTTCTATGTTCTTACTTGGCATTTTTTTCTCCTAAAGCTATATTGCTCTGCATGTGTTGTTTAACTATGACAGTTAATGTTCTATTTTTGTAAAGCTTATAGTGATGCTTGAAATTTTATGGATTAGTTCTGTGGAATAAGTGTTCAAGTGATAAGGTTTCGTGTGGATAAGATGAAGCAGTAAAGCAATCAGTGACACAGCAAAAGGCCATTGTTTCAGTGCGTTAAAAGACAATGACTGTTAATTATCTTTACAGCATGGACCTCATCAAGCCCTCTACTCTCTATTGCCACTCTTATCTGTCCCCATCTCCTTTACATTTACACCTTCCATCCAGAATGGGTTTAAGTCCTGTGGCAGGGTTTGTGACCATGGCCCTGAAGGCATTTATCAGTTTTTATGGAGATTTATTGCGCTTGGTTGGCAAGATTCTGAATGCCACACACTGTGTCTATAACTATAACTGGCAGAAATTGGAAACATCCGTTGCATTCACACCATTTCAGCTAAACAGGAAGAACACGGAAGCCGTCCATTATTCTAACTTTAGAGCTTTCACACATTATTCCAAGATTATTGTATCCAATTGGTTACACAAGATCAGTTTGCATGTTTTGTCAGGTTGAGACCTCAAGTGATTTTCTAACAAGTAAACAGAGTTGCAATGGGAATCTGGCATTATAATCAACACCCAGCTTCACCTTTCATTCAACAATCTTGTTGAATAGTAAACTTTCTGAAAAAAACAAACACATTTTCCTGCAGTAAGCAGCTGAATGTCAATCTTTTTGACTCTGATGAAGACACAGTAGTGTTGAAACGTTGGTCTGTTTGCAATATTGAATGCTGAAAATCAATGTGTGTGCTCTGGTCTCTACTAGACTGCTTCTTTTTGTCCCTTGAAGATATATACATGTCCTGTAAGTCATTTTATTTAAGGATTAATGTCCCCTCTCTAAGTCCTGGTTGGATAATTTGGATTAGTATATACCCAATATTGGGTATATTATGACTTCGCATGAAAAAATAGCTGGATTTGACACCACCAAAATGGCTGAAAATGCCTTTGGCAGCCACAATGGCTGAAAAAAACACAGATACAGTTGTCAACATGACTACTGATTGCCACATAATCACATTAGACCACATCCCTTGGCTAAATACATTTTGTTTATTGATTAATAGATTAATAAATGAACTTGACAGCAACATTGGTCTAAAATTAGAAGCCTTATGGACTGCCCAACCTGGACGGATATTAACACCACATACCACATAACTGCAAAGTCTGCGGTTTGATCACTGGGACCTTTGTTGCATGTCATACCCTTCTCTCCTCCCTTATTTCTGCCATGCCTCTCCACTGCTGAGTGTCAGATGAATGTAAAATGCCTCAATTTTTTTTTTTTTTTTTTTTACAAAAGAGGAAACAGCTACCTATTTGTTTTCCATTGCTCCTTGCGAATTAACCAGAGGAGGGATCCAACGTTTGCAAAGAGACTTGTTTACATCAGAGTGTTATCTGGGTATTTGCCGCCCAGGTACTGTTTTCAAAACTAAACTGGCTGTTGGAATTCGTCACGACCACAACTTACTCTCTGGGCTGAAAACAATAAAATGAGATTAAACCATCCTAAATCTATCTATTCATTTGCAGTTATGGATCATCATCACTGTTGGTGCTAAAGTCAATTTACTATAATGCCTTGGTCAACAACATGCATGTGGCTGTTGAAGCAACCCCACTGTGCTTTCAATCCTTGGATTCACTGATGCCCTCTTTCACCACTGGGTGCCACTTCCTCTGGTACTGATGCCATCAGGGCTAAACACATACACCGAATACAGCCATTCATCCAACCTCCAACCATTGAACCCTGGACGTCACTGGGGCCCCTGCATAGTCCATAGCCTTGATAAGATTAATGCAATAGATGGAGCAGGTGTCTGCCAAAATTCCAGTCCTATTTAAACCTCCAGGCCCATACTGGCAACCTAATCCTATTAGGCCTAATTGAGTGAAGTCGACAGTCTTTTTCAGTTAAACTAAGTTCACGCACTAATAGGATTCAAAAGGGTTCAAAAAAAAAGGGTACAATGTGTAGAGAGTTGTGGTGTTAGTGTGTGGCTGGGGAAGTGGACAGTGTGCATCAGGGAGCGAGTTAGCAGGGTCTGTGTGTTCGGACCAGCAGAGGCTTCCCGCTGGGAAGAGGGAGGTAGTGGGCTGGAGGTCTCCCCGGAGGCTAGATAAGCTCAGAGGGGGGAACAAGAACAACATAATTGGTATTCGGGAACCCCTAGTGTGTTTGTGTGTGTGTGTGTGTCTATACGTTTATGATGTGTAACAACCTGCGTGATGTATCCAGGTGTATCTATCTGAAAGAGAAGATTTTGTAGCAGCAAGTGTAAAATATCATATTTATGTGTATCGGTGCATGTGCTGTATGCATGAAAACAGTCATGTAACTTCACTACAATGTCACAGCAAACAGTAGAAGAGCAATGTTGTGCAAAGGTATATCGGTTGACCAATATTGACCTATTTCATATGTATCAGCATATTAAAAGGCAAGGTTTTGCTCTTCAGGTGTGCCCATGGGACCTTATTTTAGACAACGAGTTAAGCAAGAATTGACTTTTGCCATGAATTAAACATATGATGTTTGTCAATTTAAAAGATAGTTATGCAAGTCAAAAAAGATTGTTGTAAAGATAGCAAAATACCATTTAGTTTTGTGTAAAAACTACACAGTGAACTACATCATCTCAGTCAATATACTACATAATCAGCCGAACACAGAAAAGTATTAATAAAGGTAGGTCTGGTCATATTGACAGCTGCAGTTACACCAAAGAAGACTTGGTCAGTTCTGAAAGTCAGTTTATATACAGTACGATACCAGCTTCATAAAGTTTTGGTTATGAGTTTTGGTGAGCATTAAATGGGGCGATGTCACTCAGGCAATTGTTGGGTCTGTAGTCTTTGTAATTATATATTTTCACAGCATTATACTTAATTGTTTTCGTGTAAAACTATCACTTCAGTGACTTGAAAAAAGCTTTTTTTTAATCAATCATATGTGTAATTCATAGCAGAATTTAAATGGGTCCAAAAGTTATTTATACATATTTTTTGCTGAAATACGGTCCCATGGTGATCCAAGGGAAGGGATGTGACTTAGCATCTATTTCTATTGTCTGATATGTACCACATTATTAATTCATAAATTATCAGTGTATGTGTATACATTCACAAATATGTACGTGTGTATGTGTATACATTTGGACATTTTTTTATATTGTAACGACTAAACAAATTACAAGGTCATGTGTAATTGTCAAACGAGGAATGTGGTTTAGGAATAGGCTTTTACAATGTTTGCAACTGGTTGCAATTGGTAGAGACAGAGTTGGTATGTTTCTGCAGCAGACAAGAACAAATGGATCAAAATTTCTTTGGCTTTCTATGGAGAAAAAGAGCCAAAATAGCACTTTCTGTGTAAATCATTTCCCTGTTATTTATACTAGGATATGCACATGTATCAAAAACTTCCTGTTAAGAAAGATATGATCAAGATATGATCTGCAGCGCAACGTCCTCAAGCTGGAAGACGGCAAGTAACACCAGGTTAGGCCTTACAAAAAGTTTGTCACCTCATTGAATCCTCTGTTTTTGGCCTGTGGCTACTACATGATCTTATCAGGGCCCTTTGTTAAAATCCCTCCCCTCTTTGTATCCTGCTGAAAGACAAGATGAGCAGTCGTGATAGCCAATGCTTCAAACACAAACACACACACACCCACACACACCAAATTAAGGAGGTCAGATCGGGACACAGTGTTTAGCCAGTGGCGTCAGTGACGCAGACGTGGCCTGGGGACCTAACCTTTCAAGGCTGCAAATGACCAGAGGTACAGCATGGGACTCCCTTTGAAGAAATCACATCCAAAGGGATTTAGAGACAAAAGGTTAGCATAGGTTTTCAGTGATCTTACATGGCCTTCAGGGACAAATACCCAACAAAGGGACTGAGGAGGCAGTTGACATCTAACTGGAAGTGATAAAGCAGATGTAATTTAGGTTCTTAAAGCAATGACACCGAGTTAACAGATTAATGATTGTTTTATTATTATATGCTTCAGATTTATCACAGCACTGTTAATTTCAGCACCTGATTTCATTTTCCTACTCTCCACAATCATGGCTCAGATGAAGGGAGCTCTAAATGACCCGACAGCTAATTAAACCATTATATGTTGTCTATTCTCCTAATCATGTTAAGGACGAGTTGCCCTCATGGACATTTCCTAATCTCATTACATTTCTCCCTTTCTTCTGATATCACTTGGAGAGTGGCACTGCCTCTGTTTTTTGTATTTTCATGGAATCTCGGGTAAATGTCGAACCGTTTTTTTTCCTCAGAGGCAGTCTGCACAACTAGTTCTCAGAGCTACAGAATAGTAGATTGCAAAGCTGAAACAATAATATGCATATTACATCATACGTCTAAAGAACAAAGGCTTTATATTGTTTATCCTGCATCTATTGCCTTACTAAAGATGAGCACAAGACATTTTGTGAAAAAAAAAAAAAGTTTAAACAGCCAGCAACTCACAATCTTCATCCTAAACTAAGTAATGCGTTTCCAATGGCCCGTTTAAACTGGCTCAGACTGTGAAAAATCCACAGGCACAAACTCGTTCCTGCAGTTATGGGAACTATGAAAAACAAGACTCCTTTCAGTTTGCAGACCAATGTTTGAAATAGAGGAGAAAAGAACAACAACAATACAACAACAAACAAGTAATGTTAACTATTACTACCTTTGCCTTGATAAGCAAAAAGGAGAGACTGTAATCATACATGATTTTCAAATATCAAACGTTTTTTATTAAAGGCAAAGCTTGACACTCGTGCTATCTTGACAAGGGTTAGATGAGAAGCATAACCAAGAGTCACAAATTAACATTTTAAATATTGCTTGTTTAAACTGTACAAAAAACCAAAGCATTAAAACTACCATCTGTGGTTTTGGGAAGTTTAGCATGGCACAACTGAGCTAACCGTGGGCTGATTAAGTTGCATATTTAGTATACATGAAAGGGGTATCAATCATCTCAAATAAACATATTGCTCAAAATGTCAAATTTTCCTTTTGTGAAACTATAGAAGAAAATCCCTGCTCAATGACCTGTTCAAGTCCAATGCTTAAAAAAAGTTTTAAAAGGTAATACCCTGCACTAAATACATGAAGTTAAAGCTATTTTTAATGTTTTTAGTAGCCTCATAGATGTGAGTTCTGATCTGAGCTGGAGCTTAACCTTAGAAGACCTTAACTGTCCTGAGATATCCTCGCCAAAATACTACGTATTTGTTTGTGTGTGTGTGAGAGAGAGAGGGATTCCAGTGATGGAGACTGAAGTAAAAGTCAAGAGAGAAAGAGAAAAAAAGAGACAGAGCTTAGTGAAAAAAAAAATCAAAGAATTGGAATAATTGGCATAATTCAAGGTGGCTGGGCACAGTCAGGGGGAGTGCCAGTGTTGGGCGAATCTTTTGCCATCCTCAAAGAGAGACGGTCTGCACAATTAGCCACACGAACTCTGACCCCGCTCAGAATAATTAATGAATAACAGAGGGGATAAAGACAAAAGGCGCAGAGCGGTCTGGTTGAGTGGCGAGCGAGGGTAATACATCAAAGAATGCCGTTAATTGGCCCTGTGGCTTTCATTCTTTGCCCTATTTCTTTCAATTCATTGACTCAAAATAATGGGTTCAGGTTCATTATCAACAGGTCGTAAGCCCTGGGAGTGCCAAAATTCAACAGGAGAGTCAGGGGTGTGCGTGAGCGAGTGTGTGTCGGCTTGCCAGCGCATGTGTACCGAAATGTGTGTGTGTGTGTGTGTGTGTGTGTGTGTGTGTGTGTGTGTGTGTGATGGCTTAGCTTTCGCCTTGCCCTCCAAAGCCCTGACGACATCAATTCCACAAGGGAAAACTAAGAGTTGTATAGTTGGGTTGAGGGGAGAGCAACAGGCCGCGATTATAACGTTTTTTTTTTTTAAATCGTGCAAGAGCATAGAAACACAGTTTTTGTCACGGGTGTTTTTGTGAGCGCTACAAGTGTTGCCACGATGCTGGAATATAACTGGTACGGACAGGTAAGTGGAACCGACACACCTACTCCTGCTATGATGCTTTCACAACAAGATGATGGTTGTACAACGCACAGCGTACAATAATCAACTCATTATCCAATGTTGCAGACTTCCAAGTATATTTCCATGACTTCAAATCAAATTTCCAAACAATATGTTCCTGTCATGAGTTTCTGTCCTTTAGATAAAGGGCGCCATTGTGTCAGACTATGACGACTCAAAAATGAGGAAGGCACCCATGTCAAATGTGGGGCTGAGTTACTGTATATTTAAAGGGCATTCGATTCAATCAAATTCAAAAGGGTATCAAAACAGTTCTACCCTGAAATCCCTGTTTGATTTGAATCCAAGCACAGCACTTACTTGATTTAAAAACTGATGACGTAATGAGCAAGGAATTACTGTAGTTATTACAGTACTTGCCAGCCTTCCTTATGACTACAGATGCTTGAAAATGATATAAAATGCTATCTTTTATAATATCTTAAACATGAAAATAATGGAATACAGTTAATAAATGTAAATATCAAAATATTATATAATTATATAAACTTATTTTGGGAGGGGGTAGGGTTAGGGGCTAACTATTTTTTGGGATTATTAAGTTTTATTATGTCTATCTAACAAAATATTGATCTTTTTGTTCAGTTAAAAAAAAACATGCATCTCCAAATGTGATGATTAAGGGCTGTAAATCTAATCTAATTTGTATGTGACGTGCACCATCAATTTTAAAGTTGACTTTACTTTAAAAAAGTCAGTCAACTGATTCCAAAAGTTACAAAGTAAAGTAGAAATTTAAGTGCTTTATAACAGCTTAAAATTATTACTCTACTTTGACGTAATCTGTTTCTTTCTAGTGTGAGATCACTTTGTGAGGTTTTACAGAATGCACTATTTAAAACCCAATTGCATTGTTTTACTGAATGGATGTGATCTGCGGAGTTTACAGCAAGACATTAAACATTATCATACACTGTAAAATCTTACTCCCTCAAGATTACCTCAAAGTAAAGTTGACTAATAATTTTAGATTGTTAAAAGTTTTTAGTTCTTACAACTTAAGGTAATGTTTTATGTTAAAGTCCTTGAAACAAGCATTAATTAATAGTTAGTGAGCCACTTATTGGACCTTATAAGAGGCCTATTGCCATTAATAATATGTTATAAGAGTTAATAGCATAATAGAATAATTCACAAATGTATCATTGGTTTAAATGACACTTAAAATTACTTATTAGAAATGTGTTAACAGTTCATAAAGTGCTTATCAATGTTAATAACATTTTATAAAACTATATTCGGGTTAATAAAAGCATTATTATTGGTTATAAGACACTTACAAGAAACTGGTTTAGAAGTAATAGAGTGCTTATCATTTTTAATGGTTGATAAGGCACTTGTAACTACTTATTAGAAACTTGTTAAAAACAACGGAAATAAAAGCTTTAAGAGTGTCTCATAATTGTTTGTAATCCTATTCCCAACTCAAATTTAATTAACCAATTTCCCTTGATAATCTCTTTTTTAATGTAAAGTCAACATTCAAAATTTAAAGTGTAGCTTTTTAAATCATACATTTGGTAAAACTGTGAAAAATGAAAAGGAACAAAAATTCAAACTTTACTGTTGATGTTGATGATCTGGCCTTTAATCACTCTCGAAGAAGCACAGAGTCAAATAATTAAACAGAAGTTCCTCACAACACCTATTACAGTCTGAACATGTCATTAAGTCATTACCTTTCACATTTTCACACCTCTAGCCAGCATTCTCATTAGCTCTTTGGGATAGCATCTGGAAGGGTTTAAGGATTTATGTACTCAAGGTCTGTTATGGATTTACTATTAACCCTTTTAATCCTACTACTTTATATGATACCAGGTATTGAGATTAAAAAAAGGCAGGTCCTGGCGAAGAAACCTCAGGTCATGTGAAATCACTCCCGCTCACGTACAGAACCAGACATGGCATGAAAGAGCAAGGGTTGGGGGTGGAGGGGTGGCTAACTCAATAACCGTAACTTTGTCTACTCCCAACACGTGATTTTGTGAGAAATACCTCAGTGCTTGTTACACAAGCTGAAATATTCCAGCCACCCCCCCTGGCCGACCACAACACGCTTCTTTCTCTCTGCTGGTCCTTTAATTGCCGTACGAAAGGTTTCCCATACCTGGGTGAGCCATGTCAAGCAATTAATACCCTGAAATTCACCTTTTAAGTGAGTCTTTTGGTCTTCAGGGCTCCCCATTGTGATGAAACGATTGGTGTCATCTCACGTTAGGCTCGCACAGGTGCTTCCTCTGCCTGCACATCAGATCATTAACATAACCAGAGATGGAGAGAGAGACTGATATAGATAAAGAGATAGACAGAGAGGGAGTGAGATAAAACGAAGACAGAGGGGGAGAGAAAAAAAAGTGGCAGGGGAAAATTAAGAGCATTAGCTTTAGTGGGAGTTGCTTCAAGTCTGTCCGAAAACACAGAATGCACTCATGACCTCTGGACGGGTCCGGCTCGCACACAAAAAACTGAAGAGGGGTGCTAATGTAGGCTTTGCTAACTCTACTCGCAATTTGCAACGGCCCAAATGCATAAAGGATCAGAGGATTTTCACTTTAGCCCAGGAAGTACAAAATCCTATTTACCCTTACTGACAACGATTTTTTCCAAATGTTGCATGGCAGGTAATAGGATAGTAGACAGAAAATTCTGGTGTGGCGGTGTGTTCAGTGACGCTCTGAGATCCAAGGTTTCGGTGCATTATGTTCAGAGACAAAATATTGAGATAAACTGATTTTTTTTTTTTTTTTTTTTGCATTACCCCACAAAGATATTATGTCTTTTACGTACAAAGACCTGAACTGAGACCAATGGGTGTTGAGATGGTAAGACATCAATCTAAAAACTAATGGTGAGCTGCAATGTAAAGTATCTACAAGTTGTTTGCATGCACAACCATCAGCAATCCTTTAAACTCCAAGCACTGCAGCAAGCTGTTCACACTTCCGTGCACGTTTCATTGCTTGAACACACTGAGAAGAAAAAAGTAATCAGATATAAGTATTAATAACAGAATTTGACAAAGTTTTGTGGTCATTTTTGGTTCACTGATGAGATCAGTCATTGTGAAAAAACTTCACAGACAGCCGGGTGAAAAAAAAAACAGCAAAGCGACATTTGTTTCAGTTCACGCATGCATTATCAACGCATAAGTCGAACAAATGCAACGCATGCTTGAACACTGACATTGGTGGGAGCAGAGGAGAGCGAGCAGTGACAGAGAAGAAGTGAGAGCTGAGATGAGCATATTTAAGTAAAAGGGCCTCCTAAATGTTAAAAATGGTTGTACAGAATGTACAATTGTACAGAATGATGCATGACCCGAGTCTGATGCGAGAAAGCTAGTTCCCACATTCATCTGACTGAGGGAGGAAAGGTTCTCCATGCTCACCTTCAATCTAACTCCAACACGTGCACATGCAAGATGAGTTTGTAACATCAGCGACAGTTGGAAACTAATCGTGTTCCGGGATTGCAACTTCGCACAAGTCTGAGTTTATGCTCACAAGCTGGACTTTTCAGTTAAGTAAGAGACCTCATCTGACCAGCAGTTAAACTTTAACTTAATAAACATTTTTGCACAGTGTTAGGGTTCATAGATTCTGGATCTTTCAATTAGAGGGATGGGAGAAGATGCAATTTTTAGAAATGTTCTACAAGGTAACTGAACTTTATTTTGGGGAACAAATAAAATAAATCAGATGCCGTTTTGTATTAATAGAAGAATATTCGTGTCGTGTCTTCAAACGTGTCTGAATGAAGTCTTTATACGAGAGGCATGATTGGCATGTCATGTTCCTGTAACTGTATTAAACTGTAATTGTCCACATATTTTACTCATAATCTTAAACACTCTATGTCAAAAGTATTAAGTAGATTTTCCATGACATTGATGGAAGAGATAGGCGATGGGCGGCACAGTATATATTTTTTGGGCATTTTGGCTTTATTGACAGAACAGCTGAAGACATGACAGGAAAAAGGTTGAGAGAGAGAGGGGGAGTGACACGCAGCAAAGGATCCCAAGGCCAGGACTCGAACCCCGGGCCGCTGCAGCGAGGACAAAGCCCCTGTACATGGGATACTGCTCTACCCACTGAGCTAAACAGCACCCCCAATGCCAGTGTTTTTAACATTCCCACTTTGGCAACTACAATGGTGAGGTCAGGTGTTAGTTGTTAGGTAGTGGTGATGGCAAAAAACTGATGGTTAAAGAACCTAATGGGATTGTAGGTTGGGTCGGTCGCCATCCCAAAGCGTCTTTGACAAGTTGGAAATGAGGCTCAAAAATCATCTTTTCATTTATAGGACCTTTAAGGTATCGTCAAGGTTGAGAAACTAAAACCAAACCAAAAAACCAACCGTTCAAACCAAACATGCACATTCAATTCTGGGTTCAAATCATTAGAGTACCATGTGTAAAGCTTACATAGGTCCAGATTCGACTGGTGCAGCAGCTCAGCTTTGGGGAATCTTATTTGGCAAAAAAGAAGTGGCTGGCATGTGCAGTGGAGGAGGCACATGGTTGTCTACAACAGCGAATTAGAAATGATAAGAGAAAACTCAGTAACACACTTGGAACTGGCGCTGATTAAATGAAGCAGAACCTAAATTGAACTCAGGCACAGCTAATTACCCAAATTTACCCAAGACTGGCAATTGGAGTGATGACAGAGGATGGCTGGCTGAGTTGCATGATCCAATAAACTAACCGGAAAATAAATTTTGGGAAAATTCATCTTGATTATATTACCATAAAAGGAAAAAAAGGGAGATTTATTGGCCCCAATAGCAAACAAATTTAGGAAGATTTTAAGCAGAGATCTGTCAGTATTTACTAAAAGACTGCAAGCTGTGCTTTGTATTTAGAGAACCGCATCCACTTGGAGGTAAAATTTGTCATGGAAGGGACGGATTCAAGCTATTAAATACGAACTATGTCGTGATGACATGGATGCAAGCCTGTATACAAACTGAATAGACCTGCATGTGACCTTTCACTCCCCTCACTTTCATTTCCAGGTCCTCCTCTCATGCACTGCTAGGAAGAGGAGCACTGCCTTCCTTTGTCTCAGAGCCTCACTCGTTCAAACGGCAAGGGCACGAAGATGCACAAAGACAGCCGAACAGAGTGAACAAACAGCTCTTTGTCCCAAGCACAAACCATACATTATTATTTCTGGCAGGGTCAGAGTTGATTTAATTTTCTGCTTAGTTCTTATTAAACAGCTATTGCATTATCTAATTTCCCCAAATCAAGTTAAGGGGTGGGAGGGAGATCAATATATCTCCACCAAAAGCTTTTGAACAGTGCCTGGCAAATTTAGCCCACAAATGCACTTCATGTATGCAGGACCGAGGTCCTCTTTTTGATGCCCATGTTAAGCTTGAAAGGTCAGATGAGTTGGGTTGAGGTATTTTAAAACTTATTCAATTCAAAGTTTACAGAGGGAATCTCATGAAAAACATTTTTTCTTATTAGTTGTCTTATTCAGGTGAATATATAAAGACCCACTCAAAGTCTCTGAAGTTGTCTGCAGTGATTCCCATGATTTGCAGAGTAGCAGTGCAGTGGCTACATTAATTTGAAAAACTGAAAATATGATTTGATTATAAAATACTTCCTTGTATTGAGTCAAATGTAACACCTGAACACACGGCTACATACTGTGATGAAGAGCCAACTTTGAGACAAAAGTCTAAATAGCTAGTTAAAGAGTTTACTTAAAGTAATGGATAAATGGTTGAAACAGTTTGTGAAGAGTTGTAGTGGAAAGTAGTTGAATAACAGTAATTAGCTTAAAGTAAATGATAATTGGTTAAAAAGATTAACGCTAATGACACAGTAAATGCTTAAAATAAATAACGGTCGGCCTAGCTAGCTAAAAGTAGCCTTAACAGTTGAAGTAGCTAGCCTTAAGGAAATAATAATTGGTTAAAAAAAGATTAATGTAATGGTTATACTGTTTAAATAATAAAGCTAGCTCGAAGTAGCCTAATGGATAAATAGTCGAAAAAGTTGGCTCATTATTTTTTAAAAGCTCAGAATATTGAAATGGTTTAAATAAATAGCTAAACACAATGGAAATGCATTTGAAGTAGTTTGCTAAAAGGAGGCTAAGCATTAAAGTTGGTGGTTAACAAAAGTAAACGATAACTGGTTAAATAGCTTGCATATAAATGGTTATAATTAAATGTAGTGGCCATTTTGTAGTTTCGTTGAAATGTGGGCTCAACTTAGCCCACAACATATTGTAAAAAGTACAGAATTTACAATTGCTTTGTCCAACCCCTAACTGACCACCTTGATGCAACAACGAAAGGTCCATTTCCAATGGAAAGGTCCACAACTTCAATGGATAAAACACATAACTAGATTGTCTACTATTCCCATCTGATGCACTATTCTCTATTGTACAATACATTAACTTTCCTAGTAGTTGTGTGGGAAAAAGTGGAAATACTGGCTGAACTCAGAGACAGCTGAATTAACTTAAAGCCCTTCAGGTATTGTTGGGAGTGACTTATTTCAACTTATACATGTTTTGTAAAACTCAACAAAAGAGTGTTTCGCACACACAGGGGCAACCCTATATAAAATGTCTGCTGAATGACAAATTTTATACGTGCAATACGAACTGAGCCTAAAGAAATTGGACCTGTAACTGCTTGTAACATTGTTACTGCTGTCTTCAGTCAATTATGTATGATACACTCAGACATCAGGATTGACAAATGCAGAATCATCCGCTCTCTTGTTACATCATGTTGGATAATATTTTGATTGAGTTACAATACTATTTCCTGACTTTATCGGTCTCTAATAGGTTACTCTGAACTAAATTAATTAAGTTTGGAAAAACTTCCGCATGTTTTAAAGAAATGTTTATTTTTGCTTTTTCTGGTTTTGTTCACAATCTCTTTTCTCTGTAACACAGTTACATTATTAGATATCTTCTTACATTATTAGCCGCTTTATCTCTTTGATCGGGAATGGACTTGTTAACTTTTTACGTGTTGTTTGTTCAGGTTTCTCTGTGCTCACCCGAACACATCTTGGTTCAACAGGTGTGTTAAATACAGATCATTTTTTGACACCAAAATTACTTTTTCAGTCAGTCATGGTCGAGTGTGTTCAACTCACCTTCAAGCTTGAGTCATCCAGCCTCCTCAGTGAACAGAGGAAACAATGAGGTATTGGTTCTCATAAGGTCAAAGCTTGATTTAATTTTCTGCTTAGATCTCATTAAACATCTCTTGCATTATTTAATTTCCCACAATCAAGTTAGGGGAGGGGGAGGGGATCAATATATATCTGATTCATCTCTTTTATCGAGTCTCGCCCATTCATGCTGGTAAGTTCTCAGCTTCAGTCCGGACTATTCCGTCAGATCATGTTTACTTTACAATCAGTGGTTCCTTTTTCCAGAAACTGTGTTAGGAAATTACTTTTACATTTTCTCTTGTATACAACCATTGTCTGGATCGTCATGATTTCCTACTAATGGCTTTTAACTACACTTGGCACTTGATTACATCACTATGGACTTAACCACTGGAATAAGACTAATACTGTTGCATTTTCATCAAACACCATGTGTCAAATACAAGCGTCCCTTCTTTTAAACTAAAATCTTGCGTGACTTGCTGTGACTTGGTACAGTTGACGTTTGAGGTTTTTGACTACAAATGTTGATTGCTCTTACTGTTAGGGACAGTGTCGTCATGGCAAACTGTAGTCCAAGAGACACCTTTCGTAGCAGGAATTACCACAGTATTTTGCCATCTTTGCCCACTTTCCACTCCTGGTGCACATTTGTTTTGAGTTCACTGTCCCCAGGTTCCCATCATATCCACTCTAGTGCAGCTGTTCTTGTTGTCGCCTGGTCTGTCTGTCTGTCTGTAAACAGATTGTATTTACACTTTAGCATCGCAACCATGCAAGATGCAGTCTCGAAAGTGTGATTTGTTTTGTTTGCAGGTGAGTTTAAAGGTGACTTACAAGGTATTTGACCTTTTCCCAACTCTCTTTTCATTATATTTCTAAATCACTCCGTAGTGGTATTTCATATCTTTGATTTTTATTAGGGATGTACTAATGTCTGTCCATAGTATATCATATTATATACCGCATGTACAACTCCAAAACCAATTGCATTAGTGCAGTAAAGCCGCTCTGTGTGAATAACCTTGACATCCTTCAGCCGGAGTAACACAGTAAATGTATTTAGACTGCATTTGACATGCATTCCTTTTAAGGGGGCTCTCTTATGAAGGCGAAGGCGCATTGAGTTAAAGTTCAAGAGTTTTCTTTAGTAAGTGCAACGTGGATGTCTTTCTCTGCGCGCTGAGCATTTTGTCTTAAGGCTGTTGCCCAGGCTTGAAAGGCTTTTACTTTGGTGAGCTGGGATTGTCTCACAATCAATCATGTGCATAATTTTAATAAGACCTCATCTTCGTAGTTATAGTCGGAGCCCACCGGGGCTTCTTTTCACTGTCTGCCAAAGTGAGAGATTAAAGTTGTCTACAGTACAGCTTTCTGACATCATTCAGAGAGGCAATGCTCACCACCGGTCTATCCTGTTCTAGCTCACTGGACAGTGAGGGTCAAGGATGAGGTGCCCCTTTCAGGACCACAACCACTACACAGCAGTTTACCCACAATCCTTCACTCTGTCTTGCTCAGCAGCTTTGCAGCTGGGGCTTTGATCTGCCTGTAAAGATTAGATCCCATTTTCCTGTATTTACTTGAATGCATCCTTTTATCACTGTAAATCCAAACTATAAAGCCCTCCCAACAGAAGTATTCTGGGCACAAACCAGACAGCGGTGCGTGATTAAGTATACTGTAAGAAGGTGGCAAGATTGACTACAGGGCTAAAGAACACAAAGTGAATTTTTACCTTACTCATGCAAATTTGACCGGTGGGCAATGGTGGGTAGAACACTGAAAGCAATACTAAAGTAAATCATTCCAAAAAAAAAAAAATGCCATGAAAGTTACAAAGTACAAAATTGATAAATCAAGTGCAAGTTACTTTCCATTCCAAGATATATTTAGTTTTGAATTATTGGGATTGTGTTTGGTTAAATGCTTTCTTAGACACACCAATTAAAAAGCCTAAAACAAAGACCACGAGCTACACCAGCTTACAAGCATGTGCAGAAATCATGGGGGGACAGAAACAGACAGCATTGTTCCCCTCAATAGCATTACAAACATGTCCTTATATTAAAAAAAAAAATCTTGTAATATGCACTAAAAACACTTAATAATTATAGACACAAAACAATGTGTTTTTAAATCCCCCTTCATTTGCCTCCACACACATTAGCGTAGGTACATGTGTTTGTGGATCAGTCTATGGGAGTGTGTCACTGGTGACCTCTAGTAAGTTGCCAGAGTTAACCAAAAAACAAAACATGTATCTGACCTTTTAACTCAATTCTGCCACTCAACAGATCAAACCAAATCTACAGTTGTATCCGGACTGCCCTTTGTTTAGTCCATTACCTCCTCGTTGAATCTTGTGCGTCATTAGGCTACTGGTACGACCCTTAAGTTATTTAACTGTCAATTCAATTATGTTGCTTTGTGTTCTGTCTGAACAAACTCAAAGAGATTAGTGCGGTAATAATCTCACAAATGTTGTCTTGAATGAGCAGTATGCTCTTGTCGAACGACTTGCCTGCAAATCACTTAAGTGCTTCCTGTTTCCCTCATTTCCAATGGTCCTGTGCTACGCAAGGTGTGATGTTAAGTTTTTTTTAGCATTATGTCAGCTAACGAGCATTTCGCATAGATGGGGGTTAGCCACTGCACGGTTAGAATATGTCCAAAAGAGCAACAAGCAAGTTTTTGTAATCGACTTAATAGTCCTACTAAATGGTACTATTTTCTATGATTAAACATTGAGGCCTTCACCAGTGTTAAAGAATAGCATACCAATGAATTATCGAGCCAGACGTCAGAGTATCAATCATTTGTGAAGATGCTGGCGCACTTAAACACACTCACTGGTTCAGTTGTCATACTGTGAACACAGTTCCACAGTCAGATCCGAAAACATGACATCGAAAACCTATGTAAGGAGCTTACGTTTATCAGCGTTTGCGTATGAGTTTCTGTGCCCGAACAGTACGCATTGGGTTTTCAGTCCCTCAGGTGTTCCCATGAACAAGCTCCTTCTTCATTGCTCACAGAGCACTCTAACCGATTTAGCAGCAAAAATTATATTATTCCATTTCGACTAATTACATCTCCTCTGTACCGGGCGGTGAGGACAGGCTGCACTGCATCCTCCTCTTCATCTCCCTCCTCTCTCTCTCTCTCTCTCACTCGGCTTTATGAAGCCTTTCACTTGACTGAAACTGTAATGTAATGTAACGTAATGTTTGTAAATTGGCCCGTAAATGAGTTATGAGTCTGAAATCGATTAAGTAAATGAGTCCGTAACAAGATAGAGAGACTTTGTTAGGATACTTATCTTGTGTTATTCAAGGAATGTGTACTCATGTACCTCACATTATTTTTTTTTTAGCATTTTTAGCTTGAGCATTGATACAATCTCTCAAACTACTAGTACTACTTTTTAAATTTAACTTTGCCCACTAAGTTGTACTAAGTAGTAAGTACCAAGCAACTGAGGAACTTTACCTTTAAAGATTTACCTGCCACAGTCACTTGAGAGCAGTAATGAATATCACCACTGGAAGAGAAATGTTTATTGCGATGCTGGAAATACATTTCAGTTCTTTATTGGGCTTTAAAGGGGCACTGTGTAGGCTTGGAGAAGAAATTCAGATGCAGAATTTTAATATTTACAGCATCAATGAGGTAATAATACAAACTCAGAAATATTTATTTTTTAAATAACTGAATGAACAAGCTTTTCTCAGAGGAAAATAAGGTCCCCAGAACACTGTTTGAAGCTAGAAAGTTGGCAGGGTCCACCAAATATAAAGTAAGTAAAACGGAATGCAACTGTTTGTTTATTTAAAAAAAAATCTGTCTTAATCTTCTTCTGAAAATGTCTACCCTTAAAGTACACAGTGCCCTTTTTTAGTATGTACCCAATGTTCTTCGGTAAGAAATGTTAGATCATATTTGTTTACAATCAGAACTCTATTGAGCACTGAAGTCATTTGAGCTTTAATTATTTTTTCCACACACCACTGTGGAGGCAGGGCATTTTCATAAATTCAATATTTCATCAAGGTAACAAGCGCACACTCACACACATAGTTTCACGTGTAATCCAGTTAAAATGGCTGCAATATTTAATTCATATGAGAATCATTAAAAGTGCAGTGGTGCCGTGTCCATTATGCATTCCTTTTCTAGCAGGATAAAACAGTCCTCAGATGTGGGAGCTGCACTTTGAAGTGTTGTCTCAGAAGCAGGCCAACTCTTACAGGAAGTCCCTGATGTTTTAAACATGCCATGCAGGGGGACTAACAAAGGTGAGTGGCTTGCCCCAAGACGAGCCAAAAATGGCCAGCCAGGAATTTTGGCTGGATCTGAAAGACTGCGTGCAGACATCAGACATCAAATAAACAAGAAGCAGACAAATATACACATGGGCAATGGTCAAGTAAGAATACAAATAGACTCATAGTCACAGGCGCTCGCATAAAGACACAGCAGACATGAAGAGTGTGTGTCTTGTTGACCTTCAAAAAGCAGCAAAATGACTTCGACACAACAGCATAAATAATGCTCATCCGTACAGCTGACTGAGAACGTGCAGGCTATTAATGTGTTTGGTTATAATGAGAGCTCGTTTTTGCACGGAGCTGCATCGAGACTGGCATTCTCCTTTTAAAGAAGACATCCAGCATTGACACGTGTGGGGCAAATTGCAATTTAACAGCTCGGAGGAGACACTAGCTTATTGTGCGTTACAGTGTCACAATGACCCTTCAAAAACATAACACGGAGTGGCTTGATCTAACTAAATTATTGTGATTTGATTTGCCTTATTACATTTAAGACCCTCTATTTAAGACCTGACGTGTCAAAACATACAAAACCTCCAGTTAATGTTTGCTGTAATCACCGATTCAGGGTTAGGCAGATGAACGATGCCATCGGACAATCAATCTCTTTTTTTTTTATCTTATTTTGATTGTTGATTTACTGTAAATAAATCGTACCTCATGTTAAATATCAGATAGCACCATATTATATAAATGCAACTCACTAGGTGAGGGGGCCGACTTGAAGAGGGATGACCAGCGGTTGTATCCCTGGGCGTCAACTGCCGTAAGGGGCTGCTGACATTTGTGACATGTGTGAGAGATATAAAAAGAAGTGTATTTCTTGTCTATGAACTAACTATCCATGTCACGTTTATTAATCTCTTATTAAACCTACCCAGTTTGGCGATATCAATACGCCCGGTTACATTGGTGGAACCGTCCCTTCCTCAGCATAGCTAGCCGACTAACTTTGTCTCAAGCTGGCTGAACGCAGCTAAGTTATCAATGAGTTAAGGTATGTGGCGGGGTCACGAAGACACTCGCAGGGGATGTGAGAGAGTTGATCCGACTCTCTTGGCTGGTGAGGGGAGTTTTCTCTGCTTGTCAGAGTGACTGTGCAAAACAACATTACAGTGGTGTGTCAAAGAGCAACATATTCCCCCACCCCCTCAAAAGAAATGCCACTGTACTGTCCATCACAATGCTGAAATACATGTTAATTTGGTAAACACCGCCCAAGCCCCGTGCAAAGCAAAACAGGAAAAGAAGCTGTCCGAATATTTGCTTTAACAGAGACATAAACCTGCGCAGGATTTACTTTCCTGTGCTCAGTAACTTCTTGGCTTCTGATTTAGCCGATTGTTTTTTAATACCTAAATGTTGGGACTGCGGGGAAGAGTCGCACTGACCTCGTCCAGTTTTGCTGTGTCTAGGATCTCTCTCAGAGACATTCTGGGAAGGCCTGTTGTGGCCTGACAGTGACTGGAACATGATAACAATGCTGTGTGAACACACATCTGTGTGTTTTTAGCACATTTGCACACATACAGAGATTACATTTCTGTCCGTTTCCCCAAGTTGGTGTGCAGTTTGATGGTTAAAAAGCCTTCCAAGGGAAGTGGGTGTCGTGAAGATAACCTGGGAGAATGTGCTGAGCTGGGCTGGATGTTCTGCAGGAAGGAAAAGTGTGGTGATCCACAAGCAAGAACTCACATTCTGTCAACTTATTACACCCCTACATACACACACACACACACACACTGCAACTCCCTAACTGCCATCTGTATTTCTGCCTCTGTCAGGCCTTTCCCTGGCCAAAAACACACACACAACGTCAAACACACACAGAGGAAACGGCCTGTGCGGCTCCCAAATGGGCTGATGTGTCATGCCTTCCTTTCCGATATTTCTGCAAAAGCTGAGGAAGGAGTCTGCAGCACCTCTCTTCTTCTTCCTCTTCTTCTTCGCCTGTCTCGGCGACACACAGCTGTCGCCCTGTCAGTTTCTTGTTCTTCTAAGAATCTGCAGCTCCTGTGGGGGGAGACGCTGCCAGTCCGAGAGCCATGAGTCGTTGCTGCGTGGTCAAAGTGATCACCCTGACAGAGATGCAGCTTCTACAGGTATGGGGGGGGGGACTCAACTACAGGCCAAGGAAACGGGAATGACATGGACGGGATCAGATATAGAAATGTATGTAACTATGTTTGCACTTTGTTTGGGTTTGCATGCAAGAGAAATCAATTGCGCTGCATGAAAAGGCGTGCACCTACGACCAGAAAAACTGCATAGCCACCGCGGAATGCAAACTTTGTGATCAGTTTGCTATCCCGGCCTTATCTTCCCTCACATTTCACAATCTGGGGTGTGTGGTTACAGCTATTTACTGGTTAGCAGGCTCAGCAAAAAAATTACAGAAATCATGTCTGAGAAGGCTTTGTGTTCCACTTTCATCTTATCGCTCCAGATTCAAGATTGGAAAATTAGATAATTAAGCGTCGCTACTCCGCTGTTCCCCTGACTGTGTCAATATGTTGTAAAAATACAGCATTTTTTGCAGAAATGAAATCCAAACCTCCTCCAAGGCTTTGTTCATAATTCGTACAGCTAAGTCAGTGTCACCATCACCCGGTGTTTCATAAGTTGTTGGATTTTTCTGAAGTGAAAGGAGAACTTGGGCAAGACTGAAACTGAGTTAGGCAAGAGCTTTTTCATTTAGGAGAAACACCTGTTTGTTTCTGTACTACAAGGGCTTTGTGAGTGCTGCATTTCTGTGGGACCAAAGAAAATACACCTTTTAACTCTGAGGTAAACTGCACCGATATTAAATGCATCTCATGAAGCTAAAGAAACTGGACTTTAGAATTAGGTGTGTGTCTGTAATCTTAAGTCTTTCATCTGCTAGTGGCCTATACGTGCACCTCGATAATGCAGGATATGGGTGTTATTTTTTTATTTGATGGCAGATTAGTTGTTATTAGAGCATTGTGACATGCTTTATAGTTGCAATTCTGCACACTTGCTTGCATAAATCAGACACATATTCTATGTAATTGCTGGATAAACACATGTGACTTCACAGGAGAGCATAGTAGAGTATTATTTCGTTAGATTTGAGCAAATTGCTGCATTCATGTGTTTGAAAAAGGCTGTGTGCGTGTGTGTGTGTGTGTGGAATGAGTTTTCTTGTCTGGTTCTGATATCTTTATTTTAGTGCTTTCACTGTCTCCTAATGAAGATAATGAAATTAGGGAGATGCAGCTGAAACGCAAAGCAAACTGTGCTGAAGGAAATTATATGGATGCATTACTATTTTTTGTATATACACATAAAAAATAGTACCCATATGCAAAACTATCACTATGACTGTTGTGGTTGCATTGAGTAAATTGGGAATTTTGGCTTCGGTTTGCACGTCAGGAGTAATTTGCGCAAATGTGCATGAATGGAAAGTGAACCTGTGACCTCTTCTCTATCAATACCACAGTTGTTATAGCAGGTGCCAGTAGTCGCATTGAGAAAAAACTGAAGTGTCTCAAACATCAGAATAGTTACAGCCCCAAACTTGAGCCCCGATTGATTCCTATCTCATTCCTGTCCCATGTGTAATCTCGCGGGCATTGATAATTTCCAGCACGTCCCCTTCACACATGCACAGGCCCACCATTGTCAAGGTTAGCCTCGGTGACTGAAGCACCATTACCTCTCAAAATCTAATCAGATTCCCATAAGTGGATAACAAGCGTGTCTCCGGCATTTACAGTAGTGAGAAAGCTGAAGTGAAAGCAGGACAAACTGTTGTCACACAAAGCAGATGTGGTGTGTCGCAGTTCTGGCATCCCTCCTGCTATCCGTAGTGGAAATAAATGTTGATTGGCTAACAACTGGCATGTTGTTTGGCCTGGAGAAGACAGATAAGAGTCAGTCACAACTGACAAGTTGAGTATTGTGATGAGTCTGTTTTCAGTTAGGTGAATGGGGGCAGATAGTCTAGCTGACGAGGAGGATTTAATGCCGAGTTTTAGTGTCCTATTCCAATGTTGCCAAAAGTCCCTATATAGTTTAGCAGTGTTCTGCTGGTTGACATTCAACCCATAAAAACTTTCATTGTTGGGCGAAGTCTGAAAACGTAATGCGCTACTTACTAGGAAGTTTCTCATTTCATCAATTCCAGCAATTCTTTGTGTGAAAATGCAACTTTTGAGGGACGAAATGACACAGTCTTCCTCTTTCTAACTAGTCAGCACAATGTTGTCGCTTTAGCTTTAGTTTTATTTGCTCTGTTTAGATGTAGCTAACGGTGGCTATATAACATGAGATATATAGCAAGAAACATATGCAGTTCTAGAAATGCTGTTTTAGACATGTCCATACCAAATTTGTAGGCCAGTAGAGAATGGCGTATGCAATGATGATAGCTATTAATAGTATACCTATGTCCTGTGACATGGAGTTTTACCGGGTTTAATCTCTGACTGTGTTTCACTTATAAATTAAACATGACAAAAAATAAGTGTTGTTTGGTTAGTTGGCGCTAAATCTAATCTAAATCTGAATTACATTTGTTTTGGGGTGTGGTAATGTTGAAATGGGTGCAGAGATGGTGAGGAGGATGATAAAGTAATTCTTTAATATGACATTTCACTTTACCAATCAGTTAAGTGAGGTCACATTGCATATTCTAGTAAATCTGTTCGTAGTACCAGCTGTCATTTACTTCAAATTGATTTCCAGTTAAGGTCGTGGTAAAAAACGACATGTGGTTATCAAAAAACAAGTTCAGACGAGCCCATCGAGCACGCTACTTTGACCAGTGAATGAAAGAGTCTTCAGAGGAAGTTACAACGAATCTGGGTGACAGACACAGACAAGATGACCATCAACAAGTGACAAGACTAATATTATAATACCCGTGCTAACAATACATATATTATTATCCAGAACTTATCTACAGGCCATTAACTAAGAAAACAGTTTACAACAGTGAGCTTCTTTGTGAGCTCTAGACTAGACATATAAACTAGACGATTTTAGATCAGACATTCCCTCTAAAAAAAGAACCTCAACCTACAGTAATACAAACTTAAAATAGCTTTATTACAGTTAATTGTTCTGAAAACTGATAAAACGAAATTGTTCTCTATATTGAACCCATTGAATGAATGAAAAGGCTTGGTTAAAAATGGCATAAGAAGAGTTATTTAAAACCACCATTGGGGAACAAGGGTCAATTGTGCTGCCACAACCCCTGGAGCAGGCTGTGGAGGACTTTGTGAGCTGACCGCTGATTGGTCAGCTGGACAGAAAAGGGCGGTCCGAATGAATTAGTGATAGACGCTAAAGGCAGATATCCTGCAGTGATCAAACCCTGGGTGATCTGACGCTCCAGTGTTTGAAGTGATTATCATGCTACGCAACATAAAAGCTTACTCCCAGCTTTGGGCCTAATTAGCTCACTTAGGGCCCTTTATAAGACACTGGTAGGGGACTGGATGGCATAGACACTCAGTGAGCAGCCAGCAGATCAACAGGATAGCAGCAGCAGCAGCAGCAGAAGACCTGGATGCCTAAAGTTGACCTGCTGCGACACCATAACAAACCAATCTGAAGATTATCTGTTTTTCTGAGAATGCCACACTTAACTGACTGCAGTTACTACACGATGCGGGACGCGACCAGAGCTTCAAATGTAAGGACATTGAAATTCAGAGACATTTTGATATACTTTAATTGTTTTGTCGAACAGTTTTCTAAAGTAATATATTTGAAGTGCTTTCATTGCAGTTTGATTTGACAACCTCGACTGCTGACTTTATGTCTTCATATTTACGATTGCATATAACTGGAATAAAAAATCAAACAAAAACAGTGTGTTTGTTCTCTGAAAAAGACAAAATATGGAAATCCTTTAGTTGAGGAAAGGGCCTCAAGAATAAATCCTAATTCTCATAAAAACTCTAGCCTCAAGTGTCAAACATGACTCACTTTAATATGAGTGTTAAGGTCAACAAAATACAATCTGTAAGTTTGCTCTGTGACTAATGATGGAAAAATTCTGACTAGCAACTATTTCTGTGTGTTGAATCAGATCGTCGGCAGCTGCTGTGGACACTTCTTGTACATAGGTTGTTAGTCAGCGCTTATTTACTGGTATGAGGAAAAAAATGTGCACTCACCAACTTCACAACTGATTTTGTGTGCATGATTGCTTTGGCTGCAGGTACACAGCCACCTGGAGAACTCCAAGTTTCACCTCCACCAGACCCAGAACCAGCAGGTCAAGCAGTACCTGACGCTGGGCTCCAAGCTGGCCTCATCGGCCGGGCAGGGCCACGCCGTTCCACATCCACACACACCCGGCCAGCCGCTGGCCACCATGCCGATCATGAGGAACGGACACATGGCCTCGGTCAGCGACGGCAGCAACCCCAACAGCCCTGTTACCCTGCTCACTATGGCCAACCATGACAGCGAGGTGAGTGGAAAAAGAAAGCGTTTTTGAAGTCTCTGGATATATGGAACTGAAATTGAGAGAATGAAAATGTGCTTAGAGTTGACTGGGAAAGAATGAAATCGCATTCGCAGGCGGGGTCACATACGGACAATCTGCGGGTCATAATTTTTGCAAATTTCGCAACACAATTTCCTGTCACTGCTTCACCTTCCTAGAAGAAAGAAATGCTTTGTTCTGTTTTCATTCTTTTCATGCAATTTGCAAGAACTGTATCTCAGCCCCTTTAAATTCTGTCTTCAGATGAGATAAATCATGGCTGGAAGTTTGTTTGGATACACAGTTCAACATTAAGTCTAAGAGAAAAAAATAATATGGATTTGGGTTGAATCTCAGGGAGTTCTTTCCATCTAATCATCTAAACAAAGTGATGCCATTATTGATCTCCCCCTCTTTCTGATGAGCTCATCAATAACTTCAGACATGCAGTCTCTGATGAGAGAACCCCTTTCAAAAGAGGAAACTAGTTTGATAACAATGCGTGCTTCACGGCGGTGGAGAACTCGTCTGTTATTGGATTAGCCTCCGGACAATCCCTCCCCTTTTTTTGCGTGTCTATTTTGGTTTGAATGTTGAGATTTCCAAAGATCAAACTTGGACAGTATTAAGATTCTGGTACAAACATCGTCGCTCTGTCCATGAGTACACTGAAAATTCATGTTTTCTTTTAGTTTCCAATGGATGAAGTTATTGATGACCTAATTAGTCTTGAATCCGGTTTCAATGATGGAGGCTTGGATTGCATGGAGCCTAACATCATAATGCAAAACAATGTAAGTATGAATCACATTAACTACAGTTACATGATAACACTGTTTAAAGAAAATGCAACTGACCCTAACCCGAACCCTAACCTATCAACAGTTTGAAGGTCTTTTGTATTGATTTCTGCAACATATCCTGTTTGTTAACCTGCTCACATCATTGCAGTGAGGTTTACGTAAGGTTAAGCTCTTTAAAGGTCCAAATTGTAAGACAGTTGATTGTTAAGGCTCTTTCCGAACTTGTCTAATACCTCCTTACTTTGGGTTGGCGGCTGGCCCGACCGACCCAAAGCATCACTATTTGAGGATTTCGGACTGAGGCTCAACAATCAGTTCTCTTGACTTGAAAGTGGGGTTCCTCCGCTCAAACATTTAGGAACAGGCTTGACTAGCTTGGGAAAAGGGGGACCTGTCTTAGTTTGAGGTCAGCTTAAGTCTAGAGATGAGTCAAAGTTCAGTGGGGCTTAGCAGCATTTCTCACATTGCTCAAAACGATCAACAATGCAGATTAAGCCAAAAAAGGAGGAAGTTTTTAGGAAAGTTTTTGTTGGAATAGTTGTCTCATTCTCAACTCACTGAATACTGACGCTTCAGGATTGTAGGTTGGGTCGGTGGCCAACCCTCAAGCGTCAGTATTTGACGAATTGGGAGTGGGTTTCAAAAATCAACTTTTCTTACAAATAGGACATTTAATGACAATAGAAGAAGCTGAATTCTTGGGAAGAGGACCAACTAGAAATGATACCACGGACAAGACCTCTCAGTAGGATTCATAGCCGAAGAGGAATTTAAAAACTCCAAGCAAAAATCTGGGACAAGGGATCCATTTGGCCTGAGCACATAGCAACACCTGAACCAAATACAGAGAGAGTTTGTGGGATGGGAATACTGGGAATCTGGCCTAACTCCCCTAAATACAGAGAGACAAAGAATCACACACACAGATAACGGAGCAAAACACTACAGATACTGTGACAGAGAAGGAATGAGAGGACAGGGGGAGAGGGAAGATAAGGCGTCAGGGTGGAGAGAAGAGCCAGTAGGTTTCAAATGAGGACAGAAGCGCGACAGAGGAGCGAGGAATTGGGAGATTTTTCTTTTTTTTTTTTGTAGGAGAGAGTTACTGAGCCATTGGATTGGGCTAATGCATACAGTCCCCATGGGCTTGTTCAGAAATGATACCATGCTTAAATGGATCAATTCATCCTAATTAGTCATACAGTACGATGCATCACGCCGTTTCGCCGTGTCAACACATCCAGGAACACAGACGGGAGAGGGATTGAAGTGATTACAATAGGAGTAGTAGGGGAATTGTTGCAATCTTTCATTTTGATAAGCACTTTTGTCCCCTCCTCCTCCTCGTCCTCCGCCTCTTCTCCCATCTTGTTGAGATAATGAGAAAAAAAAAAACGCACATGCAAACCCAACCGAATGCAAATATCTGACAAGTCTGCACTTTCTCCTGTTTTGTTTCTTCTCTTGCTTTCCATCCCCTCCCGTCTCTTGACTTGACATGCGGCCTTATCACACTCGCCCGTCTCAGAGTTTGATTTGACACACATGTCGTGCACAAAATTGGCTGTGCGCATCTTGGAACGCATGCGGGCTTCGGTAGCATTTTCCCATAAACGCGCAAATGCGAATTAGACACACATGTGTGTCAGCACGCTACATCTTTGACATCTCCTCCGAGTCCATGAAAAGACGTCTTATCGCAGAAATGATGCATGCTTTCCCAGACAAGAAGAGGCCCGTAGGAAAACAGTTTTGCCTCTGTTCAAGCAGTTGACCTAGCTAGCCTTTTCATCTAATGGGATGCTATTTTCAACACAGAGGACATCTCTGTGTTGGTAGCGCTTTCAAGGGGAGGGGTTTTAAAAATGGTGGCATTAGCAGATCAAGGCATGTCTGGTCAAACCAAATCTCAGAGGGCTTCAAGCCTCGGTTGGATGTCAGGGTTAGATGGAGACAATCTTTTCCTGACCTGGTTTGAGCAAGGTTGAGTTCTTGTTAAGCTATTTTTACTCATTGTGATGCAAGATGAGCAGACAATCCAAGCTAAGTCTGCCTTGTCTTGCTGTGGGCGACATGTGGATGCTACAACTCCCTGCTGGGAAGCCAAAAGCCAGAGGCCTGAGGGCTGACAACCTTCCCTACAAGGCTCCAATCGCTCCTCTCACCATGCCGAACAAAGCCTCACAGCAGCTAAAAACAAACTATTTGTGTTGTGGCCTTTGTTAAACTGTGGAGCACGTGTGAAATGCAAATGTTTTGCTCATTGACTGATCATCCCTCTTCCTTTCTCTCCCTCCGTCTCCCCCTCTCTCCACTCTAGGTGTCCCTCAGTGGCAGCATGCTGGACGTCTATGGGGGTGAACAAGGTATGAACGCCCCTAATGGTGGAATGAGTCCCACATCTAACCCCACAAAGCTCACTGTAAAAAGGGAATACACAGGTATGAACCCATACCATAGCACTGATCAAACAACTAACCAAGTAATGAAGTAATGCATGCTCACATTGCTGTTACAGTTAAAATCACACACATAAGTTAGATCACTCTTTCCATTAGGTAAAAGGATTTAAGTTAATTTAAACCAAAAATTACCCGAAAGTTAAGATATCATGTTAAAATATGAATAGTACAATTAGGGGCACTATGTAAACTACATAATGTCCCTTTAAATGTACTTGAGTACTGAGAATTGTCCCGGTTGATTATCAGAGCCAATCTCCAGCATTTTTTTTGAAGATCGGAATCAGTGTTTCCTTATTATTTGACTGGGATAAAATAAATAAATTATTTGTAATCCGCAAAGTAATTAGAAACTAAAGTAGCTTTTGTTACAAGTCACTTTTCAGATTACCTTCCTGTCCAGATGTGTTAATGCCGACTGCTTGCGATAACCTGACAGTGTTGTTAAAGGATTAGTACCCAAAAGTCATACCAAGTAAAAGTACAAGTACAAATCAATTATACATCCATTTACATGTATGTAAACACTGTACGATGGGTCATCTGATTATTAAAATCAGATCAAAAATGTGATTACTGATAACATACTTGGGCTTTGATGCAGCATTCAATCTCCAAAGTAACTAGTCACTAAAGTAATCAATTAAATGTAGTTTAGTAAAAAGTGCAATATTTGTCCCCAAAAAGTAGACAAGTGGAAGTATGAAGTAGAAAATAATGGAAATACTCAAGTAAAGTACAAGTATCTGGAAGTACAGTACCCAGTTACATTCCAACACTGTACATGTACATAAAAGACTAATGTATAAGCTGATTTGCTTCCAGACTCGCTCGTCATCCGTTCTGTTAATAGTCGGTAGAAACGTGTAGACGTTTTTCGTCAGAGAGCCAAAAAAGAAAGAAATAACAAAAGGGCCTTTAAGACTTTTCTGATTAATGTCATGCATCACAGCAAAGAGCACTAATTGATTTAGGAAATAGAAAGTATGCCTGAAGAACCCTTCACTCTCAACGGGCAAATAAGTAAATTGCCATCTGTTTCATTTGAGCTCGGGCGCGGGGGGACAATGGGCTGTTATATAGAGTTTAAATGGTCTTGATTGAATCAACAGAGACAAATTGGGAAATCCAATCTCAGGTCCCAAATTATGTAATTTAGAAGAATGCGAATACAAATATGGACACTGTGGCATTTTTGTGCCTCACCCGCGCGCAGATTGGTAAATTCTGCTTGATTGTGTAGTGAGTAGTTTTAAAAGTGATCACCGCTTTTTATTTTTTGTGCGTGCTCGAGGGGGATCAATCAGGCTCTTTCAGAGTGTGTCTAAGGAGGTCAAGCTTGTGTCTGTTGTCTGGACAGGCCACAGTCTGGCTGACCCCGATGCCAATCTCCCTTCCAAAACAACAACTGTGACTGTGTGTCTCCTCACTGGACCTTTTGTGGTGTTTGGCGTTCCCGTATTAAATGTGCGTTGCTAATCGATCTGTCCCCCCGCTGTGCCTCTTTTTTTTTCCTCTGCAGAACACGATACGAGAGTGATCGCCAAAGAGAGGCAGAAAAAAGACAACCATAATTTGAGTAAGTGTCTCCCGCTGCGTTTTCAACTCCCTCACAGTTTATCATCTGAAAAAGTGAGTTATGGCTTTAGCCTTTAGCGCTGCGGCTGACAATGCCCCTAATCATCTTGCGCTCTTTCCTTTTTTAAGTCGAACGGAGAAGAAGATACAACATCAACTACAGGATTAAAGAGCTGGGGACGCTCATACCAAAGTCGAATGATCCGTAAGTAAAACAAGAAATCCAAATGTATTTATTGAAACAATGGCCCCGCTTCTTGTCACGTCATGTCACTGAAACAACTCCGAGACCTTGTCTGGCTCTGAAGCATATTAAATTCGAGGCACAAAGACACTCCAAACGTCGTTCATTGAATTCAAATGAGCACTCGAGCACATTTCAGTCATATTTCAAGGGTGCACTTGAACTTCCATTGTAGTCTACGCTCCAAGAGCTGTACATCCTCTCGCTGGGTCCCCGGCAGTTCAGCTCAAAGCATGAATGATGAGGAGAGGGGTCAAATGCAAAGAAGCAGGCCACACCATTTGAATCAAAGTTTGAAGCACAATTGGAACATCGAGATGGAGCGTGGCGCTGAATTGAAATCCAGCGGCCATCTTTCGCAATTGAACTTTGCTTCGAAATTTAAATGGAGGGGTTAGCGTTGTCGCCGCGCCATTAACGCGGGATAAAAGAGATTATTAGCGCTGATCAGACCAACGTCTCACTCGCGTGGAAAAGGACAATTTTACTGCGGCTCCCCCTTCTCCCTTCTTAAAAAAAGCAATAATATCTGCAAAAGAATGACTTGCACTCTAGCACCTGGAGTCCAATGCTCCATTTTCCCCCCCTTTCCTCCTACTTAGCTCATTTTCCCTCACCTATTTTTACTCAAGGATTAATTTTACCGAACAAGGAGGTACGAGAATGGACTTTCCACATAGCTACTTAACTATTCTATTAAAATTCCCATTCAGTGTCCTCATGTAATGTCCAAGGATGAATAATTGCCCCATGTAAATCTCCATTTCTTATTCATATCATAAAAGGAGAGAGAAAAAAAAAACCCTCTGTGTTAAAACTTTTCCCCCCTCGTTTCTTTCTCTCTCTTTTTTTTTTTATTGCGGAGGATATTCTGCCGACATCAGGGGGTTCTGTGTAAAAGGTTATCTCTAACATTTTCTTCTTCCTGCAGCGACATGCGCTGGAACAAAGGCACCATCCTGAAGGCCTCGGTGGAGTACATAAGGTGGCTGCAGAAGGAGCAGCAGCACGCTCGGGAGCTGGAGAGCCGTCAGAAGAAGCTGGAGCAGGCAAACAGGAGGCTGCTGCTGAGGATCCAGGTAATAAAGCACAACTGTGTGAATGTGCTTAGTGTGTTTTGTTATAAATTATGACATCGCATTACATCACAATAATACTAAGGGATCAACTCTTACTATAATACAAGTAAAATAGTATTGTCGTAATATATCTTATTCTTAAAATTTAAAGGTAAATTCACAATATGAGTTGTGACGTGTGAAACTCTTGGCAACATGGCAGATTAAGGCCTAAAAATCAAGATATCTTCCCAATTTAAAGGTACACTATACAACTTACAGGCCTATACATACGTATATAGATGTAGGCCTACTTTAAAGGGGCACTATTTAGTTTTGAAGAAGACATTTATATAAATATGAATATGGCACTGTATACAAACATTGTACTACAAAATAGTTTAACATACACAACAAACATCAATATGGGTCATAATAAGCTGCTTTCACAGTAGAGCTGCAATATATAGTTGTTTTTCTGATGAGGGCATGCTGGAAAAGTGCACACACAGTGCAACTTAACAGATCAATATTAGATTAGATCACTATCACAGCGAGTGGGTGTCTATGATTTTGGGAATAAACTATGTAAGACTTGAGCGCTAGATACTTAAAAATTCAGTTTTTAGTGTCGACTTCGATGCTTCTCACGTTCCTCTAACACACACCAGTGTTCCATTTTAGTTTACTCCCTGACACAAATGGCCAGCCAATCAGCTCACTAATGTCCCACTAATGTCTTTCCACTTAAACTCCATCTTCACATCACTGATTTATTAGAAAACAGCCTCCTCCAGGCATCTAACACGCCTGTTGCATTATGCCAAAGATCAGTTTGGTAAACACAGAGGGCTCACTCTAGAGTCACTTCACACCTCTGCTTAAATTCCGCCTCCAGGGTGAGCACATTACCACCACCAAAGCTTTACGACCCCAAAACCTAAACTACACAAGTTCCTTCCACCCCCCCCTCCCCATTACTCCCCTGATCTCAAAGCTCACTGCTAATTACCTGATGAATGAAGACAATGATCGCAGCTCTTCAGTAGCAGATGATATACTAGGCGGCACACGCAACCGCAGGATGCCGCATGTACACACCTGTAAACTTTATACACTCGCAGTTTTGTGGTTTATCTGAGTTTGCTCCGATGACGGGAAGAACCTGTAATCAAGGATGACGAAACTATCCAGGAAACTCTGACCACCGTTGATGATAAAGGGACAGTTAGAGAAAGGTCAAACAGGGCTTTGTCATGACACGCTCATCATGTAAAGTGTGATAAGAGTGGGAGTGTGGCTCACTCCTTACCTCACTTCAGGATGTGGTGGAGGTGTGGCAGTGATCGTCCCTGTGATGTCATGGCGCCTCTGCTCATGTTTTAGGAAATTACAGTGTTTCTGCATTCACACATTTTGAGAGAGTTATTCAGATCCTCTTAAGCTAAGGTGTAATTGGGTGTGGAGGTAATTTTCCTCGCAATGCTTCAGAAATAGAACTTTAATGGTTTCTTTTCCCTTGTTTATCAGGAGCTTGAGATCCAGGCACGAGCACACGGTCTCCCCAACATGGCGACAGCCTTGGGGACAGTTGAACTGTCCTCCCATCTCCTCAAACAACAACAACAACAACAACAACAACAACAACAACAGCAGCAGCAACAGCAGCAACAGCAACAGTCATCCCCCCAGGCTCAGCAACCCCAGCAGCCACCTCTATACCAGGAGGACCCCAACAGCGACTACCTCCAGAGGATAGTGGTGTCCGGCGTGCCGTCCATCCCCTCCGCCAGCGGGCCGCAGGATCACATCACCGTCGCCGATGGCTGCACCACGTTCTCCGACCCGCTGTCCCACTTCACAGACTTCTTCAGCGCCACGCTCAAGGAGGAGCACCGGCTGGACGAGATCCTGATGGATGACCCGCTCTCGCCCTTCGGCACCGACCCGCTCCTCTCGGCCGGCTCGCCCGGAGCCGCGTCCAAGGACAGCAGCCGCCGGAGCAGCTTCAGCTCTGCCGAGGGTGACGACCTATAAGGGTCACGCGCGAACTCTCTTGTTATCGCTTGGTTGTAATCCCAAGTGGTAAAGGGCATACACAGAGCCTTTAACAGACTGACTGATGGCTCCGGGCATACAATCATGACCACTCACAGGGTTGCAATAATTTAAATGACAGCTAACACACCTGACGGTGCCCCTCAAAGTGCCACTTGTATATAAAATGTGTAGTCCTTGTTGAACAGGTGGCCGTCAGAGCTCGACCAGGACCAGATCATGGGCCTCCTGCTCCTCCACCTCCATCACTATAGACACTCGATATGTTTCTCTGCCTCCCGGACAGAAGCAGAAACAGACTCACAAGAAAAAAAGGGAGACATTTATCAGCCTTCACATCAGTAATGTAAATGAGCATGTCTACTGTGTTATTTTTGGTGAACACTGTGGTAGCTGTACACTGTAACATATGTAGAATGCTGAAAACTTACCAAAACTGTCCTTGTTTTTTTTTTGTTTTTTTTATTTTTTTAAAGAAAATGAAAATACTACTGCTTCACAAAAGGAGTTTTTAGTAGTGACAGTCAGGATTGTGATTGTGTGATGTGCTTACTCAACCTCCCAGTTTCGTCTTAAAAAGAAGATATGAGCATGTAACTTATATACTCACCGCAATGCCTAACATGTCTTTGGTGCTTGTCTGTCTTTTTAAGTGTTTTTTGTTACATAAGTGTTTGTGTATTTATATATGTTTTAATCCATGTATTCATAAACAAAGATATATATTATTATCTAACATGTTACCTTTTTTTATTCTTATAGAAGGGTTGGGAAAAATATAATAAACCCCTTTTTTTCATATACCTGATTTTGGTTTCTTGTTGTCGTCTCACAGAAGATGTGATTTACTCCAGGCTGACATTCGTATACCCTCAAACACTACAAAAAGGAAAACATTGTTGTTGTTTTTTTTATTTTTTTTATTTTACCTTAAAATAAACCCTATTATTGTTTCTCTATTATGTAACTTCAGTGAGAGGGTAGGATGCATTATATACATGTTTACTTCAAGATACAAGTTGTCAACACATTGTTATGACCTAATGACTTTGGGTTGTAGTTAGCAGCTACATTACATCTGATGAATCGTTACAGACCTGGGAGTTGTATTAACGACAGTGGTGTTGCACTCAGAAACTGTGGGGGGTGCCAGATCGCACAACATTTCTACATAATGTTGCTTTAACTAAAGTTCTATTCTGAAATCCTAAATAAACTCCCTTAAAAATAAGAAAATAATAATCATCAGATCAGGCTTTTGGAGCACGCCATTTTTTCTATGTTTTTCCACAAACTGGCAACTGGCAGTTTTACCAAAGGTTTTATACTATTGGCTCACAAAAACAAAAGAGTCATTTTGGACTCGACAACATTTTAAGAATTATGAATTCACAATCATAATACATGTTTTAAGGAATAAATATACATTTATTCTACACTTTGCTACAAGCTCTGTATTATTGACTTTTAAAGGTGTCGTGGTCGGAAACATGATGCAGCGCGACCAGACCGAGTGCGAAATGCTCTCGCAGGCCTGAAAGTGTGAACAAAGCCTGAAAAGTTTCGTGGTGGAAGGTGAAGGGCCGGCTTACAAGGTGGCTGATTGGCAATGAGTGGCAGAAAGGAGGAGAGAGGAGGGAAATTGGATAATAAAGACAAGTGGAGGAGGAGTAATAATTCTGATGAGCCTACTGTGAGCTGATGAGCCCTTGAGGATGAATAATGACGAGGGATAAAGAGTTTGGTGTGAGAGCTTTTCAGCTGGGAGCCAAGAAAGTTCCCTTCGAGGTAGGCAAGAGGAAGGGATGCATCCTCTCATGCTGTAGGAATATCAACATAAACCGTGAAGTTTGCTGAGTAAAGTTGAGCACAAATCTTTAAAAAGTTACTGTTTTGGGTATCATCTAAAAATCATTTACATGTAGTTTTATAATCTCAAAGTCATGCATTAATAATACAACAAACAGAAAAAAAACACACATACGCCAATACTTCCCGAATGGATTTCTCATCAAAGCCTCGCTGTATTAATGTTTTAGAGTGTTATTAGCACGCGTTCCTCTGTAATGAAATCGAAACGTCCCTCTCTCGCATCTCCTCTTACGCTGCAAAACAAGACTGAGCCAATCAATCAACGCCGAGTACAGTCACTCCAACTACAAAGTGGTGAGTGATGTTTACGGGTAATTGGCCAAAGCAGTTATGGAAGGTAAATATAGATTTTCGCTATGCTAAAAAAACATGAAGAGTTTCCAAAAAAAAGTCAAGATGAGTAAATTTTCAAAAGGCTCAATTTACATTTGGATTTTCAATGATTTTTTTTTCTTTCTCCTCCTTTCTCGCCTTTCTAAACTTGGGGAGAAATACACAAATCCAATTAGTGTGGTGCAGGAATTGATAAAAGCCAAAGTCAGGGGGAGCATAATACAAATGACTACTTTTTTTTTACCTTAATGAAAGTATTGACGGAAAAAAATAACGCCTCAAGAGGCAAAGCACCCAGGCCGTAAAAAAGAAAGTCAGATTTAACTTCCTAATTCAATTCATTTCTCTTGCATATCAAAGGCGATCATGGACAAAGTTCAAGGCCAGTTATGCGCAGGCTTCAAAAGGAAAATGTGGTCGGATGAGGCAACTGTGACATCAGAGCAAGCGACTTTTTATTTGGGAGATCGCAGTTCATCAGCCCTGGCTCACAGGAAACTCAGAAAGTGTCCACGGTGCAGTGAGAAAAAAACGCCGATAACGCCGTCATGTTAGAGACATTAGCAGCGTGTGCATCTGAACATGTCAAACTAATTTGAGAAAAGTTTGTAGTCTCACTTCCTCCGCTCCTTACCTAATCTCCCTCATAAGGAACACATTGGTTTCTAGCTCATGTCTGCCAAAAAACCTGTACACCTGGTAAAATAATCTTTCCATTCCTTTTCTTTTTGTCTGTGTGTGTGTGTGTATGCATGAACAGCAAAATGACTCCCCTTGAACAATAACCTCGCCCTCGGGATGAAAAGGCCTGCTGCTGCATCGTGTCTCCGACAGCAGGTGGCAGCAGTGGGCTGTGTTTTGTCACCGTGCAGTTAATAAAAAGAAGGCAGGAGTGTGGCAACGCACGCAGAGCACGTTTGTGGTGATTTAAGAAAGCCAATAAAGTAAAATGCTCTTTTTAGCATATATCAAAGTTGGTAAACAGCCCTACTATGGAATAGTGCCATGGCAGTATATGCTTAAGTCCATGGCACTACCTATACTTCCCAGTAAAAACTGACAAATCTAAAGAAGGCAAGTGATGTCGTGAACCTCACAGCCGAGTCGTTCTGTCACCAAAACAACGTTGTCAGACCTCCTGCCACCCACCGACACTCGACACCGGCACTGAGCAGGAGAAGCTGTCACCTGTGCAGATGCCACAGCTGCCAGCGTGCTACAATGCACTCACCTGTCGAGCCTGCCATTGTCAACTCTTAATCACCTCCCGCCGAGGTGACTCACTTTGGAAAACACACACACACACACACACACACACACACACACACACACACACACACACACGGAGGCCGCACACACAAACAAGCCTAATCAAATGTGCACACGCAAGCGCAAACACACACAAGCCGCGCGCACAGGTGTGTATCTCGTTGCACCTCGTTGCCACACGTGCGAGGAAGCTAAGGGGTGAGGGAAAAAAAATAAAAAATAACCGCCTAAAAGCCCTCATCAGGATCTGGACTGTGACAAGACTTGTGCACAAATTAGGTGAAATTTGAGTGGGAATAACAATATGACAGCCGGCAGTGAGGCATCAAACATCAAGTGTCATATCTATTTTCAGCCATGACTCAGAGCCGTGTGAAAAACAATACCATGCTGCTTCTCAATCAGTCAGCCCGTCTCCTGGAAATGTGGCAAACTAGGCCCCTGGATGAGTTTTTCCCCCCTTCAGGAAAAATAAGAAATGATCTGAGGTGCAGGTCAAAGTTAAAGGTGAAATTGTAAAACTTTCGGAGCATTAGATTTAACTCAAGCAATCAATGTCATCTCTCCGGTGATTTTTCAGCCTCCATGCTGCTTTTATTAAGGACCACACCCTGAACTGGTGCTCGACAAACTCCCACGTCACTACGCCGGCAAAGGCCCCACGTGCATTAACGATGGAACACAAGAGAGATGAAAAAAAGAAAAAAAAGAAAAAAAAAAGAAAGAGTGGCCGGGCCCTTCTCGAGATGCTATAAAATTAATGCGATTTCCAGAGTTTTTATGAATCGAGCCAGATGCCAAATACATAACTTCAAACAAATTGACTTCCAATTATTGGTGCGGCGCACCACTTCCAGATGTGCAACAGATGGGGCCAGGGCGACCAAAGGTGTCTCAACCTCGCTTTGTGTTATTTCGCAGTAAAAAAAAAAAAAAAAAAAAAACGGCAGTACAGTTGGTTGTGTGTGTTTTAAATCACCGTGGTTCTGTGGGCTGGAGGTGAAGGGAAGGACAGGAGGGGGATAGCAGAGGAGAAATGAAAGTACATCATTAGGAAAATGTAAATCTACACAGCAGCAGACAGTGGAGCTCCATATGTAGCATTAATACAGCCTGATATTATGTAAAGGCAGATGAGATGCCGGGGCTGAAAGCTGGAGCTGTATCAAGGAGTGTGGGGGGATTCAGAAATGTAAATGTTAATGTGATCTCTGCTGTATCTTCCAGTGCCGGGATTAAATGGTAAAAAGGAACAATTACGGGGCTCGCTTTTTTTTTGGTGCATATGTTAATAGCTTACAATATCCTTGCATGCATAAAGTACATTAGATGTGATTAGAAGATATCCACAATACATAGCTTTAGATACTGGAAGGTTTTACAGAAGTCATAAGCAGCGGTGCACTCTGTTCAATTCTTAATGAAGTCTCCTCCTGGAAACTTTAAATAATTTGATTAGTCGCTGTTAAAGCTACATAAAAGTAAAACAAATGTGAATCGGAGTGAGAAAAGTAGCTGAGCACGGACTTCTTTTCACTGCAGAGGAAACTAATAGAATATCCAATAGTGGTACGGTGTCCTGGGAGGGTCATGGCTCTGATCCCATTATTACCACAGACTTGGGCCCTGAGGGAGCCAAAATGGCTGTGTATTTCTCCCAGAGCCCATACTGAAGTGGTCTACTGAGGCCCTATCTAGTTAACTAGCAGTCTGCCCAAGCACCACAGGTCCCCCGCCCCTCTGATCCTTGGGGCCAAAGAGCTTCTCCTCGCCGCCTCTCTGTTTTCACCAATCTTAGGCTGCCTATTCAAATACAGCGGAGAGCGGGGGACCGTTTTGCCTGGCCATCGTACCTCTGCGCCGCCTTTAATTCCCCATCGCTCCGTCAGAGTTGTATGCTAATCCGGAGCGGCGATGCCGCACACTCGAACACACACCTTAACCTTGTGTAATCGGGGTGACCTTGGAGTGAATGGAAGCGGCTGAGGAGAGGTCCCTGATTGATTTGGATTTCAGAAGGAGAGCGACGGCCAGCGCGACCCCTGCAAAATAAAATGAAAGAAACAAAATGAGGGGCAGGGCTTAAAGGAGCATGACGTAGATACTGGAAAAGAAATTCAAACTCAGAAAAGGTAACTTTTACATGACTGATGAGGTAATATACAAAATCAGAAATATATTTACTAGAAATAAGCATTTGATACATTTCCATAACTGAATAAACAGGAGGTCCTCAGAGTGTAATACGGTCCCCAGAGCGCTGCGTGACGCGAAAAAAAGGTGGCTACTTCGAAGGGTCCTGCAAATATAAACAAAGTAAATGAATGCAGTTCTGTTGTCCTTTATGACTCGTGTTTAAAAACAGATCTAAAGTTCTCCATGGTGCACCTGTAAAAGCAGTAGAGTTTTTTTCTCTGTTGTGGCGAGTCAGGGAGGAGCAAGGGCAGCTGGGTAAATGTCAGGTTTAGGCATGGGGGGGTTGCAGGGTGGTGGCAGGGTGTTGGGGGACTGCATCAAGATGATCATCATTAGCAGGGAAAGATAATTGGCGCTGCATGGGCCTCTGCGTTTGGGCGCTCTGATGGGCATCTTGTCTGCATTATTCATTCATCCTCTTTCTCTCCCTCATTCTCTCCATCCTGTTCCCTCTTTCGACCCAGGCCGGGCGCTGGGCCTTAGGAGCCGGACTCATCAATTATAGATGGGTAATTGTTTATTAAATGCAGGCCTGACCCTATTATGCCTATTACCCATGTGCCACACACCAGTGCGACCGCCTGTGTTTTTCCATATTCAAGAAGATCTGACAATCCCCCGTCGAGGACGTGAGGCCGCTTTGGCGTGAGCAAGTGTCAGCATCCGGAGAAAAGAGAAAGGGGAAAAATAGTCTAGGACAGGGAAAGAGGAGGAAGCCGGCAGGGAGGAGGAGAGGAGAGGAGAGGAGGATGATGAAAAATAAAGCCAATGCCCGTGTGGCTGCCACTGGCCAGAGAAGTATCTTCCCCTTTCTCCTCCAAGGCTTTGGTGGATGGAGGCAAAGACAAAGGGTGAGCTAAAGAGATGCTTTGCCTCTCATTACACTGACTCCTAATCTACCTCTGCCCTATCCTGGGCAATCCCCGCTCCAGGCGTTTGGAGGCTAAAGCTTCAAACCAGGCAGTTTGTCCAAAGCGGATTCATTACCTTAGATAGGACTACCAATGAGCCTGCTAAAATGTCACATTTAAAAAACTCACACAGCAAGCCAGAGCCGGGCCAAACCGACACTAGAGGTCAGTGTTGTAACAGAGTTCAGATCTCTTTTCACCGCCAGACGACAGCGAGAGAGCTCAGAGCAGCAGACATTACAGGAGATAGGAGAGACTGGCAAAAAATAATTCAGGTAATGGAAATGAATTGAAATGAAATGATTAAGTTCAGTTAATTACTCGGTAGCTTAGGCAAATCAGCTTAACTTATATCAAAATCATTATTTCAGCCAGAACGGCAGATTCACAAGGAAGATACTTCGCCAACATGTACCTAAAACCAGTGTATGTAAAGCAGGATCAGGCGAATGGATTAGATCTAATACATGTGGCACTCGCACGGGTATGGTGACAAAAATAAATGTACTATTAGGAAATGATCGCGCTAAGGGGGGAAACTCACAGGGTCAATACGAAGCCACAGATGGTACGGAGGAGAGGGCGCCGCTGATATGTTTCTTTGTCACCATTCAAGTATTAATATCACCTCTGTGAATGACACGTCTCGCTAAATACCAACTTCCTGTTCGGGAAAACAGTTCAAACTGTTCTCTCTCATACTGTCAAATGAGTCAAAATACACACTGAGATGTCTCCACAACACAACAGCGAGGGAAAGGGGGAAAATATCGCTTGGCTCGGATGTGCCGCTGTGCTGTGGTATGATGTAGTGATCTGCAAGATGGCATGTCACTGGTTATTGGCTGGGCTGCGAGTGATTAACATGGGGTGTTAATTAGTGGGTCGTCAGGAGTGGGTGTGCGGCTAACGACACGGCTCCGAACAGCTCGGTCACACATAAACACACAGGCCCCTCTTTTACAATTAACATGAATTTTTACAATTAGTGCTGAGGGAAATCATTTAAATTACATCTCTTAATATGTTGAGTTTAATCAAAGGCAAAGAGGGGGAAGATCCTGAAAATTTAATAATTCCTACAGATATGTTTCCGAGCGTCACAGGCATAAAAATCTAAATTATTGCTTTTATTAACACGGGAGAGAACCGCAGATTTAAAAACAAAACATTCCAAACTCCATTTGGAAAAAAAACTGCAAATTAAGTCTTAACACAGAGCGGGCTCGATTCGGTAAGGATGGAGCTATGGATGCGAGGAAGGAAAATAAGAGAAAGGCTCACACTATATTTTTGGCTTCCATTAAGTGTTTTTTTTTTTTTTTTTTTGCTTTTTTTGTTGCAGATTAAATGAACAGCGAAAAAGAGTGCTGACATTTGAAACTATCAACTAAAATAATCAGAAGTGTTAATGTAATTTTGCAATGAGTGCAAAACAAAACAAAAAAAACAGAACTTCAACTTCTTTGATAATAATAAAAATAACAATAATCATAATACTAATAATCATAATAATAATCGAAAGAAAATAATACACAATCAAGTGCAAATCATTGCCGCATTATTTACAACCCCTCCTAATTCAATAGCACTCGTGCAGGAATAAAGGGGCAGCCAGCAGCAATTCCAGTGGCAGATTTGCCGTAATGCTGCTGAGTTGATTAGAAGAGTGAGAGCGGAGTGACTGAGAGAGTGAGTGAGTGAGTGAGCAAGCGAGCGAGCGAGTGCGTAAAAGGAAAGGAGGGAGTGAGCGAGCGAGCGAGTCAAGCCGCCCCTCTTTCCCAAAGCTTATTTATTCCTCCAGCATCCAGCCCACTGATTAGGCAGCCACAGACACCCCTCTAATGCCCCCCTCCCCCCCACAATGAGCGAGGCCGCTGCCGTTTTCAATGGGCTTATCTGTTGTGCCCGTGTTCAGTAAATAATGCGGCCTTCGAACGCATCATCCACGTTGGGATTAGCCGCGTTGAATGGAGCCTTGTCACCCGAACGGAGGCGGAAGCTGTGCCGAGCTCCCAAACAGTTTACAGGACCCCTCTGCCCCAAGTGGAACAAATAGAATGTAATTAAGGAGAGATGAGAGCGTGGAGGAGGCGTAGTTCGACACACACACACACACACACACACACACACACACACCACACACACACACACACACACACACACACAGTGACACAAACACATCCTCTCACATTTACCCCCTGCAAATGCAAATGCCTCTTTGTTAGTTGTCATGCTTTTTTTTAATACCCACAGAGAGCAAAATACCTTTTTTTTTTCTTCCACATTATGGAATTTGTCATGTTCAGTTGGAGCTGTCATAGCTAGAACAGTGTGCGCTAATGTGTGTAATCTGCTTTGCAACACATCAATTATGATGGATATTGCTCCGCCGCCATGCTTCCAGGGTTTTTATACAAGCCTGCAGGGGAATCAGTCTTTTCTTGTTAGGCAACCTGTTTAGTAAATAATGATCCACTTTGAGCCCGCGCCGATGCCGTATAATGTGATGAGTGTGCTTGTGTGTATGTGTGTGTGTGTGTGTAAGGGTGTGTGAGTGTATACAGTATAGCGTGTGTGTGGCGGTGGTGCTTTGGTGTGCAAGGATCAAGCCGAGTAGATCAAAAAACACTTACGTGCAAGGCTGGAATTCAATCATGCCTGCGCTGTGTGCAAACCCGCGTCACGGAGAAACCCAAACGCGCTGCGAGCCCATATGTAAAAACTATAAATATTATTAGTGACTTGTAAAAGTATTTCCAGAGCTGTCAGAGCTAACAAAGAGACAGAAAGATAAATATTTAGATCTTACACTGTGTCAAACAAAATTGGATTTCTTTTTGCTTCCCCCCCTTCCCAAATCAGCGCTCACCCGTCGCTCTCTGGGGTTTTTTCTTCCCTTGCATGGATGCTCCGAGGTGCACATACACCACCTCCCCTTACCGTATTATACTATTTGTCTGTTTTGCTCCCTTGTATCTCCCCCCGTCCCTAACTTTCCTCTACATTTCTCAACTTTCTCTTTCTCCACGACTCACGGGCGAGTCCTGGCACGGACCGGTTCATGAACTCCCCTTCTCTCGCGTCATGAATTATGTCTCTCCACCTCGAGCTCTTTCCAGGACAGGGCGGCAGAAAAACGCGGAGGAGAGTGGCACAGATTTAATCTTGCGCTCGCTCCGAAGCCGCTGGGTAGACGATTTGTGGGACTCAATTTTCTCTCCGTCTCGAAACAAAGTCCAATTCTTTCCTTTGCTGGCCCTCTTCAAACAATCCCTAACTTTGCTTTGAGTCTTGTACCTCCTTTTTCGCTCAGAGGAAAAGGGCAACAGCTAGAGCAACCTCCACTGGCCAAAAACAGTCGGGGAAATGGTGTTTCTTTTAGCACATTTTGACAAAACACACACGCGTTCTTTGGACTCTTCGGTTAAGGGACAAATCTCTCTAAACTCGGGGGCAAGGCTTTAGCTTTGGGCCCTTTGGGAGCTGCAGCAGATCACATGGAGATCCCGGGCAGATCCCCACTACACTCCACTTCAGTCAGTCAGTCAGTCAGTCAGTCAGTCAGTAGCTCAGAGTCGGAGAAGCAGGTAACAGACAGGGAGAGAGAGAGAGGCCCTTCACTTCTAGATGAGCACATTCTTTAGTGTCAGCATAAACCCTATGCTGCACTGGGACTCGCACACACACACCTCTCTGTGTATGTTTTTTTTTTCTTTCTTGTGTTGAAAAATGTTACGCCTCTGTCAGAGTGAAAAACCGCGGAGATTTTGGCGGCTTAATCTGAGATTGGGACAGACACCACTGGATATTCTATTTACTCCATTGCAAGTCGCTCCCCGATGTCCCATAAAGCCCCTCGCCTCTGAACTAAGCTGGTCAGGGTTAAAGCTCCCCAGCGACGGGAGACTGAGTACCTGCCCAGAGTGTGTGTGTGTGTGTGTGTGTGTGTCAGCGTGTTTACGCGCCTATGGGAACACCCAGTGCTGTCCCCCTGCCTCACTACGGCGTAATGGGTTGGCTTTATTTATGAAGTGGCACCAGCAGTAACAGGCAGGCGATAAAGGAGGAGATGCCTTGGCCTGCAGCCATGCTATCCTCACGGCTTTTCAAAGATTGATACCATTTGACGCGTGTATGCTCACCAGGTGAGTGAGGAGCAGGAGGAGAGGAGGTGATAATTCACTCACTGCTGGGACTTGTTGACTACCTCTAAGTTCTCCAAGTCGATATAAATAGAATTGTTACATGATGTTCATCAGTCATTTTTCTTTGTCGAAGGGTAACTCCACCAATTGTACACATTAAAGTATGTTTACAGGTGGTCACAGGTCTTTTTTATTCCAAATCTCCTTTTCAGAATTTGGCACCTTCATTACCCACAATGCAACTTAGCCACTGAGTGACATCACTAGAGGTAATTCATCAGACTACATGCAGCTTCCTCTGGAGCCACAAAAGTATTTATACTACTTGTTTCACAAATGCAGTAGTACTCCATGCAAACACACTTTCATGCGTACGATTGGTGGACTTACCCTTTAAATGCAGGTCAATGTATCCTAAAATGAAAAGAAAACAACTTTTTAGCAACTTTAATAATCATCTTCAATGAGCTGAACTCCAAAATCCATACTATATACTATACCATATACCATACCTATACCATACCATACTATACTATCCATACTCCATACTATACCTGTGTTAGCTAGTTAGCTCGGTTAGCTGTGCATCTAGCGGTCTAGATTGGGAGCTCAGAAAACCAGGGTATTGTTGATGTTTATACCGCTAGCACAGGAGCTTATTTTTTTTATACTTTGTGTGTCAACCAATTATCCGCATGGCTGGTTATTGCGCCCGGTACTCAGCATGTTTTATGATCATTGGAATCAGTTCTGTTTTTATTTTAATCCCATTGCCAATAAACTAAAATAAGGTCAAAATGTATCTACCCTGGCTCTGATGCAGGATGTAACCAGCAAGGTAACTAGTAGCCTAACTAAAGTTATCAAATAAATCTGGTGGTGTAAAAAGTACAACATTTTTCCTCAAAACATTGTGGTGTGAAAGTTCTGAATAGCGGGAAATACACAAAATCGTACTGAAGTATAGTCCTGCAGTGAACTTAGTTGTCTCGCATAGCAGTATAAAGTCAATAAAGTTATTACAACTTTTGCTTAGCTTTCTCACGATGGAACTCAGAAAGATCCATTCTGTTGCTAGTAAGCTCCACTAATTGCTATAACATACAGTGAAGTATGGGTGTTTGAGCTGATCAGCCATACACTCTCCCCACCAAAGTACATGAAGAGACGGTCTGTGTGAAACAGCAACAGAGACACAAGTTCGTTTAACTGCAGTAATTAATGCATGTCTACTTCACGAAGGCATCATCTTTAACGTACAAGGAGTTTTGAGTGTTATGAAACTACTGATAGTCGAGAAAACGTTGTCGTAATTAGATCTGCCTGAAAACAAAGTGTCTCACGGTATAAAAATCGCCAGTGTTGTCACTCGATCACTTCAAAATCATCGCTCTTATTTCTTTATGACAATCGAGCTGTGAGAAAAAAATACACAACTTGCTCTTTCTTGTGATTGTCTATGAACCCCGCCTGCACCTCACACACACACACACACACACACACACACACACACACACACAGACAGAGGTGTGCCTTTAAAAACAGAAAAATGAGGACATTTCCTCGGTATTCCCAGTGGCGGCGGCCCGCTGGCCAACGAGACCGGCAGGTTTCCTCGAAATGCAGAAACCTGTTGGAACACACAGAACTCATTCAAACTCTTCTGCCTGTCCTCTTCCTCCCTTTCCAAACTTTCCCCCCCTCCTCCTCATCCTGTAGTTACAGTTTGTGAGAGCATTAACCTCCTTCCCACAAACCTCTGCCTCGAAACGCACCTGTGCGCTGGGCAAACCCGTCATTAAAATTAACATATGACTCGCCGTTAAATGAGCACATTCGCCCGTGTTTTTCTTTCTCGTCGAGCCATTGCGAGCAAACTGCCGAGAGAACTCAACAGTTCTCCTGGGTGCCGTTCCCTGCGTTGTTTACCTGCATAACTAATGTGATTTACTATTTCTTTCAGGCCCAGCGACACCGAATTGATGGCGTCTGACTGCGGCCAGCAGTGCATGACAGCAAAAACAGCGGCGCATTCACGTGCACAATGAAAGCATTGGTTTAATGTAAACCAAATGCCCATGCAGACGCTCCCACCGAGCCAAATATCTCCCCCTGCAAATTTTGCGAGGCAAGGCTGCTGTCATCACAACCACCTAGTGTGTGTATTAGAGAAGACAGACAGAGAGTAACGAGAAGAGGAGGTGAAGACACTTTCTCTCCGCTCATGACTCCCAGAGACTAAATATAGCGTCTGGCTTTTGTAGCCTCTGTTACATCCCATATTTCAGTCTGACCCTGATCTGAAGACAAAGCAGGATCTCACTGTTTCTCCTCTTGTCTCTTTTTTTAACTCTGTGACCCCCCCGCCTCCCCTCCTCCTCTCTCTGACTGAACTTCGCCTAAATTTACAGCTAAGACAACAGAGCGTGGGCCTTTCAGATGTGTCATCTCAGTAAACTGCTCGTTTGTTAGCCGAGATGTTACACTCGCTCGCTGTCACGCCGAGGTCCCATCTTGTTTTGCCAGGTGGACGGGGGCCCTTCCCGTCCCCCCGTCCCCCCCACCTGCACGGCTGACTGTTTTGATCCAAAGCAGCTGGTAGGACGCGATACCCGTTTAGTCTGAGAAATCAGCTTGTACAAACAAACACCTCGCTT